>JAVKLA010000093.1:26742598-26766613 GCA_034782735.1 Sagittarius serpentarius | reverse complement strand
AGGGGCACAGGAAAGTTGGGAGGGGACACAGCCAGGACAGCTGACCCAAACTGGCCAAAGGGGTGTTCCATACCATGGGACGTCATGACCAGTATGTAAACTGGGGGGAGTTGGCCTGGGGAAGAGCGCTGCTCGGGCATCTGTCAGCGAGTGGTGAGCAATTGGATTGTGCCTCACTTGTTTTGTGTATTCCAATCCTTTTATTGTCTCTTTATAGTTGTTATTAGTGTCACTGTTAGTTTCCTCCTTTCTGTTCTATTAAACTGTTCTTATCTCAGCCCATGAGTTTTACCTTTTTTTCCCCGATTCCCTCCCCCATCCCACTGGGTGTGGGGGGAAGCGAGTGAGCGGCTGCGTGGTGCTGAGTTGCTGGCTGGGGTTAAACCATGACAGGATGCATGAGCTATGATGTGTTTCCTGTTCTGGGGCAAAGTGATGGGGAAAGTGAGCACTTCCAGGTTGCAGCTGGAAGAGCATTTTCTACGAGTGCCCACTGGAGCGCCAGCCAGCATTCTCCTGGATGAATGCAGTGCCACGGCCTCTGTCCTGCTCCAGAACCTGCAGAGCCAGAGATACGGAGTCAAGGAAAGGACAGAGGCCATGCTACTGTGCTGTAAACGCAAGTTATCACCCAAGCTGGCAGAAAACCATGGGTTCAGAGCCAGCTGTGTGTATCCTGTGCCGAGTGCTTTACACTTGAAGCTGGCTCACTACCTGTCTCTGAAGAAGAGACACCTTTATCCCTTAACGATGCTCAGACTTCTGGTCACCCACAGAGTCAGCGGAGAAGAGCTGGGCAGCCCTGTTGCGCAGCAGCTTCCCTTCCCCCTTCATGCCTGCAGACTCGTTGGCCGAACACGCAGGCCCCAGACTGGGCTCAGTCTCAGCTGCACTCGGCAACGAGAAAACAAAGTCAAACATCATCTGTGTCAGCGACTGTGCAGCAGTGACAGAAAGCAAAACTGACACAAGCTCATCCAAACAACAGGATTACAGTTCCCAGGGACTCGGAGCCTGTGATAATAAGGTTGTTGCTGACCTGGTCAGTGTTTTGTGCTTTTTGAAAGCACTGTGGGATGAATTATATAGAAGCAGAACGAGGAATCCGACAGTGGGGGCTGGAAGAGCAAGTTAGCAGCAGTGTTTATACTGCTGAGGGTCCCACTTGTTGCCCTGGTGAGAAAGAAAAGAGGGGAAGGGCAGAAAGCTCCCAAAAAGGCAGAATGTGTAAGAGTGGGAAACAAATCAGAAGGTGGAAGGTTAACAGGGAAAGCTGTGAAATGAACCCCAGTGAGCCCCATCACACAGCCCCTAACAACCTGATCAAGCTAGCAAAGGTGTCTACACTTAAAGACAGAGTATTTAAGTTCTATGGCATCTGCAGAAACCACGCACTCTCCTTCATCAGGACGCTTGGCAGAGACCCCATGTGTCTTCGTTCTCTTGGAGCACTCCCTGACCTCTCGTCTCTGGGTGTCTTTTGACCTACTCCATACTGAAATAGTTTGGGATCATGTCTTGTAAGATAACACAGGTTCTAGCCTATGTTAAACGCCACTGCAAGTGGTCTCCAGAACACTGGTTTGCAGCGAGCTGTCTCCCTGCCAGGACACAGGAGCCTCACTGACAGGTTTTGGTCCCAGTCCTACCGAGTGCTCCCCACCTCAGCGATCCAGTCAGTTCTGACAAGAGGGGAACAACAAGGCTAAACAGATATGGAGAGACCTCCACCCTGGGGAACGTGACTGCCTGCAGAAAAGGGGCAGATGCTACACGGAGTGTAAGTCAGCATTATTCTGACTAGAAGCATTTCTGTGGGTCCCAGAAACAGAAAGAACAAGCAGAAATGAGCTCCTGGCCTCAGAAACTGCAGCCAAGGGCCAGGCACCAGCAGTAGAAGATGCCCAACTTGTATACACATCAAGGTCTCCAAGAAGGATGCGGTGGCATTCTCTACAAGCCCAGAAAGGGAGGCTGGAGTGGCACATGATGAGAACACAGGGCTTAGCAGAAATTGTAGCTATGGGGTACAGCACAAGAAACTAAGCCTGTTTAGTTTGCAAAGAAAAGGTTTAGGAGGAATAGAGCAAACGCTCTCCAATATGCAAAATGAGGTCAGAAAGAGAACAGTGAGTAATATTTCGCTGGCTCCCCAGGGATGGGGCAAGAAATAGCTTAATTTAAGACAAAGAAGATTTACACTGGAAAAGAGGAAATACTTTCAAACCTATAGGTTGTGAAAGAGCAGAGCAGATCACCTGGGGCCAGTGTGGAGCTGTTTTCACTTAAAGACAGCTTCAGGTTGCAAGAGGAGCTTAGACACAAACTTTGGTCAAGAGCAGTCTAGACGAACTGAGATCTGCTTTAACACAAGTTGGGGAGAGGAGTGGGCATAATAACAACACACAAGATGACTCTGACGTTTCTACAAATCTGCCCAGCACTTGGGCTGTGAGAAAGCAGGCAGCTCTGAGCCAACCAGCTTAAAAGGTAAGAATAGCTCAAATCAGAGTTAAATCAAGTTATCTCCAGCACCAGGGCTCAGCACAGGGAGCCAGAGCTCATCTCCCTTTTGGGGCTGGAAGACCAGACAGTGACATAGGGAGTTGTCAGCCTGTAACAAGGACAAACTTCAGGAGCTTACTGCAGTCTGGCTGAGCTGCTCCATCCACAAGGCTATACCCCAGGACTACTCCTGGCTCGTGATGCAGCAGGCAGCCCAGGCCTGGCTGCCAGCCTGGAAGCTACCAGAGCTCTCTAGAGTGGCTTACACAAGGGGCCAAAACCAGCCTCAGAAAGTAAGCTCAGAGCTTTAACATTCATTCTGCAAGGAAGTAAAAGCAGAGCAAGTGTCCTCTCTTGCTTCTGTATGGAGCATGCTGGAGCACACTAGGGCCAGAAGAGCTTTTAAAATTGTTTTCTCCTGTTAGCAGCTTAGCAGCTTGGATCACGCTTAACCCACAGACTTTGAAGAAATGGGAAATGGATGAAATGCTGACATCACTTGGAGAACAACGAGCAAATGAAAGAATGGGTGAAGCGGTGGCATGAACCATGTGAGGAAAACATTAATCAGTTCTAGTTTTGTGTCGTTATAGCTGGACGTGTGCAACACTGTACAGACACTCCTATTTCGCAGCAAGTCCCATCAATTAAACCCGTTTCCAATCAACAAGCAGCACTTAAGAAATTTGTACAATGTGAGAGGAAGGTTTACACTGACTACTACATTTAATTAGAAGTCAAATTAGTGTAATTTCCCCTGCAGAAATCAATCCCTAATCAGACTATTTTGAGACTCTGCTGAAACCTATCCAACTGCGAAGACAGTGAATGTTTTGGAAAGATGCTGAATCTCTTTCCACACATTCCTCCAGCTGCAGTGTGAGGGTCCAAAAGCTCACATCCAAACCATTCATTCTATCAAAGCAGCACAGACCTCAAATGACATCCCAGAGGGTTCAAAGGAAAAGAAATAAAAAGTGTTAGAAAACTTCCCAGCTTCCTTCCTTTAGCCCCTCAAACGCAGCACAAGAGGCCGGAAAGCCCAGTTGATAAAACACTCTGCACATCACCTTCCACCACAATGTGGCTGCAGTATCGCAGGCCTTTGAAAGCTTCTTTGAAAAGGGAATGGGAGAAGAAAGCAGATTTTTCTTTGGGATTAGCAAGAAAGAGCAGCACTGAGGCAAAGCCAGAGAAGTGCAGCAGTGCATTAGCAAAGCACGTCAAAGGAATGAGAACAAGATTTCTAAGCATAAAGGAGCCAAGAGAATGGCTTGGGGAAGTTTCTGCTCACCCACTTAATGGGAGCACAGAGAGATGAAAAGGTAGCCTAAAAGGAAAATGGCTCCTGCGTGTCATTCCCCACCAAGAAGGATTTGCTTTAATGCAATCACACAGAGGTAAGAAAACCAGGCAGAATCTGGAAAGAATTATTTGCAAACAGATCCTGTTCAGGAAGACCTGATGGGACCAGCATGAATTTGGAAACCATATTGGAAACCTGTAGTTCGCCACCAGCCCTGCTCCTTTGGCAAAGCCCACGAAGAAAATTGAAGCAACCTCACTCTGCCCTTCCATGAAATCCTGCAAACCTCAGCAGTTACACACAATGCATTGGGTAGGGGGATATTACCCAACATCAGACCAGCGACGGAAGCCAAAGTAAAGACTCAGAAGCCTCACAAAAAGGAAGCCAAGTACCTGCTTTCAAGAGGATATGGGGAGGACAGGGCAGACTAGGGCCTTTTTGATGAGTTTGAACAATTAATAAAGCCATCAGTTACTGTGCACCTAGAGGAAAAAACAGCGTGGAGGACAGAAGGCCAGCTGAGTTTGCTGAAGACAAATCATAACATACCAGGTTGATTTCCCGCTGTGTTGAGGGAACGGCTTAATGGAATGCAGGGGATTTTCTGTAGCTGTGAGTAAAGAACATTTAATAGGGTCCCAATTCTCAGGGTATCTAGAGAAATGTGCATTAAACAGATTCACAACTGGGTCAAATCAGCACATTTAGACAGTAATTATTCAGGCTTTCATATGCTCTTGAGGAGAGGGTCCCAGGGGTACCTGGATGGGCAATTTTCAGAAGGGAGTTGAGGAGGGATTTCTTACGCTAAACAGATTCTTAAATGATACAAAAATCAGGATTTGGGGAAAAAAAAAAATCAGGCTAGGAAGAAAATAATTTTATCTGACGTGTTTGTAGCTATGATGATCTTAGGACTGAGAATGTAATTTTAATCAATTGGCACGATCAGCCTGAGCTTCTGCCAGGCCAAGTGGAAAGCAGGGTATGCAGGAAGCAGAGCAGTCATGTGGCCAATCGGCTGGGGAAGGAGATGCTGGCTGAGGTGGGCAGGAGCCCTTGGGACAGAAGAGATGACAACAGAAACATGAATGCGTCTTACTTCCAGGGTACAGCAATAGGAGAAGCCCATGTCACAGGAAGGCTATGGCCAAATTTCTTTGCACGTATTCCAGATATGGCATCAAACAGCAGGACAGAGAAACAAAACAGGCACAAAAGGGCACAGAAAAATGGCATGAAAGTGATTGCAAGTGTTTTTGGCTGTATACTACCCAATGGCAGTGCTGGAATGACCAAAAAAACATTAAAAAGCATTCTGTAGAAGGAAGCAAAACCAATTCAGGCATGCTTGCTCTGGAGCAGAGTAGACAGAGGGAGGCATAACATTCCCAAACTCATGTAGACTCATGATGGAGTGGGCAGGCATCAATTACTCATCAATCACCAAGGACAGAGCTGGGAGAGAGAATCAGCTCTCAAACTGGTGGAGAAAGCTGGCAGAGTTAGAGATCTCTCCCTTTGGTGAAGTTGTAATGATTCAAAAGTGAAGAAAAACAGGCTCCCCTCAGATACCAGCCACTACAAAAACACTGCCTCCCTTGTGATGCGGCTGTTGGACAAAAAAAATGTAGCATCAGGGCTCTCTGGAGCAGGGTGAGCAAGCTGGCTTGCTAGAAGAATGTAACTACCAACCCAAATTATTTGGACTCAGTTTTGTCTTCGCTATATTATTTTTGTCAGACTTCCTACCGTTAATCTTCTCCTCTGGCAGAAGGAGACATTTCTACGGAATGCCTTTGCTTTCTTTGCTTGGGAACCCTATTTTGTGAGTGATGGAGGAATGCAATGGGCAGGCACATGTTTCACCAGCGTCACGTATTCTGCTCAGCCCCATACTTTGTGGTCCCTTTAATGACAGCAAAAGGGCTAGGTTGCTCCATGTGATAAACCCAAGGTGGAAGCAGTCAGCTTCTCCACCATGCAAATTTACCACCACAAAGCACAGTGGATCCCTACGGCAGAAGGGACAGAGACTGACTAACTGGTTGCTGGCCTCAGTAGTCTGGTCATTCCTCCCTAGACACGTATTGCAAGGCAGGGAGCTCCAGGGAGCTTTCAGATCTGTTGAGACATGTCTGTTCAGAACCTATTCCTGCCCTACCTTTGGAGGCACCCGAATGGAGTAACAGGGCTGCTCAGCTATACCCCAAATGCCACTGCCCAGGCTGTAAGCAAAGGCTTTGGAAAAGGGTTGTTGATTCTGCAGAATCAAGGCAGCTTACCAGCTCTTTGAAGAAGGCAGCCTCTTTATGCTGCTCTGAGTAGCGCTCATACTGGTCCAGTCCGTCCTGCAGTTTCAGGGTCAGCGTGTCATAGTTGGACCGTACCACTTCCAAAACCTGCCAGAGACAGCCAAATACAGCAGGGGAGTCAGCATCCACAGTTGCCTCAGTTTCGGACGAGCAAGGCTGAGACAGATCACAGCTCTGGCACCTGTTTTTGCAACATAATGTGGCTTTAACAGCCAATATTTGGCTCTTGACTAACAACATGGAGGTGGGCACTAAAGTCTTCCTAATGCCAGTAAGAAACAGTCCTCAAATTTACAGAATTTCTCCATTCATGAGAACAGTGGATGAGCCTATATCTACGACAGCAGCAGTTTTCCAAATACTGTTATGTCATCAGGAGAAGCAGACATGATCTCATTAAATTAAGCAGCTAATTACTATGTGTACACCCAAATCTAACATAGCAGGCACTATGCAAACACAGGTTTGCCTGACCCCATGGTCCTTCCAATGCTAGTTTTGCCAGCACACCTCCCTCCTGGCTCACTAATCACCATTCGCAACCTGCTAAACCGCTAGCTTCTACAGCCGCTCAGGTCAGCTTCCATACAGAGCATTGCACTTCTCTCCTGATAGGAACAAGCTTCTGACAGGCACTAAGAGAAGACCAACCATGGTACGGACTCTGGTTTGGGAAACAGATGGAGACACGAATCCAGGTCTTCCTACCCAGGAGATACTTTATTATCTGCCTTCACTGCAACCAAAGCACTCCAGCTTTTACTCTGCTCCCAGCACTGGGCTATACTTGCAAATTCATAGTTACACATCTCCGTGCTATTGAACTATTCATTTTCCTAACTAGGGAACACCAATAGTGACTCCCACAATGCTTTTTAACTTCAAAGCATTGCATGGACAAACGCATTCCTCAAAGCATTTGTGAGACAGTAAGAAACAATAATCTTCCTACCAGGAAGCACAGAGCTCAGCACTCCTGGGCAAAACATACGCTTAAAACAATTCTCTTAAACACAGGAACTTCTTTCTTACGCTGTTACCATTTGATCTGAGAACTAAACAGAGTATCAGCATCCAAGGTTTGCATTACAGTAGCCCCTACTCACAAAAAGCCTCAGCCAGGAGGACTACATAGCATAAAGTGCCAAGGAAGAGGACTCTGCCCCAAGGCATCACAACTCAGAAAAGATCCTAAGAAAATCATTGCAGAGGATTTAAGACTGCAGTGACCAGAACAATAAGGAACCCTTCTACTTCTCCTCTCGTCCTTCCGACAATGTGAACACTACCCTCAATTGCCCTTTTAGACAGCTGGCAGCTCCTGCCCTTTACAGGACTGATCACGTCCTTATATCCTTTACTCTAGGAAACCTAGATTTGCTACGGGTTCCTTCAAAAGCTTGTTTCCCCCAAACTTTGCAAGTGACAGTGGTACACAGAGACACTCATGCAAACACTTAGAAACAGGCTAGGGCCTGAAGTGGCAGAAGCCACAGGGCATCATCCAAGTGAGGACTGGGGGTAAAAAAGGGTCCCAGAAGTGGTTCTCAGGTGAGATGGCCACACAGCAGAGTCTCTTCGCAGCTCAGCTGTCTTCCAGCATTGCAGAGACAAGTTAGGTGTAGGAATCAGCATTTTGCAATGTTATTTAAGAATAGCCTGTCAGTGTCCTGCTGCTGCAAGAGCACGCAGCCTCCTCTCCAAGACTCATTTCCTAATGCTGTTTGTCAGCTCCACTGGCAGAGAGGAAGAACCCCCTGCAATGACAGCCATCTCCAAATTCAGTCTGGCCTTCTTGTTCCTGTGTACAGAAGCTGTGAGAAGTATCACAGAGCCAAAAGCAACGATGAAAGCAAGCCACCTGGGTACAGGAATAATTTACTCTGAGATGCAACTATCCACTGGGGATGGAGAGTAATACTATAATGCACCTTCTTCTGAGCAATAAAGAATCTAGCAGCTTGCATGAATCAGAGGGTTATCCTCCTGTCAGTCTGAGGAAGCCAAGTTGACCAAGATTAATAAGCCGCAAGGGAGAAACCTTTTTTGAAAGGTGAGGAGTAGAACAGGCTTCTCCAGCTCTAACTCAGAGGGGAGGCATTTTACTCAGGCCTACCCCACTCCCCAGGAATCTTCCCTTGGGCTTCTTCTCACTCCCCTGTGCCCTCATACGCACAGCCATGCATAGTGCCATATGGATGTGCCCAGACAATGGATATATACACTTCTCCACAAAGAATCAGGATTCCTCCTTGCTAAGCTTTGAGTAGAGAGATACTCCACAGAGGCATCCTCAAACCACGCTGAGGAGTAGCAAACTCCAAGGGCAGCAGCGAGCTCTGGAAGCAGTATCCTTTAAATCAGGCCTCCTATGTCACCTTTGAAAGGCAGCTAAGAACTCAGTTTGATACTCTAGGAGGAGGACAGAGAAGGAATGAGGCCCCAAAGTCTCTACTGTGTTACCCGCTACTTACCATAATCTCTGCAGTGAACTTGAGATCAGCTTATCCCTTTAGCTATGTATTTTCATTGGCTTCCACTCCTTATCTCCTTTAATTATGAAATAGAACTTAAAAAGAAAGGGTAAGTTAAAAATAAACAGCTTCTCCTCACTGCCTGATAATTTCCCTTTCTTGCTGCTGCTGAGAAAAAAATGCTACGTGGGATCCGAGAGAAGCCCACTCACAGATCATTTCACTTCATATCCTATAATGGATAGGAACTGTTACTGAGATTAGGACCTGCCACCCTTGAGATGATTTCATCTGCTCTTTAAGATGCAGCTGCTAGACAGAGGAGAGGTTAAAGAGCAGCAGAAGGTATTAAGAGCATCTAACATGAAGATTTGAAAGGCATCAGCTTTCTACACAGATGACAAAAGCTCACATCCTCTGTAACAGAAGATTGTGTGTTGGCATACTTCACCCTTCTTACACACTTTGACTTTTGCGCAGGAAAACTACTACAGGAAGAACGACCTTTTGTGTTAAACACATGAGATCTTTATCTGCACCCTTCTGCCTTCCTGTCTAGAGGAATTTAATTTTAAGATTAAAGCATTTCTCCTTCAAGGTCTTGTCTGACCTGGTCTTCCTAGAAGTCTCTGTGGAAGACTAGAAAACATCAATTCCAAGATGGTGAAGTATGAAAAACTTAAAAAGGAAGGGACTTTTAGCTGGACTCTTCCACAGGGATTTTAAATCATCATTCAGGTTTTTTTAAATCTCACGAGCAGCTGGAAGAATACCACTTCTAGTGTCAGGCAAGGATAGAAGAAAATGGACTGTAGATGATTTCCAAGGAGCTTCTCAGCAAGCAACAGGGAAGATAAGATGTGACACCCCTCAGACGGCAAGGATAAACATGCAGGGCAAACTTTTTTAAAAAATCTTTTACTGGATCTTTACAGTGGAAAAAAATTAAGTGGAGTCTCAACCTAAATCTCTTTTTGTAGGTTACCTTAGAGGGACCAGAGTCTTAAAAAAGCTATATGACAGAAGTGAGCAACTCAGACATGGTCAATACAAGAAAAGCAAAGGCTGCTGAATTCCTTCCCTGAAGTTACCTCTATCAGGCCTAGAGGCTACATTCATTCATTTACTCCACTGCAACAAACCAGAAGTCAGTGGAGCTGCACCACTGTAATTCAAAGATAATTTGCCATCAAATTAACCCCCTGCCCCACCACTCACTAACTGCTTTCCTGAAGTTCCAGAGAAACATTAGCGATTCAGGTCCCTGAGTACATGTCCCCAAACCAAGCTTTCAGGAGCTGCTCTGAACAGCAAGTACTTTCTGTGGCACTCAGGTTTCACCTTCCTCCTGCAGCTACAACTGCCCATGCCCCATAACTCTCCTTCCCCAGTAACACCAACAACCTGTGAGTAGAGGCACCCCTCTGGGTAACATAGCAGGGAGGCTGGCTTACAACGGAGGAGCTGACATGGGGCTCAGCTCTTGGCAGCATCCCACCCATGCCATGCCATGCCATGCCATGCCATGCCATGCCATGCCATGCCACCGGACCCAGTGGCACAAGATTATTTCACACTTTTTGGCTCCGTACTCTGCTGCATCTGCCAGTTTATCACTCCCTTGCAAACTGGATGGACAACCTCCGAAGGGTCAGTGGACTCTTATGGACACAAGCTCTGAAACCAGTTTCCCCAGAATAGACCATGCTTTGCTGTACCACTATCTACACACAGGCTTCTTCCTTACTGCACCAGAGCTGTTCCCTCTGACTTATCCTCAACAAGAGCTGACTTGCTGTACTTCCCCCGGAGAGACCGGACCTTGTGGAAGAGCCTGTCCTGGGGAAAAAGGGGATTGCATGCAGCAGCCTCCCATCCTGCCCAGGAGAACACAGCCACTGTTAGCAGCAAAGCCGGAGAGGGAGCTGCGCCAGCAATGAAATCTAACGAGCAAAATGCAGAACAGAGGCTCACTTCTATCTGGCAGACACGGTGCGCTTCACAGCTTAGTAACTTTTTAACCTGCAGAGTCTTTCATCACCTACAACTGCAGTCTTGGCCGCACCACAACATAACATTAGAGAGCGCCACCAATTCACGCCACCCAGCAACGGACCTGGTGGTGGGTAGGTTCTGGGAAGCATGCAGGGTGATGACAGAAAAATAAAGGAAAAACAGAAGCAAGAAGAAATCAAGGTCTCTGCACTGTCTTTTTAATCAGCATAGGAAAGGACAAGGATGCAATCAGTCAGCAGCACCAGCACCTTGCTAAAGCCTCTCTATGCCCCTAAAACTGTCATTAGCTACCATGGCGCAGAAGCAGTTGGAAAAGAATTGACTGAATGATCTCACACCAAGCAAAAGGCAAAAAAAAAAAAACAAACCCAACACAACAAACTCCAGGTTAAAATGCATTTGCCCCCACACCAACTCCATGCAGCTCACAAGGCTGGGACCGGGGGAGGCTCTGCAGATCAGGCCTAGCAAGCCCTCACAGGACGGAAAAGCTGAGTGCTTCTGTCCCAGCTGTCCCATGCTGGAGGATGGAGCAGCCCGTCTATGGGGCACGTAATGCGTTCACCAGCACTACTGCACGGACATGGCATAGGGGCCAATGGCAGCTGGGGACAGACAAAGGTGCCTTCTGTCCTCTCTACAGAGGTGGTGAAGTCCTTGTCACTACCTGCGTACAAGAGAGGGAATTATGGCAGTTCCACCTCCAAAACCTAGGCAAAGCCCAAGATACCACGAGCAAACCCAGCAGTCTGTCCCCTCAGCTCAGAGGATGGAGGCTGTAGGAAGAGACGTTAGGGTTTCCCTATTCTAGTGGAAGCCTGGTGTGCATTTTGCACCGGAGTCCTCAAACGGGCTTGTTTACTCCCAGTTTAGTACAAATCTTCCCCTTTTTCTCCCTCACTAATCGCCACAGGCAACTCATAGCCCCTCGAGTGTTTCTCCTAGTGAATTCAACTGAATAGCAACATTTCTCATTGTAATGAAAAGGCTGCTGCCACCTAGACTACGAAGAGGCTATTGCCTCTCCCTAATACAGTGCCAGATAATTGACATAAATTTTCAGTAGTATCTTCTAATTAATATGGAAAATGATTTTTTTTTTCCAAATGGCATCACACTTCTCACAAAGCAACTTAAAAGTTGCTGATGTAGGCTGGAGTCTTTGCTGGAATTAATCCCCAGAAGTGCCAAAGACAAAGCACATAACTAAACAATTATAAGTTAAATAAAAACACACACACAGAGCTGCCACATTTCCCAACAGAATCTGCCCAGACCCGAGCTGCACTCATCTCCTTCTCCCTTTCCTCTTTCACAGTCTGCAGGAGCCAAGTTCAGAGAGAGGATCCACTAAGGCTGCCAGTGCTACACGTGTGGTGGAAGCAGCTCCCCTTCGCACCAGCTTCAAGAAAAGCACCCACCCTAGGACAAGCAGCAGCACAGAGCTTTTGTCTGACCCAACACTACCTTACCTTTGCAGCTGCCCTGGAGCTAAATGCAGTGCTGATGCTTCAACACCATCCCTTATCCCCAAGCTGATCACGCCATAGGTATTAATTCCATGTTCATGAATGCTAAGAGGAAGAGAAGGAAGGTGTTGCTATGACAGTCTAACTCAGATTCCCAAGATATGCTGTGCGTACAGCACACATCTATGGATCCAGAGGATGCACAGTGGGTCCAGTGCACGTGGTGGGAAAGACAAAGATCTGGGCTCGAGACGCAAGTGTAGTCATGCCACATACATGCAAGATATGTAGCACATTGTTGTTCCTGCTGCAGTGCCCCAGACCTCTTGTACCAAGCAGCTGCTGTTTGTACTACGTGCAAGTGAAGGACCTACGGCCCTCTCCTGCTGTGGGCTGAGGGCGTGAGGTTGCTCAGACTAAGCCTGTGAGACAGCTCCCACCAGCTCACACAACTGTCACTCTCAGAGTAGGAAGCAGCAACCTGTCTGCCCTGAGGGCAGGAAAAATTTCCTGGAAGGCGGATTTTTCCAATAGGAAAAAGCTCAGCTAGCCCAAAAGATTAGGTGAAAGCAACCAAGGGCAAATTTCTCCTCTGAGGTATGAAACAGGACTGCACTGATGCAGAATGCATCAGCAATGCTGGGCAGTAAGACATAAAAGGTCTGCCCAGGTCATAGTGGGGAGAAAGGCCCACAGAGGTGTGCGCAGCTGCCCATGAGCCCCAGGATGGCACTGGGCCACGAACACATGCTCCAGTCCTGACTGTGGCGAAACAAAAGCTGACGGGACTTGTGGGAGTCTCTTGTTCAGGGTCTGGAGCTGGACAGATGGACAAGTCTGAGCAGCACACAGCAAAGATGAGTGAGCCAGGAGACAGGGAGAGAAGGTGCCTCACCTTGCTCTCCACTGCTAAGGTGAGTGCAGGAACCCCTTGCTCACAGTTCCCACCAGGTTACTCAGATGCTTTTTAGTTTGTGTTTGCCAATCTTCCTCTGCTCAGCGCACTGAGCATTAGCGAGGACACACTGCGTCTAGGAGCCCAGGAGTGAACAGTCTTTTGCCCATCAGTTTGTCCTTTGTCCCTGCCAGTCACTCCTGGCAGTCCTGCTGTGTTCACTGCACTGCTCTGTGCCCAGCCAAACACTAACTCTCCACATCCCAAATCCTTCCTGAGGACTGCTTTTATACATTTGCACTTGAGTGGTGTTGAAATCCAGGCCTTGCCACTTCTCTGCACAAGGCAAAAGGTTTTGATCGTACAACAACAACAACAATAATAATTTATTTATTATTATTATTAATTATTATTATTATTATTTTACTCAGCAACATCAAGGAGGGCCATTTCACACCCCTTTTTCCTCAGCATAGAACCATTCTGTCGGGCTCAGATGATATACAGTAGCTCAGATGTTTGTTCAATGATCTCACGGAGATCTGTGATCTTTACAGGAACAAACCTACAAAGTTGACAGTTTCTATCCATGGAGTGGGAGGGTTCAGTTACAGTCTTTCTCCTCTGCCCACAGCTGCCTCTTCTAATGATAAATAACTGATAAGCTCACTCAGAAAATGACTGTCGTTCTCTGAACTCTGCTAGCAGAAACGGCATCCTGTTTTGGGACAAGAGTTATCTGCTCCAGAAATGTTTTAAAACCACAATCCATTAGAAGCCCAAGGTGTTCAACTCTATTTAACAGTGGGAAAAGACTCACTGATCCAACCAATCTGGAAATCACACAGCTTTCAGAAACATCCCAAAGCCAAACAAAGCCAATGCAGTGCCCATTCCAAGCTCTCATGGGACAGGCCTTCGCAAGATTCAACAGTTACTTTAAGAAGCAAAAAGACTGCAAAGTAGGACAAAGGCAAGTAACAACAGAGATATATGGTCACGAAGACCATAAAAGTAAAATGCTTTTACTACAGAGTGATTTCAAGAAGTCATGTCTACACACACAACTCCCATACATGGTAAATGCACTTTGCTCAACCCATTTGGGTTTGGAGCACAAGCAGCAAAAATGCACTTAGCCTCAAATTGCTTCTTCTAAAGACCAATCCGCTTTTCTCAGTTTCAAAGACGGTCAGTACGTTTATACTACTCTGCATATCCCACTTGGCACAAAGAACTTGGCACATTTTGTGGGACCCTGGGTGCTCTTTCCCAGACTGCAGGGACAGGGTCTCAAGAAGAAATACAGGAGGCAATTCTGTGTCATTCAACGGAGGAAAATGGGTTCAGTGGGTTTCTGCCAAGAGAACGAACATCCCTGCACTGCACAACACTGGCACTTCCAAAGCCCAGGCAGGGAAAAAGAAGTCAAAGATCCTGAAACAAATTATCTTAAAAATGATCAATTAAAATAAGCACCCTCTAGAAGAGACTTTTAGATCTGGATGGGGAGATCCCCCAGAAACTGAATGAGGTCCTCTAAGCTTGCCTGTTGTTAGAAATTTTGTGAGGAAGGCAGACAGCATAAGGAAGGCCAGGATGACGGCAGGAGCATAAAACCCTGAGATAGATTTGCTATTTGGGAGTTACAGCCCATTTTGGAGTTGTGAACCCTTATCTCCAGCTGGTGGCATTTATGAAAACATTTCTCACTGCTAGGTACGTAAGAGCACTTGCAATTCTGCCAAGGCTTGAAATGTACTGCAGATAGCTATGGACTGGACCGTTAATTTTTTTATTTCCCCATTGTGCTTACAATTAACTTAAGTGCTGAAATGTGATGGGCTGTTCCAGGAGCAGCTTTTTATCTACCAGCTGCATTCTAGCACAGCAGTAAATCAACTGCTGTCACGAAAACATCAAACAAGAGGACAAGAGCATCCTTATGCTCACTGTGCATATTACCCCACTAAATGGCTAACCAGCATTCAGCAAATGAATGCTGTGATTTGTGTACACCCTTTCGTGCAATTCTCTATTTACAGAAGACCTTGTCCTCCTGAACACAGAGAAAAAAAATAATCAGCAGCAGCTCTCCAGCACCGGTTAACGGACCAAAGTAAGACCAGTAACCTTGGTGCCCAAAACAAGATAAAAGAGTTAAGTCGTGAGCTGCTGCTCCAGTGAAACTGAGAAGCCAGAACATATAACGCTGTTACAAGAATCAAAAACAGCTACAAGAACCTAAAAAACAGTAGCTGAAGATTTTAAGAAAAAATAAAATATTAAGTCATCTTTCTTCTTAAGAAGAAATAAAAACTTTCTAGGGCCAGCAGCCAGAAAGCATCCTGAAAGTGTTGAAACTCAAATACACAACTTTCAGTTCACATTGCCTCGGCAAAGTGACAACAGGATCCCTGATGTACACCAGAGGAATCTCGTTTCTAGTAAAGAAATTCAAATTTGCCCAGATGACAGTTGGCTCAGGAATAAGGCTGTCTAGAGAACAGATTAAGACAGGGTATGCAACAAAAACTTCTCTGTTCAATCAAACCCTGACAGAAGCAAGTGGACTGTTCCAGTTCGAAGAAACCAAAACCTAATTGTGCCCAAGGGAAAAACAACGGGGACACTTATTCTGGTTATGGTCTAACCAAACATCTGCAGTCACAGGAGGTTTCTGGAACTATGTCACCTGGTCAGGTTCACAGGAATCAGCAGAGGATCCAAGAGAACTTGTGCTCCTCACAGAGCCACCACGGACTTCTACAAGATACAATGGTTACAGACTGACTTAGGAAAAAAAAAAAAAAAAAAAACCACCAACAACAAAACGGACCAGGACTCTGACTTGAAGATCAAGACAAACGAAAGGAGAACACAGACATTCCAAAAAGCTATGGGGCTCATCATCCATTTGCTTTTCTTTCTTCTTATCCTTTTACAGCAACTATTAAGTAAATGGCCTCTAAGAATGCTACTAGTACAGCCCTGAGTCTGACACTTGCCAAGAAAAAGTAGATGCTAATCTAGCTCATGACTTTTTTTTTTTTAAATGATCAGAAACCTTGTTAAACTTGGTTTGCACAACATGAACAAATTTAATTAACGCTAAAAAACTGGCCACAAACCAAGTGGATGCTGTATATTTAAAATAAGTCAAACAATAGAGGACATGCCAGAGAAATACCCAGCTAGGATTAGGGGAGGAAGGTATGCACTTGGAGGGGCAGAGTTTAGAAAGAACAGTTCCACAGCTCCTACTTACATTTAAGCTATTAAATAGTGACAATGGAAGGACAGCTATTAATTGCACAACGGAAGTCATAAAAAGCAATAATTCAGTGGCCTGAAGAGATGCAATGAAGCCAAGAAAGAGGAAATCCAGAGCTCACCTGCCTACCTGACCACATGTGGAAAATTAACTCCAAGTCCCTTCTAAGACGGGGAAAACAAGAACTTCTGAATACAAGCAACAAGTCTGGATAACCAAGAAATCAATAAGCAAATAACTGATTATCTATACTACTTTGCAGTTTTACAATAGCTTTTCGGAAATAAAGGCACTGGAATCGATACACAAGATTTAACACATGGGTTGTCACAGACTTACACACTGACAACACACTACTCCTGCTTTATTTTTGTTCTCTCTCTAATAATTTCTAATTCTCTATTTGTCTTTCTGACCACTGTTGAGCCTTGAGCCAACACTTCCGGGCTTATCACAGTGACTTTCCTACAGCTTAAAGACTCCAAGAGAGACATATAAATTCAATCTGCAAAAAATGCCTTCTAAAGATATAGCCTAAAAACCCCAGAAAATTTATAGTCAATTGGTTAGCTACAAATAGCTATAGCTACAAATAGCTAGAAAAACTGTAGCAGCAGTATGCTAAGGTAGCTAGCTAATAAGGAAAGGTGCGCAGTGCTTGGAAATTCGTGTGACTCAACCCATATAAAAGTTCTAGCTATTTAGGCTTTTGCAAATCTGGAGTTGGAACAGACAGCTATAAGCTGCTGGATGATACTTATAAACAGAAAATCCTGTAGTGAAAAGGGAACTTCAGTTGCAAAACATTTGTTCTACGGCTGCAGTTCCAAAAGTGGTTTAAGTCAATCTAAGTGCAGGTCACCTAACTGCAGTACAAAGTCAGGAGTTCCTCCTTCAAAGGCACTTACTGCAGAAATAAGACATTCTAATGTGCAACTCAGAAGTCTCTTCATTCTGGACGCAAGCACTGAGGGTGCGGATGACCAGGCACAGTATTGACATCAGGAGTAACTGAGAAGGTAAGAAGGAGCAGAGATGACTGTCCTCTAGATACTGAAAATGCAGCTATGCAAGTTAAGTTCCTAAGAAAAATGACAGTGATGAAACTCCTACCAAGACAATGGGATCAAATCTGTCCCAACTAAGTAACTCCTCACAAACCCTAGACACTCTTTTGGATCCTACTCTAATCTGCATTGCACAGCTGGAGGAAAAGGGAAGGACAGAGTCTGTGATGAGGGCAGAAATAAGACAACCAAATAATTTCTGATACGACATGCTGAAGGAGTGAAGCTTGTTAACATTTTAATTTGTTTAATTATCCACTTTTGTGCTGTTGGAATGTGTCATTCTTTTTGAACTCCATCTGGGCAATGACCAGATCTGAAACAGAATGAGACCGCTTATGCTTGGAAGCATTCATGGCCAGCACAGAAAACATCTTTTGCCCGTCTAAACAGACCTGCTTCAAGTTGACTTCTAAGTTAATTCAAAAGGAACATTTAAAATGGCTAGTGGGACAGATGGAAATACAGAGGCTACTATCCAAGATAATCCCTAGCAAGGGCAGGCCTGATGAGATGCTAAACTTTGCGGGCTGATACACTTCTTGACTGAAATGGAGATGCGTAGGATAGCAGGCCAGCAGACAGCCAGCAAGGTGAATCTGAGAGGGAGCGAGACTTGGGCATGGACCACACACAGAAAACAGGTCAGAAGTTTCTGAGGAATCAAATGGTCTGCTGCTTATTACTGCCCTTCTCAGGGAAAGAAGTCCACATGCATTCTCTGAAATAAACACAGAGACACCAAAAGTTGCTGACACTCAGTTATTTCTAGTTGTTTCTCCTTATACCTAACAGAAGCAATCAGGGCCCAAGATAATAGCTATGACTCTCAAGAAGGATTCCTGCCACGGTTAAGTGGCATCTTGCAATCCAAAGGTATTTGGAGGACAAAAAGGGCTTGTATACCTGGGAACTTAGTGTTTATCCCTGCAACATTTGTTCTGCTTATATCCTTAAAGCATCAGACCTACCACCTCTTCAGCATCAGCTTTCTCACAATTCAGATGCTCCCAGCAACAATCCCAAAACACCACGGGAGACAAGTCCCTTCACAATGTACGGCTGAGAAGAGACTGAAAAGAGGCATCTTGCCTCTATGAGAGTGACGGTGTTACCTCCACAGATGTTCAGATGCTGGATGGGCAGGAAGGACATGACGCAAAGTGGAGGTTTATTGATAATGGGCCAGATAAGATGATTGTGTTGGATGTATGCCCACCACTGACATTCAAAGAAAAGGTGACTTGTGCTGGCACTGGACCCACTCTCCCCAAAGGAGGAGGAGAACAAACCTTATGCTTCTTTTCCAAAGCACCTTTAGCTGCTGAATCCTCAAGCTGAGCTAATCAGTATGCAGAGCGGCAAGCTGGAGAACTACTTGTCCACAATGCCTGCCCTCTGAATCAAAAACATGCACCCTTTGCTGTCACAGCTCTAAATTGAACCTGCTGGCTATAGAGATAGGATGTATTTGTACATACGGCACTACTGAAGACTTAGGTAAAGACGACACCACTCTCTTGGGGCTAAGGAGCTGATCACCACTTTCTCTGTAAATTCCTCTTTTGCCATATTCCTGGGTAAGTAGCTGCAGGATCTGTAATGGAAATATCATCTCCACGGTAATTTCTGCAGTGCTTGGAGGACACCATTGTTCTACAGCCTAAAAATCCCTGTGTGAGGATTTAGTGCTCCCAAGTGCCTCTTGGACATCAAACGTTTTCAAAGCTATTAGCTCTGATGGGCTTTTGAATAAGGCTCAGGGAAGCCACTCAGTATTTCTTATAAGAAGAAGGTAGCTCTGACCTGGTAGAATAAAAATTACTGAGAAGGAGGAGGAGGAAGAAAGCCCACACAGCCCACGTTCTCTGCAAGCAAGGAAATGAGATTTGATTTACTCCGTGATTCTGAGGTGTGTTCAATTTCAGCTTGAATTTCTACTGCATAAATTCAGCTTGGCTGAGCCATGTCCCCATTAGAGACTGTCCAAAGCAATATAAGGTGATCCACATGACGATCTTCGAAGCTGAAGGTTCAAAGCCTTGGTGAGGTAGAGTTTTTCGGCATATTTTTGCATGTGCAACCCAAAAACCTGTGTCTTCCAAGAAGTTAGAGGAAGACAATATAAAAAAGCAATTAGATACAGTGCATACACAGCTCCTTATTGTTGCCAATTAATTTATTTATTTAGCTCACTGGTTAAACTTCCTCTTACTACACAGCAGAGCACAACTCTGGGTCTATGTTTTTGATGATTCAAAGGGATTAGATGACAAGCAGAAGTCACCCACTAAAAGGACTTAAGGGCTTCAGTTCAGGGATTAATAACTCAGCTGCTTTTTCTCCAGATTTTAAACCCACTAATTTGTACTGCATCAGCTGGTAGTTTTATTTGCACAATTTTTTTTGTTTTAATGGGAGTCTTAAACTCTGCTCTTCCCAAAATGCTGCTGCATTGCCCTCTTGCTATTATTCTCACATCTGAATTTTTGACTGTATTTATAGAGGATTTCATGCTTGCTTAGCAGATTTCTTAAGAAACTGCACCTTATCCTAATACACACAAGTGCAAGGTCCATTTGACTTTTCCTAGCTAACCAGGTGTATCAGCTGAGCCATCCCCGCAGCAATTCAACACCACTAGAAAGCAGCTTGGGTGGAAGCTTTGGACCAGGTCTCTCTCCATCTACAACTCGGTCTCACATTTCAGAGAAGCTCTACAAAATCTGGAGTTTGCATGCATTTGACCACATAGTAACATACCTTTACGGTGCAATAAACCACAGGGGTCCATTCACACCCTGGGTTAACACAGAATAACTTGGTACCACACTTTTCCTGCTGAGAAACCAAGTGACAGAAGTTGAAGGGGGCCACATCTCTCTGTTACTCTGCAGAGACTCTGATCTTACAGTTCTGAGAATCATTCACAAGGGTGAGTTTCGGTGAGAGTGTGCTATAATTTAACCCCAATGCTTCTACCACCTTGGGCCGTATGAATAAAACCCCAGAGCAAGTCTGCAGGTTGACAAATTCAGGTACTTTAAAGTTTTGGGGTTTGTTGTAAATCTGCTGGTCTGACTCAGGAAAGACTAAATTCCTTCCATATGCCTTTTTAAGGACTGACTTGTGACTGTGCCTAGAGCTTTTGTTTGGTACGTTTTTGTAAATGGTAATAAGTAGAGCTGTTCACTTGGTTTACTGCGTCTAGACAACAACTGCCAGCTACAATCAACTCAGAACAGGCGGGCAGGGCTGGCAGCAGCCACAGGATGCATCACAGCAGCAAGCGATGGTTGTGCATTCAGAAAGCTGCCATCATTCTTCCTTCTCATCTCTCTAAAACATGTCATGGGCACTAATTAACAGGGCATCCAAGGCACACAAAGGCTACGAAGAAACACGTCCCTAGTGCCCTGTTAAGGCCCAATCCCAAGATGGCTACTGAGGCTTTAGGAGCCTGCTGAACTCTCCCAGTCACGAGTCTCAAAACTGTCTGATATTCTGAAAGAATTCAAAGATCACAAGCGCTGCAGAACTGAGAAAAGCAGAAAGGAAGTGACCTACTTTATATTCTGCTATCACATGTTGAAAGAGACAGGATCGTAAAATGCCAGAAGAGGCACATGTAAAGGAATCCTCTCAAATGCATGTGCTGTCAGCAGTGTGATGGCACACAGCCCCCCACGGAAGAAACAAGGGCAGAGAAAAACTCAAGTCAAATACTGTGCCAGAACAACAATTCAATACCCAGAGAGAAAGGAACATACAGTAGGAGCTATCCAGAGTAAGAGAAGCCTGTGATCTGAAATGCCACTCACCGTTACCCTAGCAAGCATTAAAACCTCTGCCAGGGAGGGACACCTAGCATCGGAACGATCTGACCGCCTTTTCCAGAACCAAGTGACAGAGGAGAGATGTGATCTTAAATATTTTGTAGGTATTTCTGCAGCATTTGTTCTTGACTTAGTAAGAAGAGGCGGGGCAGAAGAATCTACAGCAGTCTGCGAGCACCTGGGTATGACTATGTAAGATTACTAGAGAGAAGGGTAACAGTCCAGAGTCTGTACCTGCCTTTGAAACCACAACCCTGTTGAGTGCTGGAAAGTAAGGCTTTTTGTGAGAGTACAGGCAGATGATTTTTTCCCCCTTTTTTTAAAGGGGAATGCCATGAAAATAAAATTCTCCTACTCTCCTGATTTGACTTCTGAGATTTTTGCATCACTCTTTTTTTAAAACAAAGATCAGGATCAAACCAACTGGCCATTTTTCTTCAATCATCTTAACTTGACCTTTTCCAGGCTCACCACAGAAAAAGCTCTCCCTGACATACATAAGCTGAGGTCACATTGAGTTATGATCTCATGTAAGAAAAGCATGGCAGCTTCAATCCGGGACTCCCAAGAGAAGAGTTACCTCCATCTTCAAACTATGCTTCATACAAGTGAAGGGTTTCTGAGCGAGGACGAGGGACCAGGCTATGCCTCAAACATAGCTGACAAGACCACAAGTTCCTGGTTTGACTTAACAACTGACTTGCTGATGAGCAACTGGGACAGGAGCAGTCAGTGACCAACTTCTTTATGCCAAAATGTTTGGTACAACATTAACTGCCCAACCCTAGCATCACTGAGTCCTAGTTCTGAAACATCAACATACCAAATAGTGACAGATGCACTTCAGGACTCAAGCAGTCCTGGGATATTATCCCTCTGGGCACTACTGAGGGTGGAAAGCTCAGCAAGAACTGGATGATGTGGGAAACTGTCATCAGCTGGAGAAATTAAGTTCAGATCATGTTAATACTCTCCCCTGCAAAAAGCGTGTCATGCTCAAGTAGCTGCAAAGAAGGCTGAGATGAGGCATTACGTAGCTTTCTTTTTATTCTTCTGAGAAGCAACAGACCTAAGTTTCCTTTCTATGCCTACAAAGCAACTTGTAGGTGGTACTGTAATTAAATAGGTCCATCACTTAAAATAGAAAAGCACATCTTTACAGCTGAGGTAAGAACTAAGAGTCTGTAGAGAGATGCTTCCATCAAGTTGTTGGTTTTCAGGAGCATTAATGACAGAGTAGAAAATTCCCAGCAAAGCAGCCTGGATGGAAAAAACAAAACAGACAGTCAGGAAGTCTAAGTTCCAGCATGACTACCTTGGCTCCCTCACAAATCCATATTTCTGTTTCCATCAGCTAGAATATTGCTCCTGTCCTAGTGTTTCAAGGTTTTCAACAAAAACAGTACTTGCAAAAAACCCACCGCCTTAAAAAGTCTCTACTGTAGCTCACAGCTACCTTCTTTAAGAAATGAAAGTGACAAAAAAACCCTGCAGAGGCAGTCGTGTGAAGCTGCATGTAGATCCATGTTCTGTGTTACATCCTGATACATAAAATCACTGATAAAGCTTAGAGTGACAGTAACAGCTAACATTTCATGTAAGCTGGACAGATGCCGGACTCCAGCAAACCACCAATATGACACAGCTGAGCAAAGGCTAGTATCTAGGTTTGGGGAGGAGTATAGGTATTTCTAGTGCAGAAGAGGACTGGAAAGGGAGACTCTGTCACTAGCCAGCCGAGCACACTCTTCCTTTAAACGCTCGGAAGGAGAACTGCTGGCAGAATGAGAGACATCTCAGGGTAGGCTCTGTGTGACCTCCATATTCACATACCAATGATTCATCCTGGGTTTGGAACATTAATTTTCACAGAACTAGGAGAAGGCTGCAAAGGACAATGCAACGCCTAAGTGAAAAGACTGGTGTCTTACTTGCAGGAAGAGCAATGGTTTGATTCACAGATCTTGCTGAAGAAATATAACCAGAACGGAGTTGATAGCAGTGGCCAGAGAAACAAATTCTCACAGTACCACCATGATACTATTTCCATCTTTCCACTGTGTTAAACACACTCATGGGGCTCCAGGACAGCTCAGTTTGGTCTGCAAAAGATAGTACAGACCTCCCCAAAGCCAAAGCACCCCAAGAACAGATAGCTAGCCACGTCATGCCAGCTTCCTGACACTAAATCTTATTGCCAGAAAGATGCTGTGTCCTCCTGCGGCATCACATTTTACTGCAATCAGCTGTCATTGTCAGAGATGCAATCGGTCTGTTAGTGGGATAGGCGCTTGCCCATGCCATTGCAAGCGGGTGAAGCACTCACAAGAACTTCTCCACCTCTATGGCTTCTACGCAGGACCCCAACCCAGCATTTTCTGAGAAGTCAGCAAGTCCAAGAATCACATTTCAACAGCATTCTGTGTGTGTTTTTACATCCAACTCAAAAACAAATGCAGTCTGCTGAATTACAACAGCTGAGGAAAACACATTTGGGAAACCAAGATGGGTTTTGTGCACAAATAAGCCTTAAGCACAGTATTTCTTTAGCGCACACAGTTAAGACCTGCTAGAAAAGTTTCCAACTAGGAGGCTAAGGCATATGGCAGGGTCTATTGGAAACAATGTTATTAGATGTCAGTCTGCAAGAAACTACCCCCTTCCCCAAATGTTAAATATAGGTCAGCAGATTTTCCATACTTTCTTACTGCCAGAGGTCATCCTAACAAACCTGTGTTTTCATGGAAGAGTGTCCTGGTTTCGGCTGGGACAGAGTTCATTGTCTTCCTAGCAGCTGGTACAGCCCTGTGTTTTGGGTTCAGTAGGAGAAGAATGTTGATAACTCACTGATGTTT
>JAVKLA010000093.1:26714343-26742498 GCA_034782735.1 Sagittarius serpentarius | reverse complement strand
GCCAGGACAGCTGACCCAAACTGGCCACAGGGGTATTCCATACCATGGGACGTCATGCCCAGTATAGAAACTGGGGGAGTTGGCCTGGGGAGGTGTGCTTCTCAGGGACTAACTGGGCATCCGTCAGCAAGCGGTGAGCAATTGCACTGTGCATCACTTGTTTTGTGTATTCCAATTCTTTTATTATTATTGTCACTTCATTGTTGTTATTAGTGTCACTTTTAGTTTCCTCCTTTCTGTTCTATTAAACTGATCTTATCTCAGCCCACTAGTTTTACCTTTTTTTTCTCCCGATTCTCTCCCCCATCCCACTGGGGGGGAGGGGGGAAGTGAGTGAGCTGCTGCGTGGTGCTTAGTTGCTGGCTGGGGTTAAACCACAACAAAGAGAAAAGCTTCCTAGTTTAAACTAACATTGATGCAGCTGTGACACACCAGTTAACATGGATGCAAGTGATAGCTGCTGGGTCACATCAGCTTCTTTCAGAAATCCTAGGTACTTTCAGACAATGGTCCAGGCCAATTCATCAGTTTCTTGTCTGGGAGGCTGGAATACACTTTCCCTTTTAACAATTCTTGCTGTGAAGCAGTTATTGATGGAGAACATAAATCCATGGTTTGGAAAAAGTGAAAGAGGAACTCCTACAAACAGGTGCTCAGGTGAAAGCAAACACAGGGCTATGATTTAATATCCTTCCACAGGCCTACACTCATGTCAGCTGCCAGGCAGATGCCACTGCTGAAACAGCATGCCCTGCTAGCATACTTAGCTCCCCAGGAGCTTATTTGTGCCTTAACTGAGCCATGGGGGAATCCAAGCACCCCCTAAGTAAGGCAGTGGAATTGATTTATAGGCCCCAGCAGTTGGCTGATGCAGAACCACCTTCCCCAGTTCCATCTCTCCAGACTACATTCCCCCCGCTTGCTGTCTTTGAATAACACATCTTAGCTCCCCGAGCAAACCTTCTGCCTGCCTCAGAGCTCCCATGAAGATAGGAAGAGGGACACACATCAGAGATGCTGCCCTCTCCTCTATTGAAAGGTTCGCCTTTGAGCTCCCTACTGTGGACAAGAAATTTGAACTTAGTGTCTTAACACCCAAATGCCAAGTGTTAGAGAGCCAAAAAACCAAATCTGCCAGCTGAATGAAGCTCTGTTCAGGTACGGCACCTTTTGGCTCAGCAGCATTTACTCTCCTGCTCTGGGAGGCGTGGGGACTGCAAAGCTCAATTTGCTTCCCACTTTGAAATCAGAGCGATGACCCAATTTGTCGTGTTTGGGAAACAGCTGCAGCTCCAGCTAGAGGATCCAGAGGCGGAAGGCAGAAAAACATCATCTGTTACAGCAGGATACTGCCAGAGAGAAGGAAGAGTAGCAGTCTCTGAAGGCAGGGAGCTTTATCCTAAAGAAGCCCCAGAATGAGCATGGCTGGCAGTCACTGCAAAGCCTGTCCCTTTTTGTGAGAGGAGAATGTGACTCTAGGAACAGTTACTCAGAGCCACATTACCATCTGTAACTGGCACAGCAGGCTGTATAGCCTGTCTGCTTTTAGGACTCCCAAGCAGAGAGATGACTGAGTGTAAGGAAGCTTAGGGTGGAGTTTGGGACTAGAGCAACAAAGTATAGTGCTATAAATCCAGCTTTACAGAGGACCATGAAAGAAGTTTGCATGGTATCTATATGCATTATGCACCTGACAACAGCCAGCGTCTATTGTTCCTGTTTCACAAGGGATTAAAAAACCTTCTCAATCTGAAGTTTTACAAAATGCAAATTGAATTGTGCGTCTGCACAAGCCAGCCGTTGACAGCTCCCCCTTTAATCGTAGATGTGCAAAGTTGTAATTTAATCTTTATAAATGCAGGCTGTTTTGATCGTTCTGTTGCAATCCTCTGTGGAGCTTTCCCTGCCCTATACAGGCGCTTAGCAGTGACGGCAATCCATAACATTGCTTTCCACTTCCACAGCAGCCTTCCCCAGCAGATCACACAGCACTTCAAACACTGCCTGGCTCTTCCGCACCACCTCCCCCCTCACTTGGGAGGACAGAGGGCTCAAGGTTTGCTCAAGGCAGCACAGTGAAAGCTAGGAAGGAGTTCAGACCCCAGCCTGCAGCCCCTTCCTCTAGCTACCCACAGCCCCTTTTCCAAGTTTAGGTAAGTACCACATACAAAACAAATCTACCAGGCATCTGGGAAGTGTTTTGTGAAACACATTCACGAGGGGTGCAGGACAAGCACTGGAACTCAAGCAACACCAGCCTGTCTCCACAGTATGGGATGGGAGCTTATTACAAAGTTAAATCTGTGGCTCTTGCTCAGCACGCTCCCAGTTGTGATTCAGGCCAGGCTCATAACTCACATCCCCGAGTGTTGCCCCTGTAGCCCCAGCACAGAAATTTATCTATCTCCAGGAGACTTTACCCTGTTGCAGCCAGCAGTGAGTAGCAGCTCCAGAAGGCAGCTCTTCCGAAACAAGTCCCCAACATTCAGTGGTCACCTACACTACAGTAGTTTTCAGGAGTCTTCAGGCCCTTACAAGTCCCTGTGGTACTAGCGACAGCCAAGCAAGGATACAAAAACAGCTGTGAGAATTGAAGGCAAACCTTGCTTTGAAGTTTAATGGACTTACTTTGTTACCAGGTTGTACTTTGAGGCAGTCCCTAATCTGCCCAAGAGGGCAGCTCACAGAAGCGGTAGGAAGCAAGATGCGCCTTAGCATTTGCAACGCACAAAGGGTGGGAAGACTCCTCTGCTCCTGGAGCAGTCAAGGTGATGCAGGGTCACGCCGAGAGGCGCAGAGCAGCCAACTGCCACTAGCGGTGACCGGCAGGACGCCTTTGTGTCCACCCTGAAGGAAAAGAATGGAAGGGTTTTTCCCATTTCTTACTGCGGTTTCTGGGGGTGAATTTGGAATAGGGTTACGTATCTCCATCAGTAGGTGTTTTTAAAAATAAAGTCCGCCCTTTGTTCCTCTAACAGCCTACCACATGTTGTCCCCCCTCCTCCAATGACGCAGTGTTCATTGTATGCTGCATGTTAATAAAAGGCACTACGAAGCACAAAGTCACTGCTCCAAAGCTCACGTCTAGCTTCAAATCTCCTTGCAGCAAAGCTGATCAGTCCTTGAAGCCTCTTCAGACCCATTCAGTCTGGCACACTGCATAAAGCAGTCTGAGGCATTACTAAATTGCAGGGATATTTCTATGGTAAACAAACAAACAAGATACCTAAACCAAAGAACTGCCCCATCAGCTAGGCAAACCGGCAATTTGCCAACTCCAGATGACTTTTTATAGAGATCCTTTTAAACCTGGGATTCCAATTTCACCTGGTGCAGCTCAACTCTTTCTATTGAAACAATAAAATCTGTTTCAAGCCATTAATCATGAGTAGGTGTATGTAATGAGAACATGAAACCCAACATCCCTGCCTCATTTGCAAAGATGTGATGACTTTAAATTAGGGCTTTGCCTCGGTGACCCCTTATCTGGAGTTTCATGTTCCTGCCACTGTGTGCTACATGGCACTAGCAAGCTTGATACTTTCTACCCCAAAACTCACTGCATTTCAGAAGCGAAGTAGCAATATGCTGAAACCATTTAAAAGTATTTCTGGAGCCCTCACAACACGTTATATTAATGCAGGAGATTAGCGGGATTTATTGTAGTAGTACCTAGCACTGATGGTACTCAGCATTTTAAAAATATCAAATGCACACAAGCCAATAGACTTTTAACACCACTGCCAGCAGTGCTAAAAAACAACAAAGCATTTGGTCTCTGTCAGTGGTTTTGCTGCTAGTTACGGAAACCAGAACAAGTTGAATAAACTGTGATATCAGCGGCTCAGAATTAGGATACTTTAGGGCATCTAAAACCAACTGCACCCTTCTGTGACCTTCTGTGCAAGTCACTGGTGGAGCCTCCCTGAGCTGCACTTTGGGTTAGTCCCTCAAAGCCCCACCAGGTAACAAAAAGCCATGTGGATTGGGGGGGCAGGGAAGAGCATTCAACATTTGAGGTATGACCTTAAGGAAAGGGAAATGGCTCTGTGAGACTGCCTGACCTAACTGAATTGCAGCTACGCAAGTTGTAAAGGTATTACAATGTGGAACAACCCAAGTATTACACTCATTTGTCACAATTTCAAAAGCGATATAGTTGTCCTGGTTTTCCATCACAATGTGTTCTGGCTCCCAGCACTTTTCATCTGCAGTTACCAGACTAATACACAGTACAGGTGTTCACAACAGCCTTTGACACTGAACTTTACACCACCTCCAAACCAGAGGTACCTAGTGTCCCCACTTGTGGCTGGGAAGAAAGAGGGACTTCTATTAGAAAAAGCACATAGATGTTCCTGACTAGCAAGCATCATGTGTCTGCCATCTCAATTTTAAGACTCTTAGAGCAGATATCAGGGAGAGAAGTACCAAAGAGAAAATGAGACCTTAGTGAGCAATTTTGCTAATTGGCACAAGACTTGCTTGGCATGCAAGACACCACAAGACATTCCTGCTCCAAGGAGATTTCACCAGAAGTACTGCGTTCCTTTCACTTCAGCCTCTCTAGAGTAATTGTGCTACCTCACCATTAGGTGGAGAGCTGCCTTCTTACAAATAGCTGCTCTTCCACATCCAGAAAAGGCAGGTGTGAGACCCCATCCAGATCATTCATGCCCTGTGTTTTCAGTCTTTCTGTGTGTTTGCGCCCTTCTGGAACAACTCTTGTGTTCCTGTTTTCTCACTGCCTTGACCCTGTTCTCTGCAACTGCTTCTGCTAGAAAACATATTGGGAGCTTCTCAGATCAAATACGGCACAGAGAAAGTCTACTGCCTCCAATGTATTAAGTACAAGGCAGTCTAGTCATCTGGGGAGTACAGATAAGCCTATGAATTCATTTCACAGAAGGCTATTTTGCCCTTTGACTTGAGAAGGGACCAAAACATCTTTGAAGACATGGGAATAATCACTTGCATGGAAGAGCTAAAATTACATTGGCAGTTAATGGCCAGCCCTATCTTTCTGACTGTGCAGCATCCATCAGTTCCTTAAAGGACATGCAGGCAGGAGCCAAACGTGTTGAGAGGGAGAATACCACAGAAACACAGATTAACACTGAAGTCAGGTTTAACAAATTAGCAAGTGAGGGAAGATGCCAATAACTGGCTAAGACATTTCCTGTTTCATGGTGAGGAACTACAGCAAGGTCAAAATAGAAAATGACTCGGAAGGATTACGAGTTTGCTTTGGCAAGTAGCCTCTTTGCAGAATGGCACTGGCAAGGATATCGCATGGTGCTGATAGACTGAGGCGGCTCATCATCAAGTCCCTGGCATTTGCTTGCCCCTGGGAATCTCCCACTCTTTGCTCAAGAGACCTTTTTCTTTCCATATTCTCCTCCCAGTGTTTCTGATCTGAACATTGGATAAACCCCACAACAGTCAGCAAAGCAGTACCATGAAGTCTTGCAAATATATCTGCCTGGAGCACAGGTCTGTATATTCAAACTATGGTTCCTGGAGATCTTTAGGGCTTAAGATGTATAGTGGTATTAAAAGTCTATCCTTAAAACAATCCCATGTGCATCATTTTCAAGGGCCTACAAATCCCCTCAGCATGTAATAATGTTAACATTAAAGCTTATAAATAAAAAAGGAAAAAGCACTGAAATGACAGACCAAGAATGGTAATAAATGGACATTAGTGATTAACAAGGTAATAAAGCCTTCAATAGGATTAGGAAAAGAAAAAGACAGAGCAAAATCTCTTCCAGCTGATTACTTAGCTACTTCTAAGGATATAAAAAAAAAATAAAAATCACCTAACACATGAATAGGGTGCCAGAACAGTCAGGGAACAGCATAGCAAGTTTGACATAGGCTCAAGTAAGAGTCTGCAAGATGATTAGGTTCAAGTGAATTAGAAGCAACTCGGAGCAGCTGGAAATTCCCCTTCAGATAGAGCTATGTCAAAGCCATGACACAGCCTGATTAATAAATCTGCCTGATTAACAGGAGATTCTCAAATACCACAGAGGAGTATGAGCAGCCATATGAGAACCTGGCCAAAGGCTGGTACCTGTTCATTAAAAGTTTGACCCTCAAAATTGTAAAAACAAATGTTCCCAGTAAAGAAATACCAGTTTCCTGAAACTATTGAAATAACTCATTGGAGAGAATGACCAGTCCCAAATGTAGTATCTGTGTGCGGACACACAAGTTAAATGTCAGCATTAAATATTTCCATGTGATACATGTCAAAAAAACAGGGCTATAAAGGAGAGTGGATTTTGTGTAGAGAATACTTATGAAGAGAGAAGGGGAATTAAGTGAACACACATGTAAAAACAAAAGGTACAGTGGTAAGGAGAAGAAAAAAAAAAAAAAAAAGAGACTGCAGCAGCCAAAAGGCAAGCTTGACCACCCACCCCACGCTGAACAGCTAACACAGAATGAAAACAACAAATTCTGTTACCCCACAAAAGCCAGACCCTGGCCTTGATCTCAGCTATCTACCAACCTCTCATGTACTTACCATGTGGGACAGCTGCTGATGGAGGGGAAACTACAGTCCAACATACTGACCTGAGCTCATTGGCTAATTGAAAGTGGAGGCAAGAAGTCTCCATCCCTGTCCTCCTTGTGCAGTAAATTGCAGAGCGCTGACTAAACACCCTCACTGAGACCACACGGTCCCTCACCACAGTGACATCGCCGTTATTTCTCTGCAGTTCACCAGGGCCTATTAATGCTTTGCTTTGTTTGATGTTCTCCCTATCTTGAGAGAAAGCATGAGGGGAAAAAAGAAAAAAGAGGAATCTAACTGTCTTTCAACTTCCTAATCATCTTCCTCAAAATGCTCCATGCATCAGCACTGATTTCATTATCTGCCTGCTGCTAGAGATTTTATTTAAAGAATAACACACAAGGAAGAAAGGATTTAACCTGACCTCCCTGAACTGCTGTGGGATGAATACTACACAGAGCTGACAGTGAAAAGCTCATTTCTTTTCTCAGACTAACCCAAAGACTATGCTAAATTCCCCTCTATCCAAGCTCCCAGTTTAAAATTGGGCTATCAAAGGCCTTTCTTTTTTAGGGGCCTGGGTTGATGCAATCAGTGTATCATCAATGAATGAGGATTGATAACATGAACCATCACAAAGCATAGCTGTGGGTACAGTGACTCTCAGAGGCAGAACAATACAGAAAAATTGAGTAAATTAAAACCCGTGTTCTTCTATCCAGCTATATCAAGAAGAGATTAAAAAGCAGTAGGGTCCACATTTTTCTCCCCACTGCACCAGTACAGTATTCAACCTGCGACTTTGGAGTGTTACATATTACAGATCAAGTAGGTTAATAAATGAAAAGGTTAGTGGGAGGCATAGAAGGCTATCATCAAGTAATGGTAAAAATAACATAGAAAGAGAAATTAATTGCAGAGCAAGATACAGTCAGGACCTTTTAATAGGCTCAAGCATGGGATTCCATCCAGTGGAAGGAGCAATCCAAGGTGACTCAAATGAGGTCTGTCCTAGGCTGTGTACACAGTTTCTTCTCTGGAAGGTCCAGAGGTGTTGACGAAGCTATGTCTAGGATGATGTCCCCAGCTCACATGGCAGCTCTGTATTTTGTCCACCACAGGCTCCTGCAGAGTCATTTACCTCTCCAAGAGTGATTAACATATAATCCCAATATTTTATTTTGGGAAATAGGCCATCTCTTCCCTTCCTGAGACCATGCACAGTAGTCTATTTTCAAAAAGCCACATATACATATACAATATGAGCAGGACACAGAGAGCAAACCAGGCCAAATTAAGGAAGGGAAACCTAACCCTATCACCCTCTTTATTAAAAACTTTCTCTTTTCAAAATCTAAACCAACTGAATCCAATTACCCTAGAAAATTTCTACTAACTCTTGCCTGAGTTCTAATTCCCTGATATCACAGAAAATCAAGCTACCCCCAACAGTTCTCTGATAACTAAATCCGCTGCCAAAAACTTCCTGCCCCATTCTAAACGCCAGCATCCTCACAGTCTCCAACCACACTTGCTGACAATGCTGCATATTTTCATTGTTCATACCCATCCTTCTGCATTTGCTGGACCAAAATGTCTGCATGCGATGGCAAAATTGGCTAAAGCAAGCCTTGTTTCTCTCCCTCTCACTCACATTTGAACAAGGAAGGCAAAAGTCCCGCCTTCACCCCTCATACTGCTGCCACATCATCAGCTCCAGTGAGCACAAGATACTCCTAAACACCTATATTCCAGAGGTCAACATGAAAAAAGGTCATCACATGCCTGGCTTACCTGATCCTCGGAGAGCTGTGATATGTGATTCACCGCAGCGTAAGACTCTATCTTCGGGTTGAAGTGATTGATGATGGCTCTGAAACAAAGGAGGGAAATTTTCAGAGGTCTTGGGAACAGCTTAGGTATGCAGCAGAAATTCCCCACCAGCTTGAGTCAGTGCACCTGGAGCCACAGTTCTGCAAGTAGTTGCTCCCTCACCGCACTGCACTGCTTGCTCTGCTGAAGGCACGCTCCCTGCTGAGAGGCCAATGCAGATTCAGTCACAGGCTCACTGGAAATTGCAAGCACAGGCACTGCCCTACACGTGGGTGCTTTTGTCCCAGCAGATGCAGGGCTGTGCTCGCTGCTCTGGCAGAGGGAATCGCTGCCGTCTGGGAACAGGCTGCAAATTGCTCAGTGTTCCAGCGGAAACATAGCAAACCTGGCCATCACTGCCCCATCCTGCTCAGGAGCTGCATCTCCTCATCCCTTCCAAAATTGACGTTGCCTGACATTTTGCTCTACGGCACTTTGTTGCCTGATGTGTTGAAGCTGATGGTTTATTGCTTTGGATCTCCACTATGTTTAAAATGTAGCTGGCTCTTCTTGTAATCATCCATCACTACAGCCACTGCTTTGACTTCTTCCCATAATGACTTTAGTCCTCAGCCCCAATTTAGATTGTTAGAGATAACTTACATTAGTGTCCCAAACACAGCAGAAACACTGATCACTCCTACTTCTCTGCCTCATTTCTCACACTGCCTGCACCAACATACTCCCCTTCCCTTCTAGGTGGATCTAGAGGCAGGTGTGAGAAATCTAAAACTGAAAGTAAAATAATGGGGGGGGATCAAACTGCAGCTGAAATATTTCCTCAGCTCTCCTCTGCTTGTCAGGTGCAGCTGAAAGACAAATGGCAAGACAGTAAAGTCCCCATGTGCTAGAGTTTGCAATCGGTCTAGTTGGGATATTACTCATGAGACCCACTGCTGAGGTAAACACTCATCATGGGAACAGCTCATGTCAGTGCTCGGCACAGATGCGCACTGACTGTGCCTGGAGAACACTCACTTGGCCAAATTACACCGCAGCAACAGTCAGGGCTTTCACTCTCATATTCATCAGCATGAAAATTCACTCCAGCTCCTTCTGTTGCACTCTAATGGGTTCCTCCTCCCCACACCTCCCCCTGCAGAAGGGCTTTCAGCTGCTTTCTCCAGACCTCATCACAGCTAAGAGCTAGTGCCTGAGTCCAGGAATAAGTGATATTTAGTGGTGCCAATCAGAGCTAGTGGAAGAAAACCTGCCTGGAAGCATCCTTACTTCTTTAAATACACAGATAAAGAAAAACAGTGTGGAAGGGGTGGAAGAGTAAAAAACCAAAACCAACCAAAACCCAAAAAACACCAAAACCCAAACAGAATCTTCAGATTCACGGCAACATTCCCAGCCAAACACCTCATCAACACACCAGATGCAGTCCATGAGCAGGGACAGTCACTCCAGCGGCTGCTCCTACAGCATCAGTACGTACTTAGCACAGAGGGGCTTCTGCAGTCTCGCCAGCCTTGACAGTTACATCAGTAAGGCAAATTCAGCAGGCCCCCTGCCAGGCTTCCCGTACCTCTCCCTCCCTCCAGAGGAGGGCAGGCAGGCAGGTAGAGACATGCCCAGACTTTTCCCATTTCAATCCGACCAGAGAAGCAGCTCCTGTGAGTCACAATCACACTCCCCATTACCCAGCCTCCCGAACGCTGTGGCTTTCAAGTTACATGTTTCATGCCTGGCTGGAGTCATATTTACACTCCTACAGGACACACTACAAGTTATTGAGAGAAAAGGGAACACAGGCTCACAACAACTTAACTTCTGGCTTGACAGAAGGTTTGGCAGCTCGGAGGGGTTCAGTGCACTTACATGGTTCCAACATTTACCAGGGAACAGATTTAGCATTCATTTGTATCCACTGCTGTGAAGCATTTCAACATGGGCCGCCTGCTCACAAGTCCCTGCTCGGATCTGAGCTAGTGGAGCGGCACCTGCAATCACAGCTGGGATTCACCCAGGGAAAGCAAACCCAGCACCCAGCTGCCACTGCAGTAAGAATCAACAGACATTAAGGAAGAGAAAGAATTCAAGTCTCCTTCCACATTTCCCTAAAGGCAAATGGACAACCCCATAGCAACTAGAGGAAGAAGTTCAGCTATTTAATTTGTTTTAAGCAAGCTCTTTCACTCTGAAGAATTCCTTCCCAACCTGATTTTCTGCAGAGCTGTTTTCCTGAACCTGCAGGCAGCCTGGGGCAGAGGAGCACGAAGAGCTTGGATTCAATCCTGGCTCTGTGTAGCCAGGTTCTTACTGCCCAGCATATGCCACGAAGGCCAGGCTCTGCATGTGGTACAGCTCCTCCTCACACATCTGCTGCAAGAAATTCCACTGCTACCCAGCCCAAGCTGCTGTGCAGTAGCAGCGTCTTTCTGCATCAACTACTCTGATACGCCTCTGCTATTCTTCCGTCTCTCAAAATCCATCTTGTCCCTGGGGCATACTTTTAGGTAACTGGCCTCCTGGGCTACTGAGTAACAGCTGGAATTTCACTTTGCAAAGCTGCCACTCAGGAGGCATTTGATCCTGGAGACAACAGGGGACCAGAGCTTTTAAGCAGAGTCTCCCCCTTATGGACAATAGAACAGCGGCTTTGCCATCATTAGTTCACACACGAGCATGTAACAGCTGAGCCTTGGTAATGTTTTATTTTTACACTGTGATTGCCTTGATTTTTGGGATATCAGCCAATACCTGTGGGGAGGGGGAAGGGAGAGGTTAAAGCGCTTGGAAAAGATGTGACGTGCTGTGCTCCGAGATCTTCGTATCGATCATGCTAAAAAAAGAAAAGAAAACAAAAACCTTGTGTTTGGTATTCATGAAGCACTAGTATCTTTGACGCATTTGTAAAGCAAGGAAATAGTAAAGTGTCAGCTGAAAGACAAAACACTGCAGTTCCCCAACTAGCCTTTGATAGTGTGTACACTTACATATTTCCACACCGCAAAGTCCCTCCGTGGGGCTGGCTGCCATTTGTCATACAAATTTCAGAGTGCTTTTGGAACACAATTCTCTAGGGACTGAGAGATGTCTGGAGACGTCACTTTAGCAACACTGCCTCCTCTGACAGAGGCACGGTTCAGCAGTCAACTGGCAAGAGAAGACTGTCACTGGACAAGGGAAGGATGCTGAACAGGCAGAAGGTGAAACAATGGTTCAGGAATGAAAAAAACTGGCTCCCAGGTGCTTGTTTTGGGGTTAATGCTTAGTGCTCTAAGGTAGACCACAAGCGATCTCTGCATTCTTTATTCCTCGATCTCCCAGTGAGAGCCATTTACACGCTAGCCATGCCCGTGCTCTCAGAAAAACACACATCTCCCATCACTTCTTCATGCAACTCTTCAGAGAGCAAGCTACCTAGACACCATGACGCCAGAAGCCATGCAGAGACACGTACGAGTGAAGCTCTATTTTCCTCAGGATGAACAACCTAGGACACTTGCGTTTATGTATTTATGCATTTATCGCATATTCATTGCACTTATTTATTTCTTTGGGAAGAAGGGAATGATTGCAGGAAAAATATAAAGTGTTCCACCCTGATTTAGGAACCTAAGTGCCAATGAATCATTTATTTGTGCTAGCTGTATTAAAGTAAAAGCAGGTCCCACTGTAACAGGTATTGTACAAATACAGAGTTGTGGAAAGCCTCTGTCAAGAGAGCTAATGATCTCAAATGCAAGAGAACAGGGAATGCTCAAAAAAGTGCAGTGGCAACAGAAAATATACCAGTGCTGTTATTTACTGAGTGTAATGAAAGACTTCAGTTAGAGATAAACCAAGGATAGAAAAAACACAGAAAAAGAATACTGAAGGAAGAAGCACAGAGATGGGAAAAAGGAGACAGAAGGGCAGACAGGATCAAGAAAAACAGAGGTGAAAAGACTGAAGGACAGAGATGATCAGAGCAACCGCAACTGATCCCAGGGCAGTCTGTCCACTGGAAAGCTCTGACTGGTGGAAAGTTTCTACTTTGGCTGTTCTTGAGGCTGCAACAATTGGCCAGTCCTGAAGTGACTGTTAATAGCCCTTTTCCCCTCAAAAACATGTGGGCTGAGTAAAACAGCTTCTGAGGATGCAGAGTTTGCTGACAGGAAAAGGCTCCTGTGAAAACTGATATGGCATGCATGAAAGCAAAGATTTAATTGATTCCTCAGTTTAATTTGCCACTAGTTGTAACATGTGAGAAGTGAAATGCACCAGCAACACTAAGCTACCGGTCCCTTAATTGCTAGCATCTTCCAGCCCATGTGCACCCACCGTGGCAAGAACACCACCCTGCCTGTCTTAACCTCACACAAGCTGGTCTGGGTGCAATGTGCAGGGAAGCAAAATTGCCACGCTCAGGCAGGCAGCACTTCTTCAGCACGCTTTCTCTGACCTCCAAACTCTCCCCATCAAGTTACTGCAGATGAGCTGTCTAATACCCACTCCTGCTTGACAGCAGCTACCTTTCCAGAGTCCCATAAGACAACACCGTCCTCTTGTCCTGAGCAGTGAAATTAAGCACTCTGGAGGTGCTGAAACTAGGCTAAGGGAAGAAAAGAAAGGCTGCAAAGCTTATTATAGAGATGGGAATGCTGAGCCATCATTCACTGCATGAGCCTGGTCTTTGCACCTACTTTGCAGATCCAGTATGCAGTGCCTGGCATAAAACACTCTTTGTATACTCAAACATTTCTTGTACAATGAAAGTAGCACTACAAGCTCGCTTCTTCCTACATCCTGTTACAGTGGAACAGAGAAGCTGTAACACTTGACTGGTATTTACCCCTTCGCAGGAAATCAAGGGTGACTTTACACGCACTACACACATTCATCTTCTCAACTAAATGCTCATGCCAGCGTAGCGCACTGGGCAGTAGTGAGCACATCTCTGTCTTCGAGTAAAGCTGAATGCATGGCAAAGGCAGCCAGTTCGCTTTCCCTCTGCAATAAAAACTGACAGTATCCGAGATGGACAAATACTCCAGCATGCACTAAGCTTGTAGTACCATGATGAAGGCTAGGACCAGGCAGAAGCAGGAAAGGGCATAGTTATCTTTTATCACATTCCACTTTCTAAGAAAAGGGAGACCTGAGATACAGTGGTTATTGTTCAGGAACAGGAATCAGTAAGTGACTAGTTTCCCTCTCATTTGCTACAGCAGTTCCCTCTCCCTCTCACATGCCTTAGCTTCTTCTCCCTTTATGAAATGGGAATAAAAACAATCACCTCCACGAAGTGTTTTAAACCAACAAGGTGAAAAAAGCCCAGAGTGTTTTACTATGTGGTATGTTAGAAACTGCTCAAGCACAAGACAGCAAGTAAATTACACGTAATACAGAGACCAAAATGAACACAAACCACTTCTTCCCCTGTTCATGCCATCGCAATCATGGTTGCTGGAGACCTGTGCAAAACTCCCAGCCACAAGCCAGCCTTCCTGCAGCAAGCTGTGTCTCAGCAAGCTGCTGTTTGGGGCAAGGATCCTGCTGGCATTGCTCTCTTACATACTCCCCGCACTCAAGACAATAAAACCCCATCTGTTCAGTGCCTGCAACAATTAGACTGAGTTACGCCGTATGTACGGCCCCACCTGGCAGGAGGTGAGAGGGTTTAGATTATTTTACCACATGTCCATGAGGCATTGCTGTAAAGTACACATACCCACCATACCTAAGCTGTGTGCATCAATTAAAAGCAAGCAAACCCCCTGGAATGGTGCACTAAATTCTTCCTTCTACTGTGGTTTAACTCCAGTCTGTTAAATTTCTTCTGCTCCTACACTTTAATGAGTACTGACATTAAATGAAAGTCCACAACTCACAGCGGGAGGCATCTTCCAGACACAATAATAAACTGCAGAGAAGAATCCAAGACAAAAGGATATTTTAGTCAAAAGCACTTGCTTTACCGCTCACCGAAAATATCTGCGTCAGCACTGCTGCAATTTCACAAAAGAAGTAAGACTGCTACACCTGTTCAATTCTGCCATACTGAAACCTATTGATTGCGATGACAAGCTCCACGGCAGAAGGAGATACATGGTCTATTTATTTAATAAGAAGGGGACAAAAGAGTGCACATGCACCAACTGAGCTTCTCGCAGTTCTCACCACTGTTTTACCAAGCCCCATTCTGCAAGGGCAGAAACAGAGGATGGGCTTTCTGACCCACCATGAAGTTCTGCAGTGCATCTTTCCACTTCACTGTTTGCTGGATACTAACCTGATACCATCATAGCTTGCAGGATATGCTGATCTTCTCTTCTTACAGTTCAAGTCCGTACATTTAAGCCAAGCAAACCAAATACCTCCACCCTCACACCTAAACGACTTCTATTTGGCTTCTTAACTAAGGAACTCCTCATGGGTGAGCAGTTAACTCTTTTGGGACAGTTGCAAGACCACACTAGAGACTACAACTCAGGGAATTTATCCACTCACACATTTTCATGCGGACACTGCATCATTGGAAACTAGTCTAGATGCATTTCTGTTCCCTTTTCTCAGTAAGTAGACATCAAAATTCTTAAGTATACATAACCAATGGCACTGCTAGTTTAAGTGGCATGAATGACAAAGTAGAAAATACTGCCTAGGCATTGGGAGTGAAAATATCTATTGAAGCACAGGGCATCAACCTGATCTGTGTTCCCGCTCTTCTGTCAATCTGTCATTGACTGTTCTACAACAAAGCTATGACTTGATAAGGAATAAATTTCTCATCTTGATCATGTAATTTATGAGAGATGAAATGACACATTTTATGGCACATTTCATTGCTCTGAAACACCTGGCTACTAGTGGTGAGAATATGGTAAAGAGTTTACTTTTACCAAATAAAAGCATTAAAAAGCCAGCCCTCCCTTACACCTCAATTCCAGGGAGCAGCAGTTAACTAATACCTGCTTATCTCTAACTACAAACAGAATTGGTGCTGTTTGACAGAATATGGAAACGTCACAGATATAAAGTCTGCCCTAATGGCTTGGGCTACTGGGCACTAAAACCTGCAACTCAGTCCAGCACGTTGAAGATGTGAGAGCTGACCATGATATGCCGGCATATCGGACTTCAGGCACAATGTCTGTGCTTCCACAGTTGTGTTACCAATTTTGAAGTCTCAGCCAAATTGTAAAATGATAATCCCTCCTGATAAGGTTTCTTAATACATGCTTTTAGGAGGTGCCTACTGCCCCAGGGCTGTGGTCCTGCCTCAGTATCTGCACAGACCCATAACAAACAATAACATGGAAGTATCTTTTTCAGAGTATAAAAAACCTTTTCTGCAGCACATGTTCCCCAGTCCTCTTACCTCATATATATTCATTTGTCCAGACAAAGTTCTTCAGATGTGCCAAACAAGCAGAAAATATAGTCCACAGACAAAACAGGCTGTGGTTCTTTTAGTATCTAAGCCCCCTTTGATGTAAACAGCATAATATTCTCTAGTCACCAGGTGTTCTAGAGCAATGAAATGTGTCGTAACACTGCCTCAACACCAAATACAGCCCTTCAGCTACAACTGCTTTTAACTCCCTCATGTACAAGGCAACCTGCTCTCCAAAACAAACAACAAGGTATGAAGAAACAGCTAACCCAGAAGGCAAGAAAAAAAAACAAAACAAGGGGCATGGGGGGAAGGCATTTGACGATAGTTTACCAGATAGGTTTGCAGAGCTACCCTCTCTGGTTAGGACCTGAATTAAAGAACTTCTGGCAAATATTTATTCTCTGCAAGCACTGTAAGCGGGTCAGCATCTACCCATTGCTTCACAATACACATTACAGCCTGCCATCCAAGCTTCCTGAGACCCAAACCATTTCAAAACCACAAACAGGATCCAAATCTGAAATATTTTAAATTACTTTTATGCCCATTAGTATCTCAATTAGTATTTTATCATAGGTTGTTTAACTTTAAGGAAAGCAGAAAGTCTAGCTTATTGGATGCTGCATTTAGTATAGAGTGCCATATGGACTGCACACACCCGCTTCCAAACATACCAAGCAAAGAGTGAAATTTAAGAAGTTTATAAACCATCCCACTGGGACATTTTAAAGCTCTCTGAGGAAAGCAATGAGTATGGCTGCTAGTCTAATTAACTTAGTAACACTTGCCATCAACCCCGTCTTATCTAGAGTGTGCAGAAATGACTCTTACTACCCCATTTTGTCAGGTGCGAGCCAGCAGGTATTGCATGAGGCCCTGAACGCCCTGTTTGCAGACTGTGGCAGCAAGACAGAAACCTCTCTCCTTAATTCTCCCTAAGTCACATAATGCAACCTTGCTCTACCAACTCACAGTAAAAACTGTGCCTGTGACAAAAGTCCCAGAGGGAAATGAAGGCACTGAAGCATTGGCATTTGTCTGGATTGAGAGAGTTAAGGGTTAGAACAATACAATCTAGTCGTGAAGAAGCTGGATATTAAATGAAACTAAAAGAGAGGTGGGAAGGAACATTGCCTAAGCAAGAATCACCTACAGTCAAACCTACTTCGCAAAGGAAGTGAAGTTGAGTCCCACAATGATATTTAATTTACATAATTACACTGTCAGCTGTGGCTGTACCTGCAAAGCCATGTAAATCTGAGAGTTCACACTCTTAACCTTTCAGACACTACCAGCTACTGTGCCAACCAAAACCCATTATTTACAGTCCAGTCCTCTGAAAACACAAGATGCTGCAAAACCTCACAATATTTTCTCATCAGACAGGTGCAAATGAGAATCACATTTGTTGAGAAATGCCTGATGAAATCAACTAAAGCAATGCCTTCCAAAATCCAGGACCAAGACTAAGGCACGGACTCTGATGACACCCCACTCACCCCCCGAGTGAATACCACATCCTCAATAAAGATGTCATCACACATCATTTGGGACAAGGTGAAGTTGATTTTCAATGCCAAGGAAAGCTGTAGAGCCAAATAGCATTACAGCTGAATGAATGATACTCTTGTTATGGTATTTATTTCATGTTTGAAGGGCTGGAGGATCTGTTAGTTAAAATTCTGTTTTCCTGAGACAGGGTGCCTGGTTGATGTACCAGTGGAGAGCTTCATCTCATCATAGATATCTAACTCCTTTGCTGTAAGTATTTCACGTGTACCCCCTTAGTTCCCTTAACCAGACCTGCCTCCCTGAAAGCCAAGCTCCCTCCATCCCATTATCTGCAGAGCTCACAAATATCTACTCTCTATTGAGATCCCTGCTCTCAATATGTAAGGGGTGATGATCAGAAGCAAGTGATTTATTGGAGCTGAACAAGTTATCAGCTGAGTTACTGAAAACAGGCAGGTATTAAATCCATTGTGGCTGCAGAGTAAAATGCCGTACTTCAAGCCATCCTGTGCGCATATGCTCATAGTTCATCGGACAACAGTGAGGACAAAAGGAGAACTGGGGGTCAACTCATCACGGCCCAACTGACAAGTGGCAACATTTTTAATCACCTACCTACACCAAGAGTTTTCAGAATCACTTCAATGGTGTTGGGGGTTTTTTTGTTTTTACTTTTATTTTGCACATCCTTACCCTGCACCAAATTTCAATCAGATGTTGACAAAACCCATTCAGCTGAATGGCCACTGAAGGACAAACCTTTGGTGATAGACCATGTCACACAAAGGAGGAGAAAACTATTTTATTTTCAAATACCCACACTCCCCTCTCACCCACTGTCATACCTGACATATATACCCCTGCTCACCTCTCCCTCAAAGTTTTGGTTTTGTAATTTATACCTACGTTTATTTTTTCTCCTCTGTTCTTGGTATGGGTGTAACTGAAAGCAAGGCCAGTGAAGTGCATTTTCTATTTCAAGAGAAGTATGGTTCTCCAATCTAAGAAACAGTGGAGCATCAAGCATTTCAAAGTTAATTGCTGATGTTTTCCTATCAAGCAAGTAAAAGAAAAAGCCCAACTCCTACAGTGTTCTGTTACTGATAAGTCTTTAATGCTTTAAAAGTTTTAAAGTGTTTTTCAAGGCTCTTACAAAAACATAATGCAAAAAAAAAACCAAACCCACATGGTTTTTAATCAGTTACATGTGAGAGAAAACAGGTGGCAGAGGATCTGCAAGCAGTAAGGACACCTGGACTTTCCTCTATGAAGAGAGAGCGAAAAGGTTTCCCTCTGCTTTTTCCTTATAAAAGCTAATACACAACTACACACTGGAGAGGTACATTGGTTCTAACAGGGCAGTAACTTTGGATGGTTCAAGTTAGTTTCTCTGTGAAGCTTAAGCTGCACAACTCTTAAACTAGCACCTTCAACTACACCTTCCAGACCTTGAGCCGACCTCCAAGTTGTGCAACCCAGACTGTTTCATCACCTCCCTTCCTTTTCTTTTCTAAACATAAAGCATCCATGTACTCAGTTGTCACTGATGAGGTTTGTAGACGCTCAGCAGATGCGGAAGACCACACAACTTCCCAAGTTCAGCAACCAAAACTGGGGCCACATTAAAAAATGTTACCCATAATCAAATGAAAATGCAGGAAAAAACAAGCAAATGATGTAAAGAGCCAAATGTGCTCTCCCTACTTGCAAAATAACAAATACCAAAAAGGAAGTCACCACACTTGGTTGCATTAATTCCTATAAACTCTATATGATTCAGAATTGCTCTAGTGAACACCAAAACGTTCCAAGCATTAAAAGGCTGCTGAAATCTTGAATTCTCATTTTGCTATTACACTTCCATTGGCAAAAAATGCAGTGCTGACTACTTGTATTAAGATACTTGATTTTTCCTCAGTTCCTTTTAGCTCTTCTATTCAAAGACTGAAAGCAACACTTCTTTCCCAGTCCACTCACTGCAGCAGGCAGATTCCTCCTATTCCTGCCTCACCTCACTACTCTCTCTGCATGAAAGGGGCCAGGATCTTTTCCCTGGTGTTGCTTCAGAACCAGTGTTAACAGTACCATCTCAGCACTAGAAATATTTGAGATAACAGTGCTGCCATACACTATATTAAGGGAAATCTGCTCAATTTAAGCATTTTGGGAAATACGGAGAACAGGCATATCTGACAAAAAAGGCATTCAGCACACATACAGGTCACTATTACAAAGTTTTAAACTGCCAATAATTACTGCACGTTTCTGTGAGTGGTACTGCAGATCCCCCACATCTAAAGAGGAAAAAAATTTGCATGGCTTCTGTTACCTTGGCTAGCATTCATTCAGAGCATATGCATAATAACTTACTATTGGTAGTCACACACTTAGAAATTTCTGACAATTTAACCAGCTCAAACACTGCTCTAGCCTAACTGATACAGCATTTATTGCTAGGTAAAACACTGTAAAAATCTCGCTCAAAAAATACTAGTGAAACTTGCAGCAGAAAACCTGTTAGTGCAATATAAAGTAATCAGGCTTCTTATTGTTCACCTACCAAACCCTGTTCTCCCTTCACCCACACTGCACTTAAGTCATCATTTTCCTGACTATATTTAAAAAGAATTCCTCACCACCAGCTCTCCAGTGCCGTGTAAGTTAGCTTGCATGGCAAAATTTCCTTTAGGAATCTTGACGGACACAAGAAATTAAACCATGCAAGTCATTAAAGAACTTTGATTATTATATTAAATAACAGGTCAGATGATTATAGACCCCATTCAGTATCAAAGGGATTAATTGCTGCTTTAACAGCCAACATGTGCTAGCTGAGCAACACAGCAAAAGTGATATGGGCTGTAGCATTTAATGCTAATGAGCAACAACACTTACCAATTTGTAAGAGCCAAGGCTTGGCAACATGCTTGCTATAGGAAAAAGAGAAAACTGCATAAATCTTTCTCGGGGGGGGGGGAACAACAAACAACACACAAAACACACAAAAAGCAAAAAAGGAAAAAAACCCCAACAAACCAAACCTGAATGCTATCTAAAGGGCAGAACTATATTTGGCTCCACAGACAAGCCACATTGTGATACTCAACAAGAAAGATGATCAAAATTAGAACAGAGCTGAAGATCCCTTTCTTATAAAGGATTTCAAATTTAGAAGTCTGGCTTTGTTTCAGATTCCAAATGAAACTGTATGATCTTTAACCTCTCCATTAAAATTTCATATTTCTCCTTAATTTGATCAAGAACTTTGTTTGGAAAAAATTAAAGATTTCAGTTCAACTTTGAAATACAAGATTTGGGAGAAAAATTGTGACTAATCAAATTTTCATGTTGAAAGCATCCAACTATTAAAAAAATTGAGGTGAGGGTATTTCAAAATGAGAATTGGCAAATCTTGAAAAGTGCTTATCCAAGTTCTTTCCAAGCTATCTCTAAAATAAACCCACTGGCTCCAGGGCAGAGTATTTTGTTGCACAGGGCACAAGCAGACACAGCAAACCCACTGGGTGCTCAGGACTATCTGTTGTTCCTTTCCCCTTTCTAGCAGGGCTCCTCCTGCCACAGGCAGGAAGCTCAGTTCAAGATCTACAGATCTCTAAGCCTTCAGATGCTGCATCTCTGCATTGGGAGGAGATATACAACTGCTCTGGACAAAAAGTCACTGCAAGATAAATGTGGCCATAGGCCCTGGGCAGGAGGCCAGAGGTGCTGACAGCAGGACTAAGTTGGGGCATATTATTCTAGGCTGGCATGCCTGTTCATTGCTCAGCATGTTCACCATTCTGCCTTAATGGGAGCCAATATACTTTCCCTGACCTTTACTTCCCACAATTCTCAGAAAGCCTGAAAAATTAATATTCAGGCAACTTCTAAGGCTTCATTCTGCATAGTGATGAACAGGGAGAGCCAGCAGAGAACCAAAGAACCTCTCACCTCAAGTCAAGTGGCACAGGAGAGCAGGAGCAAACACACTAGTGCTTAACCTCCTGAATAGCAATGGCAAACCCGACTGTCAACAAACCTTAATGACTTACTGCCCCAAAACACCTCTGCCATTATTCAACAGGCAGAATTAAGAGGTGGCATGAAAAGAGCGAAGACTAACCTGCAGCCCCTTACAGGTTCTCTGCAGCTACATGCTGGGGCAGCTAACGAAAGCTCCAAAACAGGCTGTACTGGGCTTGTTTAAATCCTCCCTGAGACCACCTCTTCATGACCCAGTAACAGAACCACATCAAGTATTGACTGCCTTTCCTGTTTCCTTAAATGGTTTTTAACATATCATCAATCATACCATCACTTTTAAGTGTTTTTAGCCATTTCAGGGAAACTGCAGTCAGACAGCTCCTGAAGGTCACGTTTTCCTGCAGCTCTAGCAGGAGTTCGGAGTCACCACAGCCCTCTCGCCTGGGGCAGAGTCCAGCACAGTTTACTTTCTCCTGATGGTGGGCATCATCAAGATTCAGTTCTTGCCCTACCTTTACACGTAAAGCATTGCTATAGGAAGTGCCAGTCGTGTTCACATTGCAGAGTGCCTGCACGCATGGAGCGCTGGGCTGCAGACCCTGAAGCTGATAAGCAGGACTTCTTGTGTCAAAGGGTGTCTTGACATCCTGACCTAAAGACTCAAGCATCCTCAAGATCACAGTGTTTAAGAACACCAACACTACAGTAACACTCTATATGTATGTGCTTTTGGGGAAAAAAAAAAAAAAAAAGAGAGAGGGACTTTGCTGAAATAAACAGCATATTAACCCTTCTCTGGGTTTGAGGCCAATTCCCAGCCTGATTTACTGCTCCTGTCCATTAATTCCACAACTAAACATGGAAGGCTGAGCAAAACTCATTCAGTAAAAACTTATTTTTTAAGTAAGAAATAGACCTAAAAAAAATAGACTCTCTGAAGTCTCTGAAGCACTCTAGCTTTTTTTTTTTTTTTTTGCTGTTACAACTTAGTATAAGACTCTTGCCACTCTGAAACACAATGGGCAAAATCCCTGTTCCCGTAAAAAACCTGAAACATGTATGACTGAAAATATAAATTACAAACATGGTATTTTTACCAGGAGGTTAAGCTACTGAGTGATTTCTCGATACTTCCTTGCAGCACAACTCCTCCATCCTGGCCAACACTCACTGAGCATAGCCATCGTGGTGACTGCAAACTGCAGAAAAACGAAAAGCTTGCAGCCTGCTGACATCTTGAATCTCGCCTCTGTCCTGTGGTCTTAAAAGCAACAACTCTTCAAAATAAGTCTCAGGACAGCCCTTGGGTTTAATTCCTGCATGGATAAATTTCAGTAGGTCTAAGGCTGATGTACAGGAGAATTCTGTCAATGCAAAAATACAAGCCTGAAGCACAGGAACCCAGAGTGAATTTGTTAAGTTTTAAAAGCCAAATGAGATCTTTGATCCAGTCTTTAACTGATTCATGAAACTACAAGGCAGTAGATCAGTTTATCTGAACTTCTGTGTATCACAGGCTGTTGCATTTTTCAACATTATCCTTGCACTATGCAAGTCTCATGCCAGTAGCTAGCTAGAGCATCTTTCACAAAGGTATTCTGTTCAAAGAGGGGAAGAAAACCAATCCCTTCCATTGTTTACTACAGTGGTTAATTACCTATTAAAAAAATAGGTATCTAATTTGCAGTTTCAATTTGGTTTCAGTGTCTAGCCTTATGTTCCTTTTCTGGTTTGACATTTTGTCTTCTCAAAGGTGCTCAAACACTCTAAAGAACATACCTCAGGTTTTGTTTTAAAGAGATTAAGATACTGAAATCCTGAAAGCATTTTTACTAGCCTCTCATAACCGAGGCTTCTCTGTCCTTTCTCCAATTTTTCAATATACTTTTCGAAACAGACACCACATATATGATCATAAAATCCCTTTCCTGTTCCTGCTAATATTTCTAATATTTCAAGGGTCAAATAAACCTTTTCAGCTGAACATTTCACGAGAGACCTAGAGTAAAGCTGCCAGTCAATGCTTCTTGAGTCACTGCTTTTCAAAATACAGCCTCCTTTTGCAGACTGGCACTTGCTTTTTCATGAACTGCACTGCCTGACAGGTTAAAAAGCAATTCAGATCACACTGCCTCATCTACTTCATGATTTAACCTTCTGCCAGTCTTCCAGTAACTTGCAAAATTTATCAGAAATTCTTATGTCCTTTCTGATCACTGAAGAACTTACCACGTAGCACTATTTTCATGCTCGTCACCTAAGGAAGTGCACCCTCAACATCTTTGCCTTCTGGGGATGCTCCACGACACAAGTGCTTTGTCACATCACTTACTCTTGGAATCTGCAGCATCGTTATTGATGCACACTGCTAACTCCAAAAGAAACACTATGAGTTTCACACATCCATAGAACTACAGTGATCTCTGCTATAAAACTAACATACAAAGGTTCTTAAATACCTCTTCTCTCTAATGTCACAAGTCTTCCAGCTGTGCAGATGAGCTACAACGTATGCATGTCAGCAGACAATACTTGGAGAACCAAGGGGGAAAATTTAAAGCCAAGTCTGACCGGCAGCAATCTCAATGACTTCTGAAGTCTCCCCCGGCACTGACATTCAAGAGCTCTCCAAGTTCCCCTTGGCACCTGGAGCTCCTTTGCTAATGAATGCTGACATATGACCCCAAATTCCTAAAACATTCTCTGCTGATGGGCAATGTGGTTCATATGATTCATCTGATTTAGCCAAGAGAAAGTGCTTGATGCTAAACAATCTGAAGCAGAACTAGCGAGTTCTGAGATTGTCTTATAGCTGTAGTCTGCAATGTGCTATTTCATCACATCAGCAATTTTGGGGGCGTCACATGCAGAAAAGTGACAGGAAGACAAGTCTCAGCTCTGAAAATAGGCGGTATCCATGTTTCCTCTCAATTAACATTACTAATAGCACGTAAACACATTCTTCATCTTGCAACTGTGGTAACTAATATCAAGTAACTGCCAGGGAAACATTGATTAGAATGAATTTATAAGCATACAAATACATTCTCTCTCCTCTGCAGGAACCACTGTCCATCAGCTGATCTCTCCAATGCAGAGAAGAACCCAAGCTGCCATGACCACAGACCACTTTGAAGAAAAATCAGCCTTGATATGCTGGATGTTTCTAACAGACCAATCTAACAAATACCACATCCCTCTACCTTTTTGCTTTCTTTACACATAACTGACATAAAATAGAGCAAAAATCCAATTAAATTTCTAAAAACAGGTCACCTCTAAAACTCCCATATACTTTCTACAAGACTGCCAAGGAGTTCTCATACAATCTGGACCTAGTCCAACCTGAAATTTTGGTGCCCTAAAGCCCGTGGAATCTCAAAAGGACAAATTATTCATCAATGTCCCCTACTAAAATGCATTCTGCAATGTTCCTAGCACAAAATGGCTGTTTACTATGAGTGGGCAAAATGATTTATTTAGTATATATACATATAGCCTCTGAAGCACTGCAGTCCTTCTGACAAAGAGGCATACAAATGTGAGGATTATGCAGATAAATCACAGGCGCAGGACTGGATTTTACTGTACTTCCACTGCATGTGTACATATAGGATTTACAACTAGTTTCAGGTGAAGTTTTGTAATATTTTAACATTAAAAGCGCCTGTTTTATAAAGTTGATTACCACTTTCAAATACCTATCTTCCTACCCCTGTGTACTGACTAATACATTAAGCTAGAATAAGACAATATACTTTCTGCTTCACAGCTATTGAGAAAGTCCTAACCATGATTAGATTAGCTCAGTTCAACCCAGACCAAAATGATTGCTGGGATGTTGCTACAGCACATTTCATCTAGTACATCTGCATTATTTATGGCATTTACACAAGGAGGACTGAAGGCTTTTATAAACTACGACACAAATCAATACAAGCTCTTAGCAGATGGGGCCTTAGTAGGGTTCCACAGCAGCATCGTTCCACACCAAGCAAACTCTTTCAACTGAATAACTGCTAACACAGAAGGAAAGGTTTGCTTAGCAAGTCAAGAATTAGAGGCATCCTCGGCACCCAACCTTTCAATGAGTACCTGCCTTGTTTAGAGGCTAAACAGTCAGGGCTAGGTTTACATGCAATAGGTAACTTAAACTGCTTCGTAACATCAGACTGCAAGCAATACGATAGCTCTGTTTCATTTCCCTCTCCAAGCTAAGATAAAAAGGCTGTAACACAGATGGCTTTCCCTGTCAGAGGCACCACGGACGGGGGAAGAGACGGATGGGAGGCAAAATCAGTTTGGCACTCGGTCAGGTCAGCAGTGTACTCCAAAGGAGACGCTTCTCGGCCTCCGCTGTGTTGGTGCTTGCTGTAGGCAGCACAGAGGGGCAGCACTGGCCTGCAAGACCAGCACTAGGCAGGAGGACCAGCTGGAGCCACAAAGCCTTAGTTCCTCAGTGAGGGAAAGACCCTCCGCACCTCCATACAGACATAGCCCACAGCTGGGCCAACATGGCATGGCAGACGACAGTAAGATGTATGGCTTCACATCTGCCTGTTTCCAGATAATGCTCTTCTAATTCACCTTAGCTGGTCTTCATAGATAAATGCTCTTCACAAAGAACAGATCATTATTTGAGGCACTTACAGCAGAGATCTCCCACACTGATCCATTTGTTTTCCTAACCCATCTAACTTGTGCATTGAGAATTGATGACGGGGATTTTTTGGATTTAGTGAAATCGACGTTTGTCTTCAGAGATTTTGGCAAAAGAACCTTTTAAACATCTCTTTATAGAGCAGTGCATGGAGATCCGCAGTAGTCAAAAGGAAAAAGGAATGAATGATAAATTATCAAACCTGAACTTCCTTTAAAACAGTAACCTGCAACAGAAAAACCACATTATGTCTCTGTTCAATTCCTTGCTCTACAAAGGCTCAGTAAAAGGATTTGTCCCCTTAACCAAATAAAAAAAAAACCTGGGGCCTTTAATTTTTTTATTTTTTTTTAAATCAAAGAAGTCTCAAAAGGTTCCACCAACTCAAGTCGTCTTCAGCTGACAAACAATAGGCTACTGAACTTATGAATACCTTTCTTCCCAACCATTATATTTGAATCAGGGCTAGCAAGAAAGAAAAAAAACAAAACAAAACAAACTGTTAGTCTTAATCAAAATCATGCCTAGCTCAGCTGGCACAGGTTTTACTTTCATGAGATTATGATCCTGACAGCTCTCCATGAGTTCTTTCTGGAGAAAAAAAGAACAGTGAAGAAAATGACTGAAATTCTAAAGTAAAATCACGAGGGAAGAAAAGTCTTCCATGGTGAACCATTCCACTCTTCACTCCACCAGTGCTCCAGAAAATTACACACTTCTCTGCCACTCCCAGAAAAGAGCAAAATGCTGCTAGACAGGAGACCAGCTCATAGGATAGTATAGTCATCTTCCTTAGACATCCCTCTTCTAAATTATCAAGTACAGTATTTCCCCTGCACATGCAAGTAGCAGCACAAAGCCACAGAAAGGTTTGGAGGCCTTCTCTTCTGTGTGCAAAACTGATGTGGGTCAAAACGTTGGTAAGAGACTCCTTCATATAACAATGAACCCTTATAGACACCTAACATGGGATTTCAGCCTTCTTGACTTGAAAGCAGTAACAGATTTAACAAGCCACATGCATCACCTAGATGGGTGATAGTAAGTAAAATGTAATCCTTCAGTCCCGAAAGCAGTGGGATGGGGATGCTGGCATGTTGCCTTACCCTTGGTAAAGCAAATAGCTGATTCCTGAGAAGCTGCTGACAGATAAAATTTATGTAAACATTTAAAATTGCATTACTGAGTCAAGTAGCAAAGGCCAGTTCAGTGTCCTCACTTCAAAAGTGTCTAGAAATGGGAGCTCAGTATAAAAGTAGACAAGAATAAAATCATACTGCCCCAGAAAGAACTCTTACTTCTAGCCACATGCAGTTCAAGATGATATGTGAGGCAGAGGTGATATCCGTATGATCAGTAATCCGTGATGGAATTTTCTTCCATTAATTTGTACAATCATTGATTTAAATTCACATAACCGTTTAGGTATTCCACAGCTTAACTAAGTTTTGTATGAAGCAGTATCTCTTTGGTTTGAGCTTATCTGATCTTTTGATGCACCCTCTTCTTGTAGCTTCTCTTCATCTGCTCTATAACATTTAAGATTTTTTACAAACTCTTGTATATTCTCTGCCATCTCTTCTTCCAGCCTGAAGACTTGTCATGTATATAAATGTTTTTCATAACACATCTGGTTCCATACCTGCAGTCATTCTTGCTGCTCCTTTCTGAAACTTACCTAGTTCTGCTATACCTTTTTACATTTTCTATGCTCTGGATACACAGAAAATGAAAGACTAGGTTAATTATCACAAAAACTTGCCTTACCTTTGGGAATCAATTCCAATAGAAGTTAACACACTATTTACTGAGGGAGAGGGGTTAAGTTGAGAAGCAAATTTTAAAAAGGTATTATAAATGGGTAAGAGAGAAGCTCCACTTTAGATCCAGACATCACAACAGTTTAGTTGGTGCATATTAAATATTTCATCTAGAGTGGTATAGCAGCATAAACAGTAAAAAAAGAAAGAAAATAAAGAAAACCAACAACTTTACGACAGAGCCACTGTAACATTGCTGTGGGAACATTAGGTTATCTGCAAATGCCAGGCCTAGGATTGCAAAAGAATAGGGGTTATTTTGTGCATGCATGGGGGGGGGGTACTTGCACATGTATCATCATAGAATCATAGAATGGCTTGGGTTGGAAGGGACCATCAAAGGCCATCTAGTCCAACCCCCGCTGCGGTGAGCAGGGACACCTTCAACTAGATCAGGTCGCTCAGAGCCCCGTCCAGCCTGGCCTTGAGTGTTCCCAGGGATGGGGCTTCT
>JAVKLA010000093.1:26685646-26714243 GCA_034782735.1 Sagittarius serpentarius | reverse complement strand
TGGCTTCTAGGAGGATCCGTTCCATGATCTTCCCAGGCACAGAGGTGAGGCTGACAGGTCGGTAGTTCCCAGGGTCATCCTTTCTACCCTTTTTAAAAATGGGTACAACATTTCCCTTTTTCCAGTCTCCAGGGACTTCCCCTGACTGCCATGCCTTTTTCAAATGTAGTCAGGTTGCTGATTGATGAAGGGAGAATGAACTAATATCCTAAAGGCTGGGGCAAGTTTTATAATGAGAACTTAAAATAGCTTTTTCTTATATTTTCCTTAAATTATTTACTGTTGGCATCCTTCGATAATTTTAGGCTGTTACCACAATTCCGGTGTTGTTCAGCTTCTTGTGTTTCCATTTTGTAGGTTTTCAGGAAAAAAAAAAAAAAAAAAAAAAAAGTCTTGAGTATGGTCAGCAAGTGCAGAGAAGGGCTCCGAGAATAAGGAAAGCACACGTGCTTCTTCCCTCCAAATCTGCCCTGAAACTTCAGCAGCATAGAGAACACTGAACTGCTCTAGTGTTGATTTTTCAGGTGACACAAAAAGCAAACATCCTGCCCACTTGGTGAGCTTCACACTTTCCAACAGAAGAAAGCTGAGCTTCAGTACCTGGATAAATCCCTGTTTGTGTGGCAACTCTGGAAATTTGCCTTCACAGCTTCTAGTTCAGATGTTCCTCATTCCTTGTCCCAGACTGTTGCATGGTGAACTTGTGCAAGGTTAGTACCATTCCTGTGCTTCAGCAGCACACCAAAGAAAACACAGAAAAATCTCAGCACCTATCCTCTACAGTGTGTGATACTTCTGTAAAGGAAACCCAGAACATTTCTGGAAAAAGGGCAGTAAGATTATAAAATGATGGTCAAAAGAAAAATATAGACATTTTTCCTAAGCCTAAAAGAAAGCATGCTGTGCTAAACAATTTAATAATTAAATTGAAGAAGAAAATACCATTGTAATTAACATACAAAGAACCAGCATGGCCTAGCTAATCTCATCATGAAGAGATCGAATAAAGTAGCATGCGTTTTATGGAGCAATTTAATCTGGCAAGCAATTAATCGTAAGAGCACTAAGTCAAACGAATAGATTTCCCTTTAAGGAGATCACATTCATCATCTGTAATGTATTCTAAACTGCAATTTGTTAGCCAGCCCCTGAATTTTACAGAAGACATTTACTGTCTTTCTTTAGTGGAGAAGTGATCCCTGATTGACAGGAGGGAGTGGCATCAGTCTTCTGGAACCAGCTAGCATCTTAATGCTAATAGGTTCTGAATCATTGATGCAGGAAACAAATAACTTAAAAAAAGGAGCTACAAGTTTTTACAAGCCTTATACTTTAGAAAATACTACAATGGCATTTACCAGACTATTTGAATCATCTCCTAATCCACAGACCAACCTGACCTGACCCATCTTCATAATGCCCTGGAGCTGATAACATTACTGATGGGGAGAATTTAAAAAAAAAAAAAAAATTAAAAAAAAAAAAAATCAACCCTTGCTCATTGAGAACCTCAGCCGGCATCTCGTACCTGGGCTCCTCCTAGTGCAAGTTTGGGATTCGGGCAGTCTCCATCCCCTCATATTCTCAGCTACAAGATAATTGTTCCCTGACTAGTTTTAAATGGAATTAGATCAGTTTAGATTGCATCGTTCTAACTGATCACAAGACTGCTCCAGACCCTCAGTGCTTTTAATGTTAGGAATCCTTTCACTTCCAGCTTTTATTATTCATGATACTCCCTGCCCATTTGTTCACATTACAAACTGCCCTTTAGCTTCAGAAGCTGTTCTACGTGGCTTGTGTTCCCCAGTACATTAGTAACCACTAGTTTTCACTTCTCCGGATTGGGCAAAGTACGCACCAAGTGTCCTTCAGAAGGAAATCATGATTCCCATTGCTTGTGTCTGCACCTGTCACCATCCAAGTTTATCTTTCTAGAAGATGAATATGAAGGCCTTTTCTCTTCCTAGGAAAAGCTTTCTGTTGAGTATTTTCCTATCTTACTGTGTAGTGGGCATTACTGTTCTTCTGCTTGAGTGCACAGTTTGGATCATGAAGATTAGCAGGCTGAAAGCAATCAAAGCTCACATCCTCTAGGCATCCTTGGGCTCAAACTGATTCCCCTCCAAACACAACAAATGCTTTAAAAAATAAAAAAGTGTTATCAGACAGAAGAAAGGGCTCTAAGGTCCATTCAATGCATCTAAGTCTTAACAGGGCCCACTAAACTTTACCAAAAGATACATGGCAACATTTCACTTCATCTAGAAACCACACAAAATTCACTCGACAAGTAAGGCTATGGGCCACATGTGAGAAAAAGCTTGCTAGCGACATACAGCTTCTGCCAGTGCCTTCCTGCCCCCCTGTCACTCCGAATCAATTCAAAAGACAGATTTCTTCAGAGTAATGACAGGATGAGACCTATGCCTCGCTGCTTTCAGTTCTCTTCCAACCTGATAATTTCCCTTACGCTCCACTCAGATTGAAGGCATGAATGTAAAGTAGCCCCATGCCAAATCAAAGTTAAATAATAGTCCTGGAGATAAGGCACAACGAGGAAAAAAACAACAACAACAAAACAAAAACAAAAAACAAAAAACACAAGGTATGTTCCAGACCAAGTTCAGTTAGTATTGTCTCATTCCAAACACAGTTAAAACTCATATTTAACTGATTATTAGAAAATACTGTTTTACTGCATTGTCAAAAAAAGCATGGGGGAAAAATAAAAGCAAAATTAATCAAAATACAGAATTTGGCACTCCAGAGAAAAAAAACAAACAAAAAAACCAAAAAATCCCACCCACCAGCAAAAAGATGGCTACACTTCAGGAAAAACTCCTGATGGCTAAGCCTTTAAACTCCTCTGACCTGAACCTAAGTGCAGAGTATTGTTTCCTGATGCCTTCCTGCTATATAACATCATACTTACAATTAGACCGATACCACATTAAAATGACAGCAAGTGCAGGCACAATTCATTTAACAATTAATCTACCCTAGCTATCATTTTCACTTGTCATTAACTGCCTCTTAAATGCCCTCAATTTCATATAACCGTAGACTCTTCCTTTAAACATACACACGGGGGAATATGCCATTATAGGCATTATTCAAAGAAGCGCTTTCTGTCCCCATCATCAACCACAGTATTAATCATACTGAGAATAGTTTCTTCTCACAAATGACTGAGTTGCATAGTTGGATCTCATCAGCAGGATCCAATTTACTCATAAGTTCACAGACAGCAGACAATAGTGGGCATCTGCAGCAACACATACTGTGAATTCTCTAGTTTTTACCCTTTACCCACCTTTCAGAAAAAGAAAATAGATGCTGAGCACCACAGGCTCCCACTGATTTACGTAAGTGCTCTACTCAGCATCTTTAGCAGTTGGACCCAGAGTTAACATATAGCACAGTACACTCAAAGAAAACAAGGTTTCTTGCTTCTTTTACCATTTGACCATGCAGTGAAGAGACTGCTTTCTAAAATCAAATGGATTAGATTGGAAGGGACCTTTGGAGGTTATGTGGTCTACCTTTATACTTGGCACAAGGCCAGTTAGGCCAGTTTGCTCACACCTGTGTTCAGGCAAGATCTGAATAACTCCAAGGATGGAGATTGCACAACTTCCCTGAACAATCTGTTCCAGTATTGGATCACTCACGTTCAGAAGAATTTGGGAAGAACCCCCCTTACTGCAGTCTGACTTATTTCCTAGCCAAAGAAGATCTTGGAGCAGTCTTGTTTTGTGTGTCTTCATTTCTGCCAGAAGTTTACGCTGAGAGTGGAAGTCACCAAATAAGGAAGAAAAGTAGGTGCTATCCAGCGAGAATGGCAGTCTGCTCCTTCAACAAGGCTCAAGATACTACACACGGGCTAGCCTCGAAGCAAGCAGCTTTCAAACGCTAATGAACAAAGGAATCAAGAGCAACATATGGCAGACCTATTGCTCTCCGAGTTTAAAAGGGAATGTGTCTCTCAGACAAGCTCATCTCAGATGTCCATAAAAAGTTGTCAAGCTCAGATTCCAAAGCAGTGTTGCAAAATTATAAGGAGGATGTGAAATAATTATTTAAAAAGTCTAAGTAAAAGCAATTGGCCTTTGTTCATGTACACTGCCCTGCTAGAGGCTCCCTGTTAAGCCTGTTCAGACACCCCATGAAGGACATTGTATAAAGTGTATCATATTCATGACCCTCTGTCAGCAGAAAAAGCTTTACATTAATTAACACAACACATAACATTCTGGAAGAAGGATCCAGTTTTAAAATTCCTCATCCAAAGTGTATGCAACATCACAAGTTTGTTTAGAATAAAAGGCATTTATCCTGCCCTCAAGCACTTACCAGCTACATTTGCTATAGTGGATAGAAGCATTTTTTTCACAGTACCCAAAGCCATCATTGAAATTCACTGTTCTAAAGTTTGAAATCATCTTTCCCTTGGCCACAAAGGTTGCATTATTTCCCATCCCACATAGACTCAAAAACTTTCCATAATCCAACTAATGAGAAGAAAAATGTCACTGTAATTAACACACAAAATGATGACCTAATTAATCACTAAAGCAGCAACATGAAAAAGCTTTTGGGCTTTCAAAGTCTTCTAGCAAAGTCAGGCAAAAGGATTGCGAGGGAGCTTTTAAGGTCATTCCACTTTTGGCCATCCTCAAAATAAGACACATTTGAAACCATGTTCTTATATCCTATCAAACAGGAGTCCACTGCATGGAGATGTCTGCAATGCATCAGTGATCTCCTGCTCAAGACTTCCTTCCAAGTAGCACTCAAGTTCTCACTTTTGGCAGTATTGTCTCAAGCCTAGTACCCAAACTCAAACTTTAGGTGATGGTTATGTTGATATTTCTCTTTACGGCAAGAACAGTTTGCAAAAACTGCCCTGCACTATACCAGCACAAGAAAGAGAACATGTGCTTAGAGCCCTGCAAAGAGTCACATCAGTGAACTGACGACAGTGGGCATAAACTTAAAAAACACAGCATATTAGCCTACAACTGGTGTAAGAGGTCAATGCTACTAGAGAGACGGTCCTGTTGTCCCTAATGCCGAGCTGCCCGTACGCACACCCTCTACAGGGCTGACACAACCATTCGCCTATCTGTATGCAATGAACCAGCCTCGAGAACTGACCCAGGCTAAAACACGTTGTTTTTTTTTTTGTTTTGTTTTTTTTCTGCCTAGACAGTTTTATCCTGAGTTAGGTCCCCAGTCTCCTCCTTTATATGCAACTGCACAATGCAGGCTGCTCCCCACGGAAGAGATGGCAGGAATGAACGGCAGGTGAATCCTCCTGCTCAGTAACACTGCCAGTTTATACCTGCTCCAAGTGACCACGGAAGCACAGGCTGAGGAAGCACACCGGGGCAGTTTTGCCAGAGTAACATCCTTCAGCTAAACACTTATTAGCATGAGATATCAGAATCCGATACCTGTCACAGATTAATTCTTCATGAGATCACTGTTACCTTAATCAGGTTGGTTTTGACTGCTGAGAAGCAGCCAAGCACTTGGGCGTTTCTGACTGCCGAACCTTCGTAGTTAGCATCCCTTGAGACAGGCAACAGAAATCTGACCTCAAAGATAAGGGAGAAACTGCTACTTCAGAAGCATTACACCATCATTTTTTGAATTACTCTTACAGCTACGGAAGTTAGAAAAAAATTTAAAGACTAAAAAAGGTAATAACAAAAGGTTGCATTCTAAGATTCCCAAACAGCCAATTTAATCCAGACCACCTGAAGCTCTGATGTATCTTACGGTCTCTATCTGGGCACACGGATATTGCAGCCTAAAATACTTTCACATTTTGGAAGAAAAAAATAAAAATTAAAAAAAAAAAAAAATCACAACTTACTCGAGCTCCCTTTTTTCCTGTCCAGACAGCATTTTACCTTCACCTTAGTCTTGGCTATACCAACTGGTATTTACTGACGGTTGTGAAGCTAGCCCCTCTGCTGGCAGGGTGAGACAACCTTCTCTGCCTTCGATGGGGAAAAACTCCTACAAAACAAGCATCTTAACTTTGAAAGCTAGGATGCATGTTTCTTTTAATGAACAAAGTCTTACAAACAAGATGCCCTCCTCTCACAGTTCCCTGGGAACTATGCAATCTTCAAACGGACTGCAGTTCTGCAGTCATGCTAACAATGTATTATCGTTGCTTTCAGTTCAAGATACGGTAGGTACTTCATTACCTTAATGAGCAGATGTACTTAATGAGCAGGTACTTTGTCAATTTAGTCCTAAAGGAAGAATTAAAGAGAATAGGGCATTTACATTTCTAGAGCAAAACCAAATTTTAGGTCCCCCACTAGTATAACATAATAACAAACACATGTTACTGTATTTTGAAAATCTTTTTTTTTTTTTTTTTTTTTTTTTTTTTTAAGATACACACACATCCCACAGCCCAGACTTTCAGAGGGAATAATAATTCTGGCTGCCGCTGTGAGTAACAGATTTCTTTTAAACAGAAAGAGCAGAACAGCATTACACTACATCATTTTTCAAAGGGTAAATGTGTTATTTAAGCTCACAATGATTTTTACATTGTTTGGGTTATGAAGAAAGCCACTTAATGTTCTCTCTCCATTAAAGCAAATCTTGAAAGCTAGATTTGAGACCAGTGGAGATCAGAGTCCCTTATATTTACGCAAAGAATAAAACCAGCATGGGCAAAGTTTCGACAAGCTATAAACAGCTGTTTCAAACTGTGCTTCAATCATGTTCCAGTAGGGCCAGTTCTTGGGGCCAAGAGAATCTGGTTGCTTCCTGGCTGCATTAGAGCTACCAACAAAGATGTCGACTATAAAGTTGATATCTATCAATTAGGAATTGAACTCAGGCCAGCCACAGTATCAGAGAAATAATTAAGCTTGTTCTTGTAAACAGGATGAAACAACACAACCATTCAAAGTGAGAAACCAGCAGACCTTTTTGGATTTTGTGCTGCAACAAAAACCCTGAGATGCTTACAAGACTGCATCCTAGCTTTGCAGCACATGCATTAATGTATTATTGAGCTCATACATAACTTGCCTGTGCCCAGCAAGGGGATTCAAGACCAAAATATCTGCAAGCGAGTCAGAAAAATAACTTCTGACCAATAAATATTATATCCATTTCTGAAATAAACCAAAACCACTCCCAATGCTAACATTTATTCTCCACTATTTTTATGTTCCTACAAAGAAAGGTATTTGGCAAGGAAAACAAGAAAGAATTTCTTGCCTGGTGCCACCCTTCTTCAAACCATGCAGTGCAGTCACTCACACAAATCAAAGAGGAGACCACAATCACACTGAGAAGTCTCTTTCACTTTTCTCCTCTACTGACTGTTCTCCCAAAGCTCCAGACCCTGAATGTGCTAGGACAAAAGCTGAAACTATGTGCCAAACATTATACTTCCAAAGCTGAATACACAGCTTTTAAGAAAAAACTGCTAGCGGCTTAACTAACTCCATCTTGTAAGCCCACAATCTGCACCGATGAATCCAGTAAATGAAATCCACAGACAGGAATTCCCCTATTCACAGGGTAGTTGCATTTGATACAGAGTAGATGAAATCTGGATTATAATACCTCAGTAATGGAGGTAACATTTCTCAGCAAACTTTGCTAAGTAGACTACAGATCCTGGCTAACTTTCCAAAACTTTCAGATCTCAAGGAAGAAATGCTTCCAGCAAAACAGCCAAGAAAACAAAGGTTCACAAGTGGATAACTCTGCAGTGAGATACTCACCTTACGAGAATGACATGAACTAAGATACTTGCTGAACTGAAGAAGAGACTGCCAAGCAGCAGCTGCGCTGCAGAAGAGTTTCCTTTCTGCCCAGCAAACAATCCTCCCTTGAACAGATGCCTCACCTCTACAGCAATCCTTACAGAGCAGCTGAAATACAGAAGTGGATCCTTCTGCAAGGTCCCTTTAAAAGGCCAACCTGTTGACTTTGTGACATGAGAAAAGGAGATGAAAGTGGCCGACACAATTACAGACATTGGAAAGAAGCTAAGAAAGTCAGTTAAGCAAGGCTACCATCCTGGGAATAAATCACTTGAAGTTCATCCCCATCCCAATCTGAAAAACATTGCTTACTTTGAGGCTGAAATTTTAGAAAGAAAGTGATCCCTGCAGCATGGCTTTCAAGTGAACTGAAGACAGCAAGCTGCCGCTATGGCATCTCAGATAGAGGCATTTCTTTGCCATACAAACAGCTTTTCTCAAAATCAGCATCAGCTCTAGAAACCTTAAGTCACCACAAAAAAAAAAAAAAGGAAAGAAATTAATCCTCCCAAAAACTTACTGCAAAAAAAAAAAGCGCTCATTAAAGAGAAAACAGGCTTGACGTTGTCAGAGGCCATTTCAGTCGCTGCTGCCTGTGAAGGGAAGTTACTGGCAGAAACAAGAAAGGTGACCTGGGATGCACCTGACTTGCTGAACCATGCTGCCGCGTTAGTGGAACTGGACCATACGCCACTCAACTAACACATTTGCTCTCTGGATTTGGGCCAGTGGCAGAGACAACATTTGATTAAGCCGCTGCATGAATGAGAAAGAATGAAGGAAAATTACAGCAGAATGAAATCGGCTATGGCTCTGTACGAGAAGCACACCAAGATGAATCACCTAGTAAATAAAGAGCAATAACCAAAAAACCAACACCACTGTCTGGAGAAGAAATCAGATAACATAAAAGAAATGAAACGCTAAAGTTACATAAATAGAGATAAACCCTAAATGTTAATAAAAATACTGGAAGCATGGGCAGAGTGCCACGAGAAGATGAAACAATGCACCCTAAGATAGGAACGCTTCTTTCTTTCTCTTTTATTCTTCTGTTAATATGTCGCTGGTCACAATGGCCTGGAAGTGAGGTCTTTCCCTTTCAATCCACCTGCTTCCTCTGTTCAGGTGGCAGCTAATGCCAGAATCTGTGCACCTCAAAATCTGTTGCTCCTAGCAAATGAACTTTCCCTACCAGAATACTGCAAGGTCAAGTGAAAAACAAGCAGTGGCAGCAGATGAACTCTGAGTAACCAAGCTCCGCTATAACCACTGTGGTATTTCAGGAACTGTCCTGCTGTGCCAGAGTCCCTGCGTAACAAGAAAAGGATGCAAAAAGAAACACGTGAAATGACAAGAAGGGTCTGCTAACTTTGCTCCTTCAATAAGGAGTGAAGTGATTACAGGTCACTAGAAAAGATCTAGAACTAAGCCAGAATCCTTATCTAGAATTCACTTTCAGTTTTTCAGCATCATCATTTTTTCAGACTACCACCTGAAAACTGTGAAGAACTAATGCTTCAAATAGCTTATGTGCATACAGCTTGGAAGTTTTCTTACAACGTTTTAGTAACAATGTGATCCTTAATCTTGGCAAAATTATGTTAGGATTTTAAAGTACCAATAAAATACATTTATGAGTTTCTCTTTGGGTTTTGTTGCTTTTTTTAATAAAAAAAAAAAAATTGTTGACTGTCTTGTATTAGCCTGTGATCTGAGCTCAGTCAGACTGATCAGCAGTGACAGCATGTCAGAGGTCATTACCATTAAACACACCTCAGTGAACAATTCAATGGAGCTGTTACTCCACCAGTTGTAGCCCTCACAAGTGGGGTTAACAATTACAGGGAACAAACTCCAGATCTCGCTGGGCTGAGCTGCATGCCTGAGCACCCTCTGCTGCTCAGCGCTGGCCAGCCCGAGCCAGCAGTCCTGCGTGGTCCATCAGTCCCGTGGGTTACGTACGCACCCAGTGCGACACTGCTGCTGGCAGCTACTGCTGAGAAGAGTAAACCTGAGCATCCTTAGCCAACACTTGGGGTTCGTCTCAGAGAAGTTGGAAACAAGCAAGTGGCTTGGTTTTTTCAGCTTGCAAATTATGCCTTTAGATTAGCCCATTGTCAAAGGCAGGATGTTTGTGTGTGTGTTTTATATATAAATATATATTTGTAAGTATATGCATGTGTGTGAACATGTGTGTATATGTATTTATATACACACAGGCATCCATATATACATATACGGATACACATATTCATACCTATACATATAATATACACACAGATTTCCATATTTTATATATATGCACGCAGGGTTTTCTTGACCATTTATTTTCATAAACAGGCTTTAAGCTTGCCCTCCCTTTTTCATTCTCTTACTCATACTGGCAAGAAACATGTGTGTGTCCATTAAGTCTATACAGAGAGGGAGAGGGAAGGAGGGAAGTGTGTGTAAAAAATATGTATTTTTATATATACACACAGTCTCAGTTGACTGTAATCCCTAGGCATCCACTCCATACTGAAGCAGTTATCTATCAGCAGGTCCCCTTTCATGTACCTGCATAAATGCTACAGCCATCCATTACAACGTGACTAAGTCAGCAGCAGTTAGCTCTTCTCTTCCCATGAACAGATGCTAAATTCCTTGCTGTAAAGTGGAACAATGCTGAAGGTACTATGTGGACTGCTTGCAGCCACCCACTTTCTAACAAATATCTGAATGGAACCTCCTCCCCTGTCAGGGTTTTCCGTAAGTGCAGTTCTATGGAGTGCTGGTAATTTAACATGAGCTATAGCTTCAGAGCGGTGATGCCAGGTATCCTACGACAAACAAGCACAGCCCAATTTGGCCTTCTTTCACCTGAGTAAAATTGTAAATGTTCCTTCAGAGTGCTCCTGCCCAGACCGGCAGCAAGCATAATCATTTTATACACATCCATGTGATGTTTTAAATGCTCCTCCCAAATCCCCAATCTCTCCTTTACAACCCCAAAAGCAGCCTTGGGAGAAGCAGCATCTCCTGTACAAAGAAAGAATATCACACAGGGTGGCTCATGTGGAACAAAAGTAGCTGCAAGATGGAAGAGTGAATGAAAGCACCCAAGCGAGGATTGCAGCATATGCTACAACAGCACATAAAACATGCTTTAAAAAAAAAAAAACAAACCTATTGCCTATTTTCATACTACAAACTTACTCTCTGCTTGTTAAAAGTATTTCAGTGAGACAAATAAAATTACTTTAAAAATGATAATGGGACTGAATTTCAGACAATGGAGAAATTCAGTCTATTAATCATTGAGTTAATCTATTTATTCACCTTGGAAAAAATCCTGATCAGAAAAAAGTCCATTAAAAGAATACAGGGATTCATCTGCCACCTTGCTCACCGAGTAAGCAATCAGAAGATGCCCCTTTGAACCCTGCGTTAATAAAATTCTCATTAAATGCAAACCTGCATAGTGTTATCTTAAAGAGGCTCATTAGCTTAAAAAAAAATCACTTGTCTCAAAATGTGCTTATTTCCTCATAAGTGAGAATGTGAGTTTTCAAACCACTAACTGCTGCAGCTTATTTCAACCCCATCAGCGCCGCAGCTGTATCTTGCAGTCCATCATATCTCAATTATTTATGTAAACCACAGAAACAAATCCACAGACAGAAGTTATCATCACTGTTATGGGATAGCACAGCAATAGGGATCACTCATTTCAGTATAGTATGTAAGATTTTAGCCAGATAAGGCTGCTATTATTCTATCTTCTTCAAATTTTCATTTTCTTTAGGTTGGACAGAAATTACAAATTGTCTGTAAACAGAAGAGGTATGGAGAGTAGGTAGAAATAGCCTCCCCATCTCTTGATACTCAAAAAGCATTCGTGACTGCTCTTTTAACTGGAGTAAGGACTAGAAAAATCAGACAATCAGCAACAACAAAACCCAATCAGACTGCCTAGTGGAAAATAGGGTCCACCTAAAAAGTACAGTTAATACCATAACAGCATACACAAAGTAGTATTCTCTGCAGCTGAGTTTAAACAAGAACATGTCAAAAATTCTCTAGGTATTACTCATCCTGACTCTGTATTAAAGCAATTAATCAGACGACCTTGCCAATCCAGCACTGTGAGGTACAAGAAGGACTGGTTTATGCGTCTCCCCAACAGTTACTCCTGTAACACAAATGCATTGCAGCCTTGAAATTGTAAACAACTCACCACTCCTCTCCTGGCAGAAATACACATAAGACTGTACACTAGGATTTAAGACACTTGTTAAAGCCCACCACATGCATGCACACACAGATGTTTTTACATTTGTAATCTTTCCCACCAAAAGCCTTCAGATAAGGAAATGACAATTTTTATTTATTTATTTTTAAATAGCTGTTGTAATGACATGATGATATAAACCAAAGCCTGACTTTGCACTGCACTGCTACAGCAAAAAGCAGGTAATCATTGCTCATAAAAACTTTCCATAATGATGGAACAAGCTGAGGGAAAAATCCAACGTGAGATGGACTTCTCTAAACTCATTCCCTTTGTGGCAAAGGCATGCAAATAAGAAACAGTATGCTAAGACCACTCTAAGGGGAAACCAAAGGGGCATAAACAAACAGGCAACCCAGACAACGGGGAGCTAAGCCAAGTTCAAATGAGCATGTCCTTAACAATGCATAAAATAATTACAACTTACGATAATATTATCATTCATTAACATACTGTGTTTTTCTCCAATAAAGCCATCAGCTTGACAGCCCTAAACAGTTTATTCTTCTCAAACATCCTCTCTCCCTTTTGTCTTTGGCGATTTGGGCTTGCAACACCTCTATGACTCTCTGCAACACAAAGCCACAAGTGCGTGTGTGCACAACGCTCCAGTTTGAACTCCTGGTCCAACACCAGGAGAAAACATGGCCCTAGTATTAAGTCCTCCTACAGACACTGCCACAGAAGTGGGGCAGCCAACAGACCAGGACAAAATGGTCTTTCTGAACAGACTGCAGAAAACTTCACACGTTGGAAGGTTTGAGGCATTCCTCAAAGAATTATCCTCTTGTCCTTCTGCTGCATGACCTGCAACTTTCAAACACCTAAATTCAGTCTTTAGGCCAAAATGGAGCACTACATTATCACAGGTCCTTTACTTCATCCATTCTCCCTGTATGGAGGCAAGTCTTTTGGAACTTACTAAAGCATGTTCTCACACAAAAAAAAAAAAAAAAAAGGCATCTAGTCCTAGTCCTAGTCACCACTTTGAAACATCACACTGTCAATCACCTTCACAAAAGCACAGTACCTTTGGATTTCTCCAGCTTCCAACAACTGGCTGCTCTGAAACCTGTTCAGTTAAAGAACCTCTCAAATGTAATATTTTTACCATGAGAAGAAAATAAATTGGAAGACAAAATACCTGCCTCCCCCTTTTTTTTTGGGGGGGGGAGGAAATGGGGTAAGTCACAGACCAACTTCTCTGAATTCTAATCCCTCTCCAGGCCTTGAATCATTTCCAATTTAGACCTTTTCTAATTTCACTGAATGAAAAGCAGTCATTCATGAAAACTTCTAAGGCTAGTGAAAGACCACATGGAATTTCAACATACATGAGCAATTAGGTGGAGCAGAGGAAAGCTACCAAAAGCCTAGAAGAGCAACATGTTAGAGGCTTCGCTGGTTCCAGACAGCTCCACGCACTGAACATGTCCAGGGAAGGGTATCATGGTGGCAGTTTTTTGGTTGTATCTTGTCTCAGTTGCATGCTGATCTTTACAAAAGCAGCTGTTAAGCCAACAGGAAATGAGCCAATGCATAATCTTGGTTGCACAAATCAGAGATGAGCACAAACCCTCTGTGACCACTTGCTTTTTTTATCCCTTCCCAGTTTAGACTTCTCTTGCTGGGTATGCAGAGAATTCCCAGAGCAGACACTTTGTGTCCCATTAAATGACATTAATTTGCCAACAGCTCTCTGTTCTGCTTCTTCACTCCGAGTGCATTATCTGCCCACAAGCTTTCATTTGTGTGTGTTTACAAAAAATAAAAGTAAGGATAGTAGCAAAATAAATCTTCTGCAACCATATGTGATGTTATTAAGCTTACAGACTTACTAAGGGAACCTTTAAGGTGGTTTATAGACACGTAAGACGTATAGTGACTTGAAAGATGTCCTCTTAGTTAGTTTTTGTCCTACACAATCTCTTTTGTAGTGAGGAAAATGACAAGTACTAACAATCTAGCAGTACTGAGCTATTTGGTGTTGCGTAGACACCAAGTGTCTGGGGTGACCAGGGAAGTGATGGACAGATATTTTTCAGTATAAATATTTACATCTTTTATGGTTTGTTTACAAGCCAGAGATAAACAGTAAATTTTCTCTCTCAACATTCTTCCATTTTCCAATCAATCAGATCCATGAACCACTTGCCCAGTACGCAGCTTGGTCAGTACTAGCCGCTTCAGAAGCCAGGAAAAGAAATTATTGCTGTTGTGACGCAACACAGCACAAAAGCACCCCTAGACATTCCTTAGCCTTACAAGTAGAGCATAACTTCTGCCCTTGAACAGGAAGAAGAAGTTTAAGAGAATACTGAAATGTCCTTAAATAATCAGTTTTAAACACACACAAAAATCTTGCAATGTTAAGAGAAGCCTTGAATCTGCTTATTACAGCTGGCTTATAGTCCCCTTCACAGCTTCATAGAATTGCAATAGAATCACGCAACAGAAATCCATTAGGTCCACAATTGCTCTGCCAGCACAGCATTGTTCCCTACTGTATAGCTTCTCCCAAGAATGCTGTGAGGATTAATTCATTACAGCTTGTGCCATGCTTTGAAAGCACTCAGTCTACAGAAGAGCTGAGAGAGTTATTAGAGAGAGGACAATCAAACGCTGGGATCCTCTTTTTATCCCAGTGGGCCCTGTTTAGAGCAGCAATTTAGCCCAACAAAGAGAACAAATTCAATACAACGAATGTGAAAGTGTCACAATAAGAATGCAGTCACACAGGACACAAAAATCTTTAAAATGCTTATTAACTTCTACTCCTTACCTAATATTGACTAATGCATGGGTCACCTTGCTTGCAGGCTCTTTCCATTGACCAGCATTGGTAGACAGCCTTAGAACTGAAAGGAAAAGACAGTTAACAGTGCTGGTACAGAACTGGCAATTTTCTAATCCAAAATGTCAAAAAAAATCTGCTTTGGTGAGATGGCAGTCTGGAAACCACATCAAAACAAAGGTCATCTTTGAGATGATCTTTGAGATGATCTGCAATCCAGGGCAGAAGTTCACTTCAAAGCCCATCTAAGAAATGTAAGGAACACATAAGAGGTCAGCAGAACAAAATAATGGCTGGGAGACAGGAAGCAGAGAGGACAGAAGAGCCTAGGTCTTCCTTAACTGCTTTCATCACCACATATTAAAGTTCATTTACCCCAGAAACAGGGCAGTGTCCCAGGTCTACGATACCTTTTGTTCCACACACTGCTTTTCTCCTCCAGCTCCTATTTATGCAAAGTTCCATCTGAGCTGGACTACATCCTGCAATTTAAACCCACCCCAGCAGTGATGGATTCTTTACCTCCCCATTTATCTGGAATTGTGGAGAGCAATTACACACCAGCCTAGAGAAAAACACTCCCTGTAGGAATGAGGGTGGTGTTCTGTTGCACAGATGGTCTCTGACAGACTTGGAGGCAGACCTGAAAACATTCTGCAACAGGCAGAACTTCTAGGGCATCCAATTCTTTTCTGCCAGAGTACCAAAAAATATTTGTTTAGGTCAAAATCTGTAGTGTTTCTATGGTGGCAGTTACCTGCACATTTCTTGGTAAGTACCAAAACAATAACAGATCCTCTAGCAACTGTTTGGATTAATTTCCATATTGCCTGAATAGAAGGGAATCTATGAATTTGTATATACAGGGTTTTCTGGAGGTTACATTCCACAAGAAAGCTTCACCCTTGACTTAAGAGTGAAGGAACAGCACGTCACCCAAATTTACGACCATCTAGAAACATGGATGAAGCCATAAGCACAGTGGCTGCATATTATGCCTAGTATTGCACGAGAGAAGCTTTCAGTCCCGAGGATCTGTAAAGTTCAGATTCAGGACAAGAAAAATAAATAAATAAAAACCAAACCACCTCCACTCCCAACACAGTCAGTTTTAACCACATTAACAGGAAAACTAAAGGACAGAGTAGCTTTCTCATCTGTGCTAACAAATGTCCCAAGGCTAGGGGACAGAAGGGTGACTGTAGTCCCAGTGAGATGCACTGACAAGCAAAGGGAAGCTGTCAGGACACCTGGTTAAACTGTGACTTTCGTCAGCTTGAGAGAGTGCTACCTTCTCACTTCCTAGTGCTACCATTACATGTCATCTGCAGAAAAAAAAGATGTCAGATCTGAGGAACATTATTTTGTCAAACAGTAGGTACTGTACTTGAATATCTGAGGTAATGTATTCAGGGAGGGTTTCCATTCAGGCATCTACAACATTAATTCAAAGGGGTCTACTCTGTGTAGTGGGATGGAAAACATTAATGTGACAAACGAATTGTTTCAACAGGTCAGATGTGCCTATTGCAACACAACTGAGTAAATTTGAGTGCGTTGTTCTTCCACTCCACTTTCCTTCAGCTTCCACAGGGGATGGGTTTAGAAAAATTACTGGCTAGTAAAAGCACCTGATCTTACTAGCTGCAATTCTTGGGAATAGGAAATGGGTTAGCAGAAAATCTTATGTGCTCAAAGGGCACAAAAATGGCCAAGTGATCCCTTATATAATGGATGAAAACTGTAGGAAGTTTGTACAAAAGGGCAATTAATTTTTGCTTGCAGTTGCAGGGAGTATTTAGGTCACTTTTATTTATGTGAGGATGGTTCCCTCCCATGTCAGAAGAGTGCTGTGGCCAACCATCTATCTCCCAGTGCCCTTTAACTCCCGTTACATGCTCATATTAACTCCTGTTGTTCATTGGGCGATCACGCTGAGAAGGGAGCAGGGCGCGAAGGGAAGAAAGGTCTGTCTACAACAAAGCAAACAAAGAACACAGCTGTATTCTTTTCTTCACAGCTTCAAGCATACAGGCACTACACCAGTGCTGCTGCAGCTACCCTTGGCTGCAGGCTCCTGTGTATGCGCTGCCTGATTATGCCTCCATGCATTCCTTGCTCTCCTTTGTTCCTCTTTTCCCTGCTGGGTGTCACTTGGTGGCATTCCAGAATGCCTCTCTCTCTTTGAACGATGGCAGCTTCTCCCCATTTTGCCAGTAGGCAGATTCTTCAGTCCAGTGATTTGCTTGTCATTGCACACAGGTTTGTGAGGGCTGTTTTCTTGGTTTGTTTTGGCAATGAGTATAGTAGATGTGCTTTGTCTAGCACAGCAAGCTCCTTGTTACAAGCTTCTCAGAGGCAATGGATCTGTTCCTATTTTTTTCTGACTAAAAAAAAATTATCCCTTTAACAAGTTTATCCCTCTCTCAATTCTTAATTTACCAAACATGTCCTAGTACACAAAACATGTCCATTCACCAAGACACACATCAGTAGCAAATGGACAGAAAACACCTGACACAAACATCCCTCCACCACCACCCTCACTTCCAGTCAACAGTAGTCCTGACCAGTCAGGAGGTGCTCACCCATAGAGTAAAGGTTGTCAAAATTCTGATGCATCCGAATGATTTCATAATACAGCTCATCATAGCTGCTGGGAGTGGGGAGAAAAGTGTCTCCATAAGTGATGAACATGTTGAACAGGTTCACAACCTATACAAGGAAGTGAAAAGAAGTTACAACAGGAATGTTTACACAAAATGCATTCTGCAACAGAAACAGTACAAACTGTGTCCAAAACCTTCAAAGAAATAGCTCTCAGTTGCATTACAGTATTAATTACTTCATTGCAGTTGCATTACAGTATTAATTACTTCATTGCTTTATCTATTGTTTTCCTTATAGTACAGAAGAGACAGACAAGAAGCTTAAATACTATGGTATCTGGGGCCAGGAAAACAGGTTTCTGTGATTTTGTATACAAAGGGCCACAGAACAACAAAAAAACATTACCAAATCTGGAAAATTAAACTAAGCCTTTCCTCACATATACTTGTTTATTTCAATGAGCAGACCCTACAGTGAATTCCAAGCACTGCCCTTTCCAAACATCTAGCGAAACCAACCACAATGCTACTCCTCCACTTTGTGGCCTTGTTCTGGTATCTCCTTACCAGGCCAGAAATCCTGTATTCTTTCCTAAGATTCATTCAAGACTAAGTTGTTTAAAATAAGAGGATTTGCTTTGTCTGTACTCACCATAAGAGCAAGGGTGAAGATGTTGTGCTTGGCCAGCAACACAGTCTCATTAGACATGAGGAACTTCAACAAGTTGATCAAAGCTAGGAGAAAATAATATGTATTTTTTAAATAAAATTAAAAGCAAAGCCATTCTCAACAAGTCACTTAAATACAGATGCATTTTCATTATCTAGTATAAACTAACCTAAATGCCAGCTGCTGACCTCTCAGAAATATATCAATTTACATGTGGGGTTTGTTGGTTGGGTTTTTTTGTGGCTAAAATACTGTGCTGGACAGGTAGGTGACAGCTATTTTACAGTCCCACATTTATTCTCCTTCACTGACTTCCCAATCAAATCTGCTCAGGCTCAAGGTAAGTCTCTTGTTAGCTTAGTCAGTTCAAGGGAGATTTTTCTGTCTGCCAGATCCTGAAGTGAGCTTTGGGGTTAGAGAATCCAACTGTCTCGTTTCTGCTTCATACATCACCAATATGATGTATGCATAGTCAGCCCCAAACTGTCACTCTTGTTGATAAATGCAGTTAAAAAAAAAGTAACAAAAAACCCCACGGCATAGCTTTTCTGTAGCTCTATGTCAATGCTGCTGCAATGGTACAAGCAAGGATATAGTACTTTATTGTGTCAGTTATCTAGAGCTGTGCGGTAAAGGCTACAGATCTGGTTCACACTAGTCTTAAAAAAAACAACAAAAGCTCCTGCTGTAATCACCCAAAATCAGTTAGTGATAGTGGGAATTAATAAAAAGGCTGACTAAAAGAGCTTTAATCAAACAGACTTCACAATAAACAACTGTATTCCATACACTTGAATAAAATGGAAAGTTCTTTATCTTGTTTTTTCTAGTTCTTGAAAATTTCAAAAAGAAAGCTATTTCCTTCTGCATTATAGCTGATCAGAACTGGAAGCTGATGCCTGCCTAGAACAGATTCTTAATGTACTGTCTGCTCTGAAGTCAACAGATTTCAAGACTTAAAACATCTGAATTAGATGGCCTGCAAAGTCAAGCTGGAACGCTACACAGACTTTTTAAAAAAGTTTCTTAGTTACCTACTAATTGGTAACTGCATCTAACAGAGTAATGCCAGGCATTACTCCAATTTCTTACAAGTACAGCTAGAATGTGTTAATCTGTTCTTCCCCCGACCATTACACAACTGTTACACACTACCCAGTAACCTGCAAGAAAACCAACTCGAGTTTGGGAGAACCCCATAGCGAATACAGAACAGACCATTAATCTCAGCCCAAAGGTACATGCTATGAAATAGGAAGAGATAAAGCATAGGGAACAGGAATGAGGTAAGGGCAAAATTTAGATTACTCTCCTCCTTCAGGATTACAAAGTATTCACAAAAGGTAAAACCAAAAAACCTACAGTAAAAAGACAGATGTGAAGAGACTGGTGAAATCTGGAATTAAACATAATTATCAGATTCTGAATACAGTCCTGCAACCACTACCTTCCAATACTAGACGTTCACCAGGGGTATCAAAAGTTTATATATACCCCCGCAAAGGGAAGCCTACAACCCTAGTGTGGGTATTTACTCGTCGCAGACAGAAGCTACGTTCGTTTAATCTGCCAGCTGGTGGCTTGATGCTGAACTGCAAACCAGAATGAACAAAGTTCTCTGCAAACTCCAGACATGCAAGTGATTTCTCTCTCAGAGCTATTCCAGGATTTAGCAATCAGCAGTAGCATCCCTCCCTTCCATGACAGCAGCCCACCTCATGAAGCAGATATACTAATACCTTTTCAATCCAGCCACAGAACTCCCCATACCATCATCACCTCATCATCAGACTGAAACTCCTGGGACCAAAAGCAGAGCCTGGATTCCACAATAATCCAGCTCTGGAAATACTCCTGTCAGATATTTTTCTGTAAAACAGCCGTTTCAAGACAAAGAAGTAGCAGGTACAGATGGGCTCTCCACCAGAGCAGAGATCCAGCTAAAACAGGTTGCCAAGGTAACCGAGCCTCCACAGCAAAAAAGTAGCGTCTCCCGCAATCAGTGCCTTGGACTGAAGACAGCTGCCCTGTGCATCTCTGTCACAGCAGCTTGTTGGCCATCGCTCTGTTAAATAGTTATAAGCATGGTTTTACCTCTTTCCTGGCCGTGCAACTCCACACAGCCACATCTCATTTAACTACTAGCAGAGTAGCAGAGCTCTGCATCCCCTGTAACAAGTGGTGTGAAGCCTCTTGTTCGTCCCATCACCCCTCACTCTCCCACCAGAACCCTGCTGAAAGGCCTTTGCCAGCGGGTGTTCGCACAGCATGATGAGAAGCCACTGAACATCCAAACACAGCTAACGTGAAAGCTGACCGTGGTGGGAAGACACTATTTCTAAAAGAACAAGCGTAACCATTGTTTGTCTAGAGCACCAGCACTCACCGACTGACAGGGACAAGTACCCTGCAACTTTCCACTGCAGTTTTTCTCAGACACCACCCTGAAGCACTTGCACTGCTCTGTATCAGTGACAACACTTGAAGGAGAACTGTTGCTCTGTTCTGCCCCAACAACAGCTCCTACGTTTGTTCCAGCCGTTGTGATGCATTTGCTCACGTTTAATTTTCCTGTTCCAGTTAGAAAGAAGACATTACCACTGCTTGAAATCAGTCTTTATACCTGAATTGCACTGCATCATAGCCCATTCACAGGCAATCTATGCTGTTCCTTCGCTAAGAACTAGGAAGGAGAGGGATGTGTTTCACATGAAGAAGAAACTCAGTGCTGGGCTCAGAGCTGGTCAGAAGAGCTAATCCACCAGGTTTACAGTCACTGCGTGCACTGCACAGACAAATTTATCCAACTGTTCGGAAACCACACGTTGCTAAAAAAAGTTGCAGTGATCCTAATTAGGATATCCACTACACCGATGCTCAAAGAGCAATCGATCCTTTTCCACACCGGCACATTCTGCACCAGCCTCTGCTCAAGTAGCTCTAAGGAACAGGAACACTGTGGAAAACGAACCCTTAAATCTATGGCTAGCTGTGTCTCCGTAGTTTGCTTGTAAGGCAAACCCAATACTGAAAATGAGGACAGTTACGCCCTGGAGTTTTCAGGATTAAAAACTTTTAGATCAAGCTTCATATGCCCGGTGCCCTTCAGTGACAATTACACACACCTTGAGAGCAAAGGTCCAACTGGTTGAACACCCCTCTGCCCCTGAGCTCAAACAGGGCACTGCTGCTACTACTCCTGAGCAACCTGAAGCCAAACCAGATGTGTCACTTTTTCCCTGCTGCCATCAACTGTTTGCCTTTCATATCCCATCTGCAGGCTGCCCTCTCACACTAGCCAGGAAATTTTCCATGTTTTTTTCCCAACGGAGGAGCAGTTCAATCTCTCAGCTGCGCAGGCAAACAGAACTGTGGCCCTTGCTTGGGCTCAGCCACATTATGCCAATTTATGCTCCAGGATTTAACAGTGATGGATGGTTTTGGCGTAAGATCTATTTCAACATTAACTGGAAAACAGCACCATTTTTGCTATAGCCTCTAGAGCCCTTTTTTTTTATAAAGATACCTGTCTTTGGCATCCCTTACCAGGACATAATACACCCACTATGGTGAGTCTTGAAACATCCATAATTTCACAGTACAATGGTGTCATTAGAACTTCTTCAGCAACAAAAGTACGAGGTTGTAAATAAACTAAACTAGCGGCCATCAGTATTTGCATGCAAGCTCCTCATTTTGTGACCTGAGCTGAGCATGCTGGCTATGCTTCTTAAATCAGCAAGAAGAGAATGTGGCCTTAAACACCTACATTTACAGCCTCAAAACCAAGTAGAAAACCGTGTTGAGTGGGCACTTAAATTGGACATGAAGCCATATCATTGGCTGTATGTAAAAGTGGTGTAAATCATACAGGTTGGTTTTTAGGTAATTTTCTCTCCCAAAGATTATTATAGTCAAAGGATGAAAAGTGACATCACCAGCTTTTACAGATAGCCTCCCTGCTTTTTAAACTGAAATGGCTGCAGTGAAGGAGGCTCTTAGCTCCTCTGCTGCACAGATGCTTTTGAGGACAGATACTTTCCCTTATCAGCTCTTGTGGCCAGTCTGTCTGCTGAGGAGCAACAGTAGTTCTGCTGAATTATTTGCTGCCGTTCTTCAAGCCAGTCCTCTGTAAGACAACTGTGGGCAGACAGCATCTCTTCTGCTCTTCTACCAGGAAGGCGGTAATTCCTGTTATGGACAGATGCCTTTCACTCCCTCCTCCCATAGCAGGCTCACCTTCTTTCCCTGTAAGCCTTGTTTCAAACAGAAGTATATTCAGCTCCAGCACATCTGGGATTCACACAAAGTTTTTGTTCTATTTTGTGTCTCAGTGTTCACTGTTTGGATCACATGTAATGCAACAGGGGCACAGAGGTAGGTTAAGCAGAGAAAAGGCGGGGGGGGGGGGGGGCACATAACTACTGTCCCTTGGGCAAATCAGAATGTAGCACAGATTCTGCCAAGAGCATCAGAAGGCTCTGATGTGTTACTGCACAACAGAGCAGAAGAGAACAGCCCTGAGACACACATCAATGAGAGCTTGGATGGGTTGAGCACAGCACGGAGGCCTCTGTCACTGCATCTGCTGCGCTTACAGGTCAAAAATCTTCTAATGGTGCATATAATGGCCCTCAACAAAGGAGCAAGGGAGAAAGAGAGACATGAGGGCTCCTCAGCTGCAGTATAACATCAATTAACAGGATCCTATACTCTACTAAAATCCTCCAGTTTTCTACCTTCCAACTCTCAGGGCACACTGGGAAGAACAGTGATTTTCCTACTCCCTCTGGAAGTTACCACTGTACCAACAGTATATTCAGTGTCTTCCTTTCAGTGTTTCCACTCACAACCCCCTTACGAGGATCCCCACTCACATGTCACTACAGGGCAGCTGGTAATGGCATCTGGGCAACACTTCCATGCTGCAGAGAAATCCTCTGCCTATGAGTGCTTCAGCAGCACAGTAACCACCCTGGACCTCTTGCAACCAGCCTGTTCACAAGGCAAGGCACATACAACTCACTGTAGCGCATGGTAAGCCAGATGTGGTAAGGATTAGTGCCCTAGACTGGAACTGAGAAGAAACTGGATTCGATTCCTCCGGAAGCAGCACTTTGGTCTTTCTGTGCTTCAATTCCTCCAACATAAAAGAGAAAACAGCACCATTCTGTCTGCAACAGCACTGGAAGCATAAATAGAGCAACAAGAACAGACCTGGCTGCACCCGGTCAGACCAAAGGCCCACCGACACTCAGTATTCTGTCTCTAACTGGTCAACATCAAATGCCTGTTCCAAAGTAATAGGCCAAACAATGCTTTCTCATAATGCTCCTCCACATTCCAAAATTCAGCATGATCCCCTTACACGAGGGAAACTACAGCACAGAGCATGGAAATAACAGACTCTCACGACATGACAATACCATAACCATGGACCAAGTCCACTCTCCTATTCCTTCACAAGGGCTAAGCTGGGATAACCATATAGCCCACTGTGCTGTTATGAGGAGGAGGAGAGACCCCAGAACAGAGTAATCACCCCTAATAAATGCTATACCTGAAGACAAATTCAGAAGTAGGGAGGCCAAAGGCTCAAATATGATATACTGAGATGACCTGAGTGTTAAGAAGGTGCAGATCTGGCCACGTTCCGCATGGGCAGATGCTCAGCTGAACACTGATCAAAACAAACTCAGCAGGAGATAAATATCTACAGATAGGGTTTGACAGAAAAGAACCAACAGAGGTAGTTTCCAGATAGAGCAGTAGGAATAGGAAGTGTGTCTGAGAAATAGCTACATTGCTATTACAAACTAATGCACCAGAACCCCCCAAGGCACAAACTATCCCAGCATCCTTGGACAAGTGAACCAATTACTCAGGGACAGCACTTGCAGCTTCCCGTCCGTCAGCCAAAGCGCTAGAAAACAAGACAGTTGCACCATTGCTGCAGCCCCCTCTCAGGGGAACAGGGGAAGCAATAAAAGCTCTGTCAACATCACTATTCATCATACTTTAGCTTCTTCCCTCTGCTCTGCTAAGGAGCGAGCACCCCGCTCATAGCTTTAACAATTCACCTGGCCGGATGGCTCCTCCAACTGCTGCCTCCCTGCTTGCTGCCACAGGCACTGCCGAATTCCTGCTCCCGGCCACCACAGCTCTGTGGCAAACAGCAGCCGGCTATTGGCAGGCTCCCCATCACCAGCATCTCAGCACTCTACAGCTGTTCCCTCTTCTCCCCATGACTCTCGGGGTATAAGCATGAAAGCAGCCTGTATTCTTAATGAGAAACAACAACTTGCCAGAGGGCTGGAGTACCTGCTGGCATAATCCATCGCTCCCAGGATCAGTTGAGTAGGCCACTTCACTTCCAATCCTCTTTCTCTATATAGTCCCCATCCCTGGTACTCACTGTTCCCACCTAACCGCAGCCAACAGAGTGAAAATTGCAAGCTTAATGGAAATGCTAATTGCTGACGCCATAGCAATGCTGCTTGATAGCAATCCAGCAAGCAGTAAGAAAGAAACCAAATTTTCCAACTTCAGCTAAAGCTCAGATGAACAATATGCTTTTTTTCTTAAAAATAAAAAAGAAAAAAGCAAACACCCACAAGCTTCATTCCTCTTTAGAGGAAAGGGAAGTATTGAGCTCAATTCTATTCTGTCTGACAGTGCAGGTTCACACTGTTAATTAAATAGTAGTCTTGGGAGTTAAGGTTGCACATTTTTGCATGGGGTTTTAAAACAGCAAAGGAGGAGCATCTGGAGAAGGAGCAGAAACATTGTGTGCGAACATGGAAAGATAGCAAACTAAGGGACCCAGGAGTGCTGTTTCTTGAAAACAAAAAGGGGACAGGGATAAATCACTGCATTTGGAATGCTGCAACCCCTCCATGCAAACAAATGGCTGTGAACAGCTCTGGCTGCAACACTCCTGTTATGAACGGGACTGTTTCCCCCAGGAGAAATTATCACACTATCTCCACTAGGTCATCATGATCTGCAGACTGTTAGGGATTCACAGTCAAATTCTCCTTTGTTAGCTAGCTTTATTTAGTAAGTAATTTGCAGGACAGAGCAACATATCGGGATGAGACCTGCCAGGCTGAGGCAGGATGACCAAAAGGTTACTAGACTTCTGTCCACTTAAATGACTAAATTTCCTTTGTGCTCATCTGAGCAAGGCTCTGTTGATGAAGAATTCCCATCCTGATCTTACCAGGTGATCAGTAACAGCCACAAATTTTGTATTATTCTTCTATCCATCAGCAACTGGGGCCAAACTCTTTATCATCAGTATTAAAATATGTTAAAATAAAACGAAGGTAACTAGAATTAAGTAATAGAACACCAAAAAGGATGTAAGTAAAAGCAGGTGCTTCCTAAAAATGCCCCTTGCAGGGAATTTAGAACATCCTCTTTTACAAGAAAGCTGCTGAGTTTTTGCATTTCTTACACTCTCCTCTTTAGGAGATTTATACCAGTACATTTCAACAAATGGCTGTGTGCTTTTACCACAAAACTGTTTTAGCTTTGGTTGAAGGAGGTTATGTGGAAAGGTTAACATGAAACTGCACCACCAGTTGAGAACAGCAGCTGAAGACTACAAGCAAATGTTTGCAGTCTTCCTTCTGAACTTCACATCTTCTCCCTGTAAGTGACCTTTGTAAGATGGGACTAGGGTTTTCTTTGGGGCAACATGGAATGCTACCCCAAGTACAAATTAAATAAATCAATAAATATCAACCCGTAACATCCATCACGACTACAAAAAAAATTTATTTTATAAAACTATCTTTCAATTTCAATCCTTCCTAAATTCACTGAAACAGCTAACAGGACTAACAGTTACACTCCTGTACCAAGCTGGTGCCAACACAGTACCACATGTCCAACCAAGCACCAACATTCTTGTTAGTAAAGAAAATAGGCAACTCTAAGGGCAGGAAAGAAAATAGGCAACTCTAAGGGCAGGAAAGAAAATAGGCAACTCTAAGGGCTGCCAACTCCCACTACCTATTCCACGGCACATAACAGTTACAGCCTTTAGTTTGTGTGAGAAACTATATTCTTTCCAACACATTTTCAGAACTACTCCACCTCCTCAGAAACTTCACTAGAGTCAACAAGCACAAGTGCTTGAAAACCTGTTGGGCTTCCTACTGAACAGCTGGCCAGTATTATCTATTTTCTTTCCATTTCAAAGATAAGGAACAGAGAGAAAGCTTGCCAGTCACCTATCTACAAGTAAAGGTGAGGGAAGTTACCATAGACAAGGACATTGCATAAAACGCATTTTAAACACAATTGTAATACCAATTTACTGAGACACTTAAAAATAAACACTAATTTCAAAACTTCAACTTAATGACCCAGTTCACTGGAATACTAAAGGACCTCACTGTTTTTTGCAATCCTAGAGCTACGCATCTCTGCCCTCAGAGTGCTAATACAAGACCTGTGAAGTCCTGTCCATGTCCTCCTTGGCAGAAAGGAGTCATAAGCACAGCTGAAATGGTCAAAACATCATTCTGAGGAGAAAACATCCTTTCCTCTTTCAAGCATACAATACATTAAGAAGCTCCAGGAAAAAAAAAAAACAGGATACACACCTAAGCTAGATGCTAGCTCTCATTCCTCAGTTTCCCACACTGAAGAATGGTTCCAGGAAGGCATTCAAATAAAAGAATAGGAAAAGGATATTTAGTCCCATCCCTGAGAGTTAAAAATGCTGACTAGCTCCCTTTCCAGATCATGCAATGATTTTTAACCCAAAGTTTCTATCTGGTAACACCTCCCAGCCTCCCTAACCCTCAAACCCCAGACCTCATCCTACCTAGTCCCTCCTACACTCAGGGTCTCCTATTCCTCCTAACACTCTATCACCTCCAATTCATCTTAGATTCTCCATCCTCCCGGGTCGAGATCCCCTCCAGCTCCAAAGACCCACCCACCTCATCAACTCAGAACTCTCATTCCCATTGCAGCCGCTCAGCATCTCCCCCTTAACCAACCTGGACACTGTTCTTGCCTCTTCCTCCCTCAGTTCCTGGTGCTCCCATTGAACTGCCACTGGGAACTGCAGAGGGAGCCCATCCTTCCCACTTCCAGCCTCATTCCTCAGTGATGTAGCACTCTCTAAAAAGCCAGCATCACCTTGTACTCAAACGACTCATGAGATCCCAAATTTCCAGCATGGCATATGGCACGTGGTTGGGAGCTCTCAGTCACATGGAGATTCTGATGTGCAGCTTTGAAAAGTTGGGCCAGCCTCCCACTATCAAAAGGCATAGAGAAAGGAGAGGGTAAACACCAGGTAAAACCTGGTAAAACCAGGTAAAGGCATTAGGTAGAATATGTTGACCTATAAAGGTGTTAAAACTCTAGCATTTGTTCTATAGTTCTCTTTATAGTTTACAAGCAGCACAGCAAAGTCAGAAAGCATTTCTGCTGGAAGGTATTTGAAAGGTCAAGTCTCATATAATGACTTCTTTTTCTTCCCAAAACAGTAAGTTCAAGTAGAACCCTTTAACAAACAGACCTTCTTTGTACTCTCCCTTGATTTCATTTTATAAAAGCATTTTACACTTAACACTCAAGCTCCTGTTCCTTCTACGCTATCCCCACACATAACCTTTATTAGTTACCTTTGAACTTGCTGTGCTGAAGAGACCGTTCTCTTATACTTGCAAAGTCCTTCATAGCTTAAAGACATTTCTTTCTTTGTTACTATATTACAGAATTCTTCATTGCACAGAAATTACCACAGCAGTCTTATCTATACCATCAGCTGGACCATGACTGCTTCCTCTGAACTCTTAAGACTTCAGAAGCATGCAGAAGACAGCACCATTGGATCTTGATCCTTGGTAGCATTTTTTAAAGCCACATAAGACATTCTGCGAGTTTGTAAGAAGGTCAAATTTTACATCTTTAATTCCTTTCCCCAAAATCTTTAAGTCATTTGCTAACTGGCCAAGCAGCTCTATAGTCTTTCAAACTTTCACGGCACTTAGTGACCAGGCATTTTACAAGTGAACTAGACTGCCTGGTACACCACTATATGAATCCTGACTCCACAAGAGCTGCAAGGAGACAAGCTTCCCTTGCCAGGTACCTGCTGCAGAATGTGACAGTGACAGCAGGATTAGAGATGAAGGGGAGATGCAACATCACCTGATTTCCAATCTGTTCAGCAACACAAATCAGAGGGGCTGAAGCAGACCTGATCAACGGTTGGAAAACCAGAAATGTCATAGGTAACAAATACTATCAGTAATATTTCAGCCACAGAAATAACAAAGCAAAGTACAGATGACTAAACAATACCACCCTAAACATGCACTGTAAAAGGGCAAGTGTGTTATACATACTGAAAGTGGTTTTTTTTTGGGGGGGGGGGGGGGGGGGGGGGGGGGGGGGGGGGGGGGGGGG
>JAVKLA010000093.1:26638544-26669625 GCA_034782735.1 Sagittarius serpentarius | reverse complement strand
TTATTTCTCATTACCCTACTCTGGTTTGATTGGAAATAAATTAAGTTCATTTTTCCCCAAATTGAGTCTGTTTTGCCTAATTGGTTAAGTGATCTCTCCCTGTCCTTATCTCAACCCATAAGCCTTTCATTATATTTACCCTCTCCTGTCCAGTTAAGGAGGGAGAGTGACAGAGGCTTTGGTGGGCACCTGGTGTTCAGCCAGGGTCAACCCACCACAACTGGATAGTCTAAAAATGATGCTCCATTATCAGAGTGTCTTCATCCAACCTGTTAGCAATACCTCTGAGAAAAGATACAGGTAAACCTGATTCTGCCTTGGTTTTGATGGGTACGCTAAGTATTTTCACGAAGTCCCTTTTGGTCCTAATTTCAATTATTCACTTTTTCCTCAACTAGCTTGCATACTGAAGAAGAACAAGACAGCCAGGTACAATTTCACTGCAAGCTAGTAGGTACAAGGGAACTCCTGCTTGCTCTTTTATTCAGTGCCAAGCATTCATGAAGTTCAGTAATCTATGAATCACAGCTCTGCAGCTATCTTCCTATTTTTGTTCAGTTGTTACATCTAACTTAACAGCAAAAGTCAGTAATAGGCTGAAATATGGTACAAAGATCACTTGTTATGTTCACACTGTGGTCCTGCCCATACAACCGCTGGGCAAAACAGCACCCTTGGGTACCTTGAGCAGGAGATGAAGCAATACTTCAACTCCAGCAAGCCGAAATTAACCCACACTAAACTATTAGGAGAAAGAAAAAGCACAATATGGAAATATATCTTCTCAAGCAAATTACTGCCAGTACAGTGTAAGTTACTGTTGTCCTCTTTATAATTAAAGAGCCGCCTGTTTAACCAGCAAGTACCAAAGGACAAAGGAAATATTTCCTCCTAATGCTGAGCTTTGCCTCCTGTGCCAGCTTCTAAACGTTCTTAAAAATACACTTCTCTGGTACATGACTTCCCTTCTCTGACAGACAGCTGAGAATCAGATATGCTCACACCTCCTGTATAGGGACAGACTTGGTTATTAGGTACTATTATTATTATTACATTCTTTCCATATTTGACTTCTCTCCTGCCAGCATTAGGTCTATTCCTAGTCTCATAACTCTTATCTCACAATAAGAAATTATTTCATTTTCTCAGAAGGTAGAATCTGCAGTTGTCTAAAGGGACTCCAGTTAACTTCTATTTCTAGAGTCACTAGACATGTTCTTATGCCCTCCTGACTTCAAGAAGCACTGCTTGCTGTATCCACAGCTGCATCAACAGAATTTATTTACCTTTTGTGTCCTGCATCACAATCGAGCTGTACTTCAAGAAGGTTATCAGCAGGTTGCTAGTTTGCACATCAGCATCCAAAGGCAGGTCTGCAGAGCTTATAACTGGAACAAAGCAGATAAGGCAGGTTTACCCTCCATGAATACAAGAGATAACTATACAGAGAACCGAGTCAGAGACTCACAGATCTGGGACAGGATCAGCTTATTTGCAGGGTCATCTGACCTCCTCCTTCATGACCACCCACCAAAGATTTTGTTTTGAAGACTGGTACCAGTCCCTCAGAGACCATTTCTCCTGCTCTTAAGTATAGGTTGTGATACCCTTCTCTGTCCTGCCCCCGCTGCCACCACCCGCCCTGAGGGAGATCAGCCTGCTGTTTTAGCACTCATCAACATTCCCAGCCTAGGGAGCTCAAGATACTCTCACTGATATCCAATTAATTCTTACAACCAACACGGCTAACATGCACACCATTCTCAGTTTGGAAAGAAACATGCCCAGCAAAGACCCTTCTCAGTTTCAGCAATTTCGGAATTTCAGTTCCCAAAGGTCGACATCAATTCCATTCTTCCCTCCCAACAACAGCCTCTCTTGCAGAAGCAACACACAAGACAGTAATGTAATAATTATTGCATGACCAAAATGGTAGAAAAGAGAGGTAGAAAGAGCAACTTCATAAAAATCAAGAAGCAGAAGCAATCATAGCTTGTGCTAGAGAAATCACAACACAGCAGAGAGCAGAAATGTACTTTCCATACCTGCAGCAGCACAGCAGTTCACTGGCATTTCTCTAGGATACACTCCCTGTTACCACCAGCTGTACTTTTGACACCTTAACACTGGACATCATCTGCCTTAGACTTTAAAAGAAGCTATCTCAATTACTCAGCTAATTGCACAATGTGCCTCCTGCTCACTCCCCATGTACCATCTTGAAGCACTGAATTTATGAGCTGTCAAACCTCTATCATGTGACTGAGCCACATTTTTACTGATGACTGAGCCTGACCTGTCTGCAAGGGCCATTCTCAGCCTTCCCATTCAGAAAGACTTTATGAAAAATGTTGAAGGGAGGGAAAGATAAGTAGGAAAAATGCAGCATGCATTTACCTGCAGATCCTGCCAGATAAGTCTAATATCGTTTAAGATAAATCAGCTCAGACAAAAAAACCCCAAACAAACAAACAAAAAACCCAACCAAACCACAACTGATGGAACTAGTCTAGGAGGACTTCAGTAAAGCACTTAATACAGTTCTGCATGAAAAATTAAGAGTGAGGCAGATAGGTAGGAACTAATACAGAAATTTAAAGTACATCAAAGATCTGGCAAAGGAGAAACAACTGGAGAAATTATTAGTCTGGGAAGAAGTTACTACTTAAATTCCTTCGGTGACAGTTTAGGGAATAGTTTTATTTTTTGAGAGTGACTTGGGCACAAGAAACAGTTGCTTGCTAATGAATCTGCTACTGGCAGAAAGTTGGGATATGGAAACACAGAGGAATATCAGACTGAGCACAAACAACGGGATAAAAACAAGGACCAGATAATAAATACAAGATAAAATTCAACAATGCAAGCCATAAGGTCAGGAACTCAGGGATTTATTTCCACAGCAAGCTGAAAGCTCATCAGCTGCAAACAAAACGCTGTGATACCATGGTACACTATCATATCACAAGATGACGAGCTACCAACACAAAGCTCTGAAGAGTGTGGTCCTATAACATATCCAGAAATCCACTTCCAGCAGAGACAGGAACACAGTAATGCCCTGCATAAGGTGCTGGTGACACCTTGTCTCGAACACTGTGCATCATTATGCTGATCCCACGTTCAAACAGGATGAACTCGAAAAAGTTTAGAAAAAGGCTAGTAGCTTGACCAGAAGAACAGAGTGCTCTTCTTATGAGACAGCAAAATACACAGGTGAGTAACCCAATGTATGAAAAAGAGCTATCTGTTCCAAGGTAAGGTTAACATCATGATAATGGGTATAAACTGACACAAAATGCAGGTTGGAAAGTTGAAGATTTCTAACCAAGGAACAAGATGCTGAAACTTCCTCCCAACAGGAATTATTGGGAAACAAATTTAACAAATTAAGACAGAGTTTGATAAATTTAAGGGATTCTATGATGATGTGCCTGCAAGCACAAGGCACTAGATTCAAGAAGTCAAGGGGATCTTTTCCAGGTCTACGTGCCTGTCCTGACATGACAGTAACACTACTGTTCTGGCTGCCTAGGAGCTCAAACTTGCAGGTTTTCACATCCAGGCGGTCATAGGCGGCTTGAATTAGGATTGCCAGAAGGTGCTCTCTGTTCTCAAGCTATAAAGACAGCCTAAGACAGGGCTCCTTTTGCACTGGAAAGAGATCTGCAGACCACTAGGACACATATCTTCGGAACTATATTTTCTCTTTTCCGTCTATCCTCAGGAAAGCTAAAGGTTTTTCTCACTCTTGAGGAAACAAAAAGTTATTTATGAGATTGGACCTTGCAAGAAGGGAGAAATTACTCACATCTGAATTTTGAATGGCTAGCTTGGGGCTCTGAGGGGAAGTCACTTGATCCTGTATGCAACTGTATTTTGGTTCACAGAAAAGTCTGCTTTAACAAACAATGCCTTTCATAATTCAAGCCTCCTATCTCATAACCCTGTAATGAGGCAAGTAAAGGCTTAGTTACCCCTGGAACTGTGACAAGCACAGCCACAGAAGTTTGAAGGAGACAAACCAACAGTAAAATGCAGGTTTCTTTAAACTGAGCACTAAGAGGCCCAGAGCACAGCAGAGGTTCTCGTGTTGCTCAGGATTATACAATCACCTTGAATACAAAATTGTAGCCCTTGGAAACAACAGGCCAAATAGATCAGTGTAACCTCGCTGTTTGAATCACATCAAAGAAATGATAATGGGGCTTTTAGCTTCTAAAGGCTGCACATCCCCAAGCGTGAGCTGTTTTAGTCCATTCAGTCTTGAAGCTCTGGGGATCCTGACACGTTGCTAACGTGCCCAGTCTGTTGGCACAGTCTATGCAATGAGACTGGAAGCTTTTTTCACCCCCAATATTATGAATAGCTCAAAGATTTAGCTAGAAGTCTGAAAAACGTATTTATATCCCCAGTGGGTCCTTCTGGAGCTGTTACAATGAATGCAGTGAATGAGTATTTAACAACAGTAAGCAAACTGACATTTAGATAACTATGGTGACAGGCACACTTGATTTACATATTATGGATCAACAGTTTCTAGCAAAAGTCTCATTTTTAAAGAAAAGAAGAAGTCACTGAAGAACACATCACTGCTCGTGCTGGTTCATGCTACAGAACTTGATTTTTTTAGCACACATTTTGAAACTTTAAAAGGTCTTAATTCACACTACAGGCTAACAGCCAGAGAAATTTCAAACCAGAATATGAGCTCATTTTTAATCCCAGTCTGCATAAAAAAAAAAAGCACCTGAAACCCATAGATGGATTTCTACATGTTGCTGTAACTTGAAAATAGCAAAACTACACACTTTTTTTTAAATGCAGGAAAAAGAAGAAAGCAATCTTTTCATTCCAAAGCCAAAAAGCCTCTTGCTAACTTTCAGCCATAGCCAAATTTTACAGCTGAGTTGCAAGACCTTAGGAAATGAGAAAAATTCTGACATACCTTTAAAATAACAGCAATACTAAAGCATCACCAAATTAAACCAAGCTGAGGTCCTCAAAAAAAAAAAAAATTATCACTGAGAGTAGGGATCAGCAAGGTGACAGCAAATAGAAATAAAGAATGCTTCCCGATATAATTGCTGCACATTAAGATCAGCTCCTCTCCTTAAACTTAGTAACCTTACAAGCGGCAAGAAGCCTCAAGCTTCAAAAGATCATTGCCTCTGCTGAAAGCAGGATGGAGTTTTTGTTTTGCTTTTGATTTTTGGTAAATTAAAAAAAGAGAGCGCGAGCAAGCTGTGGATGTTGGTAAGCATAAATTCTGTCAGTTGTATAATATGGTGTGTGGGCGGATACATTTGCAACGAACACATTGAACAGAAGCCCACAAAATGCCTGTCCCTTTACATTTAATGTTATGTGCACAGGGAGACTTGAGACATAGGGGGCTTTTTAACTGAAGCTTTTGATATCCATGGTAACCAGACAGAATTTATCCAGAAGGAGGATCATCCTTAACTAGGATATCAAATGACCTGAATAGCTGATATAACTGAGTAACCCAGGCTGCTTTTCCCCCAGAAATATTTCCAAACTGTGCTCTATTCAAACTGACTCTGTTCCTTCATTAAACACTTTCTTCAGATCTAGATGATGCCATTAAAGTACATGACGACAGCCATTTAATTTCTTCTCTTAAACCAGGCTGTATCTACCCATATCTTCACAAAAAGGGTTTTATTTTAGATGATTTCAAAGCATATTTACGTGTACACGTAACATCTCATTTAGAAGAAAGATCTCAGGGCAAGCAGTCATTTACAAAGCCTATCAGAGAAAAGGCAACAAGAGGGAGGAATACCTCCACACCCAGGTTGGATTTAAATCCCAATTAATTCAAAGTTGGGGACAAGTGCATTAATGACAACCAGGAATCCACTGCGATTCTCTGTGAATCTGTTCCAACGACAAATAATCACAGGCAAAGAACCTGACACTAGAAATACTCGTAAGTAAAAGCCTACATAGAATAATTACTAGGCTGGGTGTATCTTCATGTGGATACTGGGACAGTACTCTTTTCAGAAGGAATATCAGCATAATTTCATTGAGCAATACAAAAAGCAAAACATAAATAAACTTGAGCCAAAGAATCTCGTTCATGTTTAATATGGCAAGTTGCTCCAGGAAGAGACTACCAGGTTACATCTGCTCCAGACAGATCTCATTAGCTGCCATCCTGAGAAAATGCTTTGCTAGTTATTTTACAGGTTTTAATTGTTTTTTCCCAAGGAGATCATTACATTTCTTACCATCTGAAGAAGGCGGAGTGGTTCCAAGTGGAGTGACAGGTGTCATTGGAACTGGGCTTGTTGGTGTTGTCATCAGCCCCATTTCAGGATGGCTCTAACAGAAAACATAAATGCCCAGACACACACAGGTCAATAGCTTCCCTAGGCACTAGTCATACCGATCACTATGTGTACCGTTCCATGCTCTTGCACAATAGACATGACTAATGAAATCTCAAGAAACTTCAATCTCTCCTCCAAAAAGTAAGGCTATGCTTCTCGACCTCGGACATCTAACAATTAAACTGTACATCAATTTATTTATTCCACAAAACATAAAAATACATCAGAAAGCGGTGGCTGTCCCCAGCAGACAGATAACATGCCCTTCCCCAGTGTAGAATGGGAAAAGGTATGCAGAAGCCTACACTGTTTACAGCTTCCAGTTCCCCCCAAAACAACTCAAGGGTGTGCGTTTGAAGTCTTCCTCCGAGATCCTTTTACTTCTCTTTCTAAAAGCAAATTCTCCTCACTCCTGCCCTCCACTTGTTCATATTCAAAGATGATGGCAATTTATTACTTCCCTGTCTCACTATAAAGCCCAGGCACTGCAGGAAAAGAGTGCGTAACATAAATAACACTATCATTATCGATCCTCTCAGCTTCCATCAGTCGGTTACTCTCCTCATTTCATCTTTGCTAATAGTTGCCTGCCTAATTACTGCTTTGACTTTACTCTTTGTAAGCTTCCGGATCTATCCACACTGGTGAGATTGTAGGCAATCTGCCATGCTATTTTAAGTCTGGCTGCCAAGCAAAGTGTCCATTTCATAGGGCAAGTTTTACATAAATGTATCATCTGCCTTAATATATCATCACAATTTCAAAATAAAAGAAAGGGATACAGAACTGCTGATTTGACGTTAGTTCCACAGGATTTTTCACAAGTGGATATCCTCCACATTGACTTTGAATATCTCAATTTATGAGCAACTATAAATGCATGTATTTTATGGGAAGCACAGACAGACATACTACAATTCAAAGACAATTTTAAATCATTACAGGTACTGATTTAAACTTTAAAATACAATTTTCCATTGAAAATCTTACGTAAAACATGTTTGCTTCCATAGACTTTTTCTATGGCGTTTACCTTTCCTTTTCCCCAAACACTGTCAGTTGAGAGATAATAGTGCCACCTAGCAGCAAAAACTGAGGACCAACAAGCCGGTAAGTATACCAAAACCTTAACACTTACTGGCACCAACATAACTGTAATCCCTGCTCTTCCTACGTGCCTACACAGCAGCAGGTAGTCATTTGTGCAATGAATGCAATGGACACCAACTTAGACAAGACCATTCATCAGCTTTTATGAGGTTTTTTTTTCAAAGGACAGCATGACCTACCTTGTTGTCTTTTAAATGAAGGATTACAGACAATCCACCCAAGAACATTAGGCCTCCACTTCAATTAAACCCACTGATGAGTGGCCACTTCAGCTATCACTTGCACAAATAACTAGTTTATCCTTTTATTTTTCATTTAAGAGCTTTTACTCTAGCTGCTCTTTTCCTGCCCTACTCTTTTCCCTGCCAAAGGCCTCTCTTCCCTCAGGGATACCTTGACCACAGAAAATCCTGAGTTGGTATTACACAGAACTGAAAGAGCAGAAATCTCTCACAAGTGGTAGGAATGAATAACCTCGGAAAACAGACACAGGGAACCTCAGCAAATTAACCACCTGTGGAACAGAAGCTTTCTTCAGAGGCAGCAGATCTGCCTATCAGACCTCTTCCATCACCACTACTGTCAGGAGTCCCCAAAGGTCTCTTCCGTCATACCAGTTGTCTAGCCTGTGATGTATGGCTGCACTCTGAGGACCCGAAATAACTGGGGAAAGGTGTTAACTGTTTTGTTGATGTCATTTTTCTCACGGATTACCAGCAGTACTTACAAACCAAAATTAAAAGCCTAAACCTAAACGTTTTCCTAAATACATCAGGCTATCCTTCCAGCCAGCCACAGCACAATCACTGGATCAGAGAGACTCATTATCTGTCTGCCAGCAATGATCACCTTTGCAAACTCACACAGTGTTTAGAAAAGCATCCAGAGGTTTGTGATCAGAGGTATGGGGCAGCCCACTGCTTCTCAGGAGGCTGCCATAGCTGTTTCTTCACCAAAAACAGCACAAGGAGTGCTATGCTCTGGTGACAGTCTCCCAAGCAAAAGGTGCTGGGCTCTCCAAGGACGTTTGAACACAAAATAGTATTTGAAACAACAGCTGTCACATCCATTAGTCCCTAAACAAAGGATAACCAAACAGACAACAACATGCAGCCTGTGCTCACCCACACAGGACAATTCATCCAGCTTTGGAGTCAGATCAGCCTCTTTCCTTCAACCCTAACCTAACAAAAGCATGACTTGCTCTGATAGCTGTGGCAATCTTACCCTGCCAGTCCACTCACTCCATCCTTCCCCTAAAGGCAGTATCAATAGGGCACAGAAGGCACTCCATGCAGCCCTTCCCATTCAGTGGGAAAAATGGCTCATTCCAACATGAGCTGTGCCGTCGAAACTTTACTCATTTTCTGGCAAGGAAGGAAGCATTTCCTAAAAGCATATTAAACCCATGCCCTGGTCTGCTTCTGATCCTTCATGCTCATCTACACCTATGACAAGTATGCAGGGGAAAAAAATGAAAACTTATCTTTTCAGTAATTCCATTTCTCACTCTAAGTTCAAAGACATCCATTACAAAGAAATGGGAAAACATCGCACTGAAACTCACTTGTGCAAGAACTGTGATGAAGTTCCGGTTTAAGTGAACAGCTTCATAGAGGGCCAGAAGGATTGCTTCATTCGTTCTGTGGAAAGGATACAGACAAAAGCACAGTTAGTTAAGGGCTAACACCAGATGAGAATCCCAAGAGCAAAGTTTTTCAGAAGTGTGGCCGATCTGAAAGAAGAAAATTTTTTTTCAACTATATAAAACTCTGCCTCTGCAATCCAGTTGTTCTTCTGATTATTAGTAGTACTTAGCAATCCATAAAAATAGCTATTTTTAGAGCTCAACTACAGTCTTTCTTCCCTTCTGGCTGAAGGTCTCCCTCATTGCTCAAACAGTGTTTTTCCTTTAAAGTCCTTTCTTTTAAGGGCAGAGGTTCCTACAGATACCACAAACCCTCGTATTGATCACTTGCCCCCTTGATTTAGAAAACGTTTTGTTGGGGACTAGAGTGCATGAACCATCACTTCCCATCTGCCACCTTCAACATGCCTATTATATGTTTAAAATGCCTCATAAAAAACACAGGGTTTTTTATACACTTCATTACAAGCAATTCAGGTGTGGCTCCTCCTGCTGCACCCTTCTCACTTAAGTGAGAATCCATAGTTTGCAGGGGTGTGGTACCATTTTAGTTACAAGAGAACTTATCTCCCTAGTTTGCTTTGCTACATAAGAACAGCTCCCTGACGGAGTGGATCATGTTGACCAGTGTGGTGAGTTGCCATTCATTGTGTAACTAACATCTGTGCACTTACTGGACGGAGATCTTCTCATCAGCATCTGCTATGAACATGCTGCCCACCTATGGAAAGAAAGAGTATTGCATAGGAGGAATTTGTGAAAGCTATTGGACAAGAGAGAAGACACCGATTTAACTAATACAGAAGTGCCCTAGGATAGGTGTTCTCATCCAAGGCACACATGCAACTTACTTTCTAATACTAGTAAAATACAAATGGAAAACAGGATGACCATCTACAATGACATTTTATTTTGCACTACTGTCACTGACCAGTGCTTCACCTGTCAAATCACAAAAGAGGAAAAAAAGGACTGTATCTTAAATCCCAACCTGCATTAGCCTGCGATTCTGTAAGAGGACACCACAGATCATTTCCTATCTGCCTGCCCAAAGTGGTAGCAGTTTTACCCATGTCACTCCTGATAGACAGCTGTCAATACCAAACTATCCTTACTTAAAGGAAATTTTCCTGTCAGGTAGATCTCAGACTACAATTAAATCTCAGACTAAAGCAAAGCCAAACTGAACAAGGGATACTTTTTACAAGGAAGAAATCCACAATCACCTTTGAAGGTACCCCTCCAAACATGCAGCCACCGCCCATTGCAGAATCCAAGCTTACTTCATAGCTACAGTGCACCCAGGCTTGAGAAACAAGCCAGTAAAGAAACAGATGTCTAAAGTTAGTGACAGACTAGACTTTGCCACAAAAACATTCAGCTTCTCTGTTTAAGGCTACATCAGCAGAGCAGCAACTTGTTTTTTAAAATAAGTAGCTGTTTAAATGTGTCCAACAAGTAATTGTGATTTTCAAAATAAAGTCAACTAGAATGAAGAAGACAAACAATTTCAATTATCACACCAGAACAGAGATCTCATCCTTTGAAAGAGCTTTGCCAGCCAAACAACAACGTGCTCCTCAGAATACAGACATTCCAGTTGTATTTGGTTTGGATTGGATCAATGCATCTCCTCCTCCAGAACCCACATCCAAAACTCACAGTTTTTGGAAACACCCTCCTGCTGAACTTCCCTGAAGGCACCTGTTTTAAGAATAGAAAAACACTGCTTCCTTGCTTACCATATTAGTTAGGGCTGAGAAGAAACCACTCTGGTGCTCCTCTTCCTTATCTTTGTATTGCCTGAACAAAAAGGAATAAGGATGAAGCTTCAGGGTTAGAAATGGAACTAGGGTTATTCTATCTAAATCCCTATGAGACAGTCTTATCTGAAAAGGATGCAGGATGGAGAAAGCTTCAACATTCACAAGCCCTTTTCAAGAGCTCACAAAAAGAGATGGAAAGGCTATTAATATATTTGTAAATTCTGTAGAGTTAAAGTGGGGTTGCTGAAAGATGTGAGACTGAACAATGCCTGTGCTGTTATAGAGAATACATAGAGTCTGGGCTAACGCTGAAGGAACAGGACCAAGTGCCTTAGGAAATTTTGTCCTGCACTGGCAAAACAGTAATGAACCACAGGAACACACAGAGTCAGTAACCACAGAACAGTTTCATTTCAATCATCATCTGCTACAAGCTAAACCAGAGTCGATCACCCTATGGCCAACAGAAACCATGAGGACCATTATGGTTCATGGCCCGATCCCACATTGCTGGAGTAAGTGAAGGGACTGGAACTGGAGTAAGTGAAGTCAACAAACAGGTTCGGTACTGTTACCCAGATTTAAGCTAAGTTGCTTCATTTGGCATTCAAACGGACTAGCAAAGCTCACATGGCCATTTATTGTGTCTTTCATACAGCAATCTGATCACACACAATGCAACAGGCAAAGAAAACAATTCAAATTTTTTGGGAAGGGGGAAGAAAGAGCTAAACAAAACAGGCCATAGTCTGAGACAGCTTTTGTCAGAACGAAGGAAGTGGGGTGGGTGAGGTTTTTTCTGCTTTACTCTAATAATTTACTCTGTTAAATACATTTACATGATTTGCTGATCTTGCAAGTCATCTGCATATCTATAATAGCAGACCTTTAAAGGAATTAAAACATTTTTCTGGATACTTTAAGAATCCTACTGCAGAAAAAGAAGTCTTGGGTTGCTCAGGTGAAATTGCTCTAAGTTTCCAAATTCTTCCCAAGTGTTTTCTTCTTAGGAAAACTTCTACATTTAGTGCTGTTGCTTATGAAGCAGAGGCTGGAAACGTGCTACCCGTACTGCTGGCTTTCTGGCTCTTTCTTCAGAAGCAGTTAATGCTTTCCACCATTTACAAGAGCATACAATCCCTAATCATCTCTGATCTGGCATGTGCATAGTCCTGGATACATTTGTTTGGTTTAGATCATGTTTCAGTTAAAGAAGTTTTCTAACAGAGAAGTACTCAGCAAATCATTTATCTTTTCACTTAGGACTAAGATTTTACACAGGGTTCACACAGAGGTAAAATCCATGATAGTAAAAACATACAATAGATATCTTCCCCTACAGCAAGATCTCTCCTGAAGCACATCAGCACAGCTGGTACAGATGCATTTACACTTACAATGACAGCAACAACTGAGCTGAAGTACCTCAAAGCATAAGACTATTCCCTACCTCTCCAGGTGCACCAGGGCTGTTAGGTGATAAGCAAGTGCTTTAACACAAAAAAAAAGTTTGTGGAAATGTACAGGAAGTACCATGGATTGAAAAACAAGAGACAAATAGGTTTTACCTGTTGTATTCTGATAAAGCCTGGGCAATTACAAGTCCCATTCCCTGAAAAAATGCGTTAAACATCTTTACATTACAAATCTCAATGCAGGAAATCACACATTGAACACACATAGCAGTGCTGCCCCACCAAGATAACCTAGCATGCTACGAAGAACTTCCCCTGAAGCTGTTTGAACTACTAAGACATGTTATGATACAACAAAAATATCATCTAAAAATCAAGACACCAAAATTTAAAGTTGAATATCTAATTACTAAGTTCAATGGAGAACATTTACACTCCTTGGACCTCCAGACAGAGCTTAGTCACTCAAGAACCTCAATAAAGCTGCAAGAACTTAAGAAGGAAGCTGGTGTCACAGGAAAGACATCCAAAAGTTCAAAACAAAGGCCATAAACACTAGTAATGTTTTCACTTCTTGCAAACAGCTTCCACCATTCCACAGCTACTGATCATCCTTTCTGCAAGCTAATTTAATTAACTCAGCATAACTGTTGTCATACTTTAGATAGCAAGGAGCTTGCTTTTTACTTCATGCCTGAAGAACAGCTTCTAAGTGAAGACCTCACATAGCTCATCCTGTGCTGCCACTTTCTCTCCAGGCCTGGATACAAAACTTAGCCAGTGGCTACAATGTGTTCCAGGACTCTTGACTCCGGTACAAGCTTCCTCTGAGCTACAAGAATTGACTTGTGGACTGGTAAAACCAGATGACACAGCACTGGAAATGAGATGATCTTTGGCATAAGCCATCTTATGCCTCTTTGGCACATGACAACAAATAGTGTACAGATAGTTCATAACTGTATAATACATCAACTTTAGCATGTTCCTTGCTACCTAGCTTTTTAACCACCCCCACCATTTAACTGGTGATCAAACCGTCTAAATCATGAGCTGCCTAACCTATTGCAAGAGTTCACTTAGGGCAGAAGCTCAGTATACTGGTGTTCTTTACAGTAGCACTGTTCCTAGACCTTGTTTCTACCAGACACCATGATTGCATTCATTACACTAACACCACATGTGAAAGAGCATCCCCAGCAGCGCAAAGGAATCAAGTCAAATACTTACATTGAGTGTGGCCTCATCATCTACGATGGAGAGCTTCACAATGTAGGGATTCACTGACTGCTCAGGGCAGGACCGGGGGGGAAGAAAGAAAACTGGGTTTAAGTTCAGCCTTCAGGAGAACAACACTATTATCTTTCCAAGTTTACCCAATCACCTGGGAAGAATCTCTCTCCTGTACCACAAAGCAGAATATACACCAAGAAACAGGAGTCACAGCACATGCTAAGTCCGCTATGCCTGGGACGCCTTCTCTTCACTGGCTCAGACAGGCAGTCTCCTGATTTTGTTGAGAAGAGAGGGAGTTTCTGCTCCTCTGCTAGCTCATGTGTCACCCTTTAAAGTGGAACAGCTGTCCTGCAAGCCTGTTATCTGTGGCACACACACTGTCATGCAGCAGGAACAAGCAGCGAGGCTGGGACTGAACATTAACACTCCCTTCTGCAACACCTTGCAAAGATTGCTTAACGGAGGAGGACCTGGGCAGGCACCACAATGCTATAGACTCATCTGCTGCAGGGTTAGAGCTCAATACTTTAACAGTTTACACCACTAAGAGCTGGAAGTCTCTGGAGAATATAAATTCCTCAAACTTAGCTGAACAAAGCACACAGGCTCTATCTATAAAGGTAAGTCCTAATAATTTGGGAAGCATTTTAGATTAGCAATGTACATTTGTTTTTCCCGGTTTATGTGTGTCAGTGCAAAACCAACGAAGTTGATTCAGAACCAGGACAGAGAAGAAAAGGCTCTATGTAGTAAGTCCAAAATGGACGGGAAGAACGAAACACAAAGCATGCATCAGATGCAGCCCTACAAGTTACACAGTTATCCAACTGATTTGCCCACAGCTTGACAGCAAGTTAAAAATCAGGCTGATAAGAAAACACCACTCTCACAATTATTTGGTGCTTTGGGAGGATCAGGCTTTCTTTTTGGTTCGGAAAAGAAACTGATCAGACGAGATCAAAGCTCAGGCAGTCTGTCAGCCTGCCTCCAGCAGCACACAGCTCTGTCTGTCTCAGAAAAAGACAGAAAACTCACACAGAACCCATCTGTGCATGAAGCATGCAAAGACACTTCCTTGAGGCGGGAGTAAAGGCTCCTATTGAGTCACAATGTATGGTCCTCTCTGTACAACCATGCTCCCCTTCAGAAATTAAATTTAGTCAGTGTCCATAAAGCAGAAGCAAGCTTCACAAATTCATAATTAAATATAAATTAAAATCCATCCTTGTAAATATATCTTAGTTTTGCTAATTTCAGTCATTCTCTTGCTCGCCTTATACAACAAGGAGAAACTCCACACCACAGCTCACGCACAGGACAGAGGCCTGCCTGTGACTCATGGCCAATAAAAGTAATGGGGCTTTTCCAGGCAATGGGCAGCAGGGCTATGCTGGATTAGAGGCTGCAGGGTTATCCCAGTTCCCAGAGGTGGGGAAAAAGCAAACTGGGAGATACTACACTGACCAACACCACCAGGCTGCCCTGAGACCCAGTCATACACTCCGTCCCATCACAGAAATGGAGGGGGAGTGGGTTCATTGTCATATCCAGCCTATGAACAACTCTTCACGCTCCCATCGCCCTTGACTTTCCAAGATGCGTACTCCATGTCTGCTGCCTCTTGGCAGCAAGATGTCATCAGTGCATGGCTGACAGGGTCATGAAGCTGGCCTAGCTTCCTAGAGATCTCTGCCCTCTATCTTTTCAACTGACATTTCCATATCTGCAGAAGTCTGTTTAATAATTCCTGTCTGAAGTATTCCATTCCCCTGACACATTCCATGCCTCCTCTAGGCTTCCCTAACTCCTTGAGCAGCAGGCAGATGACTAACCAGTGCAATCCATGAGCCATGTTACTCCATATGGGACGAGGCAGTTTCTAGTGCCTTTCAGTGTGCAAATCTGTACCAGTGTGATGAGAGTATTTCCTGTGCTGCCCACAGGGTGTGCAGTTTGCTCCTGCCCCTCCTTGAGGGCCAACAGTTCCAGTTACTGTCTATGAGCATTAGTCTGCACATCTAGGATGAACATCAGCAACCTGCAAGTTGTACAAGCACCCCTAAGCCCACGCCATACATAATCCTGGTGTTTCAGAGTTCAGTTCCCCTCTCACTGGGAATCACAGCAAAAGTTTTAGAAGTTAAAATTACGCCTGCCACTCCACAACACGCAGGAACATGGAACAGCCTTGAAAAGTGGTTGATAAGCATTTTGAAAACTTCAAAGTGTGTCACTGAAGGGGTTACACAAACTTAGAAACAGGTACTGCCTCCAGAAAGAACTAAAAAGTATGATTCTCAGCTCTTCAGAGAGCACAGGTCTTTTCCTACCACTGCCATCAGACAACAAACACTATAGCATTAAGGTCATCTTGTCAGTGATGAGGTACAGACACAAACTCCTGGAACCTGAGGATATTCAAGAAGGCCTCCATGAAGTACCCACCCTTAGATGCCAACGATCTCATACAAATTAAGGTGGAAGCTGTGGGGGACATCATTACCAGGTAATTTTTAAAGCAATCCTCAGGTGAGACATGCCATACAAAGTGAGTATTAAATGAAGAAGCATACAGGTCTGGTAGAGGGAGTGAGATCTCCTCCATGCCCCCAAATGTACCTCCGCCTCCAACACAAACCTATGGGAAACAATTTTCTGGGTAGGCAAAGAGAGCAGAAAAAAACCCAAGCTAACCATGTATAATCCCTAGTTAGGTACTTAACTTATCTTCACATCTGTAACACAAATGAAGCCCAGAGTCCACTCAATTACCCCTCCCAAGACTTTTCCCTGAACACTCATTAGGGATGATTCAGCAGCTTTGCCGCCGGCCTTGATGAGGCCACCTCCTCTGCAGGCAGGCCATCTTGCAGGGAGTTGGAGCTTGGATAATTACTCTTTTTGTTAAAGAGATACATTTTAAAAAAATTTGAGGTGTGAGAGACCTTTTTTTTTTAATTTTCTGACTCTTCAATGTTGCTAAATGTCTCTTTAGCACCTCTAGTTGACTATATCAAGAGAGGCAAGTGCATGTAACTGGACACGAAGGGCTGTCGGATACACTATATACTGCCAGAGAAGCACACAAAGGGAAAAAAACCACGTTTTGACTAATTTATTTCAGCTCTGCCTAGCCAAAGACACAATATGTGATTCTAGAAGGTTGAACATAAGGCAAAGAAATTTCCACCTAGGTGTTATCAAGGAATCTAACTATTTAAAAGTCACTACCTGATTTTATGTTTTAACTTGCTATTCTAGCAGCAATCCCTTAAAACACAGAGAAAGTGATCACAAATACTCTTCCTCACAGCATTTTCTCTGTTTGGCAGCCTTTTGCGAACACTGAGCTTCACCATTTTCCTGATATAATCAATGATTTAGTTACTCCTTTGTGTTTCTCTCACATAGTATCAAGGTAAAAATACTTTCCCTGAAACCAGGACTAGGATTAAAAAAAACAAAATATAGCTGAAGACTTGAATAAGCATATACTTGGAACAACTTTTGAAAATCACTAGGTTTCAGATCAGGGACAACCCTTTAAAGGTTCCATGTAAAGACATGTAAATCATTTTTACTCCTAGAACAGAAGTTAATGAGCAAGCCAAGATCTCAGCTACACTGGTAATGAAAATGTAGACAGACATTCCCCAGGGAATTTGAGAAGCGACTACAAAATTCACGTCCCAAAAATATGAAAAGAACATCCTGTTGCAAAACATGCTGGTATTCATATTACAGACAAACACAAAATCATAGTTAACTAATGAATTTTCAGCCTCATTAGATTTTCTTAAGCAGCTGGAAACACAATTTAGCAACCAAGGAAGTTCAGAACAAAAGAAGAACCTATCAACTGCTGCAGTTAACTAAAAAGAGAACTCCAAAGGATTTGAGGCATGAAAGTATCCTGTATTAGACTGACAACCAGGCAACCATCAAACTGACTCTGAGGGCCAAAGACCAGCAAATGAAAGCAACTACTCTACTTAAGGACAAAGATTATGACTTTGCTTGTAGCGCTGCTTACAAAGGGCAATGTCAGGCAGCTGTCACAGAAAACCTTTCTATGAGTTGCTTTCAACTTTGCCAGATGAACTACTCAAGCTGAAATTCCCCTTGCCACAAGTCTGCCTCAGGTTGGATTATACTTTTTAAACATCAGCACAGTTTCTTTTGGGTGCCCAGTTTGAAGACGCCTAGGACAATGTTTTCCAAAGCATTCAACCCCAACTCAATACTATACAGAAAGCTACTGCAGAGGACAAGTCTTATGTACTCACAGCACTCTACCTTACTAAGGACATAAACTATAGTACACAGGGATCCATAGCTCAGGGATGGGACTACACAGCTCTCCACCCTTTGACCTGAACGTTGCAATGAGACCTCTGGTCTTTCCAGTCTGCCCTCGTCAGTAACCCTACCCGTATAATTCCCAACAGTTTTCCCTCATGGCCATATACCGAAACCAAACTCCATGCTCCTGATCCACACTACCATGAAACAGATTGTTGAACAGAATCTGTAATTCATGATTCTGACAACATTCACAGGAACAAGAAATTAACAGGAATTACTTTGACACTAAGTGTAGCTCCTGTCTTTGCCTATTCTCTAGGCCTATTCATAATTTAAAACAAGATCTATTATAAAACCAGATAGGTTTTGGAGCCTGCCCCCTCCCAGTAATTCTGTTGAGGAAGAGGTATTCCAGCACTTCCCCATTTTTTGCCAATCTAAGTATATTAATATATTCCTAATGATATAAAAAAATAAGATTGATCATTAAAGCATCATGTCTCATGCAAAGAAAAGCCAACATTAGGTGGTTTTTTGACATTTGAAATGTTTCTTTTTCAAGCTGATGAGTAACAGAAAAAAAATGGGAATACATCACAAAGTAGCACAACCAGTTTAGAAACAGGAAGATGAATAAAGTTTCTCAGAGAGGAATCAGTCAGAGACAGAGACAGACTTCTCTTGGAAATACTAGCTGTGATGTTTCAGTTCATTCTTTGGTCACAGCTTCACCATCTCTTCTGGGGATCTCTGCTCTTTCAGTCTGCTAGTCAGGTTCTGAATCACAAATTCAGTCTGAAGCCCAAGATGACCAACAGCTCATTTTACTTTGGAGATTACGTATAATCGCACAGTCACACACACAGAGGCAAACATGCAAGTCTGGCACAATAGTAACTCTTCCAAAAGGACCTTCCTCAGAATACTTTCATGAAGGAAGTGCAAATCCCCTAGGTAGTTTCTTTCCTGCTTGCACAAAACAAGCTGTATGAATATCATACACATTTGATTATATGCATACGTCAAAGACGGATACAGTTAGAATAGTATGACTGCCTTGCAAAACTTCTGTAGCTCTGTGCTGATACCCTGATAAATGTTACAGTGTGTACTACTAAAAACTGTACCGTAGGCTGCCTTAATAATCCAGAGGCCAGTGTAAATGAATGAAGTAGAGAGAAGTGATGTTTCTGTTATCCAGAAGAACACCTACCTCATACTTTCTGTAGTTGACCAGCAAGGCAAGAAGGACAACAGCATCGTAGCCATGCTCTCTGCGACTAAGTGGGCTGGACAGGATCTGGAATAAATAATCAACACTGTTCTGTTCAGGCCTGCTTCAGGAAGCATACAGTGACTCTCAGACAGTGCATGGCCGTGAAATGTATTCATAAGAGCAAATTAAGCCCTAAATGAAAGAGGATATTTAAGGCTGAGGGAGTTATCAGTGCTTCCAAGAAGTTCTGCACACAGAGAAGCTTATTTATCACAGACAGGATGCACATCGGCTTTCTGGACATAAAGGGCAAATGTATCTCTCAACAGCACTGGACAGTATCTCAGTGCATCACCAACATTATCTGTGCAAGTTTTCTGGGTTTCCCCCAGCCCAGTTCCACTTCTAAAAAGTATAATTTATCAGAGCAGAAAAAAACCTCAATATATCCAGAATGCCTTTTGAAAAAAGTTCCTCCAATACAGGAATTCTCTGTGAAATTAGCCCAGCTTCTACCTATGCACAAATGTCTCAAGTGAAAATACTTTAAATACTCAGTAGTGACTAAAAACAGCAGACTAAGGTAAGGAGGAGACAGCACTAAAAAAAAAAAAAAAAAGAAAAAGAAAAAAAAATCTATGACTGAGGTATGAATGGAAGCAACACACAGTACCAGTCAGCTATGCTGCACTGAAAAAGCTGAAAAGCAAATATATGACTGAAAGCTCTCACTATGGAAGAAGAGCACCTGCAGCAGAAGGAAGAACCCTTACCTGTAATATAGCTTCAAATATGCTGTTAATCATCACATACTCCAGGATGGTGTTCTGGCTAATGTTATCTGTCACCTGAACACAAACACAAGTTTTAAAATCTCACCCAAAGCCTCCCATGATGCTGTAGCTGCCTCTGGCACACACTGGGAACAGAAGAGTTCTACTACCAGATGGACACATTTATCCAGAACCTCTCACCAACAGTCAGCAAGTCAAGGTGTGACTAGCAGCAGAGCTAGACATGAAGTAAAAGAAATCTGTCCTGCCTCCTACCCCTCTCTGGCAAGAAGTATGACCCATATATTAAGAGCTCCCCCTTTCCTCTACAGATTGATATTTTACACAGCTGCGTGACAACAGCCACCAACAGCTAAAGCAGGCTGCTACACAGGAGGCAGAGAACGAAAAAACAGGGTGCGTATGCTCCACTGAGCACTTTCCCATCACGAACAGGGCAGTGAAGACCTCCCCCATCCTCAATTATCTCTTATCACAGCCAAAACAGTTCACAGTTGACCATGTCCAAGAGATGATAAGTGGCCATTTGTTCCAACTTCTTCGCTCTTCACATCCTCACCACTATTGTCTACTCCACACTTCCTGTCTTTCCTCAACCTCTTTCCTCTGCTCCCTTTCCATTTATCTGAGACTTCTCAAAGATCTTTTTCCCTAAAAAAACCCCTGTCAATCCAACTGACACTTCCTCCTGCCTCTCTCCCCTTTTGCCCCAGTTGGCACCCATCTTATGAGGTGAAAACAGTCTGCTGGTCTGTATTGGCATTGTGGTTAGAGTAACGATGCATATTCTGGGCTGACCCCTGTTCTCATTCACCATTTCTTTCCCCTTCCTAAGCTTTACACTGAAGCACTCTGCCAAAGTTTTGAGACAGTCCCATCCCTCAAGATGTGGCTCATATAAGCCTTTAAGTTGTTATACAGCTGGTGTTTATTTACCGTCACCAAGCAGAGAAGTAGCTTCAGACACAAGCTTTTGAGGCTTTCAGAACCTTCTGCACAGAGGAGAGAGTCCAAGCTCTCCATCAGATTCTAAAGAAAAACAATCACATTATTTAAAAGTAATATTTGAAATGTTTGTTATAAAAAGCTTTTTGGGAGATTTGAATACAAGAGCATCGATATAAAGCCATGTTATTCCAGAATCAACAACGGAACCATTACTACTGTTAAAGAGGCCATATTCACACTACTGGTTCTCAACACTGTTTTGTGTTAACTACCTTTTAATGACTACAGGCACAACATCACGATCATTTTCCAAGAGTTTTCTCTAGATGCATGAGAGATCTTTGTATACATATAACAGTAGATTTTATTCACAAAGTAATTCTGAACTCTACAAATATGATCTTCCTTTTTGTTTGCAAGACAGTAATATCAGTGCTTTCTTGTTTCGATATTCCATTTTACTTATAGGCTACAAGAGGTTTTTTTTGTAAGCAGCACACCTCCAATTTAATAGTATATATATAAGTTATGATTAAAAATAGGCACTATGTAGCTGTTTGACAGATATTCATAAATAATTGTTTTCCAAATACTAAGTTACAGGTAATACAGTTATTCTTAAAGGAAAAATGTACTTCTGATAGACAAGTTACTACTTAATATTTTCTCCAAATGTACTACTATTTGTAAAAGAGAGATGAAAAATTACTGCCTTCTGTAGAGAGATGAAAGATACAACAGGAATATAGCTTTATCACCGATTACTTTGTCATTTCCCAAAACTCAACATCTTTACAGTGAAGAGCATCAAGTAAGTTTAAAATGGTACATGTGCTGATGGAAATGTGAGAACACAGGATATGACCATCAGCTAAAAACTAAGCACAAGGTATGAGGTTCAATACTAGGTACTAATGGCCTCTGACAGCCTTTTCTGGCTTTAAGATTTCTTAACTGTAGGGACTGCACAGCATGGAACTAAAGGAAAAGTGCTCTATTACTAACAAACACAGGGACCCCAAGTGTCTTCGTGCCACTAGCAGTTTAGGGACTTCAGGACAGCTGTTTTCAATAAGCGGCTGGAATATTTTCCCCAAAAGCTGCACCTTGGTAGACACACCTGTCTACAAATCACTGCCCCTGCAACATGGCTGCTGTGCAGACTGTTTCTCTACATTGCTAGGGCCTCACCTTCATACATAGCTCTGCCTTATCAAAACCCACAAGCATGTTGATGATGTCAAACCCAGAAGTGGATTTGTTCTTCTGATGGACACCCCGAATCAATGCACACAAAGTCTGCAAAGGAAAAAATCAGAGGGTAACATTTAAGGCAACACCTACAACTCAATAGCACAACCTGCCCTAAGACCCTCTCCTAGCACTAGCAAAGCACAGATATTTAAATGAACACCACCAGCCTGGAAGCTATACATTTTGTCTGACCTCTCCTCCACCTCTGTTTTTTCTAAGGAGGATCTTGGACACTGAAAACTCAAAAAAAAAAAAAAAAAAAAGAGACAAGAATATATTTATCCAGGTTTTTCCTGTTTTTTCACCCCTTCATTTCGCAGAACTCTGAGGAAAGGTAATCTTACTGCTTCTTCTGTCCAGACCCAGTTTATACCAGAGAGAACCATGATCTTTAGAAAATAGCTAAGTGTAGCTTTAAGGCCAAAAATACTGATCAGGAAACTGCAAGGCAGAAGCAGTGTCCAATATATCTCCAAACCTGAATTCATACCCTGTATTCCTACAGCTGAGAGAAGCTGAAACAAATGCATTCACCAAACTGTAAGAATCAGCCCATGAACTAGCAACATCAAACATCAAGACTGAGGAGGGGAGTCTCCCGCGTAAGATGTGAGACAGCACAGCTTTGGTAAGAAGCAACCTGCAGGAAAATGGCTATTAATTCTTGGTGACAATTCTTCACAGCTTCCAATTAAGAAGTGTCCAGCAGGGAGAGTCCCTTGTATAAATTTCACACTAACTGCTTCAGAGCTTTATTTCATTTTTGACCCATATGGAAATTCAAAAAAGAGGCTGAAATGAGGGAGAACAAGTGAAAGTAGAATACATACAAAGCTACACAGAGTACTCCTGAGCCCCCAAACTGACAGCCTGCAGTATGAACAAGCCCCTCTTCTCCCCCCACTGCCATCTGCTTCATCTTGCATCACCAGATCCTCTTGAATTCTGAAACGAGCTATTGTTCTTCAAAGACTAAAGAGACTATGAATGTTTGTAACCTCCACAGACACTAAGCAGCAACTGCTCCGTAGACATCACTTATCCTCAGAAGCAAAGAAATGAGCACAAGATGTCTGATACCAGCAGCAAATACATTGCCTCAACAGAAGCAAAAGAGAGCATTTGGCGTCTCTCAGCATGGTACCTGTAATGCATTGACCACTCTGATTGGGTGCTCCTCACCCAGTGCCTGGATGCAGTGCTGAAACAAGCAGTTGATGTTATCTTTTATCTTCATTAACTCTTCCCCATCCAGAGCCTCCAACTTGCCTTCTAGATATTCCAAGTTGACCTGTCAGGTTAAGAAGCAGTTCATGCATGTTACACAACCACTGACACGTTAGAAATGTGAGTCCTTGCACTGACAGTCTGCCACTTTGTAGGCAGAACAGCAGCAGCAAATCAGAGGATGTTCAATTCCTCTTACCTTCATGAGAAACAGCTCCTCCCAAAACCTGGGGTTGCATTTACTGGGGTCCTCTGTCTGAAAGGAAAAGGAAGAGCCATGAGAGCAAACAAGAAGAAATTATTCAGGCAGAATTTAAAGAAAATAATTATCACGAGTAGCTCAGAGTCAGCATCCTCCCACTGGATGTCCAAGTGGTCTCACAGTATAGAATTCTGTCTACAGAGACTCCCAGAAACAGAAGGACAAACAGAAGCAGCTCTCAGTTGGGATGCCTCTGTTTATTTTGTGGATTATTTTTTTGAGAAATATGTGAAAAGCCATGACTTCCCGTAGACCACAAATGGTCCTGACAGACAACAGGACAAGGTGACATTAAGGAAGAGATCAGAATACAGAGCTCTGCATGACAGAAGGAGAGCCTGAAGCGTGTGCCTACACTGTGCAGTCCTTACCTTGGGAAACAAATCCACCATGCAGAGCCCTCAGCACAAACTAAACCAAGAAAATTTAACACAACACTTCAGAAAGAAGAGATGCTCAAGTACTTACCGTGAAAATCTCATCATACATCAACACAACTTTCTCTTTCAATGGCTTCTTGGAGGCTGAAGATTTCCGGAGCAGCCCACCTTTCTTCTCTGTTTGGGCCATGCTGTATACTCTGTGGGTAAGAATAGACAAAAAAGGCTAAGAAAACTTGAACTTTTCTTCAAGGCATATCTGGCCTACCTCAACCATGACAGTCTTTTTCATTGCACTGAAATACTAATAGTCTCTCACAAGCTGAAAGTAGGGGCTTTAATAACTATACCAGATAAGAAAGCAGATCAAAGGTCCCATCTAGTCCTATATCCTATTTCAAAGAAAGATGCAAAAGTGCAGACACAGGCAGGTACAGAATAAGCTCCTTATGGATACATTTTTTTAATTCTTCTCTGCTATAAACTGATCCATGATCCAGACGAATGCAGTTTACATCTAGAAAAGTAAGTATTTTTTAATCTCATTGCATGAACGGTGATACTTGTTATCAAATGGATACCCAGTCCTTTTTGATGCTGGTCAAGCCTCAAACTCCTGAAACTGTTTGAAAAAGTCTTCTCTTACCTGTTTAATTTGCTGCCTACCAAAGCACTTCAAATTCTGCTTTTGCACTCTGAGGCAGTGACCAACACTAGGAAACATTTGGCTGCAAAGCCTCCCTAAAGCACTCCTGCCACCCTTGCTCATCCCCACCTCTGCACCTTGGCACCCCTCAGCTGTGCCAGCTGCTCTGCAAATCAAGCCAGAGAAGAACCCCAGTCTCAAAAGCATCACATGTGGTTCAGTTTTGGAACGAGGGTGGCGGAATACAGCAGACAAGTTTTGTAGAGATTTTTTTTTTAAACCAGATGAATTTCCTGACTCATTTGATAGCAAAGAGTTTTCTGGAAACACAAACAGGTTTCACTATAATTAATTGGTGTCTCATGCTTACTGGTTATCCTATTAAAAAAAAAAAAGGAAGTATCATTATTACAAAATGAGCTGTTACAAAAAGTAACAGCCATAGCTATAGTCCTGAACCTTCTGTGACAGCCAACCCATTCCAGGGGCTGAGAGTCAGAACGCACGACTTGCTATGTACTCTCAACCTCATGTCTGATGCTACAAAGCACACCACCCCTCTGACCTTGCAGATATGTATTTATCTGCAATCGCAGATTTTTCTGGCAAGTATCACAGCTTTAGCACTGTTCTAACCTCCTCTATCACTGCAGCACTGTCAGAGATACTTAGCAGAAAGGGAATGCCATGCCTTCTCATATTCCTGAGCTCCCAACCTTTCTCCCATACCTCCAAAGGTAATTACACACACAGCAGCAGCATACCTCAGGCAGAGGCCTGACTTAAGTCATGCTCCAGAAAAACATCGGCAGGCTCTTGTGGTAGCTCCACTCAGCCATGCTAAATTGTGCACGGAGAGGTAAGTTCACTGCAGCCAGCACCTAAGACCCCAGAGCTTTCTGAGCTGGCAGCCATGGAGATAGCTTTGGATTTAGCCTCCATCCCAGACTGCCTGAACCCCTTCCACAACCACAGCATGTTTAGACCTGTCTTTCCCTCAAAGAGCAAGTTCCAGCAACTACTGAATCCCCGCTCCAGATCTCTTCTACAATCTTTCCAATGCAGACTGCTTTCGATTGTCTTAAACTACAACTATGTTCTCAACCAAGACTCTCGGGCTCCCAGAGTTGTTTATTCAGACATCCATCCCTTGAGCCGTAAATCTCAGTTCTACGTGGCAGGAAAACATCTTTGAGCCTGGAGAAACAATGCTGCTGCAAAAGACCCTACCCCAGGTGTGAAGGGAAGGAGCTTTGCCTGGATGGGAAAGCAGAAGGTAGGACAGAGAGCAGCAGATCTCACACCTGAAAAGCTGAGAATTATATAGAAAGGTGGAAAGGTGTTCTGTCTTCCCGCTAGAAAGGGAATATGCTAGAAAGGTTAAGGGCTGGGGTGAGAATGGAAACAGCCCCAAGACACACTGAGAGAAGAAAGCTTAGCAACTACTGCACCATAACCTGTAAATACCAAAATTATTCCTGTAGCCTGATAGGTCTATATATCCCATTAAGACGGAAAAAGGTTTCAGCCTAACATATGAAAAAGAAAACATTATTCAGTCATCTTGATAGCTTCTCTTCTACAGACTTTGCATTATTTTTAAACTGTCATGGGAAATAAGACATTACTCTAATTAGAAACATAATTGGAGACAGAGAGAAATCTATTAAAAACCAAATCAAGAACGATGTCACTTTTAGCGTAGCAACACAAATCTTACCCAAGACTGCACAAAATAATTTCCCAACTAGAATTGTAAGTTTCTGAACCTAAAGCAGCTGCCAGACCCAGCATACAAACACATCCATCAGCATGCTTCTAATTGAATTACAGCTAACGAATCCCAATGTCAAAACTAATAAACTAACTCTGAGTGCTTCTAGGTCAGCGTTCTCACATCAAATGTGTACGTGAATGGGAAGAGATCAATATGCTCTGCTTAGTCCCTGGACTCTGAGACCTGCATTTTAACACTTTTCCTACATTTCCAGAAAGAGAGAAGAATCTAAATCCCACACAACACAAAGGCTTGATGCTGGGTGAGCATCAGAGGGATCACATGATCATGTGAAAATTCTAGTCTCTGTCAAAATGGGACTTGGGATTCATATTCTCTCAACCAAAGCTGCACAGAGCACATACAAAGAAGACTGCTAGAGGCAAGGATTAAATAATGTTCTTGTTTATAATTTGCTGTTCTACAAATGAGCACATGGAGGAGCAAGGGGAAAAAAGTAAGAGTCGCCTTTCGTGCCAACGCTTTATTAGGCTGTGCTTGTTTCATGACCTATGATGATCAGGCTGTACAAATGGCTTTTTTTTTTTCACTTTATGCAATTACATTTTCTAGATGTCATAAAGACAGAAACAGGAAACTGCTTTTCACTAATGGGGACCTTCTAGGCAGCTGCAGACAACAACAGTTAAATGCACAAAACATTTATAAATAAGTTGTAGAGGTGTCAAATTATCAGGACGCCATGACAGCTTATGAAAACAACAACACTCAATACAGTTAACAATTATCCTTTAAACGCATTACATTTAAAATCATCAGTGCATTTTCCACATTTTGAGTTCAAAGGGATAATTTATTCTGTCAATAGGTCAGTCCCATTAACACATGCTGCTAAGTGAATCCTGCTGTAGTCGCTGACTGCACAGGAGAATCACCCCTCAGGGCCAAGAGAAGCACACACGTGGATTTTCAGAACAGCAAGTACTTTACTGTGCAGCAGAAGATCCAAGATGCCTCATCTGGAACTAAAAGAAACCTCAACAGAGCACGAGTCTTGGCAGCTCAAAGGCAGGAAGATAAAAGCCGTGGCAGACAGAAGTTCAGGCAGACTCTTACTTTATCTATCATCAACCCCGGGATCAGCTGATCCAGTCAGGAAGAAAGGGATGAGCACATCCAACCATCCACTTCCTTTCCATTTCATTCCAGAGCTCATAGCAGAGATTCCAACCAAACATGTGACATTCTGATGAACACATCTCTGTTAGCTTTTCATTAGAATATCCACAGGGAAAACGAACCTGACATTTTGAGTCTGAGGTTTACTCAGACTTGTGCACATTGAAAACTGTGGCCGCTCCACACTGTCACTCGGCTCCTCTACAGCCTTATTATTATTCCATAGATCATCTTATAATAGCAAAAATGCTACTGTAGAGAACATAACACTAATGCACATCTACACTATAACGACATCAGGATCCACAATTTGTAACTTCTGTAATCTTGCATGCATCAAGCACTGTATTTTGCACTTAATCACCTAGGCTAACAAACCTGAAAGTTTTCAAGATGACAGATACATATACGCAACCCCCACATACAACCAAAACATGAATAAGTGTATTTTTTTTTCAGTGTGGACCCCTCAAAAAAATAAACTGTAACAATTCTTGGCTGAATAAAAAGAAAACAAACAGATGACATAAAATGGTATTTTCACATACTGACTTAACTGGCAAACGATTTATTCCCTATTTGAAAAAGGTAGTGCAAAATACATGATTTATATTAGTTTGTTAATGCCAAAGCCCTGGACCTCAATATTTATAAAGACTCTGAATAAGAACTGAGATACTTTTGCTTTTAGAATCCAATACCTCTTGACTTGTCAGTGCTACTAAGATTGGACACACTTGTCTAAGTATTTCAAGGCGAGTGATTGCCCCCACCACCAACTGCATGCACTTGGGACCCAGTGTGATCACGCTTTGCCTTTCAAGGTATTTTGCAGGTATATCACTTGAGTCTAAAGGAAAGTTGTTCAAAAATTACCTGAATCATGCAAGACAGGGGGACAAACCCCTGCCTAAAAGAACCTATAGCTTCTAAAGCAACGCATTATAAGCCAAGTAGTAATTAAACTCTTCAGTGAAGTTCCAGGAAAAGCTTGCACTTAATCCAGGTGATGAATCTGCAGTCAATATTGGACCCAAGCAACAGGCAGTTTAAAACACAGGTTCCAGCACTCATCCATCACTGGAACCAACAAACAATCTGCACCCAGCACAAGAATTTATGAATCCCAGTGACCCAGTTCCTTGACCCAGTTCCAGCTCCAGTATTAAAACCCCCAGGACCACCCAGCAGCAGCCTGGCAGACCACTAGTGAAAACAGAGAGAGGAGGAACACGTTGGGCTAGATTTCATCAAGGCTTTAGCAACCGTCATGACCAAATTCCTGCTATAAACCCTTCTGCAGCTTATTCTCTGCCAACCCTTGCATTGGCACTTACAGTTTGTGCTAGTACATCCATGCTGCTTTTATATTTCTTCCATTCTTTACAACCTTATTTGTATACTGTCCATTGGAATGAAAACTGCTCAGACCGTACCTTTCTTTACAACTGTAAGGTGCCCAACCCACCAGCAAGGGGAACAGTAACACTCACAGCACAGAAGCCTTGAATCCATCTGGCAGAATTTCCAGGTGCCTTCATGCAGTATATAATGAGAAATACATTCTGAGGTTGTGCTGATGACAAAAACCCACATAGAACCTACTTCTTTTTCTGTAGTACCAAGCATTATAATATCCAACACAGTCCTAGTATATGCATTTTTACTAGCAAGTACTTCCATCCCACTCAGAGCAGCAGCGGTGTATGTGCTTCTCCATAGTACAATCTAATGTTACACCACTACTGACCTGTTTTTTTCCCCCCTTGAAAAACAGGAAAAGCAGCTTCCAAATGCAGACACAGCCACAGACTACCTCCCACTACACCTGCTTTACCAAGGATATAAAAGAATAACATCCAAGCTACATTTTTAACTTTATCCATAATTGCCTTTCATTTCTATCCATCCAGTTAAAATAACACCCAATCCATCAACTTCACACTATCAACGAGTTAAGCTTCTTCCTGTCAAGTCTATCTAGACAAGCGTCACGTGCTTCCACCTCCATCTGTTCACACCGTTTTTCCAAATGAATTTTTTCATTTCATCACACTTCCTTTCCGTATTCCTGGCTACGATACCCAGCTCTCTCGTGTCAGAAAGTCTCTCTGGGTTTTCGCTTGTCAAGTCCTCCAAAATCCATCCCACCTAGTTTACCATGAAATATTCTGCACTGCCTCTACACTCCCACCTAAAAGCTCATGCCACGGAGATCTTTTCAGATGTCTTCCTTCTGAAGAAAAACACCCTCCCTGTAACCTTCCCCTGCCCTTTTCCCATAGCTTCAGCTGTCAGTGTGGATCCAAGGCCCATGCTGAATACAGCGCAGCTGCATGACCTTGGCTCCAGCTTCTGAGGAAGCTGCTATGTTCTAAGAAGCTGCACAGCGGAGCCACGCCAAGATAAGAAAGGCAGAGCTGCCGACAGGTAACATTTCTGAGATATGGACCATCAGTAGCATAAGCACTCAGGAGGAAAAACACAACATAAAAAGGTTTAAGTCCTAAAACAAACAAACACACACACACACCCCCCACCAGGGAGCCAGAACGTAGTAACTCGGCAACTTTGAGCAGCAGAGGCCGACCCTTCCCCTCCTGACGGATGTCTGCGTGGCTGCCTGGTGTGTTAGGAGGGGTGGTGAGCAGACGAATGCTTAGCCTAGCAGCTCATTAAAGCCTCACCGTTTCTTTTGTGCATGCTAGCCAATAACTGTTTAACATTTTACATTGTTTACTCTGCCTGCAGAGTCTTTTTGCACACAGCAAAAAGAGCCCTAAGTGACACAGACAGAGGATTACACTATTATTATTGGAAAACCAAACTGATGTCCTTTTCCCCCCCTGAAATACCTCTTAAAAATTTTAGTCACACTTCCTACTGCAGCCCAAACAGCTGGTGAACTGCAATCACCACATATTGCAATGATCCAAATTATCTTATTGCTTTGCATATTCCACCCACCTGCTCAGCCCGAACTGGCTCTCATCATACATTCAGATTACAGTCTCTGCTTAAGAGCAAACTTTCTTACAGTGACATACGCAACAGGGTTTTGACTGAGGCTGCAAGCTTGCTTATGTAGCATAATAAACGTAACAAGTTCCCACTCCTCTATCATTGTTTACTGCTCCCCTTTGCTTTGCCGATACAAGCACTTGTAGGACCGTGAGGTAAACCAGGTAATTAGAATGATAAAAGAATATGCCCTGCTCATTCTTTTCCTAGAAAGAGTTATCTCGAACCCGCACCACTCCAGCAGCCAGCTGACACTGCGGCCCGTGAGCAGCTGCACCAGCACGGCCAAAGGGCCGGGCGGCTCCAGCCTGCTGCGAGGCCTCCTCGGGCAAAGGCACTTACTGTGGTCACGCATTATTACTGGTAAGAGCAGGGCTGCAGGCAGGCGGGGAAAGGAGCGACAACTTCTTAAGCAGCACACTTGTGTGAAACTACTGCCGCACGCCCAAAGCCTCCAGGAGGCGGCCAGGCCTCAGGCAGGGCGCGGGGCGGGGGGGGGAGGGCAGCGAGGGGCCCAGACACAGCCCGGGGTCACCGGCCCGCGGAAGGGGCTGTGGCAAAGCAGGCTTCGCAC
>JAVKLA010000093.1:26620051-26637936 GCA_034782735.1 Sagittarius serpentarius | reverse complement strand
GCCCACCCCCCCGGTAAAAAATGGCCCCGCCGCCTGCGAAGCCTCGCCCGCTCCCCCCGGGCCCCGGTCTCGCCGCCCTCCCCGCACCGGCGACGGAAGTAGGAGAGGGGCGGCCCGGGCCGGCGCGGCGCGGTTCCGCCCGGAAGCGCGCCGCCTCGTGATTGCGCAGCGCCGCGTCGTGCCGAGCCCAGCCGAACCGCCACCGGCCCGGCCCCGGCGGAGGGGCGGCCCGGCCCCGGCAGGCAGCCGCCGCCGCGGCGGCAGGTAGGCCCCGCGGGGTCCCGGTGGGAGCGGGGGGTTCCCGCGGGTGCCTGGGGAGGCGGGGCAGCGGGGAGCCCCCCTCGGGCGGAGGTGGGTGTCCGGGGGCGCAGCAGGTACCTCGGGGGGTTGGTGCCCGCGGAACGCGCTGGCCGGGGGAGGAGGGTGCCCGGGGGGGTTCCCTGGGAGTCGGAGGGTCTCCAGAGACCCTGGGGAGCAGGAGGTTAGCGAGGGGGGCCGGGGGTGGGGACCTGCCTGGCAGCAGGAGGTCCGTGCCCCTGCTCGGCCTGGTGCATGCTCTCGGTGGCCAGGGCGGGCGCCCCAGGATGAAGCGAGCCGGGATGCTGCGGCAGGTCGCCGACTTCAGTGACTTCAGCCGAGGCCGCTGGCTGCAGGAGCTGCTGTGCCAGGGAGAAGAGACCCGCCACGTCCAGTCCAGCCCCGATGGGCAGCACCTTTTGGTCCTGCAGAAGAGCCGGCTGCCCCCCCTGCCCCGGGTGGTGGCCTTCCAGCGCCACGGCATCGGTGGAGCCGACCTGGAGAGGAACTGGCAGCCGCCCCAGCCAGCCCTTGTGGGACTGCTCTTCCTGCAGAGCCCGGTGACGCCGGGCTCCTGGGTACTGGCCATTGTGTGGGAACACGGCCGGACCGAGGTCTGGCACTTCGTGGTGGCCGTGGGCTGGCAGCTGCTGCAGGCGCTGGAGCTCTGCCAGGGTGCCCGGGCACGAATCGTCTCCGTGTGCAGCCAGGGAGCCAGCCTGGTGTGGTGTGAGGAGAGGCCTCCCCTGGATGCCCACTCGGACATGAGCAAGTGTGCCTTCAGGTTCTGTGTCTGCACCCGGGCTCTGGAGGTGGGGGAGCAATGCGTGCGGCTGGGCACCGTAAGGATAGTCCTGCACAACAGCCCTGAGTACCAGGTCCTGGCCTCCCCCCAGCACATCTTCCTTGTGCCTGCCGCTGCCAGCTGTGCCACCGCTTCCAAGTTCCTCCTCATCTGGCATCCCGAGAAGGCAAAGCTCACCATCACAGCCCCCTCTGCAGGCTTCGTCCACAGCAAAGTGCTGCGTTCCAGCAGCGAGTCGGACTTCAGGAAGCTCCTGCTTGGTTCTGTGGGTCTTCTCTCAGGTTTGGCACCTCTGGACATTCACACCTCCGCTGTGTCCAACAGTGGGGGTCTGCTGCTGGTGAGCACGAAGGGTGCTGTGAACATGGTGGAGGCAGATGGGACACAGAGGCATATCTTTGACCTGGAGGGGGCCCCCCTGGCCCAAGGAAGTCCTGTCCAGCTGAAGACCTTTGGCAGCATCCTGGCCTGTGTGCTGGCTGGGGTCCTGTACCTCGTCGACCAGAACAGTGGCAGGCTCATAGAAAAGAAAATCCTGAGCATGAAAGAGGTGCATTTCCTGGAGTCCCCGGGAGAGGAGGACAACATCCAGCTCCTCACTCAAACTGGCATCTACAGCTTTAGCTTCTCCAAACTAGAGGACAGCAGCAGACCTGAGCCGTGCCTGGTGGAGATGGTGTTTGAGGAAGCCTGCAGATACTACCAGAGGAGGAGCCTCAGCAGCTCCAAGCTGACGGTGGAGAAGTTGAAGAAAGGTGGTGCATTCCAGGCTCCTGTGGCCCTCGCTGCCATCCTGCAGCACAGCCTCCACCGAAAGCAGAAGCCAGCCCGAGGCCTCCAAGACATTTATACCAAGCTCTTGAGCACAATGAGCCTGGAGCTGCAGAGCTACATGAGCCTGGAGCTCCTCAAGACCTGTGTGGTGTGTGCCCCAGAGAGTGAGGTGGAAAGCTACTGCGAGGAACTGGTGGAGCAGGAGGTGAGCCGCATTCTGCACTCTGACATAGACAAGGACAACTTGGCCTACCTGAACTCCATCTTTGCCTCCTTCCCCAAGGCTGCCTGGAAGGCCACGAGGAGCTGCCTGCAGCTGCAGCAGAACGGGGACGGCCTGTTGGTAGCCAGGGCCACCCCAGAGGTGTGGAAGAAAGTCCTGGGAGGGCCGCAGCAGGAGGAGGTGGGTCAGAATGGGGTGGTCCCGCTCTTTGAGCTCATCTGCGCCTCCTTCCTGAGGTTCAAACCCAAGTGGCTGCCCAGTTTCGTGGAGCTGACCCAGCAGTACGTTAGTATCTCTTGGACATATAACAGCAAGGAGGGCCCAGAGGGCCGGGTGCCGCTATACAAGAGAGCGCTGGGAGTATTGGCCAGGAAGAACAAGCACAGCGAGGCAGATGATGAGATGGAGCTTGAACTGCTGCTCTGCAGCAAGAGGCCTAAGGCTGTGCTGCAAGCTCTGCACCTTCTCATCTGCCTGAAGCGGTGGCAGCGGGTGGTGGAGGTGGCAGAGAAGTTCTCCAAGCTCAGCCCCTTGCTTAACAAGGAGATATTCACCACGCTGCTGGCAGAGTTTGCCCAGCACCGGGAGCTGGACCCTTATCTGGACACACTGTGGCCGCTGTGCCCCGCTGAGCTCACCGCCTCGGACATCCTCACCGTGGTCCTGCGGCACCTCCCTTGCTCCCAGGAGGACCCCGGGCCCTTCTCCAGCGAGGGGAACCAGCTGACTGTAGGCTTGCTCAAGCCGCTGCTGCAAAGGGTTGTGCAGCGTCCCTGCATCCAGGATGAGATGTACTCGGATGCCTTGCAGAGCCCCACATTCCCCCCTCCTACCCCACCCCGGGAGCACAAGATCCCTTCAAAAGCAGTGGCCGAGGATGCCCCTCAGCCACCCATGGCAAGGACTTCCTCCCCCTCGGCCCTGGGACAGGGTGACACTGCATGAAGGGGGGAAGCACAATGGGATCCCAAGCCTTGGGTGCGCAAGGAGGGGAAAGCCACATCCGCCCCAGGAAATCCTGCCCTGCCTGGCAGTACGGAAGCCTGCTCCTTTCTGAAGCCTCCCTGCGGCAGCATCTCAAAGAGTCCATTGGGTGGCTGGGGTTGGGAGATCTCGTCTGAAGCCGGGGCAGGCTTTCTGGCTGTTTCTAGCAAGTGCAATTGCGTGTGCCCCAGTGGAGGAGCAAATGCCGGGTGCGTTTGCAGATGAAAGCGCTGGCTGCACTACAGGACTACAGAGCTGCTCCCTGCCCAAAGCACTTTGGTTTTTTGTTTGCTTGGCTCCTTTATAACTTTACTTCTACTTCCTTGACCTTCTAGGAGTGGTGGTGGGCAGGGACACAGTCTTTCTCGCCTGCATTCTCTGCTCAGTGGGTTGGGTGGTGCCTCCAAACTCTGCCTGTTACTTGCAGTGGGGTCACTGAGTCCTGCTGCTTTGGGCTCAGTCAGATGCTAAATGCCAGTGTGGTGCAGCTCCGTGGTACTGGGGTCCCAGCACACGCACTGGCAGCTGCAGCACTCTGTGTGCTGTCTCACTGCAATTCCTCTGGGATCAGTCCTGTAGCTGTGACTGATTGCAGCTACTTAGCTGAAGAGAGCAGCCTAATTCCCTTATCTCTCTATCCCAGACGGTACCCAAACTCCCTTCTGAGCCGAGAAGCTGGCAGCAGCCTGTGCGAGCTTGGGACGGGCCTTGCCTCTCCCTTTCCTTTGTGGAAGCTTAGATTGTGCTGCAGGATGCCCGGGCCCTCTGTTCCCATCTCCTCTACCTTTGCCCTTTGCACACAAAGGGGCTTTGTCAGGGTTGTCTGGCTCATATTGTGCCTCTGTTTGCAAAGTCAGTGTAACTTGAGAGCAGTCGTGCAGGAAGATCCAGGTTCCAGCCTCTCTCCGGTGCTCAGTGCCTGGCCCCCTTCTCCAGCAGAGAGACCCTGGCTGTGGCGTTGCCCCTGCGTTCCAGGCTGTGGTATGAAAGAGCTGTCTCAGAGCCTGGCTGGGACGGGATGGGATAGGGGAGATTCACCTGCATTAGCCCTTTTGAGAGTGGGGTTAAGTGTGGAAGACAGACTCCTTTTAAAAATAAAGGTTCCTAAAGCAGTGCTGGGGGTGGATGGATGTGAGGACGCGCACCCTCAGGAGGAGGGCAGTTTCATTTTGCTTCTGGTGAAAAGTGGCCAAGCTCAACTCACCATGGTACTGCCCAGCATGGCTCACTGCTGGTACATGCTGGGCTCAGAGATCGAGCTGTGCCTGGCCAGCGTATTCCCTCTGTGGTACTCGGCTCCTTACCGCTATGAAGCCGTGGAGGCAGGAGTCTGCACGGGCAGGCAGGAACCTGTGTGCCACAGAGAAGGGCCATCCAGGCGGTGCACAGTTGTGGCTGGGCCCAAGATAGAATTGATGAAGGGAGAATTTTTCCTCAAGAGCTGCAACTTGTCCCTTTGTTCCTGTCTGGAAAACCAGCAACAGGGAGCACCAGGCTAGCCCCAGCAGGAGCCCGCTTCCCTAGGCACACAGTGGCAGAGCTGCCATTGGGGGGGATCCTGGTTTACCAAACCGCTGCAAAGATGTGGCAGGGCCTCCCCCAGACAAGGGCTTGGCTGCAGAAAGCCCCTGTGGTGGAAAAAGTCTGGCAAAGGGGAAGAGGAACTGCTGCAACGGTTCTCTAGAGGCTGGCTGGCTATCAATGAGGTCTTCCTTATAGTGGGCCTTGCGCTCTGGCTGTGGGGTGCTGCGAGTTTCCCTCCCACACGAGGGAAGTGGATTCTGGCAGCTGCCGCTCATGTGAGCGGCGGGAGCCTGGCCTGAAAGGAAAGCCGGTGGCAGCCACTGTGGGCATTTTGCAATGAGCCGTCCTCGCCTCTTCCCTGAGCAGCTGCTGCCCCTGCCTGACGCTGCTCTCACCCACCTCCCAGGGCTGCTCTGGAGGAGGAGGATGGACCCAGGCCTCTCTCAGAGCCGGAGTGAGATGCTGCCCTGGAGCAGCACTGAATGGGCAGCTGCTGAGAGCAAGCCCTGGCAAAGGCTGTGCAGTAATTTGCAGGGAGATTTTCATTGCCGGGGCTGGGTTTGGATGCAGGTGGCCACGATGACACAGCGAACAAGGACGGTCAAGCTCCCTGCCTTCCAGCGCTAGCTCTGCAGAGAAGAAAAGGCCGTGGCCGGAGGCTGAGCAGAGGGGAGCAGGGAGGGAGCAGTGCCCGCAAAGGCAGCGAGCGGAAACTGAAGCCTGCAGCAGTCCTGCGTGGGCTGGTGTTGCTGAGGCACCGCAAGGAAAGAGGAAGTGGGGACAGCTGTGCGGTGGGGACAAGCTGGGGCTTGGGGATGGAAGCCTCCACACGCGACCCCTAGACAAGCACAAAACAGCCATAACTCGTGAGGTTGACGGTTTAGGGTGGGGGGAGAGCAAAGGCAGAGCAAGCGGAGACAAAAATTGAGCTAAATGCTCTCCAAGGGGGTGCCGGGAAATCCCGCCCCAAGGACCAGAAAGGGTGGGCATCCCTTGAGGAGGCAGGGGCTGAGCCACCACACAGGACAGATTTGGCTGGGTGATAGGCAAGGACAGGGCTCTCTTTGTGGTCAGGACGGGTGCTGAGGGGAGATAGCAGGAGGTAAGGCTGGTGCAGCTTCAGATAACGCCTGAAGGAAAAAACAGTGATTAGAAGATCTGAAGGCAAATGGAAAAAGCGATAAAGCAGATGCACGTAGCAGAAGGCAAGCTGGCCAGCTCAGCCCCATTGCTTGCTCCGGAGAGACTTGGACTTTGCAATGAAGGATATGAGTTAGGCTGCTCACAGACGTCCCCTGTGCCTGACTCGGCTTTTGGGATGGTCCCTGTGCTCGCACAGAGGAGCAGCACAAAGCAACACTTGCGCTCACCCCACCACCGGTGCAGACCAAGTTGCCCTTGGCTTATCTGTGCACGCAGCTGTCAGTGCACACCCGTGCCATGCAGCAGTGGGACATGCAGGGGTGGACACTGAAAGTCCCCATGCCACTATACCCAGTAGAGGGAGGGAGGTGCAGGCTGCAGGCACCCCATAAACTAACTGGAAACCCACAGATGACACACAGCAGGGTTGCCAGGGGGCACAGGGAAGTGCCCACGTGCTGGGGACAGCATGGGGTGGCACCTCATGGACAGAAGGCTCTTGGCACGGCTTTTCCCAGGGAAGGACCTGGCACCCACCCAGCCACAGGTGCAAAGGGCTGCCCAGTGAGGGGAACGTCACCCAGCCCCGGTGATGCTGAGCAGTGGTCGTGCATCGACCCATGGCCTGGGTCAGGACTCCCAAGAGCTGGCTGGGGGCAGAGCATGCTTGGGGACCCCAGCAAGAGCCCTCTAGTCCCAGGCACATCCCCAACTTGTGCCAGCAGCGGGGAACTCTCCCTGCCCCTACCCCTGTGTCCTTCCATCACAGCCAGACGTGACGACCGCAGCCATGTGCCTGCAGTACACACAAACACCCCGTTTATTGTTTGACACCAAAAACCACAGCCTTGGACAGAGTCAGGCTCCCTGCAAAAATAAACAGTCGCATTTTTGGAGTGAGGGGCCTGGGTGAGCAGGGTCCTGCTGGCCAGCAGCGCGGGCTGCGGTGGCGTGGACAGTACAAGCTGCCCTGAGCCCATGGGGTTGGGGTGGGGGGGGGTGAAGACCCACCTGGGGCAGTGCACATACCCTCCCACGCGTCCTGGGCCATCGTCACATAATGGGAATGGGGGAGAGGGTTTCAGCCAGAGGGTCCCAACCTGCTCCCCAGTGCCCAGGGGGAAGGCGCAGCGGACGGCGTAGCCCTGTCCATCTCCTCCGTGCCTGTGCTGTGGGCAACGGGGGCTAATGCCTCGTGGATGCCCGGGGGATTTTGTAGAAGTTGAACACGGGCGGCCTGCAAAACCAAGGTCACCTATGTCACCCCCAGCCAGAGAGGGGAGCAAGGGACAGCCCAGGATGCACTAGGATGGCCAAATGTCATCTCAGCCCTGTCACCCAGTCCCACAGGAAAGAGGGTCTAGAAACCCCCAATCCCACCAGCTTGGGGGAGGCTCAGAGCAGCAGCACCCCCAAACTTAGAAGTGTGGGAAGATGATGAGGGGACCCCAGAACAGTCTGTGCTGCATAGGTCCCACCTTCCCAATCCTCCCCTGGTAGCAGCACCCTCCTGGGCCTGCACTCGCCCTGTTCCCCTCCTCACACACACCCCCCCATGCTCTGTCCCCCCTCATGCCACAGAAGCTGCCCCCAACCCACACAGGGACCTGGCACGGCTACTTACATTTCCAAGGCTTCGTCCCTGGAGGGGAGAAAAAAAAGAGGGGACACTGTCAGTGGAGCAAGAAGATGCCTCCTGGGACAGGCCAGCATGTCCCGGTGGGACAGTCTCCCCCGGGGCACACAAGGAGGACACAGGGGGCTGCAGGGCGCTGTGGTCCCCTCTATCTGGCTGCGCCATCTGGACACAGGGCACGGGCTCATAGAGGCGCCCCCCGAACGTTGCTGCCCGCAGGGCATCACTGTTTCTTCCCCGGGCAGGCAGAGCAGGGCCCCACGCTCGCCCTCTCCGTGGCACACAGCTCCCCCATGCCACGATTTCAGTTCCCCCAACTTCCCTGGGCAGCTGAGCCGGTGTCTCCAGCCAGCTCAGCTGCCGGCTGCAAAGGAGAAGTGAAAGGCGCCGGGGCCACCGGTGGGGACCCCAGGCACTCTGCGGGCAGGGCACAGCCCGGCTCAGCGCCACATCCTGCACACATCGTGTACAACCCCAGCAAGGGTCCCGGGAGAGCCAGGATGCGGGGTGAGGAGGAGCGGGGCAGGCAGGGGGAGGAAGGCTGGCTGGGGCCACGATGGGCTGCAAACCTGGGCTCTCTAGGCAGCTGCAGCCCCGGAGCAGAGGGGTGGCAGGTGGGGGGCCGGAGCAAGGGAACCCCCAGCAAACTAGCTGCACTGCAGGGCCAAGCCGTAGCCCTCAGCAGTTGGAAATACAACTGGAAACCGCTCACTACCCTCAGGGGTTGGCGGCTGCGCTGGAGGTGGGGCTGCTGGTCAGAGTGCCCCAGAGGAAAGGAGAAAGGGTCCCAGAGGGCTGGGGGGCAGCCCCAGGGCGCCGGCGGCCGCAGGCACGCAAGCAAGCACTGCACCCTCGTGGCAGCGACGCCAACCGCGCAGCGCGTCGCATTCTGCACAGCACCCAGCCGCGCTCCCCTTTGGGGGCCCCAGCACAAAAAAAATGGTGCAAAGCAGAACGAGTCGGGTGGCGGACCCTTGAGCTAGGCTGGGGTCTGCAGCCCTGCCGTGCAAACCAGGCTGCTTCCTCTGAGGGGGGGTCACCTGCATCTTCGGCTGCCCAGAGAGGAGTTGCAGAGCAGGCGGAGGCAGGTTCTTCTCCAAAACATCTGCACCCTCAGAGGCTGAAGGTCCCAAGCCACCTCCCTGGTCCTCCCCCAGCCCACATTACTTTAGGATCAGCCCCACTGGCTGCCACGGGGCACACGAAGGGGTGGTTTGCAGTGTGCAGGGTGGACCCCAGACCCAGTGCGGTCACAGGGGGCAGGCAGCTCCTCACCTGTAGACATCGGCGATGTCCATGCGGCGGTAAAACTTGGCAAGTCTGACGGCCAGGATGATGCTGGGCAGCAGGAAGAAGGTGCACCAGCCCAGGCTGAACCAGAAGGCGTTCTGGGTGTTGGGGGAGAGCCATCAGGGCCCAGACAGCGACTGGGAGAGCCTCCTCTGCTCCCAGGCCCCCCCAAAGACCACCCATCCACCCCTTCTCCCAGCCTGGCCTTTGCTCTTAGCCACAGCAGTCTGCTGGCAAGATGCTGAGCCCTACTTGCTCAGGACAGAGGTGGATACCCCTCATCCTGGGCATGAGGGGTACAAGGGGACCTCATTGCCACCCCACACACGTGTCACCCCACACACTGCTGCCCCACTCACCAGAGAGTCCAGGACGTAGTCGCAGGTGATGGCCTCCACATTATCCAGGGTCTGAGCTATGGGCTTGCAACGTGCCACATCTCCCGTCAGCTGGGGGCACAGTGGGGACAGGACGTGTTGGTGTCTCAAAACCCTGCAGCCCGTCCTCCCCTTCCCTCCACCCCACCGAGAAAGGCGCAATTCACCCTGCTCTTGGCCCAGGAGATGTAGGTCTCAAAGAAGTCCAACAGCTCCTCCAGGAAGGCCCACGTCTCCTGGGGGGAGCAAGCAGAGAGTGGAGACGCTGCACCCCCAGCCCACACTCCATGCCCCATGTCCCCCCGGTGTCAGGATCAGGGCTGTCGGACCACCTCAGCCCAGCAGCTGGCCCCTTGCCTGGGGTGCCATAAGGGGAAGGGGCACCCAGGGGTGCAGGGGCCCCCCAGGGAAGATGACGACCGGGCAGGACGAGCAGCCAGACGTTGCCTGGCATGCCTGCGCAGAGGGAGGTCTTGATGTGGGGGTGGTCTGGCCACATCCCCACGGGGTGGCCCAGCAGCGGGGTAAGGCGAGCTCACGTTCTTGATGATGTTTGCCGTCTCCCTCTCCAGGAACTCCTGGGTTTTGCTGGCTTTGTCCAGCGCAGCTTTTGTCTGTGCCTGGGGTGAAAGGTGCTCTCAGCAGTGCGATGGGGAAGTGGGGTTCCCACATCCCCCCCACCCTGCCCAGCAGCAATCCCTGGGGCGCACTCTCTCTGAGCTGTGGTGTCCCCAGCAGTCACAGGCTGGTAGTGCCTGAGTACCTCAGGTGGAGGGAGCCTGCACCCGGCAGGGTCCACGGCGTGGGCCCCCATCCCTCTGCCCCATGAGCAGCCCCTACAGTGCGTGCTTGGGGAGTCCCACAGCAGCCACCAGCCCCCCCAGACTGCAAGTTAGCCCCCACCACCTCCACCGCAGGACCTCAAGGGTGCTTTGCAGGGTGCCCTGGAGTGGGGTGCGCTCAGGAGTCCCCCTTGTGCAGCTTACCTCGAGCCGGGCAGCCCCCCTCTGCACCGAGTGGATGTTCTCCTTCAGGCTTTGCTGGGGATGGAAAGAGGGGGGTCTGAGGCGTGGACCCCACAGCTCAGCCAAGACCCTGCCAGCAGGCTCCAAGCTCTGGGGGAGCGCAAGCCAGCACGCCCAGGACCTTCCCCACCCTGGCATCACTCACCAGCGGCCCAGAGAAGCTCATCTGCATCTCCTCGTCCAGCTCCCTCAGCTTGCGAGCATCAGCCTTCAGGTCCTCTTTCACATCTGTGCCCTGGAGGAGCTGCAGTCAGCGGTGCCCCCCGGCACGAGGTCCCTGCCCCACCACAGCCACCTGACGGGGGGCCGGGCTGGAAAAAAAAGCTGGGCGAGGGTGAAGGGCCTCGCCTCCCCTTGGCAACCAGGCAGGTCTGTGGAGGAGCCCCCGCGGCCAGTAGGTTTGGGGACAGGTTGGCCATGGCTCTGGGGTGCCATGGTCTCTCACCACTTTGTCTGCCAGCTGCTCCAGCTCTGTGGCCAGATCCAGGAGGCCTCCCTGGGTCATGCTCTGATCCAGCTGGAAAAGGCAGGGACAGAGCCATGAGAATTTGGAATGGGGCTCACAGCGGGGCCGTGCCCCATCCCTGCAGGGCAGAGTGATGCCAGAGCCTCCTGGGTGGAGGAAGGTGCCCAGTTGCCCCAAGGGGTGACATGGATGGCAGGGGACACCCCAGAAGCCTGCGGTGTGACTCCCACAGCAGCAAAGGGGAGGGGGCAGTGGACCCCCCTCAGCACACATCCGGACACCCCCCTCCCAACACCACGCTGCCCCCAGCCCACCTGCTCCAGGGTGGGGGTGAAGTCAGGGGGCTGCCCGGCCCGGCTGGCGTTCAGCAGCAAGTCTCTCTGGCTCTGGCTGAGCAGGGAGATGGGGCTCACGGTGATGTTCATCTTCTCGAAGGCCGTGGAGATCTCTCCTGTGTACTGCCGGAGCGAGGGGAGCCGTGATGGGGCATGGTGCTGGCCCCTCCCTGTCCCCCCAGCACCAGCCCTGCGCCCCCAGCTCTGCCCCCCAGACCCTGGCACCCCCGCGCTCACCTGGCTGATGTTCAAGAGCTCGTCCAGCGACACGGTCTGGTCCAGGTGCAGCGTTTGCCACAGGGCAGCGTCTTGCTGGCATTGCCTGCGGGAAGGGGGCACGGGGCTGAAAACGGGGCAGGCAAGGGCCACCCCCTCCCACCTCCCGTCCTCACCTGCACGGGCAAGTTGCACCTCGCTCCTTCCCTGGCATCAGCACCTGCCCGCAGCCAGGAGAGGCAGGGCAAGCTGCCCCCTTCCCGGGGAGCATCCAAGGGCGCCGAGCAGCTGTACCCCTGCCCAAAGACGCGGTGCCGGGGCTGGGACCCACCTGTACATCTCCGAGAAGTTTGCCGTGCCACCCTCCTGGCCCAGCAGCTCCGACAGGTTGAAGCCAGGGATCAGGCCGGGAGTGTCCAGGAGCTGAGAGCAAGGGAAGAGACGGAGAAACTAGACACGGTGCAGGGCAGGTCACCTGGGAAGAGCATCCCAAACCAGCCAGCGCTGCCCCCACTCCACCAGCCGCCCTCAGAAAGGCGGCAGTGGCTCCGGGCAGGGCTGTCTCCCCACAGGGAGCTCACCTGGAAGAGCTGCTGGCTGCGCCAGGACTCGCAGATGAGCATGTAGATGTTCCCCCCCAGCACAAAGGTGATCAGCACCGGCAGCATCAGCAGCCAGGAGAAGATGAAGCTGAAGCCGACCCCTCTGCCGGGACAAGACACCGTCAGCACCCGAGGCCCCGTGCCCCGGCGTTGATGCTAGCATTGCCTCCAGCTCACGGAGCCCGGAGCCTGCACACCCCTTGTGCCCTAGCAATGCTAGGAAGCACCACCATTCCCACAAGCACGTCTCCGCTCTGCCTTCGGCCCCTGGAGCACAGCAAGGCTGTACCCCGGACCATAGTTTCCCCCAGCTTTGCAAGCCATGACGCACCCACAGAGCCGCGGGACCACGCACGCACTGCCAGGCTCCTGCCAGCAAAGGGTGAATGGGCTCCGCTCAAACGCCTTTCACCGGCACCGTGTTTCACCCTCACGTTTACCACCTGCACGGTGAGTTGCCATGGGGCAGGCCATTAAGCCGCAGTAATATAACGACCTGGGAGCTTGCGCATCCCCAGGCGAGCCCTGCCCACTCGTCCCGCTGCTCCCACACATGTCCTCGGCAGCCAAGGGAGCCTCACGCCATGAAGAAGTTCCCGCCGGCATTGGAGAGGCTGCTGCGCTGCGTGGGCAGCACGCTTTCCTTCAGCCCCAGGGGCCCCAGCAGCAGCCCGATGAAGTTGCAGAGGACCACCAGCAGCACCATGCAGCACAGGAGGACACACACGCTCCACCTGGGGCAAAAGGAAGGGCCGGAGTCAGACGGCGGGACCTGGGACCCCAAGCAGCACCCGGCAGCCCATCAGCGGCCTTCTCGGGGAGGAAAAAGCCCCCAGGCACCCTGGCAGAGAAGGGGCATGGGTGGCTGCAGGGCACAGCTCTGGCTACGCTGCCCCCACAGCCCCACCATCGAGCAAGCCCCCAGCTCCAGCAGCTGGAAGATCAGGAGCCTGAGCCTCTCCAGACAAGGGAGCTGGGGGATGCAGCAGCCCCTCGCCTACCTGAGCCCATCCAAGGTGATGATCGGCTCCCTGTACTCCTCCAGCACTGACGTGGCGTTGCCCACAAAGGCCCTGATAGTCTCCTCCACATCCAGGAGCGGCAACCGCTCCTGCAAGCTCCTGATCTCCTGCCCGATGAGGCCCAGCTGGTCCTGGGTCTCTGCAGGGGACGGGGAGAGGTTGGCGCTAGGAACTGCTGCCCGGGTGCTGCTCGTCTGGGGCAGCGGGGACTGGGAGAGGATGGGAAGGAAGGGGGTGGCTTCGGTCAAGGATGGCATCAGCATGATGCCACATGGGGACTTGGAGACAGCCAGGGCTGCAGGCAGTGGGGTGGCAGCAGGGGAGGTCTCCAGGCAGGGATGGGATGAGAAGGGAGTACGGAGCCCTGGGAGAGGAGAAATTTGGCACGCGGGGCACAAAGCCCTCCTTACTTGTCACCGCGTCCTGGGACTGCTCTTGCACCTTGTCAGGAATCGTGTCCAGTGTGCTGTTAACCTGCACCCGTGGGGACACAGCGTACAGCTCATGTCCCTGCCTGCAGCCCAGGGCTGAGCAGCACATTCCCTCTGTCCCAGATCCTGGTGGCAGAGGACAGCCAAGCTCCCCCCAGCACCCATCCCTGACCATGCCAGCACCCAGGGGTGGCTGGGACAGCGGGCAGGCTCCGGCCGAGGCAGACCTCTGACCAGCACATCCCTCCAAGCAATGGCAATTAACTCCTAGCGGAGCTCGTCCCAAGCCACCCCCTCACAGCACAGCCCCAGCAGCACCCAACGCTGTGCCTGGGTGGGGGGTGGGGGGTGGGGAACCCCTTACCTTCTCTAAATCGGATGCTATGTTGGAGCCAGACACATCACGCAGTGCCTCCACCTGCCTCTCCACACCGGGGATCTGCGGGGAAGAGCCTGGGGTGAGGAGGCGGCGGGGGGCCGGGGAAGGGGCTGCGGAGGGGGCCCTCACCCCGCACCCTGCCCCTCCTCACCGTGCTGAAGTTGGCGCTGAAGGCGAGGCCGTCCAGGGACACGCTGCTGCAGGGGCGGCCGCAGCGCCGCAGGGTCTGGTTGAGGCCATCCCGCAGCCTGGCCAGCCGCCGGCTGTAGTTGCTCTGCAGCTCCTCGAGGTGCGAGCCGGTGCTGGCGATGCTGCCGAAGGCGGCCGCCAGCGTCTCCATCCCTGGGGAGACAGCGGAGGGGCTTGGGGCTTCATCCTGCCACTGCAGCAGGGGCTTGTCCTCACCTAGCTGAACCTCGGGGACCCATCAAAAAATGCAACATAGGGGCAGCCACCAAAGCCCCAGCATTTGCCCCAGGCTGCGGCCGGGAGGCCAGGTGGACCCCCCTCCCTGGGAGCCTTACCCAAACATGCTCCTAACCCAGCTCTCAGCCCCGGCGTCCCCCCCGCGCCCTTCCCTGCCAGTCCCCTCCGAGGCCCTGCCAGTCCCCCAGGGATGGGGCCACTACCTCTCAAGAGGCTCTGGAGGGATCCCAGAGCCCCATCCGTGCTGCTCCTGATGCCCAAGGTGATCATGCCACCCAGGTTGGGCCCAATGTCTGCAGAGATGGGAGAGACAGTGTCAAAGACGGGACCCCTGGGGTCCCAGGGCTTGCAGGGGAGCTGCTGAAAACACTGGCCTCCCCCCCCAGGACCCCATCCCACACACACCCCCCCCAGGCGGGTGGCAGAGGGGGCACCCCCACCCTGCCACCACCTGCATCACTCTCCCCAGAGAAGAGCCTGAACGGGGAAAAGCAGCAGCTGGAGCAGAGCGGGAGCCTGGAGGAGCCCCCGAACCCTCTCCCTTTAGACATCCCTATGAGAACCAGCTCAGTGGTCCCCAGGGTCAGCAACCATCTGCAGGGCAGCGAGGCACACCCGCGCAGCACCCCCAAGCACCCCCAGCCCTGCCGGAGCAGCTCGCTGCAGGTGCATGGGGATGCTCCAGCCCCTCTCTACCACACGTCCTCACCCTGGAGGCTGCGGTTGGCTTGGCCCAGCGGGATGTCGCTGCTGTCGATGATAAAATTGATTTGCTGCAGGGACAGAGATGGGGTGTCAGTGCAGGTGGGGACCCTTCCCCACCTCCAGCCCCACTGTCACCCTTCCCCAGGGGGGCTCTGTGCCCCCCACCAGGCACCCCAGCCTGGGCAGGGGGACCAGGCATGCCTGAGGGATGGAGGCCACGTAGGTGCGGACGTTGTCCAGGGTATCATTGACGTTGGGGAAGGTTCCATACACAGCCTGGGAGAGGCGGGTGTTGCTGACGAAGGCGCAGGTGTCGCCAGCACTGCAAAGGAAGGGTCAGCATGCAGGGACCTCAGTCCTGATGCTCCCCCCCAGGACCCTCCGAATCCACCTGCACCGACCCCAGGCTGCAGGGTCCAGAGCACGCCGCTGAGCCTCGCTTCCAGAGCATCCCAGCGAGTGCCCTGCACACAGCCAAGGGACCAGAGAGGAGGGACGTGGGAAACCGAGGCACGGGGGAGCCCAGTGCCCGGTGCGCCCGCATTTCCCCGCAGCAAAGCTGTCAGGAAGGGTCTGTGCTGCGCCAACGCATAGCCCCCCGGGACCAGCTCCCCACTGCTGCTGCTTCCTCTCCTTTGTCCCGTCGTGCCAGGATCTGCTCCTGCGAACAATGGCAGCTTCCTGGCACGGCCGCCAAGCGCCGGCGTTTCCACCCACCCTCGGGTCCCATCCGGAACCTCCCAGCCAGCGCACTCACAGGAGGAGAGCAGAGACCAGCAGGACGGAGGCCCAGAGCGCCCAGCGTCGGCAGCCCATCCGCCGGCCCTGCTTCTGGTACATGCGGCCCCCGCAGTTCCCGCAGCAGCGGCAGCAGCAGAAGCAGCATCCCACCAGGGGCACGAGGACGATGAAGAGGAGCCCAATGGCCATGCACACCAGGAAACCCAGTTCATAGAGCAGCAGCTGGGAGAGGAAGAATGAGAAGCAGCATAACACTGGTGCCCCCAAAGGCTCCCCAGCTCTGAGGGTCCTGTCCAGACCCCCACAGGGAAGGACAGGTCTCCCCAGGGGTTGCACATCTTCCCTTGCTGCTGCCCAGCACCTGGTGCTCAGCCTCAGAGCAGCATCCCCCAGCCCATGGTGGTCTGGGGCTGCTGGCTCCCTGCCCTGGCTGCCCGCTCACCTCCTGGACTTGCTCCCCGACGGCCTCGCTCTGGGGCTGCCCAAAATCTGCGATCAGTTCTGGGGGACAAGGAGCGGAGAGGGCTGTGAGCAGGTGCTGGGCCCGGGGGGGCTATGCAGGAGAGCCCCGCACCCTGCTCACCCCAGAGAGGGACTCTCAGCACCGGGCATCACCTCCAGCGCTGCGGCTCAGAGCGGCTGTGAGTGTATGGTGTGTTTCTCCCTTTCAGTTGTCCCTCCCCGGCCACTGTGTCACGCAGCCCTTTTGTACCCGGGAAAAGCGCTGCCAGCCCCCAGGTTCTCAGGGGTGCATGGAGCAATGGGGTCCTCGCCCCAGCAGGCACCGGGGGCAGGCTCAGGGGAGGATGGTCTGACAACCACCTTGGCTGCTCTTGGGCTGCCCTCCTGCAGCCCAGCCCCAGGCAAACACCTCACCAGCACAGGATGGGTGCTGGGGCAAAGTCTTCCTGCCACGCTGCCTTTCATCCCCAGGGCTCACCCTGCCCATGCCCCACGGCCTCACTACAAGCTGTGCCAGCACACGGTGCCTTGTGATTGTACCCTGGTATCTGCACGACACGAACAAGGCCACAAAGCCATTGCATTGTTTGCCAGCCACACGTTTGCCTGCAAGTTGCTGGCAAGCAGGGGCTGAGCCCAGCGAAGGAGGAAGCACAAGTGCCAGCAGCCAGAGTGGCAAACCCCCCCACACCAGGGTGGGCAGCACTCACCCCGGGGGCATCGAGCAGCCGCAGGGTCCTGGCATCACCCATGCAGACCTACAGCCACTTTGGGGCAGAGCTGTGCCAGTGCCTCCGAGACGAAGGAGGGAGGGCGACCGCGGGCAAGCAGGGCAGTGCGCAGGGGGTGCCTGCAGCACTGCCGTGCGGGTGCTGGCACTGGGACACACCGGTCTTGGTGGCCCCAAGCCAGGTCCTGCCTAAGCATACCTTGTCACCTGCAAGCACAGAGGGCTGCAAGCCAGGCAAGGACCCTGCAAACTCGCAGCGTGGGGTTTGTTCCGCACCTTTCGTTGGGGCCTGGGATGAAGATACCTGGAGGGAGGACTGGGCAGGACTCTGCAAGGTGGCAGTGTCACCAAAGCCTGTCCTGGGGCCCATCTGAGACTGCCCCACGGTTGTGACGGGACATGGGCAGAACACAGCTGGCAGTCCTCAGGGACCCCATTCCGTTTCCCACCCCCATACCCCTCCTAACCCACTAGCCCAGCGTTTAAATGCTAGATGGACAGTCACCAGTGCAGAAGGGTTCAGGCTCAACCAGGACCCTGCAGCCCTGAGCAGCGCCCCCCCACCCCATCACCAGCCCCCCGCCACTATGCACCCACCTACGGGCAGGGCGTTGGGCTGCACCAGCCGCAGGAAGCCGTGCACCATCCCCACCAGGCCCGGCGTGCTGCTCCCCGGTGCCTCGGGGCCAGGGCCGTACTCGGGCTGCGAGATGTTCCCCAGCTCCATCACGGCAGCTCCGGCGGGCACCTGGGCACAGAGAGGGGCTGTCGGTGTCGTTGGGGTGCAGGGCCACCCGACCTGCCCTGAGCCTCCGAGCAGGAAACATAGGGAGAAAAAATCAGGCACCTGCCAGCTCCTGCCCGGAAGGAAAGAGCTGCGGGAGAGCACCGAGGAGGGATGGGGAGTTCCGGGAGCAGCGGGGTGGGGGGCCAGGCAGGAGGTGCCCATGAGGGACCAGAGGGGCTGTGGGGGGACGAAGTGGAGATGAAGCACTTACCCTGTCCTCGACACCTCTGTGCGGCCACCTCTGCCACAGGGCCCAGCCCCACTGTGCCAGCGCCTGGGCTTTATGGTTTGTTTGAGTTTCAGCTGCGATTGCCGAAAAGCTGCTTGCCAGGGAAGGCGGCGATGCTGGGATCGCCCCACCCTGCCCCTGCCACCTCCTGGCACCCGGCCACCCCGGGCCGCCTCTCCATACCCGGGTCAGGGTCACCACCAACCCATCCCAACCCCGGCCTTGGGAAGGATCCCCTCTCCTCGCCTTCCGCAGAGCTCCCGTGCCCTTTCTGCT
>JAVKLA010000093.1:26553976-26585988 GCA_034782735.1 Sagittarius serpentarius | reverse complement strand
ATATGTAAGAAATCAAGGTGAGTTTTACAGGGACAAGTCCCTGCTGTACTTCTATCAATGATTTTAATGTGCTGGCGGAGTTTTCTTGAACTACATGTTGTCCATAAAGCACCAATGTCCAAATAAATACCTGTTGAACAACCCCACCTGTTGACAGGCTTCTTCATTTTAACTTACAGTTCACATTCAGGCTGTTAAAAACAAATAAGAAACATGTGTTTTTATGGCACTGCTGAGATAAAAGGTGCAGTCACACTTAAATGACCATGACCTAGATGCTGAGAAAGGGGAAGGAAGGGAGCATTCCTCTTTCAAATTTCCAGGCAAACTGTCTTTTTCATTAACACAATGCCAAGAAGTTGAAAATTATTCAGCAGAAATCATTGTTACACAATAGAATACATTCCATATGAAAAGGTAGCGCCACAGATTTTGGTGTTTACCGGAACTATGGGATGGGGAAAACGAATGTTTCCCAAATACTCTGAATATACACTATTCAAACTGTGCTGACAAGGCTAGACACACCGAAGGCTGCACAGCACAAAGGCACCCTGCACTTTGCACTTCTTGCTGATTTCTTAGCGAGTTGAAATCCTCACCTCCCTACTTTTACTGGCTTCGATTCACATTGTCTCCCTGGATATTGGCCTGGCACCTAAGCCAACGCAGACACTATTTTCCATAGGCAATACCTCCTCGCCGTCATTGCCAACTTCGGATCGGTTGTGCGGCAAGGCTCCTGCATCCGGTTACGCTCCCGCTTAGCTGAGGGCATATGCTGCAGGAATGTCATTTAAAGGAGAAGATGCGGACTCAGTGCCATTAAATGTGCTCTTCAATGCTCGAGGAAGACAGCCACTCTACGCTGTAACGTAAATCCACGTTTCACCACGATTCTACATTTTTCTGACTCCAAAACTCGGGAAGAGGCACACACACACACCCCCCCACACACCCACACCCACCCGGCCCGAAGCCTTGCCTCAGGGTACCCGGGGCCGAGGCGGCCGCTCCTGCCGTGCCGGCGGCGGGCAGAGGGCCCTGCGTGGGCCGGGGGCGACCCTTCTGTAGGTGCTCTCCTGCTGGGGTGGGGTGGTGGTGGCGGCACCGGCGCGGGCAGCCCTCGGGGCCGGTGGGGCCGCGGTACGGCCCCGGTACCCGCCGGGGCCGGGGGTCTCGGAGCCCCCCGAGGGAGGTGACGCCTAGCCCCCGGGGAGTAGGAGCCAGGGGGGCGCCGGCCGGGTCCCCCCCACCGCGGTCCCTCCATTCCGGCGCCGCCCTCCGCCACCTGCGGCCGCGGGGAGGGGGGAGGGGGGGGGCGGTTTGGGAACACCGACACCCGCCGGTTTCGGTGGCAGGAGCTCTGGGTGGAGGAGGCTGGGTGCTCCGGCCCGCTCCGGGGTGGGGGAAGCTTCCCCTAGCTGCACCGGGGGTTTATCCCGGGGGAAGCGTCTCCCGCTCCGGGGCAGGTCTGGGGCGCGGTGCTGCCGCCCGTGCGCAGCGTCCCTGCCACCGCCGGTGTCACCGGTCCCGGCGGGACCGTGCTGGTGCTGGTGCTGGGCCGGGGCGCTGGGGGCGGGCGCGCTGCTGTCTGGACAGGGAGCGCGGGGGTGCAGCACCCCTGGACGGGACCTGGGGGCATCTAGGCTGTGCGTTCGTTGGGATTTCGGGGAGCCCCACGCTTCTGCCCCTTCCAGGGTGCTCTTGCCTGGCCGGGGGGCAGCCCCAGGGGCTGGCGGGGAGACCCCCCCCCCACCCCGAGTCTGGGCAGGGGGATGCGGAGCGCATCTTGCCTCTCCCTGACACAGAGGGAGAGGTCTGCATTTGGGGAAGAGAGGTGTGTTCCCACCTGACGCTTCCTGAAAGCATCTGAGGAATTTGCGGAGCATCCTCTGCCGGTGCTGTGCCGGCCGGCTGGAGCCCCCCGACTTACCGGGCTCACCCCACGCCCCGGCAGACGGCAGCCCCGCGCCCTTGCCGGCAGCTCCGGTCAGGTGAGAGCTGCCTTGGCCAGCACGGGGAGGGCGGCTGCCCTCTGCTTGGGGCGTAGCCCCGACACGGCACACTGGGCGCAATTGTCACGCGTCGCCAGTGTGGCTCGGACGGGCAGCTGCCCGCGGAGGCCTTGGTTGTGCCTCCTGCGTACCGCAGCAGCGGGCGCAGCGTCCTCTGCTCCCGTTGGGTGCCGCAGGAGCTGGTGGCCACGCTCAGGCTGTCTCTGTCTCAAGCTGTTGGCTCAAATCCCAGCTCCCCGTGTGCCCGAAGCTCGCTCTGGGGCTGTGGGCATCCTCCCTTCTGCCCGGCAGCTTGCACACGGCGTGGCCCGAGTCCAGGCCTTGTCCTTGAACATCCCCGTGACCTGTGGTGCATGGCCTTGCCTCTGCTGAGCCTAAAGCAAACATGGGGAGTTGGGAGGGCCCAGAGGGTGTCCCCTCTGAACTAGGGGGGGACAGGGATCTCTGGCAGAGAGGAGAGTGGGCAGGGATGCGGGAGCAGGCTGGGCTGGTTCGTACCCCCACCCTGACGCACAAGCGGCGAGGGCTGAAGAAGGTGCCCGGCCCCAGGTGGATCAAAGGGAGTCCTGGGGGAAAGTAGCCTCGTTCGCCAGTGACTCACGGCTGTGGGACTCCTTGTTGCAAGGCACTGACTCAAAGGAGTCGAGGAGGGCTTGGGCGATTGCCCGCCCTCCCTCTCTCCTGGGTTGCACGCAGGAGCTGTGGGAAGAGGCCATTTGAGTGGGAGGATTTTACTTCCCTCCCTCCAAATGTCCAGCACCAGCCATGGCTGGAAACATCTTATTAGGTACTGCCTTGGAGGAGAGCCAGCCCTATGGCAAGACAGGCAGGGCTGTGCAACCCCGGGGGCGTCCCCCGGACCCCCTTGCCGCCAGCAGGCAGGGGTGAGCCAGCCCCTGCATCTCTTGGCTGCTGATGCTCCATGAAATCCCTCCCGCTGGCTCCTCCGGTGGCCTGGGGGGCCTCTGCCTGCCGGTCACCGCTGACTCAGGGCTGCACGCCGGCGCTTGGCAGTGCTGGGCGTGTGAGCCTGGATGTGCTTCCCCGCTCCTCCCAGTATCTCCAGGAGGATTGGCCGGGAATCGCAGCCAGGCTGTGCCGTAGACGTCTGCCAGTGGGACTGCGCCAGGCTCTGACCGGCAGCCAGCACTGGCTGAGGGAGGGGACTGGAGATGCTGAGCAGTAAAACTGCCCTGTAGCCTGGTCCGCGTGGTGGAGTGGAGCAGTGTCCCGGTGTCACCGGCAGGCTCTGCTTCCAGGCGGAGAGCCCTGGGAGAGGGTGGCCCGGGCTGCCAGGCCACCTGCTGAGCTTCAAACCACTGCAGGTTCCTGCTCTTTGGGGCTGCCGTGTCGGCACGCAGTAACAGGCCAGAGGGATCTGGGATGGGTGGATGCAGGGCGTTGCTGTGGGGGTCCTGGCTTTGATTGCCAGCCTGGTCCTGGGATTCCTGTGCTCCAGGGTTGCACGGGGCTCCTGGCTGTGCTGTGGCCAGAGGCGCCTGCTCTGTCTGATGGGGGCAAGTCTCTGAAGAGCCGCAGGGTTTGAGCACGTGGCTTTGGTGCTGCCATGTTTTAGGAAACACCTATTTAGTGAAATGCCTACTCTCCCTCTGGTGCAGCTCCTCTTTTGTCAGAAAAAGGATTTCAAAGTACAGGCAGGTCTTGTACAGGGCTAGAGGGTGTTTTGTCCTGTGTGGGCTCAGGCCTGTGCAAGCTGCGGTGCCTATGTGAAATGTGGGTGAGCCGCATCAGATGCATGTCCCCCAGGGTTTGGCCAGATTGTCCCTGTGCTGTCCCAGAGGAAAGATGGCTCGCTGCCTGCTCCCTGCCAGCTTTGGGAGGGAGTTGTGCTCTCCCAGGGCTCCGTCCTTGGTGTCCTTATCTTCCCTGCCTATGTTATCTCTGCCTAAGTCTATCTGCAAACAGGAATTTGCATCCTGGCTCGTGCTGGTGACGCCTCTGCTGCCGCTCTGCTACTGGCAGAGGCTGCGTGTCTGGCGGTTCTGCTCAGCGGGGGGCTGCAGCCACTGCCCTTGCCCTGCACCTTGCTTTTCCTGGCCGCCCTGCAGCGCTGAGCTGCGTGGCACCGTGGAGTGCAGAGCAAAGACCTTTCCAAAGTTACTCGGCGTTACCCGAACATCCCTGGAGTTGGCTGGGGGACTGAAGGAAGAAGAGCAACAAAGCTGGTTTGGTCCTGGGTTGTGAGTGCAGCCCGTGTCCTCTTGCAGCCTGCAGCAGAGGTGTCGGGGTAGGGCCCCAGCCGTGGCAGCTGGCTGCATCCCTGTTGCTGACTCCTGCGCTTTTGTTATGAATTTCGTAATGTTTTGGGGCTTATCTGAAGCGCCAACAGCCAGAGTCGGAGGAGCGCGTGACAGTCTGTGGGGTGGGGGGAGCCTGCCTCTCCCCTGCCCGTCTAGCACAAGCAATGCGTGGTGTTGCGCAGAGCCTGGGAATTGCTGGGGGTTCATCGATTTGTCATTCTCAGTTGTGCAGCTGCGGAGCGAATTGGGCAGGAGTTTTCGGTGTGGAGGCATCCCTGGTAATCAGGAGGGTCTCAGGGTGAAAGCGGCGCGGGGCTTTGTGCGGTGGGGTGGACTGGCCCAAACCTCTCCTGAAAAGTAAGAGGGAAAGGTCCCCTGTGCCATCTTCAGCTGTGTCCCACCTGCCTCCTCTGTGTGTTTGGGGGTGCAGCAGTGAGCTCAGCCGCTGTTTGCAGCGCCGGCTGTCGGGAGCCCACGTGCGCTGCGGAGGAGGTCAGCGCTGGTAGTGGTGCTTTGCAAAGTGTTTACCTGGCTCCCTGTGCTCCTCCACAGTGCTTGTCCCTCGAGGAGGATGACCTGAACTTAACGTCGCTGGATAAAGAAACCATCTTGGAGGCCGAAGAGATCCTCGGGACAATGCAGAACTATCTCGACTCCTCTGTGATCTCCATCATCGAGGACCTCTCTCTGAGCGAGGTGGGAGCCCACACACGGGTGCGGGAAGCGGTGGCCGGGCTGGCTCTGGCTGTGGCATGGGTGGGGGTGGCGGCAGCATCCCTCACGGCTGGGTCCCATGGCTGTGCCCCCCCGCCCTCTGAGGCTGCCCCTGCCCTTGCAGCAGAGCAAGGGCTGCCTGGATGCGCAGAACGAGCTGTCCCTGCTGACTGCCATCACTGAGATCCTGGACAGCACGGACGACGAGACCCTGTCCCCCTTTGACACCATCATGGATGCAGAGCTGCTGACCTCGCCTCGGGAGCGGGAGAATCCCTCGGTGAGTTGTGGGGCAGAGCCGGTCCGACCCCAAAATGGGTAGGAAGACGCTCAGGCAGGGCTCTGCCGGGTTCTGGCACAAGGGTGCCCTGAGGTGGTAGGACCCTCGTTTCCAGCATCCTGGGATGGTCCTTCTGACCAGCAACGTGAGAGAAGCACTGAGCCAGCCCTGGACGCCCCCAGGGCTCCAGTGTGGGCTTGGGGGGCCATGCCTTCACCTTGGGTCTTGGTGTAGAGCCAGAGATGTGCCAGAGGGTCTGGGGAACAGCATGTTCCCCTCTGCTCGACCAACCGGGGCTGGGTGCACCATGGGTGAAATAGGGCTGTTTGCTCCCAGGCTCCGTGGGGTGACATGCGTGGCTGCTGCAGGGCTGGGGGCGGCCTGTCCCCTCTAGCAGCAGAAACCTGCTGCTGCCTCATCTTCTGTCCATCTCCTCTCCAGTTTCAGAAGTTTCTCAGCTTATCCCGTCCGTCGCTGGAGTGCGAGAGCCCTGCCCTGGAGCAGCCCAAGGCTCTCGGGCCTCGCAGCAGCAGCAGCAGCATCTCTGTGGTTGGGAAGGTGAGCAGCTGAGCAGGGGAAGCTGAAGGAGCGGTGTCGGGGTGGTGCTGGGGTAAGTGTGTCCCTGCTGCTGCCCCCTGGCCCCTGCCTTCCCGCCATCCTCTCCCAGAAGCGATGCTTTTGCAGGGCACCAGTGGCAGTGGGAGCAGGGCCTGCCCCAGCTGGTGGGCACTGTGGATGCTGTCATAGGCAAGTTTCCAGCGCTGTTGTATCTTACTGGGAGGGCCAAACACGTTCCATCTTCTTGTCTGCCCAGGGGCTTTGCTGCAAAGTTGCAGCAGACCCACAGCTGGCTGTGCCTGGGGGGGCTCCGGTGAAAGCCCATGGGCTGACGCTTGCTCTGATTTCCCTTCCCAGACCAACACAGATCTGGTTTGGGACCTTGCCACTCAAGGCCTCGAGGACCCGGTGCTGCAGAAGAAGCAAGTCTGCAGCACGCCAAGGGCGGAGAGGAAGGTGGGCCGGCACTGGGCCCGAGAGCAGCCTCTGCCGCAGCGCAGCGATGGGGAGGAAGAAGAGGAGGAGGCTGAGGCTGCCTTGAGTCCGGAGCTAGACAGCAGCATGGAGGCTGGGGAATTTTGTGTGAGTGGGGCCGGGGCAGCACTGGAGGAGCATGAAGACCCCTGCATCATCAACACAGGCGACGTGTCCCTGAGCGAGTTGGTGAAGTCCATGCACCCATACTGCCTGCCCACCTTCACTGTGTGTCTGGACCCTGACACCGAGCCCATGGCCAAGGAGCTCCTGAGCGGTCCCGTCTTGCTGGAAATTGTGCCTGGTGAGGGGCAGAGTGTGGAGATCCCTGTGGTCCTGCAGCCCTTGGCTCCCAGCTTCCCTGACCTGGAGCCCCAGCTCCTGGGAGCAGAGGAGGGTACTGGGGAGTCAGCCCCAGAGGATCGAGAGGAGCTGCCAGGAGCTCCAGCCCAGGAAAACGGGATGGAGGAGGAGAAGAAGGAGAAGCTGCCTAGCAAGGAGTCCTCCTGCACTACTCCAGAGAGCACGTCCCCAGCAGAGACAGCGGCACCCGGTGCCTGGAGCTCCGACAGCAGCTCCCAGCACACCGCAGAGGCCCTGGTGGGCGGCAAATGCGAGGGCTCTGAGAAGGGACGCGGCCGTGAGAGAGCAAGGAAGAGTCGGAAAAAGAAAGCAGAGGAGGACCAAAGCGAGCAGGCCAGGCCAGGCAGGGACTGCGTGGCCCACCGGCTCCGCTCGGCTGGCTCGGGACAGCTCCCGGGCCAGCCACCCGCCAGCCGGCGGCGGGCAGCGTGTCCCTCCGTCCAGGTCTCAGACTTCCTGGCGCGGCAGCTGGAGCAAGCCCGGAAGGAGGGGCAGATGGAGCTGCATGCTGAGCGAGTGCCACGGCCCCGGGGCAGGCCCCGGAGTACAACGGGGGCCTCCCTGCTTGAGAAAGCACAGCAGGAGATGCAGAAGGAGCCGGCGCCAGAAACCGTGAGCGTGGCCCCAGAGAAGGCTGAGACTGTGGTGCCTCTGGAGAAGACCACAGCAAGCGTGGAGGAGCAGCCAGCAGCTGCGTGTCCCGGCCCGGTGGACCAGGCTGAGGGTGGGGGAGATGCACAGCCAGCTGCCAGACAGGGCAGCGGGGTCTTGGAGGCTGCCTCTCCGCTCCTGGAGCAAGGCACGGGGCTGGAGCCCCCTCAGAGCGTGCCGGCGGCAGAGCCGAGCGAGGGCCTTCCCAGGGAAGCCAAGCCCAAGGCCCTCAGCCTGCGGGAATACCGCATCCGCATGCTGCACCGCCAGCCCAGCCCGGGTGGCAGGAAGGACGGCGAGAAGCAAGCGACCAGCAAGTGGCCCAGCGTCCCTGAGCCTCCGAAAGAGCTGGCGGAGATCCCCTGCCTGGTGTCGTCCCTGCGCCCCACCACCGAGGCGGCCAGCACTCAGAAGAGCCCGGAGAAACCTGCCAGCCCTGCTGCTCTCCCTTCTGCTGGCAAAGCTCCCGCCGCACTGGCTTCAGCACCAGCACCTGCCATGGCTCCACCGCCCCCATCAACACCAATGCCTTTTGTCGCACCAAACGTGCCCCCAGCCGCTGGGGCAGTCCCCGCCGGGATGCCGCCAGCCTCTGCTGGTGCTTATGCCCTTTACCCACCAGTGCCTTCCTGGCCCTGCTTCAGCCCGCAGCCCATGGCCTGCCATGGTTTGCCCCCGCCACCCAGTGCCATCTCCTCCAGTACTTTTCACATGGTGCCTGGCCTCCCGCCTCCGGCCGTGGCCTGGCCCCCGCCAGCTGTGCCGCCCCCACCTCCGTTTGGCCCCGGCAGCCCCTATGCCCCGGTAGGGTGGGCACCGCCATCATACTGGCCGGGAATCCCCATGCCGCCTCCGGTGCCTCCCCTGGCGTACGGGGACCCTGGAGCGGCACTGCAGGGCGCTGTCGCCTTCCCGGCTGGCGGCCATCCCAGCACGGCCCTTCTGCATGGGCAGCAGCCTTCCTCTGCTCCTGCGCTCAGCTGCCCGGAGCCACCGGCCTTCTCCGCCCAGCCATCCGCTGCCCCGGCCAGCGAGATGGGGGCTGCAGGTGGCCCAGCCAGGCCAGCGACTGGCAGGGTGTCAGACCCCAGGAGGCAGGCACGGCTGGCGGGGGAGAGCTCTCTCCCCAAGGCCCGTCTGGCTGCAGCCCCTCTCCAGACCCTGGCAGCCCCATCGGCTGCCACTGCCCAACCCAGCAGGGTCCCTCCTGCAGCGCCAGCCCAGCACACGGCAGTCCCCCAGGCTGCCCCCACCCAGCCTCCGGAGGAGCCCCAGGCTGCAACCCCTACCCAGCTCCCAAAGGCCCCCCCAGCTGCCATCCATTGCCTTGCGGAGGTGTCCCCTGCCGCTGGCCCTGTTGGGGAGTCCCCTGGCACCCGCCCCACAGAGGATGCTGCAGGGCCAGGCAAGGGTGCAGCGGAGAAAGCCCTGCCAGAGCCCCAGGCAGCTGCTGGGCAGGAGCTGCCCGGCCAAAAGTCCTCCTCCCAGGCTGCAGCACCACCACTGAAAGCAGGTCGAGAGAGCAGCCTGGCCACCAAGTCATCCATCCCGCGGCCATGGAGGCACCAGCCGCTTCTCAGCCCGGCACAGCCCAGTGACAGCAGCAAGGCCATCGTGCAAGCCTTCATCAGCGAGATCGGTGAGCGGGAGGGCTGCAGGGTGCTGGGCTGAGTGTTGCCAGCCAGCGAGGCTGTGGTGCTGCCGGCAGCCCAAGTAGCGGGACTGGTTCCTGGCACCACTGGGGGTGAGGATGGCAAAGCTGCGCCTGCGGGCTTGCAGTCTCTTCCCAGCGCTCTGCGAGGATGTTGCCTCCAGTGGATGGTCTGGGCTGGCTGTGCCCAAACTGGTCCCTCCTGGGGCTGCAGAGCCGGGTGCTCCTGTCCTCGCTGTGGGAGACACAGAGCTGCTGCAGGCTCTGCCGCTGCTTCTCCTCTCCAGTGCTTGCCTCGTTACCTGGGGAGGCTGATGCAGGGGGAGGATGGGGCTGGGGTGCATCCCTGTGGTGCCAGGAGGGTTTTGGCTGACCTGACTTGCTGTGCTCTCTCCCTGGCCCAGGGATTGAAGCCACCGACTTGTCCAGCCTGCTGGAGCAGTTCGAGAAGTCTGAAGGTGCGGATGTGGCGGGCCGTCCCCCGCGGGGCTCCCTCCATGCCTGGGCTGCCTGTGCTCCCTGTGGTGGGGTGGGAGCGGGGGGACCGGGATGCTGCTGCCTGTGGGCTGGGGTTATCCTGCCCGGGTGCCTTGTCCTGGGGGGATGTCTGCTCCCATCTCCTTCTTGGCCTGTGAAAGTGGCCAGGGCTCCCCAGGGTGGCCGAGGGGGTGGTGAAGAGCCCAGGAAGGAAAGTGGATGTGCAGCTGCTTTCTGCAGGAAGCTGGGTTTTTGGGGTGCTGTGAAACCTTTCCCCGGCTGTCCCCGGGGTGCTCTGTGTCCCCCTTGCCCCAAACGCAGGGTCTGTCCCCTGCCCTCCAGCCCCATCCTCTTGCCATCCTCACCCACCCACTCTCTTTTCAGCCAAGAAGGAGGTGGCTCCTGTGCAGCCCCCTGAGGACAGGCGGCCAGTGGGGAGCTCCGGGTGAGTACCAAGTCCTTCGTAGCCGGTGCCCCAGCGTGGAGCCTGGCAGAGGGCTGAGCCCTGCCTTTGGCAGGGGCACGGGGCAGCTCTCAGTCCTGGCAGGGTCCAAACTGCACCGGGGGCTGTGTCCACTGGCCCAGGAGGGGCTGAGCTCCTTGCTGGGCTGGGGACCAGAGCTGGCACTGCGGGGGAAAAATTGGGGGAAGCAGGTATGGGTGTGACTGGGCTGTGTAAGTCCCATCCTCGCAGCTCTCTCAGATCCTCTCTCCCCCTGGCCTGGCTGGTAGGGCAGCTCGGGTGCGCGCCCCAGGCATGAGGACTGGGGCTGGGCTTTGGCTGCCGCGTTTGACAAAGCTCCTTTCCCCTTCTCAGGCCTGAGACCCAGCAGGACAGGAAGCCCCCGGATGGCCTGCAGGCCTCTGAGCTGGCCAACGTGGCAGGTAATGCCCGGGGCGAGGCAGGGGAGCCCACCATGTCGTGGCAGGGGCTGTCATGGGGCTGGGGGAGACCCCGGGCCTTGAGGGGAGCTGGGCCGGGAGGGAGCCCCAGCTGGGTGGGTTGCAGCAAGGGGCTGCTCTTGAAAGCCCTCCGGTGCTCTCGCAGGCCTCACCCCCCCAGCGACGCCCCCCCACCAGCTCTGGAAGCCATTGCCTGCTGTCTCGCTGCTGGCCAAGACCAAGTCATCAGGGTCCGCACCCCAGGAAGGGCCCCAGAAGACGGCCAAGCTGATGAAAGCCAAGCCGCTGCCCCCAAGCAAGCTCCAGGGGAAGAGCCTGGCACCAGCCCCTGCTGGCTCGGCCCCCAGCCACGTCTGCTCGGGAGACCACGACTACTGCATCCCGAGTGTGACGCGGCCGGAGGGCAACAGCAGCCCTGGCACGCAGCCCCCTGCCGAGGGCGGCTCCCGCTGGAACGTCAAACATCACCGGGACATCACTATCAAACCCATCTCCTCCTTAACCAAACGGACGCTGGACCAGGCCAAGCCCACCCCACCAGCCCCCACCGCCACCGTGGGGCCCAGCCAAGAGCCCCTGGGGACGGCATGCCTAGCCCCCCTGGATTATCGGACTAGCGTCCCCAACAAGGCCACCGCCGGGTGCAGCAGCCCCCCCACCTCGGTGCTCCTGTCTCCAGCTGCATCCCCCTGCCGGGACCAGGAGATGCGGACTCCCAGTGCCCAGCCTGGCCATGCTGCTGCCAAGAGGTCCCTGCGCTGCTACCGGAGACCCCGAGACTCGCCCAGCCCCTCTGCCAGCAGCTGGAGGGCTGGCCGGAGCCGTGCTAGCCGCTCTTTCAGCTCCAGTTCAGATGGAGCTAGCGAGTCCTCATCTTCGTCTTCATCGTCATCCTCCCGATCCCGGTCACGGTCGTTCTCCCCACCACCCAAGCGGTGGCGAAGGTAGGCGGCAGAGCATCTCTCTGCTTGTTCTTTGAGCAATTGTCTGGTGGCCAGTCTTTCGCGAGGGTGCCCAGACACCTCTTTATAGACCTACTTGATGGCTGTATTTGATGGTTTTGTCCTTGTGGTCCTTCTGAAGTGGTGCCTGGCTTGCAGAGGCTGGGGGAGCTGCTGCAACACCCTGCCAGTGGGTGTCTGGTTGAACCCCACATCTGGGTAGGTGTGCCTGCTAAACCACCGCTGAGCCAGGCTTCCTTATTCCTCCTGGAACACCATGGTACGAGTCCTTGGGTGCACCTTGCCTTTTAGATGCTTTTTCTGGGGCATTCTTGCAGGTGTTGGTGTTTGTACTGTGGGGCTGATGCAGCCCTAGGTGTAGAAATGAGAGGAGCCACAATGGTGCCCTCCAGAGACCTGCTGGAGGCTAGCGGAGAAAAACCCATCTGGCTTGGCTGCCTCAGGGGCTCCCCACACTCCTTACGGAAGTGGCTGCGTAGGAAAGTGGGGCAGCTTGGTCTCTGTGGAACGTGTTTCTTTTGCAGTCCTTGTGTATCTGAGTGATGCACAGCCTGTCCCAGCTGCGGTGGGAGGCACTGGAGCTGGCGAGGGATCCCTCATCTGCCCTTCCCTGAGTGTTCAGCCAGTTCTGGAGACATCCCAGGTCACTGGGCATGAAGGGCTTGTCCAACCAAGGCCCCTCCATCGGTGGCCAATAGGTGTGGAGGCTGGAGCTGGAAAGGGCATGTATATAGTGCCATGTCCCAGGGATGTACAGCTCAGGGACTTGCCCTGTCTGGCTTGGCTTTCCAGCAAATGCAGCTGGCCCTGTGCTGGGAAACGTCCCCACGGACTGTGCCATCCTGACCTGCTGTCCTCCAGCAGAATATGTGGCAGCGCCAGGCAGGACACCCTGCTTGGGGCCTGGGTTTGCCTATGGCCAGGACCGCCCATGGGCAGTATGTTTAGCGAGGGACCCTGCTGCTCTCTGGAGGCGGCACAGCTTGATCCCAGAGGGGTTTCAGTCCTGCTGCCCTTAAGCTTTGCCTGGCCCTGCCAGAGAAGCTCTTGCAGGCAGGAGGCTGTGGCCACAGAAGCCGTGCTCTGTCCCAGTGCATGCCACGGCCCTCAGCGTGGTTGGAGGCACGTACGGTCTCCATTCGCATGGCTGTTGAGTGCAATGTGGATGTGATGGCCCCATTGTCATCCTGTGCCACCGTGTGGGGCTCAGCATTGCAGCCCTGGCCCCTCCTGGGCCCTTGCCTGGTCGCAGCCATGTGCTGCATGGTTCCCCTGTGACTATTTTTTGCTCTTCAGAGACTGCGCCTGTGAGCCTGCTCCCTTTTCGCTGCGGCGTTTGGAGCCAAGTGAAGCAACATCTCTGTGGTGTCATTACTGTCCCAGCAAACTTGGGCAGAGGTTTCTGTAGGCCAGATCAGCCTGGGGATGGGTCCTGTCCGAGTGAGGTGCTGGGCATCTTGGGGAGGATGGAGGTATTTCTCCTCCAGAGCCTTGTGGTGCTGGACATGGGGAGAGCTCAGCACTGAGCTGTGTCTTTCCTTCCCCCAGGTATCGCTCAAGATGTTCCCACAGCTCCTCCTCCCGCTCCAGCTGTGGGTCATGTGGCAGGTCCCGGGACAGGTCCTCATCCTCATCGTCCACGTCCTCCTACTCATCCAGGTCCACGTCCTGCAGCCAGTCCCGCTCCCGCTCCCCCTCGCCCTGCAGAAGGAGTAACAGGCGGAGAAGGTGAGTGTGGCCACCCTGCAGGGGTGTGAGCTCCCCCCCAACCCATCTCCCAGCCTCTCCCGTGTCCCACTTGGGCAGGGGTGTACCCGCTTGCTCGGTTATCTCCCTTGTGTCCGGGATCACCCTCTTCTGGCACCCCATGACCCTGTAGCTCATGTGTCTGTTTTCTGCCCTGCCAGATACAGTTACGATGCAGAGGACCACTACCAAAGGCAGAGGATCCTCCAGAAGGAACGTGCAATAGTGAGTGCTGGAGGGCTGGGAAGCTGGGGCTGGAGATTTGGGGGTCCCCAGTGCCTCCATCACTTCAGAAAGCCGTGGGGTTGCGGCCTTGCAGGCAGCGTTGCTGGGACGCTCTGGCCAGGGCATGGTGTGACGGGTGGCGATGCAGGGAGGGTGCTCTGTGTGAGAGATCCTGTTGACCGGGAGGGCTCGGAGACGCCAAGTTCCCCCATTCCCACCTCATGGGACGGTGCATCCCTGCCCGCAGGAGGAGCGACGAGTTGTGTTCATTGGCAAGATCCCCAGCAGGATGACACGGTCGGAGCTGCGGCACCGCTTCTCCGTGTTCGGGGACATTGAGGAGTGCACCCTGCACTTCCGCTCCGAGGGGTAAGAGCTTGTGGGGACATGGTGCAGCCCCTTCCCAGGGATGGCTCCTCTTGGCCCTTTTCCCATTCCTCAAGGGGATGGCACAAACCAAGGCGGGGACAAACAAACTGCGTTGCTGCTGATCTTCCTTCTTCTTCTCCGGCTCTAGGGACAACTATGGCTTTGTCACCTACCGCTATGCTGAGGAAGCCTTTGCTGCCATTGAGAGCGGGCACAAGCTGCGGCGCCCAGATGAGCAGCCCTTCGACCTGTGCTTCGGTGGCCGCCGGCAGTTCTGCAGGAGGAACTATGCTGACCTGGGTGAGTTGCGCAGCCCCCAAGTTGGGGTGTGGCACCCTGGGTCCTCTCTTCTTCCCAGAGGTGTAGGGGTCCCCATCCTTGGGGTTAGTCAGGCTTGGCTGGGCAAGGCCATGTCCAGGGATGGTCCTGCCCCGAGGGGAGGTTGGACAGGGTCTCCCTGGCCTTCCAGTGCTGTGATGGAGGCAAGGTCCCTTCCTTCATCAGCCCAGCTCTGGGTCTAGAGGTTGGCAGGGAAAGCGAGGTGGGAAGGAGTTGCTGTGAGGATGGCTGGAACTGTGCCAGTTCCCATGGCTCAAGGCAGCTTCTCCCTGTGTCTTCCAGACTCAAACCGGGAGGATTTTGACCCAGCCCCCGTCAAGAGCAAGTTTGACTCCCTGGACTTCGACACGCTGCTGCGGCAGGCACAGCGCAGCCTGCAGAGGTAGCAGCAGGCGAGGCGGAGTGCCCGCCCCCACTTTTATACTCAAATACAAAAGACAAAAAAAGTATGGAGAGAGAGAGAGAGAGAGATGAGGTTTTTAAGAAAAAGAAAAAGGAAAAAAAGAAATTTGTTTTATAACCAATATTTAAGGAGGATGGGTCATTTGCCTTTGACTGGAGGGGCCCAGGCGAGTGGCAGCCCCAGGCTTGCCCCAGCCATGTAATAAACGCGGATGCCCAAACAGTAGTGCTGCCTCGTCTCCTCCTTCACGTGGGCCATTCCCAGGCATGGGCTCGGGCTGTGCCCCCCCCAAGGACCCTGAGGCCTCTGTGCTAGGGTCTGGCTGCATGAGAGGTACCACAGGTCAGGGACTGGGTGCAGGAGTGGGATGTCTGGGGAAAGTGGGGCAGGATCGGGGTCACCAAGCCACTCTGAGGGCACTGTGGCAGTTTCCAAATGGCCTGGCACGGGGTGAACGCCTCTTTGAGGACAGGCAGCGCAGGCCCCTCTGACTGCCTCTCCGGCTCTTCTGGAGTGAGGACTCAGCACCCCAGCCCCAAGGCACCCGAGTGGGTTTTGGGGCCACTTGCACCTCCCGTGGTGGCCACGGAGGGGCAGTGCAAGATCCTCCTCCACTGCCGCTCCCTGCTGTGGGCTCGGGTACAAGGGGCTCAAGCCCTTGGCAGGAGCATGGGCAGGGGTCTGCCCGCTCTGAGGGCAGCATGCGCAACTACGATGTCTGCCTGTCTGCTTCGAGCGCACTCGTTGGTTTTGCTCCAGCTCGCCAGGAGAGGGGTGTCTGACACATCTCTGGCTGTCCCCCGAGGGAGAGGTGTCGGTGTGACTGCAGAGAGGTTACGGGCATCCACAGCGATCAGCACAGCAGGATGGTGCTTGGCAGAGGACGGATGGACAGTGACAGGGAGGGGGTGCAGGTTGCCTGTCCAGGCCCCCCCAGTGTGTTGCAGCTCACAGAGGAGAAGGATGATCCCAGGCAGCCCCCAAGGGAGTGTGCTTGGACCTGCTGCTGAGCGTCTTCCCTGCACCTCGCCCTGAGCCAGCAGTGCTGGGGCCCTGCACCCTGCTCTTGTGCTGGCAGCCAGAGAAAAGCCCTGCCTTGGGCTGCTTCTGGGCCGGGACAAGCCTGGGGATCCCCCGCACCAGAGTGGGGCTGAGCTGGCAGTGCCAGCTGGGAAGCCAGAGATGGCATCGAGCACCCTGGCTTCAGGACTGGGACAGGCTTGGGCAGGGTGCAGTGGTGCCCAGTTGGGCCCCCTCTCAGCACACCCTGGGGTGGGGGAGCCTGCAGCCACCCGGCTGGGCTCTGCAGAGCTGGGGGAGCCTGGGGTAAGGGATGGGCAGGGGATGGACCCCTCCCCAGGGCCTCCGCAGTGCCTGGGGTGGGAGGGGGCTGGTCAAAGTCCCCCCAGACCCCTTACTTGATGGAGGCAGCACCCACTTCTCTAGTAGGAGAGCAGGGAGCGGAATAGCAGCAATAAACCCAGGGTGGGGTGTCCAGCAGCTGTGACGCAGGGTGGGGGGTTCAGCCAAGCTGATGCTGCCACTTGGATCATGCTCAGGCCCCTGAGTACCTTTGGGGGTGTGCTGCAGCAGTCTTAGGGTCTGGGATTAGCACAGTGGCTGGAGCCCACTTGTGCCCTCTCTGCTCCCCTGGATGGAGAGGGACGCTCCTGCTCCTGCCTGCATGCTGGGTGACTTGTGCTGCTCCGTAGCTTGGCCCAGGGAGGCCTCCACAGTACCCCAGGTATGTGGGGTGCGGTAAGGCTGCCAGCGGGGTGAGCCCCGGGGCAAGCTCCCCTCCCCGCCCCCCCACCCCGTCCTCTCCTGCCTGGCCCTGGACTTTGCATGAGGGATGGTCCAAGGAGGTGGCTGCAGGCCAAGGTGTGAGTGGGATGGCAGGGGAGGCAGGCAGGGGGCTGTTAATCAGTAATGCAGCTCTTCCTGGGGATGTTGGCTTGGTGGGAGGGGGTGAAAGCCAGGGTCTGTCAAGGACTCGGGGGGGTGGGGTGGGTGGGGGAGGATGTGAGTGTCCCTTTTTGGGAGTCCATGCAAAACCCTTTTGCTGCAGCACACATGCAGCCCCTCTCCTGCCCAGGGCAGCTGGGCCAATCGTGGTGCTGACAAGCATCTCCCTGGTCTCTGAGCTGCCACAGCAGCACTGCGGGTGTGTGGATGCAAGCAAGAGTGTTGCAGGGAGAGTGCCTATTCAACCAGCTGCAAAACCACCTGCAAGCTGTAGGCTGATTGGGTCTGAGGAAGGGCTTGTGTGCCCAAGAGCTGGGCTGGTTTCTCCAACTGCTTTGGGTGGTCTGAAAGTTTCTTCACAGCCTTTCCTTGAACCTCTGCTGCAGCTGTGAAGGAAGGTGGGAGCTGGGTATGGGGGATGTCCCCTGGCAGAACAACCCCTGGGGATTTGCTACCCCATGGACCCGAGGTGGGTGCATTTGGGCAGTCCTGCGAGCATGGCATCACACCAAATGTGTGTGCCACTGGCCGCAGCATGAAGAAGGCTGTGTCCTTGTGTTCCTGGGGCTGGGCTGCACATGGTCCCCTCTCCTCGCTCCTGCGGATGAGGGAAGGCAGGGGCTGTGAAAGCGTTTGTGTTGCCAAAAGAATTAACACCCTGCTGTTGTGCCCTATAAATCTTTCAAGTGTTAGAGGCTGGCTTTATCCCCCCGTGTTACGGTTTAATGGTTTCCGTTAGCAATAACCTGGCCCTGTGTTCTGGGGTTATTGATTTAAGGTCTATTGTGGAGGGTGTGAGAGTTGCAGAAAGGTGTTTTCCTGCCGCCCAGCCAGCGGCAAAGGCACCATTGCAAAGAGGAGGCAGGAGAGCGGGAAGCAGTGCACCGCCAGCTCTCTGGAAGTGTGGGTGCCGGTGGGAGCTATCTGGAGAGGATCGGGGACAGTGGTGAGGAGCAGCACTTGGAGCATGTCCCTCGCTCAGCCCTGCAGCCAGCAGGCATGGCTGCAGCCACAGAGGTGACCGCAGCTGTCATGGTAGCAGGGCAGCATGGATGCATCCCCTGATCTCTAACACACGGAGGATGTGCCTGCCTTTGGCTCTTGTTGGAGTTGTGTGTGTGGACAGCCCCTGGCTGGGCAGCAGGGAGCTGTGCCTCCCCTGTACCAGCCGGACCACCCTGCTGCGCTGCAGCCAGCCCAGTTTGGGAGTTTGGACCTGGAGCTCCCAAGGCAGAGCCATGCCTTGGCTCTCCTCTGTGCACACCAATAGGTAAGTCCTGCTGGTGGCTGCGTTGCTGGCCCAGGGTAGTCCCCTTGCCTCGCAGGTGCCCTTCGGAAAAGGCTGGGGTGCAGCTCATGCACAGCCTTTGCCCTGCTGGCATCAGTGGTACCCGTGGGGGTTTCCCCTGCCAGAGGCATGCCAGAGGTGAGGGACAGAGCTGGGGCTTTGTAGGGACCCCAGCTCCTGGAAGGAGTCTCTTGAAAGCAGATCTGCTTCACCCACAGCACACAGTGCATGTAGGACAGCCAGCCTTCCCTCTACAAGTTGCAGCATCCTTTGGGATCCTTTGCTGCCTGCGTGAGTGGCTCTGCCCTGAGCTGCAGCAGCCCATGGCTGGGGACTACACAGCGGGTGTTTTCTAAGAAGTCACTAAGCGGAGCTGGGGTTTTCACTCTATTTCTCTTCAAGGCACTCTCAACCTTTCCCCTTCTGTTCCTGCTCCAGACTCCACTCTCTTGTGGTTGTCCCTAACCCTCCCTGCACCAGGCCCTGCCATTTACACCCTTCTGCTGGAACAAATTTCCGAGGGACTGATGCCAATTTCACCTTCCTCCTCCCTTTCCCTTCTCATTCCCTCTTGTGTTAGTATGTCCTGAGCATGATCTCCAAGCTAGAAGGGCATCCAGAGTGGTCTTTCATCGTGGGTAAAACCTGGAAGATAAGGGGCCTGTGCCCAGTGCATCAGCTGGTTTGGACCCCATGTGCAAAAGGCAGTGGGGCAGCAGGAGAGTCTGACAGCATCACTCCTTGTACACCTCTGCCTGGGGCTGGAGGCTGTGCAGCCCTTGTCCCCGCTGCTTTGCAGAGCTCAGCATTTCCCCAGCAACAGCAGAGCCCCTTATCCTCAGGAAAGGTGGTTCTCGGACCTTGGAGTTGGATGCTGCCAGGTGCTGAGCACCCACATTGCCATGTTAGGTGTGCTTTTCCACACCTAGGAAGTTCACGCTTAAGATCCAACTTAAGACGTTCAGTGTGCTTATCCTGAAAGCTGACCGGGATGCCTGTGGGAAGAGGTGCCAGGCACGAATCCGGCTATGCAATGCTCCTTGCTGTTTGCACCCATTCCCTTCCTTGGGACCACCAGTCCTTGAGATTCAGACTGACCCTGTGCATCCAAGAGCTCAGAGGTCCTGTCCCAAAGCAGAGGCTGCTGCTCGGTTGTGTCTGTGTCTCCCCAGCCTGGGCTTCCTGCACTGGGAGCCTCACAGGGGTGCCCCCGCCTTCAGGGTACCTGCAGAGAGGGGCCATGGGAGTTTGGTGCTGGGATCACTGGAAACATGGGCTCAGAGGAGCCCCTGAGAGCTGGGAGAGACACTCGTACCTCTATGGCATGCAGATCCTGCAAATTTGGGGTCCCCTCATTCTCACACTTTCTCTGCTCCCTTACATGTCCCTCATCCCAAATCCCTGCCACCCTGCAAGCAAGCCCTGGAGGCCAGCCAGTGGTTGTGCGCCCTTTAAATCTGTGCTTGTACAGCTGAGAGCCTGGGTTAATTCCCACGTTCCCTTTTACAGCTGCTTTTGCGGTTATCGTCTGTACTTGTGTTCGCATTGGGGCAGTCCTCCAGGGTCACCCCATAGTAAAGTGTCGTGCAAAGTTGTGAGTAAAGGTGCAATGAATGTTCTGCCAGTGCCTCTAAACTGGGCACCTGCTCCACTCACCCCACAAACCAGGCGCTGCAAAAGCTTCCTGACTCCTCAGCAAAAAAGCTGCAGCAGTAACAAGCCACACAAAGCAAGCAGGGAGATTAAGGGACCATCAGGTCTGCAGCCTGGTGACAGCAGAGAATTTGTGAAAAAAATTACACAGCATCTAAAAAATAGATGGGAACTTGAACTTGGAGAAGTGCAGAAAAAAAACCAAACCCAAAACAAAAAACAACCAACCAACCCAAAACTACACAAAACATGCAACCACAATTTTTCTATCAATCCAGGAAAATTCCCTCCTGACCCTAATCTGGCAACAGCGTTAAGCCTAATGTGTGAGCAGACCTCTGGGACTGTAACGCTGGGAGCATCAATGCATGAGGCCCAGAGCTTGTCTTTAATGCTCCGGAAGAAGGAAAACCTCAGTACCTTTAGAAGCAAATTAAGGGGTAAATTGTTTATTCTTCGTCTTCATAGTGACCAGCAGAAACCTGGAAGCCTGGGGTTGAAGCAGCACCTCCTCCAAACAACCTTAGCGCTGCTGACGCCTTGGCCAGCCAGGAGCTGTGTCCCAGGCTGAACTGCCCATCTCCAGGGTTCCTCCATTTAGAAGTTTATGGAGGGAGTTCTACCAAACTGTATGTTAAATTGATCTGGGTTTCTCTCCCCCATTACCCTTCTTGGAAGGCTGGTCCAGAACTTCACTCCTCGCAGGGCTAGAAACTCTCCAATTCACCACTAAACTTATTCATTATTTTGTGCTATTATTGTACGTCTTAAAGATTTTCTTAACATTTTCTTATTTATAGTTTTCTTTCAGTGGTTCTTCAGAAATACACTTGTCCCCTCTCAGCCTCTGTCTGTCCAGAACAAGCCAAACTCTTCTAGTAGATCTTCATCAGCTGGTGCTTGTTTGTCTCAGTATCTAAATAGTTTTTCTCTGTGCAGTGGAAATTTATCCTTCCTGGTTGCAGAGCTACAAGGATATTCTGGAAGAAGTCTCACAATGCCTTGCGCAATGGCAATAATGTTTCTGCCTCTGCTAAAAATAACTTGTCTAATGCATCCTAGCATCATGTCGTTCCTTTTCCACAGAAGCATCACGCTGGTGCTTCGCATTCATCCTTCAGTGCAGCAAGGTCTTTTTATTCCTTCGGTGCCTCCATTTCACCAGTTCATAGCAAAAGTCCTTACTGCTGGTGCCCAAGTATTTAAGTTTGCCCTTTCTGCTGTTATACTTCACCCTACTTCCACCATCCCTTGACAAGATCAAGGTCCCCTTCTTCTTCCTTTATGAGGAACTACTCTCAGCACTTGCAATCCCTCCCAGCCCTGTGCTGCCTCTGCATTTTGAGAGCTCACACTTGGCTCTTTTGAGGTTACCAGTGGACTTACTAACCTGAATTTATTCCCAAGACACGTAGCTAATATCCTTCCTGCAGCCTGGTCATGCTTGTTTTTGATGCAGCTTGGGCAGTATCTCCTGTATCTCCTTACCCACCTTGGACTCATCTTCACCTTTAGCAGCAGTTTCTCCTGGTTTGTAGTGCATCATCCTAAACTCTGAATTCAGCGCCTTAGTCTAAGAAACTGGTAGCCTCATCGACATATAATTTCTATTGCCCTCTTCCTGTTGGACTAGGTATCTCATCGCTCCCTGTGTTCCCTAATTGCCTTTACTGAAACAGACTAAAACCCGCTTTGGGGTTTTGACCACAGCTGGCTCCTGTCTCCTCTTCCTCCACCCCTCTCCGTGCAGGCTCTGCCTACGCTGGGTGTCTCCCTGCAGGTCTGTTGCCAGACTGATAAAGCAATCTCACCATTCACTAAAACCACATCTGAAATAATGTTGTGTTTTACGTTACAATGAATCGATAAGGAAATTTGCTTTTTGTCTTGTCAGAGGATACCTGAGCCATGCTATTCTGGCGCTGTTTATTGCCTGGCATTCACTGGTAAATTAAAGGCTCCTATAATTGCACAATTTCTACTCTTTATTCTTCTTGTAGCCTTAGAGACAGCACAGTTTATACTCAAGGCTGCATCTGGTGCGTCTGTAGCCAACCCCTGAGAATACCTGTGCAGGGCCCTTTTTACCACCCTCTCTCACACCTCCTCAGGACATCTCTTACCCATGTCATCCCCTTTTATGTCCTTGCAATGACTTGTTTTACTAGCAGTGCTTCACAACTTCCTACTCTCCTCCTACTGATCGGGTGCTCCCAGCCAGCTTCCACGCGTGCTTATCTCTGCAGCTTCGTTCCTGGCGGCATGCTCTGCCTCTGCCGAGCGTCCCAACACGTGCTGGGGCACACCATCCTCTGGCTCGTCATACTGCCAGTATGCCAAGATTCTGGCTTGCCTGATGTGACCACAGTAAATAGCAGAACTTGGGGAGAAGCCTACAAAATCAGCGGCCATAGGCTGTTGCAAAATCTTAGAAGAAGAAGAACTTGTACTGGGAATGGATGAGGGAGATAAAGGATATGGTGTTTCTAGTTTAACCTCAGAAGATTCTGGTTAAGTGACAACTGAGCCTTAGGAGATAATGCTGCTAGGACAAACGGATTTAACACCTCCCGGCTTAATTCACGGGAGACCCACAAGTCCATGTGAAAACACTAAGCAAGGTAAATTGAGTGTGGCTAGAAGGCTTAGTCAATCGTTGAGTTACAAGGTTGTGAAATTGTGTACAATATCAATATTGTGTACAAGCTCTGTTCCCAGGTGAACTGGTGAGTTTTGGAAACTGCATCTTTAAATAGCTTATTTTTAGAGGCAGGAAGTATGTAGAGAACCAGCAGAAAATACACTTTCTCTGTTACCTAGAGACAGTTAGAACTTTTCCCTAAATAAAGAAGCTCTCTTCCAAGTACCTGGGGGCAAAGGGATTCCCAAATACCACTTGCTCGCTAGAGCAATGCTGCACAGGCTTAGAAACGGGAAGTTTAACAGCTCTAGCCATGCAACCCATGAGTGGACATGCTTGACAGCATCATTCAAATGGCTTGATAAGGATAACAAGCAAGATGTCTATAGTTTATCAAAGGTCTCGTGAAGTGCACACGGGACATTTACAGTACTGTGCAATGAAGATGTGCAGACCAGGCAATGTCTGTGTATCAGAACTTTCAAAACCTGGGGGTGCACTTAGCATGCAGGCAAAGTACTTAATTGGTTAAAAATTGCACATTAAGTGTATGAGAAGATCATAATCTTTAGGGAAACACATGGTACAATGCATGAGGAACTAGTTCAGGCTGTGCTTGGGCTTTTACAGACTTTGAAGCCTGGCTGCTGGACAGTTAGACCTCACTCTGGTCTGTTTTTACCAGCAGACAAGAGTGAGTGCTATCTACAACCTCACGTGAGTGAAGAGACTTGCAGGATGTATCTGATCGTGAACTGTAGCTGCCACTGGAGGAAAATGAGTAAGTCGGAGCCCTCCAGATGCTGATGGAGGCAGATCCCAGAGAAGACAATGCTGTTAATGGCCTGGATAAAAGGAATAGGTCAGAGCAGGACAGGATCTCTGGAGTGCCAATAGCAAGCAGGGAAAGAGCTGACAGCAGCCAACGCCACTTGCTGCTATGGACAGCTGTTCTCCTAATCCCCATCTCTATCAACATCTCTAAACATGTCTGTGTTGCAAGGTTGGTGAAGCAGTAACCCCTCCCACAACCACAAGCAGGGCTCGGTTTTGTCTTTGTTGCCTCTCTCTCGTGATGCTTTGACTAGTGGCTAATTAATTCCTCAGATCTCAGTGCTTCCCGTTTGACTATTCACTTCAGAGTCATCCATTAACGAAATGTCTGTAAGTTAACAGGGACTGAAATCTGGTCTGAAACCATCAGTCACCACCTTATTATTTCAGCAGTATTTTCCTCAGCCTGCTGGAAGGCACATAACAGAATGAGGCAATTACAAGGCTAGACCCAAACTTCAGTAGAAGTTACATGTATACCCATTCCTGTTAAACCGCAGCTGCCTGGGAGGTGGTGCAGGATACCCAATACCTAGCAGAAAAATGTTTGGATGTGCACAACTGTGTTTGGTGACAGTAGCCTCTAGTCAAGGTCATTTTTCTTGACTGTTCTTCCCTTAATTCCTGCTGTTGGGCCCCTGAGTCCCTGTAGGCTTCCTCCTACTGTGTAAAACACATTTTAATTAGTAATCTTCATGTTTCTAGCAAGCTGCAGTTCAAAAACTATTTTGGCTGGCCTAAATGTGTTGGGTTGGTTTGGGGGATTTTATTTTTTTTTTAATTTAACTTGGCAGAATTTGGGATTTTCTGTATTTCTTCTTTGGCCATAACTTATTGAAGGATGTCTTTTTACTTCTAAATGTCTTCTTTGCTCAGCTGTTTAACTGTGCCAGACTTAAGAGATTTTTTTGTTGTTGTTGTTAGCATGTTTTGTGATGGCATACTTAAAGCTTTAAATACAGGGTCTCAATGCCCTTGCGAGCACTTTGTCCTTTCATCAGCTACTTTAAAATTCTTCTTAATTACTCTCCTGACTTTTATACTTACTCCCTTTTGAAGGAGAATATTCTCATTGCCCTTTTAAGTTACATTGCACTGCAGTGTACTTTTTTTGTTGCTTTTTCCTCTCCTGCAGTAATATTGGATTTGAGGACATTGTGTTAGTTATGACAAAGCAATTGTTCACTATTACATTTCAAACTCCCTCCTATGTACTACTCATGACTAAATCAAGAGTTCATCCTCCACTTGGCTCCTCTGAGTGGTCATTCTAAGAACTATTCATTTATCAGGGCTAAAAATACAGTCTTTGCATCATTCTTTGACATGGTATCTACCCGGTCTATATGGGGGTAATTAATATCACCCATTATCATTATGTTTTCTCCCCTGACAACCTCTTAAAGCCCTCCAGCTGTTTTTCATTCCACTATCCTAATCAGGTGGTCAATAGCATACGCTCAGTATTACTTAGACATGTCAATACATAATGTTTCTCTGGTAGTTTAAGCAACATCCCAGGCTTTTTTTTTTTTTCCCTCTTTTTTTTTTTTCCTTTCTGGAACCTGGACAAATACTGTGCTAGTAGCCTGAATCATTTTCTATGGCTTCACATCTCGAGCTGCTGCTCTGGCAATCATCTTCCTACTGAAATGAGACAAGATCTTACATTGGCTTGGGTTTTTTGTTGTTGTTGTTGCTTTTTTAAAATAAAATTCACATGTTCAATGTCTAGCTCTGGGCTTTGCTCCATGAAAATGTCTTCCTTCACCAGCTTCTTTTTCAGTTTGCTGAATGTACATTTGTAACTGAAAAGAAAACTTCTATCACCTCGGAGAAGGGCAGAGATATTTTCTAGCTGCATGTGCTCCCCCCATCTTCTGTAATGGCAAGAAGCATTTTATGGTCATTGCTGGTTAAGGTCAGCTTATACAAAGACATTCAGTTTTTTATACCCAATACTGGAGTTCTTGCCAGGGTGATGGGTATGGTAATCATTCCGTAATTTCCTCAATCTATTTAGAAACTGGCACTACATTTGCCACTTTTTCCTGCTTGATTACCAAGGCCAGCTTAAGCAGAATGTTGTGGTTTCATATCTGAAAGGCTTGGAAGTTCTTGGGCAAGTACTATCACAATTAGTCATTTGTCACTGAGCCTCCAGCACCTCCCTCACACCTTTGCAGTGACCACAAACACATTTAACATTGAGCATAGTTTTGAACATGGCTGTGAATGCAGGACACCAACACCTGAAGCCAGTCTTGAGCGCTCCCTTTATTGTTGCAGTATATCAGCTTTGGGGCTCTTTCATGAGCAACTTTAAGTTCTCAAACTCTTTGCATCCTTCATTTTGGGGACACTGCACCTGTCAGGTTGCTGGTGTGGAAAGCTTGTAAGATGCAACTGCCTGTTCTCCTTGCTTCTAAGATGCACCAAGCCTTCCTCTGAGCTACTCGCATGCTTCGTTGAGTTAATGTTTCTGTTGTTTCCTATTTCTGTAGCATTTATGGTTTTGGCCAAGCTCCTTAATGAACTGACGCCCACAAGACCGTGTTGGCTGCTAGTTGCCTTGCTAAGAGCTTTGGAACTATACTGAGATTGCCACAATTCTTGCAAATTTGACTGAATCAGACCAAAGTTGATTAAGTTCCTGCAGATTTCCTGACAGCAGTGCACAGGCGAAAGATAGCTGACCCTCTCCTCTTGAGTGGGGGGAAAAGCAGAACCCAGTGGTTATTTCTTCCTTTAGCAGGAAAACGGCTCATCCGTCGCACATGTGTATGACCAGCTGTGCTGCCTCGTGTGAAAGTGAGCATCATGCAGAGGAGATATGCTCAGTATGTGCAAGGGACAGTGGCACTGGAGCAAAGCATGCAGAACTGAACAGAGTCTGCTTTTCTTTGGGTCATGGTGGCTGCTAGATGCAGCCCCAGCAACAGCCTAAGGAAAAGATACATTGCAATCCCATGCTTTGCTTTGCTAAGGGCAGTTGCAAAACCCTGTGGACACATCCAGGGCGGAAAAATATTCAGTGTTGTATTCATCAGCAACTCTCATCTTGAGGGTTTTGTATGTATTTATTTAGGTTTGGAGGGCATCTCTGTGTAAATGAAGGGCTTTAGCTATTATGTTCCTACAATATCCCCATTCTTGGTATTTTTTGTTTGTTTTTAAACCCATCCTGAGACTTTTGAAGGTATAGCATTATATACATTTAGCCTCTGATAAAGACAAAAGAACTATCTCAAGTCATACTTGCTGCAGACAGCTCCGCTCTTGCAGCTCTGTCCTGATTTCAAGTGAACATTTCCTCATCCCCTCGAAACAGTTACAAGTTGCCCTAGCGTTCACCTTGCTGCATGCACCCTTCCTTTTATTACAAAGGTGATCTTTTCTAGTCCATTTATTCAACCCTCCAGCTTTCCTTTAACGGGGATAAACCCCCTGCTGTAAAACCCAGATTATTCCTGTCTACCTTCTAAATCTATTGCTTTCTATTGACGTTAATATTACAATTACTGACAACACATTGTCTTATGCAATGAAATCCATCCTAAACTTAATTAACATCTCTCTTACTTTAGGCTGATGGTCTGTCCATCTCTAGTGAAGTTGCCATTGCACGTGACAATAAAACCCTCTGAAAAAGGGATCTAATTGCTGCCCTCTTCATCCATCCTACGTGCACTCCATGGTGGTTTGCAGACTACTGCCCAGCAGTGTCAATCACAATGCTTCCCTTCCCACTATCTGTGGATCATGGCGTGCGTCGCTCTGTGCTGTCCTCAACTTGACTGCCTCTCGTCTGCCAGTCTCCTCTCTTGCAGGATGTACAGCTGTGTCTGTGGCGTCAAAACACGGCCCACAAGCTTTGCTTGGATGGAGTGAATTTTGGGAGTGACTTTTGCTGCGCAGCAAATGCTGAATGCTTTGTCAAAGGTTAATTTTGTGTCTCTTCCAATTAACCAGGTAGACTTTCCAAACTGCAGTGTTGTCTCCTTGGCCTGTGACCAGTCATGGTCTCCTCTATGATGCCACTTTCTTTTTCTTAATTCCAGGGTCCAAAAAAAAAATCTACGGTGTTAGGTTTTATTTCAGTGTAGGGTGGAGTATACACATTTGTGTGAGCTCCTCCCTGCAATGGGCTTGGGACAAGCATTTGGTCTTGGCTTGCATTATTTTAACTTTGTAATCCAAAGTTTGCTGCAGGGAACAATCCCGTCCTGGCGAGAAAACTGAGAAGGTAATCTCTCTCTCTCGTTACTATAAATCATTTAACAAAGGCTATGTATTGGAAGTAAGCCACATTCCTCAGAAGAAGGCATGTTTCTCCTTAACCTTCAGTGAGGACTCGTTTGTTGCTCTACTCGATGGAACGTACTCTGCGTTTGATTCTGCTTGGCTGGGAGCTCCGCAGAGAACTGGGTCACTTGCTTCTTCGTTCGAAATCTCACAGCATGTGGATAGAAGCAGTGTTTGTGTGATATGGTCAGTATACTTTGCTGATAACTGGCAGAGGGTTACAAAATTGAATTTGTGCCTTTTTTCTCACTTGTCTTTGTTCTTGTGATTCAATGCTGCCTTCCTGAGACCTCACATTTCCACCGGGTAGATTTCTTTCTCACCTTTTCACGCTTCCCACACCATCTCTCCACAGCAGGAACTCTGCCTAATCTGGGCCCTCCCTCAAGCATGTGGGGTGCTACCCTGGGGCAGAGTCCCAGCCTCCTTGTCTGGGGCCCACGACAAGGGCTGACTGAACCCGTGGAAGCTGCAACAAGTCCATGTGCTCTTTTGTACCCTGTCTCTGAGGGGACCCATCGCTGACCTGTAGGTTTGCATGCACTTGGCAATGTGCTGGCATATCTGCTTAAGAGAATAGTCCAAGGCTGCCTGTGCAAGGCTCACTTCACTGCAGCTGGCCCATTTCATTCAGACATCTGCTGTGCTGATGGAGAAGGTGCCACTTTAAGAACGGGGTTCCTGCCATGCAGGAACCAGCCTCTTGCAAATCAGCAATTTACAGTCCATCCCCTTCTCCCACTTCTGTGTATTTGTACTACAGGACCAGAGAGGCAGGCAGTTTATGGGGTGAGGGGGTAAATCATGCTGCCACTGAGTCCCATAAAGGCCACGCAATTTGATGGGGCCATTTTTAATTCCCACTACTTCCCTGCCTCTGGCATCTCTGGGGCTGTAATGATACTGGGTGTGGTGCAAGACTGGGTGAGAAGACAGGTTTCTGCTCTAATGTCTTTCTGCGTATTTTCTGTTCCTATGGCAAAACGGATGTTGGAGAGACTTGCTGTAGAATCTGCCTTGAAAGTCTTACCTCTGAGATGCCAGGCCCTGCTCGGTGTTAAGTGAAATTGTCTGCAGCTCATTAACATCAAAGCATTTTCTCCACTGGTCTGGGCAGCTCAGTAGTAACCAGCAGATGAACCAGAGAACAGCTACGCTCTCCGCTAGGCTTTGCCTGCAAACAATTAACATCAAAGGGGAGCCACTGTGAAACAGGGGAAAAACAATGCTCCCACTGCAGCAAGTCTCATGGCTTGTGGGGAAGCGGGGGGAGGCTGAAGCTCTGTCCCAGCTAGAGAGTTTGTGCTGAGGTGTTTGCAGGAGCAAGCAGAGGAATGGCTGCTGGTGCCTGCTGATGGTGTTGGCCAAGAAAATGGTGGATCCACTTTGGTTTCAACAAAACCATCTGACGGTGTTGGTGGCAGCATGGTGCAGGCTCTGGTGTATCAGGCCCGGTCCAGTCTAATTCTGGGATCAAGTCAGATCTGCCGTCACCTTGGCTTGTGATTGCTCACTTAGCTGTTCCTCTTGATGGGCCTCCTGAGGCCAGTCCCACTGTTCTTTACACCCTTCTTCTCCATCTCTCTGAACACAAAAGTTTTGGCTAGTGGTTCCAGATGTTGCTGCCCTTTTTTTAAGTGGACCTTGACCCTCTGCTTGCCCTTCCCCACAAGAGGCCTGTGGAATTAAACCTTTTTTTAGATTACAGGTCTGTTCCCTTCCTCTACCTCTCAAGCAATTTCTCCTGCTTCATGTACTGGATCCTCTGGTTCATGCTTTCCTCATCCTCTTCCTCTGCTTTGGCGGTGGGTAAGTAATCCAGATTGTTGGTATTTATCATGCTAACAGTCTGTGATTAGCCCGGGGTGGGCAGCAGCATTTGGAAAATGAATTAATTCTCATACATGTCCCAGTCAGAGATCAGAAGCTTTTTGGTAGGTGCTGCACCAGCACAGAATAGAAATGTGGGGCTATCTCAAAGAGCTTGCTATCTAAACATCAGTCTAGGAACAGAGGATTGCAAGAAAGAGAAGAACAAAACTGGAACTCTCTATTTCTAAGTGCTGGGAGTTAAGATTAAAGATGGTATAATCACAGCAAGATGTGCCGGCCGGCGCACGTGCCAGGCAGCACACGCTTACTTCCTGCTAGCTCTGCCATGGAAGTGCTGGCCTTCAGCCACAGGGCAGATGATAGAGCTGCAGGGCACAACCAGAACAGTTCAAGCCACGAGGACTCATGAGGCAAAGTTGTAGGATGTGACTTTCAGGCAAGGTACATTCTCCAGAGGGCAGGTGCACTTTGTGGAAAAGCATACCTAATTCTGTTCATGCTTGCTCAAGCAAAGTGTGTTCAAAACCGATCGGGCGCACTGCAGAACAGCTAATACCATCTGGGCAATAGTCAAACTGCCACAGAAAGAGGAACTATGGAAATTTATCTTGTCCACCCTAGGAAAAGGAGGGCCGTGTGGAGGCTGCGCACACAATTGTGTTAGGGGAAGACCGGGGAGAAAAGATGCTTAAAAGAGCACTTCAGCACTGCCTGCGTGTCAGTAGAACAAGTTGGGGAACACAGGCTGCTGGTATGCTAGTAGCAGGTCTCTCCAGCCACTAGGGAAGGGAAGTGTGGGGGAAGCCTCCTGAAAGTAGTTAGCAGTAGCAAGAAACCAAACTTGCTCTGAAATGGAGACTGATAAATTTAAGACCAGCATCATATGACCCAGTTGCCTGTCACAGCAGGGATGCAAACTGAGAGCAGAAGAAACAAGGAGATAGCAACAGCTTGACGGCCGGTAGCCATGCTGCCAGCAAGCTCACCACCGCCAGGTGTATTTTGTGGGCATCAGAGAAAGAGAAGAATCTTGCAAGGAAGAATTTGTGGGACGGCTCTCGTGAAGACTGTAATGGGCAGGCCCTGGTCCTGGTGTATCTGGACTGATAAGACGTTAAGGTCAGCAACCATTAGCCTGTCTAACAGCTTGTCTACCTGCTGTTCTAGCTACTATCCAGACTGCAAACCAAAGTTCCCTGCTGGAGTCTAGGGCATTCATGTCGCAATCTTTTTGTTTAGATCACCTACCTCTCAGGGAAGAAGTACTTCTGTGGTCAATACAGTGCCTAAAAGACTTTTGAATTGGCTCTAGCAAGAGGCATGTCCGGAGTTTAAGTGGAAGGATGATTCCTCACTGCCAACACGACAACTCTGGAAATGAAGACACGTAGACTCCAATGGCTCATCACACTGAAAAAGGGGTGGAATGAAGACCAGGGTTATTATGAATAACTGGAGTGAGGTGCAGCTAAGGGGATCATTCCTGAGCAAAGGTGCCCAAAGAGCTTTCCCGCTGTTTGTATCAGAGAAATTCTCCATAGGTCATGCTTTCCTTCTTTCCACCACTATAGGCTTTCAAACCAGGACTGGGATTCCCTGGTCACTAAACCTGTTTGCACTGCTCATGAGAACAAGCTTCACGTTGCACTCTTCACAAGGAAGCTGCCTCTTGAAATGGGCTTTTGCCTCTTGCTGCTCTGGTTGCTGTCTGCTCTGGGAAGTTCCACCTCCTACAGGTAGAAACCATCCTCTGACTTTCTCCACGAGGCTATTAAGAGCCAATTAATAATGTGTCCTTATGCTACCATTGGGCTTCAGATAGCTCTGTCCCTTCCTTGGCATTTGCACCCTTTCCCTACTGGAGATTCCCCAGTACACTGGCAGAGCAATCACACCTCAGTTTTGCTTTTCTTTTGCTGGACTAGCCAAACCGAGCTGTCCTGGTCTCCTTTTGCAGGACAGGCTCATTGCTCTCCTACCTACATGTACCAAGAGCCTGCTCTGTGCCTCTTGGACTTCCCTTTGAATAGGACAACTGGCTTACTGCAGCTGCGACTGCACCTGAACAGCAGCTTAAACACTTTTCTGTCTCCACAGAAAATATTTTATCTGGGACATCCTACTACCACATCTGTATACAGCGAGCTTTGACCTCTCCGCCTTTCAGACTCCCTAACTGTGTGTGCCTTGGCACGGTGAAGGTAATGGCTCCAGTGGTTAGGGTGGGGGGGATAAAGGCCACAACTCCTGGGCTTCATCTCTGGCCTTGCGGCAGGGTTTGGGGTAAGACATTTCACATTTCTGAGCTCATCCCCCCGAGCTTGCAGAAAGCTGGTGCTGATGTTTTCCTCCCACACAAGGCACCAGGCAGTACCACGCCTCCCGTTGCCTATCAATGTGCTCAACGCTTGCCATCAGAAATGGTGTTACTGCATAACGCTTGCCATCAGAAATGGTGTTACTGCATCATCAACCTCCTTACAACGTCTGAGCTCACGCTGGAGGGAGGTCTTTGTTCTTGTGGTGTAAGGCTGAAGAGTAAATGGGTGGCACTAAAACAGAGGAGGTGGTTGTGTCAGGCAGCTGTCGCTGCAGGATCAGTGTCGGGAGGCCTCTTGGCCATTGCAGATGGGTGTCCTTCCATTTCATCATGGCCGCAAACAGACCTGGTGTTTTCAATTACACGGTGGAGCGGATGAGGAGATTTCAGCTCTTCCTGACAGAAAACTATGTGGCCCCCTCAGGGGTGGGGTGCCTCCTCAGGGGACGGTGATCCCTCAGGGGTGTGATGTCCCCTCAGGGGCCAGTGACCCTTCTGGGGTGGGATGTTCCCTGAGGGACAGTCACTCAGGGGCAGGATGCCTCCTCAGGGGCGAGATGTCCCCTCAGGGGCAGTGGCCCCTCTGGGGTGCGACATCCTCTCGGGGGAGGGACGGCCGCTCAGGGGCGGCAGGCCCCGCCGGACCGCAGCCTCCGGCCAGGCCGGGCTGCGGCCACCGCCGGGGCACAGCGGCACCCGCGGGGCCCCGCTCCCTGACGGAAAGCGGCGGCGGCGGCCGTGGCCGTGGTTTATCTGGGCTTAAGCAGCCTTCGGCGCCC
>JAVKLA010000093.1:26534263-26552936 GCA_034782735.1 Sagittarius serpentarius | reverse complement strand
GCAGCCCCCCCCCGCGGCCGCGCAGCACCCCCCCCGCTCCCGCCCCTCCTCCTCTCTTGTGCGCGTTTGTTGTTATGCAGGCTCCTTGCAATCAAATATTTGGGGGTTTTGAAAAAAGAAGTCCCTGATGCCCTTTCATCTCGAGTAACTTTCTCCATTCAAAATACAGATTTCGGCCTTTTCTCTTTCCCTAGTGAGAAATGGAGGCCTTTTCTACGGGTCCTAACATACACATAAACACCAGCTCTAGGCCAGGAATTTGGTGGGTGTCTGCAAAGATAGTAAAATAGGTCTGACAACGGTAGACTATGAACTTCCAGAGTAATCTTTAAAATCTCTAACCAGAACACTGGTATGTCTCTTCCTGTTTGGCCTCCTGCTTTTAATTAAGCACAAATCCTCATTTTATTTTTAAATATGCAAATATGGCCATAATCTGCCAGTGACTGTTCAGGGTAGGTAATCTGTAATAACATTCACAGATTCACTTTAGTTCCTTGTGTGCAGAGTTAAACCTCTTATTGTCAGTTAGCTCAGCATCCTAGTTCATTATCAGGGATTTGAAACACTGTTTTTGGTTACACCAGGAGTTTTAACTGCTGCCGTATATATTTTTGGTTTCATCTAGATGTTTAAATTTCTGTAGTACAGAAGTGTGTGCTAGATGCTTGTTAACTCCAGATTAATACAAGCAATTAGTTTATTTTAAGCATAAAGTGATTCAAGAGCAATACATGGCTGAGAAACTCAGCCTCTACACAACAGTGCTGGGTTTTCTTTCCAGCCAATTAGTGATGCTTCTAGATCCAGTTTATGGGGTTGTATTTTGATTTTGGCTTTGCTGTAGTGGGAACATCTTGTTGGCTTCCACCTCTGCTTGAACCGGATTTATTTCACCTTTATCTCCTTTTCTCATCTCCTCTTACCTTGGCTGCTGGGGATCACCTGTTCTAGTCCTTTCTACACTCCCTGCTTGGAGCATGTAATCTTGTCTTCCTCTTCGTCCCTGCTGCTTTGTCGTTGGGTCCTTGAATCCTCCAGTGGAGCTGTCCTGCTGCTCAGAGTTTAACCAGATAGCTGTGAGGAGTAAATGGGGAGGGGGCAGGTGGGGGGAAGAAAGAAAGAAGAAAAAAAAAAAAAGGGACAGTTTCAAAGCTGCTGTTGAAGATCTTGTGTTGTGGTGATGTGCAAGAATTGTGTCTGTTCATTATGCTGCTCTTTGGGAAAATCTTGGGTGGTTAGAGAAGTTTGTGTTATCTACAGACACAAGGAAAACACTGTTATTAAAATTCTTAGCAACCCTACATGCTAAAACTTAAAACAAACACCACCCCCACCCCCTGCCACCCCCATTTATACACACCCTGTTTCACTTCCCTGAAGCCATTTGAATTGCCAGCTCCTGGAGAAGTTGCTTTCTCCTTTATCCCTTCTATGTCCCTTCCTCTTGCTTAAATTTGATGTACGTTTTGTTCCTCCAAAAGATTTCCCTCTGTGAAGGTACCTCTGTGTGTGTTTAACAAAAGATACTGTGAACACTGTTAAGCACAGAGTTGACTGGATTTTTTTGGAGGTAAAGTACAAAACCATTTTTAAAAAAAAATAAAGTCCAAAGTGTAACAGTGCTATGTGACTTTTATCTTGATGGCATTATGTCATAAATAGTTTCAACCTCAAACTGATCAGCTTTATGAGATCTCGGGACCTGGGACCTGCCCTGTTCTTAGTATGAATCTTGCATAAATTTTTGGGTCATGTAAATGTGTTAATTGTTACCTTTTTTGTTTTTGATATTTTTTCATAGAATTCTGAAAGGTTTATTGCACTAGCCCAGGATGTCCAGCTGAAATTATGCTGTGATCTTAATCCCTTGCCCCAAATACATCTCTGTTGTCTTTTAAAGTGAGTTTTGACAATGTTCCTTGAGATTTGGAAGCTGACCTGTTAAATGATGTAACGTTCTGTTTCACCTTGGCTGTTTGTAGTGGTGTTTAAGAATTTTTTCCTGTAATAAATACTGATAGATAAATATGGGGAGGCAGAGTATGGGAAAATCCTTCTTGTTACTTCAGAAATACCCATTCATACTTAATTCTGAAAGTAAATCTGAGGTGTGTGTGATTCTCTGTGTTAGCATCATTCCCTGAAAAGTCATTCTAATACCACACAGTGTGGTAGTCAGAAAAAATAAAGCCTGTGGTTTGAACTAGTGCATTTGGCAATACAAATGGCTTAAGTAATTCACTTTCCCCTCCTGTTTCTTGCTTCTGCATAGGCTGCTCTTTTGGACTGTGGCTTTACAACATGTCAAACTAAGCTTGTGCTTTCAAGGGGAGCAAAAACACAGGAGGGCTAAAGGACCACCTTTGCCCACAGGGAGCCAATTCAGGGGAGGTGTGCTAGCAGAAAACCTCTTCTTTTGGAGGGAGTAGAACAATTTTCTGTTAGTATAGCTCCCTGGACTGGCTCGCTGTTGGGTCAGGCAAATACCAGTGCTAGCACAAGGAAGAGGGTGAGGATACCTAGCTGGTGGAAGGGTGAGAATGCAGCAGCAGAGATACAGATCATCTTGAACTGCTACAGAGTTGCACCTTTGGTTGTGCCAGCACAGCTTTTTGTGGGAGGTAGCTCAGGGAACTGATCTGGCTTAAAGCTTCCTTCCTTGTCATGCATTTCAAGCCCCTTTTTTTGAGTGGGAGGGAGGTGGTGTGGCGGGCGGGGGACAGGTCTGTGAGCAGTTCTGTTGATGCAGTGATGCAATTGAGGGAGCAGCATGCTGTGGCCCGGAGGTGGAGGGAAGTGTGGAGAAGGGGTGTCTAAGCTCCCTTTGCAGTGAGATGGATTGGGCTGTTGAACCACAGCATAGGAGGGTAGCTGGGAGTGGTGCGCAGTGTTTTGATGCCTTACTAGGACTTTGATTCTACAGACATGATATGCCAGGGGATAACTATTTGATGCTGACATACGTGTTCTCTGTACCAGTCTTGAGTGTTAGCATCTTTCTCAGTGGCCAAAAGCAGATACCTAGAGACAAATGTATGCGATGATTTTATTTTTTAATTTTTTTTCCATTTTCCCCTCTCCCAGCCTCCAGTCACCTGCTGCTCAGACACTTGCTGAATGGGAAATGGTTGATGAGATAGATCAGCTAAGGAATGGGGAGTCTGAGGGAGGAGAGAACCCACAGATCCCTGAGACCCTCCTGACACCTTTTATATAGGCAGTAATAGCATTGCAATGCTGTGTGGTTACTGGAGTGGTAGTTTGAGGTGGTCGCGTGCATTTCTACTAGCTGGTGATGCTTGGCCCTTTGTTAAATATTAGCTGTACTCTTAGAGACTCCCTGACTGAATTACAGCCTGTGTTAGGGGGATGGGGGCAGGGAGGGAATGTATTAGTTTTCTTCAGAAGCAATCCTAGTTTGGGGAGCAGAATGATGATTTAAAGGGAAAACCTGTAACATTCACATAAGATTTCTGATCATCTTGAGCTCTGTCAGTGTTTCACTCAGATGCTGCTTAGCTGTTGATTTTACTCTTAAGCTGTCAAAATAAGCTGATGTAATTTCCTTTCTTTTTCTTTAAAAAATGATTGTTGCTGGTGAATTACTGGAACCTAAGTACCTGATCTGTTTCTCTGTACTAATGTGTTGAGTAGTGGTGGTCTTCTGTGACCTTAGATACTTAGGACTAAAGTGTGGATCCTTTAGAAGAAATATGATATATCAGGAAGTATTAGAAGCTAATATTAATCAAGAGAAGGTGTATAACAGTTGAATAATTCTGAAATCTTTATTACATTTCCTTATCTTGATTATTGCTTGGGTATAGTTCCAGTCTGTATGTGATATGAATTAGCTGCTTCCAAGCAGTTAGCCATGTTATCTCATTGTTTTGGAAGTAGGCTTGAGTCTCCAAGTGTTTAACGTAGTTCTAGTTCAAAGGGCAGAATGTATTTCTTTGTTCCAAAATGAAAAAGCTTATTACAGCCCCGATGTTGATGAAAAATAATAATAAAAAGCAAGTTAAAGTACGTGCTAAAGTAAAAGTTTAAATGTAGGGCTATTCTAAACTGGTATCTGTTTTAGATATGCCCCCAGACATGTCCCCAGCTAATGTGCAAGTGGTACTGTTTGCCTTATTTCAACCTGCGTGTAATGTAGATGCAGTTTGAGTCTTTATTAATACAAATCCAGTGTACAGAAACTTTACAGTATAGTAGCTGAAGGCTTGTTCAAGAAGATCTGGTCTACACACAAACATTTTTGCCTGTTGTCAGGATGGATACAGGGAAGGAGAATTACCCTTTTATGACAAAGTTATGCCAGGAAAAAAATTGAGGCAGCTGTCATTTAAAAATAAAAATCTTTAGTTGTAAGGAGTGAAATTTACAGCTTGACATTTAGCTTTACTTTAAATGTGCATGGAAGGATGGTATGCATCTGAAGAACAGTAGAAGTTGAGTTGTGGGGGATGAATCTAGACCTGTTTCAAATATCTCTTTGGATTCCCCATAAATCACTTCAGATTTGCCCTTGTTTCCCTATTTGTAAATGAAGAATAACTTCCCTGAGAAGGAGTATGTCAACCAAACCAAAGCATACTAAAAAAAAATCTTGATAACTTTGTTATACCATCTTGAGTTCTTCTTCTGGTGGTTGCAATGTGAAATTTTGGACTAGGCCAAATCACTTGGTTGGTTTTGCATTTCAACAAAAATCTGTTTTAATTTGCATGAGGTAATAACTATCACTGCAAGGTGGGAGGTTTCCTTCTTGGGACATGTTCATCCTGCAGGAAGTATAAGGTTTTTTTGACTTAATTTCTAACTAAGAGCTAATGACATTCGGAGTTCATCCACTTTTAACAGAACTTCTCAAAATGAATTACAGCAATCCATTCTGTGCATGCAGGAAATAGTCCAAATCCACCTAGATAAAATCTCTGTAGTATTTATATTGAGATATATGTACTACAGATTTACAGCTTTGTGGCATGGCACCATTTTAAAAGAGTACCTGAAGGACTGTTCAAAATTTTTAAGACATTTTTTGACAATTTTTGCCGTATATTGGTGATAATCCAAATACTGTTATGTACAGAAATACAATAACTGCACTTTAAGAATGGATGATACAAAATGCCAGTTCTTGTGCTCAGTTGACTAAGTCCTCGTTGCATAGTACTTAAATGGCTTAATGCTCTGCCATCTTAGGCTATCTTACATCCAGACAAGTACTGTTGTGTGTGTTTTGGTGTTTTGTTTTGTTTTAGTTTTTTTTTTTCTGTGTGATAACTTGTGTTCTTTCATGGTTAATGTAAAATAACAATGAGAATACTTCCTAAAAGTCAGTTTAGGCAAGGTTTGAGGAAAACAAGGCATTTAATAGCCTTAAAGAAAGCTGGCCCTGTCATACTGATTGGGGTGGAGGGAACACTACTGCAGCATTTTACAGGGGACTTTCCAATCCTCTTCCTCACCCTCCTATGTATATATGTTTTCACTCTTAAGAGGATGAAGCTTTAGTTCTCAAAGGCTACAGGCATGGGTATTTCTAACTCTGAAAAATACAAAACTTCTGGAACTTTCTGAGGGCAGAGTTGGATGGGATGGGCTGAGCCAATCTAGGATCTACCTCTGGCCAAAAGGGGTGGTAGTGCTTGTTTTTACTAAACTGACAGAAGACTGCAAAACCAGCTAATCTTCTGGTGATGCTTAGTAACCTGAGTCATCCCAGCGAGGAATGAGATGAGCAGGAGAGCTCATCTGAAGCACTGGATGGGATCACTTCCATGGGGTGAAGGGAAGGGGAGAAGAGAACAGAATAGCCTCCTCCAAAGGCAGAGAGTTTTCTAGTTTGCATCTTCTGTCTTGTAACTGCATTACAGACTGTGGTTATGTTTGACAGCAGTGCTGTCTAAGCTGGCTTAAATAGTCCTCTCTGTGCTGGCACAACTATGTGTGGCAGCTTGGTGAATCAGTTCCCTGACTAGACCTGACTGGAAAACAATTTTTTTTTTTTCTTTTTTTTTCCCTACAACATCTGGAGAGGATGGTGAGGCAGAGAACGTAGAGTTGAGGCTATTCAACTGGTGTTGTCACACATGCACAAATCCAAGTTGTCTTTTGCTGAATAAGTGCTAATTTCTGCATGCATCATGTTCACTTATAGCAGCAGGAAGATTACTTCATTCTCCCTCTTCAGAGTGCCGTGGGTTATACCAGGCTCTCTCCCTGATAAGAAGCTGTGGGCTTTGCTTTCCCAACCATGTTGGATGCTCTTGTCCAGTACCTCTGTTAATAAGTTGCAGCTTTACACCACCTCTCCCCAGTATCTCTGCAGGCCTCTGGGGTTCCTCAGTTCTCTCCGATAAATCCATGTGGCCTCAGCTTCTTTTGGGAAATGAGAGCTTCAGCTTCTTTCTTTTTCTCTTGAAGAATGCTGTACTGATATTTCTCCTGACATCTTCAAGTCATTTACCTTTTACCTCAGATTTAGTTTTCCTTGTATGCTATATAGTATCATGTGTTCTTTTATGGTGAGTTGACAAAAACATTCAGCTCTCAAAGCTGAGCAGGAGATTTAAGTTACACATCAACACTGCGGGCACATGAAGGATGAAGTAGAGGTTATGGTGTTTCATCATTTCTGCAGGACACCGCTTCCTACGTAGTAAAATTGCTGTTAGATGATGTCTCCATCTGTTTTTTCCACGCCTCTTACAGAGAAGAGAAAAGATGGTACTCCTGTTGCATTTTCCAGTAGCAGCAGCAAAGTGGCTGCACAGGGAAGACTTGCAGGGAGACAAAGGATGTTCCTTATGCCCTGAGGACCATGATATTTTATGGGAGGGAGAAGAGGGGGAGAAAAGAGGACTAGACAAGAGCCTAGTATTCATTAACAAAGGAAGCTTTCAGAAGCTGAATCTAGCAGTGTGGAAAGACATCAGAGGCCACCAGGCAATCTTAACTCTTGAGCTGAGTTTACTAATGAAAAATTTCCTGGTTCTCTTCGAAGATTATTTTTGTGTACGCTTATAGTACAGGCATTTCAATATCTAGCTGGAGAGAATTGCATGGATGAGTCTATCTGATGTGGTCTTTCGCCCTCATCTGCTGTCACTAGGTTAGGGTGGTGCTCGTTTTTCAAAAGTGGAGTAACTGTCAGAGTAGGAAGCGGAACAGGTAGTCAAGCTACAGAGTTCTTCATTTCTTGATTTCTTTTTTTGTTGGTTACGCTAACAAAAGGATGTGAAAGTTTCAGCCCACAGCCTGCAATTCCCCACTCTAATACTTCCAGGCCAGTACGTAACGCTAATGCTCTTCATCCTGTTCTCTTGAGCACGTAGCTGCGTAGGTCATGAGTCTGTAGCAATGTGCTGTTTGGCTCCCTTTGCTACTGTGTATATGTGACAGGCGGCAGCTTGCTGTGTTGCTTGTGTAATAGACTTTGAGTTCAGCCTCCTGCCTTGCAAGGACAGGCTAGTCCTGCAGCTGTTAAACTCTCCACAGCAATTCATATGCACAAAGCTGTTACGTACTCTGCCTGTGCTTAATGTGCGGACAAACATGTGGGTCAGTTTTGAAACTTTGTCATGGGATAACCACAGATCAGTCAGAGTAATGTGCTTGTATGCTTCAACGGGGGAGTCTTGTGGCCAGAAGAGCCCTCTCAGCCTGTGCCGTATGTCCTGCAGTCTTGGGCTGCTTAACAAATATATTTATATATTAGAATACACAAAATGGATTTGCTTTGTTTAAATGCTCATAGCAAACTGGCTTGCTTGGCTCTTGGCTTCTTTGGCAGTTATTCTGTCCTTTTTGTGAACAAGTTGAAGCTAAGCTAGGGTTATAGCAGACCTTGTCTCAAATTTGGTCATCTCCTGGATTAAGATTTGTAGTTGTGGCAAAAATGATGAAAGCTGCTTTCTAGGAGATGGTTTATCATGACCTCTAGATGAGTTTCTGAAAACATGCCATTGTATCCTTTGTGTGAAGAAAACTTTTTGCAGAGGTGGATGCTTAATAACTTCAATTTTGCTCTGCAAAAGCAAGAGCATAGGAAAGCATGGATGTCATTTCCTTTTCTGACCTACGAAAACTTAAAAGCAATCTTTTTAAAGCAGTAATTCCATTTACGTCCTTTAGAAAAGGAGGAGCATATCTACCTTATCCCTAGCTTTCTCTTTTATATTAGTGAAACTTAAGTTTATATGATACTACAGTCTCTTTTCTGGGGTTTCTCACAAAGATCTTATTATTTCTTATGGAAAAAACAGCCATCTGATAGTCTTCACTTCCAAAGCAGGCAGTGAGGAAAACTTCTCTTGGAAAAAACTTCTGCACTTTTGTTTTGATGATCATTTCTTGATCTATTTGACCTCACTGCTAAGTAAAGGGAGTGCCCCTTGCTGGTTTTTAAATGTCCTTTGGAAAAGCTGTTCTCCTGTTCAACTGGAAGTGGAATGTTTCAGTGACCTTAGGGGTTATCATTTATCTGCATACTGTAGCTTACTATCTTTCAAAATATTACAAGATTGAGTGAAGGACAGAAAAGTGTGAGGGGAAAAACTAAGTGTGAAATGTTGGTTATGTGTAGGTTTAGATGACTATCCATACTGCAAAATGTGTTGTGTAAGACAAGTGTACTGAGCCTTTGTAAAAATGAAGTGTCAAAGTCTCTTGGAGGGGGAAAATGTAACTTTTCCCCTGAAATATTTCCCGTGAATGTTTAGGTTATGCTAGTTTATACTTGGGGGACAAAATTATAGCAAGTATAACACTATTTTTGGTATTTCGTTAAATGCTTAACTACCACCTGCACATTTCTTTTTTTTTTTTATACTTTTCTGTCTTACTTGTAATCCTGTGCGTTCATATGAAGTAATAAAAATGTAATAATCTGGAACTCTATGGCAAGATGCTATGGGAACCTAGTTCTCATATCTTAAAGGAGTATTTTTTGTAAACTCTTTGCAAAATCTAATCCCTTAGTCTTGCCTCTGCAATTTTTCTTGAGTGACGTGCATCGATTTGGGAGTGAACAGCTTCAGTGCTCAGATGAGACAGGCCATGTGGAGGTCCATTTTGTGTGTGATCTTTTGAATTCAGCAGGAATGCCATATTTATCTCTTGAAGAAGCCTAAACTGTTGAAAGAACTGTGTTTTGCTAGGGCTCTCTTAAATCAGTGGTTTTCAACCTGCAGTTGGCAAGAAGCAACTGTGGAAAAACAAGGCTATTGCTAATAGTTTAAATTGCGTGGGGTCTTTATGCTTTTCAGGAGCCCACAGTTTGAAAATTACTGCTCTAAATGATTTGTAAACAAGGGTTGTTTTCCCTTTCCAAAGTGGCCGTAGGTGTTAAGGAGTATGAGCTGATATTTAGTCATCTATTAGATTAGGATTGAGTTTTATCTTTCCTTTCTCTTCTCGTATCTAACTATTGAAAATTATATTTTATCCAAAAATGGATATCACAGAGGAGACTAACCCTGGAAAACTTCAACTTGAAAGCTAACTTCTGGAAAAAGGTTAAAGTGGTGTTAAGTAGGTCTATTTTAAGTGTTGTTTGCCCTATACTCAGGGCTTCTGTATTTTCCCTTACAAGAACCTTGTTGTGAAGGCCAAACTCCTGCTATAGAGTTTGTGTTGGATTTAAAGATTTCATTAGCACTCCTCCCTTACATGGTTGTGAAAGGAATTTTGAATACAAAGGCTTGAGCATAAACTGATGTAGTCTCCGTGCTATGCATTGGCAGATACCCTAAAACAACAGGTAAACCACCTTTCTGGTCTCACAAGGACATGGATTTATTTATTTTAGTGACTATAAGGTATTTGAAGTTTGGAATGGACCGTAAGCTGTTTGGTAATCCTGCACTGCTGTTCTGGGTATCAAAGCCCAAATAGCCTCCATCCTGACCATTCTTCAGCTCACTCTATTTTACTAGAACCATAGCTGGGGTCACAGACTGAGCACGCTAACAGTACAAAATTGAATATAGAGTTCAGAGGTTACTCTGCTCAACAAGTTACTCAGTTTCAAATTAGATTAAAAATTGACTTCCTAAGTTAAAGATGTTGCAGAACTGTAGTCTACTTTGTGTGGAGGCTGCACTCCTTGCCTATAACAAGCAGATTGGTTCTTGTTCCTAAATCATCTGTTTGCCTGTGACTAATCTTGAATCCGTATCTTCCTGCTGCTTGTACTTTGAGCTGAATTTTGTGCTCCAAATAAGAATAGCAGATAGGACTTTCAATTTTCTCAACGCCTCGTAGCCCAAGGACTGCTCCTGCCCCTAGGATAGGAAATGCCTTATGCAGCTTTATATATAATGGGAGATGGTGGAGGGGAAAGCATGTAGGGAGAAGTCGATCACAGCTGCTTTGGTCTATACTTACTGGCATGTTGATGAACTTTAGCAGCTAAATGCACTTGTGATGACACCTCACAAACTTCAGAAAGTAAGCAGTTATTTTTGGCAAACTTTTTTTTTCCCCCAGGACTAAAACTACTAAACCTACTTTAAAAAAAGAGTCTATGCAAAAACACTAGTTCCCAAGAAACCAGCACCTTCTGCTTATCATACTCATGGACATTTCAGCATCCTAACCCTAAATCCTGCTTGATGTGCTTTCCTGTCTGTTCTTCTAGTATCTGGAACTTGGAGGGCTTTCCATTGCTGTAAAGGAAGAGGAATAGTTCTTTCATATTTAGTTTGGGGGAAGAGATGAGTGGTTATCTGATCTCATCTGTAAGGCAGATAGATCTTTGCTCTCAGCATGCCATGGTGCTGCCTAGGCGGGTTTTCATGATTCTGCCTGTAAGCAGCAGAGCTAATTTCAGAGCTGGTTTGTACTGGCAGACTTGCAGGGTTAAGAGTGCTGAATTTATTGCATAGTTTTGAGATTCTGTTGGTAGTGGCAAAACTCTTTTAAAAAAAAAAAAAATTAATGCGCTGAACACTGGTGTGCTGCCCCATAGTTTTGCCAGTACAGCTATATTAAGGTCTGTTTGTAAGCTGGGTCCTGAAGTCAGGGTTTGATAAGCCTTGGCTTTAGTGAGAGGTCCCAGGTTAGGCTGAGCAGTGTGCGTGGGACCTTAGTTGTGAGTGGGCCAGAACGAAAGCCGTGGATTTGGGTATGTGGAAGAATCCCTGCAAGTGGTGTCCTGCCTCTGAGCTACAAACCATCTATTCACAGTGGCTGCAAGAGGGCACTGGTGCCTGCTGGAGCAACTGGTGGTTAGGTGTGACAAGTGAGGCTCTCCTGTGGACAAATTCCTGCTTTCTGTCAGCATGGCAGCCAGGGTGCAAATGGCCTTTGGCTGTTAATGCTATAACTAGCTCACTCTCCGCTGTCAGTCCACATGTGGTGTAGGGTTGGGGGCTAAAGCAGAATGAGTCAGATGATCTTGGGAATATGATCTTTCACTTCAGGTGGCCTCACAAAAGATCATAAGCTTACTCTCATTCTCAAAATGACATGCAAAATACTTGTCTACAGACTTTCAATCTCCTTAGCAATGCATTCTTTTACTTAGGTGGCTCCTCCCTGTTAGTTCAGTCTGAGGGGAGGTAGACAAGATAGAGCTGAATATGAGCTAACGGGACATCATAGCCTTGAAATATCCCAAGAGTCTTTCCTCTTGGAACCAGTGAAGGAAAATTAGTATCTTTCTAAAACTAGGTCTCTTTTTGAAAATCCAGATTTAGCATAAATGAGGGTCAAACTTCACAAAGAATGCTTTTAGAAAAGGAGATGATAAACTTTAATAGCTGTATAATTACTTGCCTTGTTTGAATCCACTGAAGGAATGTAAAGATGCATCTAAAACAAAGAATTAAAAAGTTTTTGTTGTTCTGCCTCTTGATTAAGTGGGCTGTGAGTGCCATACTAAATGGTATAGTTAGTTTAGTTGAGAGATGTTTCTGTGAAATCCAGAGACAAGGAAAATGGAAGGTCAACCAGAGCAAGGAAATAAATTTTGCATAAAAATATAGTCTTAAATAGATGTTTCTGGTGTTGTGGTTGGGGTTTTTTTTGTGTGTTTGTTTTGTTTGATTTTTTTTCTGAGGGTGTGGATTTATTTTTTTCTTTTTTTGATGGGGTGGGGGTAAGCATAACTAAGACCTGTCTGAAGGGAAATCATGGCTATTTAGTTTTAAGGTACTGGAACTACAGACTAAACTCTGATAGTCTTCTGAATACATCTTAAAGCAGTTTTGGGAAACAGACAAAATATTTCCCACTCTAGGTGAAAAACAGTTTCAGGTAAGTACCTGTCATCTTCCTGTGAGAGAGAAAGAAGTATATTCATTTGAAACCTTTGCTTATTAAAGTTCTAGCGTAAAACTTGGCGTATAGTATTTGGGGAGAGATGGTGGGAGGAGACAGGCAGGTTCTGTGTGGTGTTGTGGTTGTTGATTATTTTTTTGTTGTTGTTGTTTTGTTTTTTTTTTTTTTTAAGCTTAGAAAGCCAAATAGGATAGAGCCACTGTTGGCTTATGAGCCGTGAGTTATTTGTTTTCCAGAATAAAGTTAAACATTATGCTATCTTTTTTTTTTTAACTATTACATCACAGTAATGTAAGCAAGTTTGTAGGAGGGTTGGATTTCTGAAAAGGCATGAAATTACTCTCTGTGCAGAATCGCGATTTTAGTGGAAAATATTGACATTTATTGATTATAGTTTAGATATCCTAAATTTGATGTCTAGTGTGTGTAGAAGATGCTGCAGGAAACATTCAGTAGATTTTTCTTCCCTTTTACATAAAGGAGAGGTTATGCTAGAGCAACTGTAATAAAGCATTTCACCCTGACTTTGAAGAAACCGCAAGTCCATCTACAGACCTTGCCAAACTGTGCAAATTTGCATTGAATTTATAGTACATACAGGTTTGGGCAGTAACTCTGATGGTAATTTCCGAGAAATCACAATTTTACATCATTTAACCTAAATGAGCAGTATGGGAGACTACAGTTAATGCTGGCCAATATAGAAGGTCTTTCAGGAAAGGTCTTGGTTCCTCTGCAGGAAAATAGAATATACATCTAAGGGATGCATAGCAGTGGAAGTGAATTTTTTTATAAAAACACAATTCATGGTTACACAGTAGTTTTTAATGTAGTGTAGATTTTAAATGCTGTAGAGAGGGGTGGTCATACCATCCCCTTTGTGCTAGTGCCCTCACTTTGCGTAGATGCATGGTGGGTTGGATCAGGGAACTGATCCCTGAACCATCTTGTTGTGTTACTGTGCAAATGCAAGATGAGTTGAGCGTCTGAGGGGTGGGGAGGATGAGTGGGATCAGCCCTTTCAGTGGAGAGGTGGATTTATCGTGGATTAAAGTGTCAGGTAATCAGTAAACATAGCTTCAAGACATTGAAGACATGCTGTAGAGTGGACTTCTCTGTTTACAGTAACCTTCAGTTTGCAGTAATCTGTCTTCTAGTAACCTGGGATAAGCAAGTTGTGGAATTTCGAGTCGTCTTACTCTGCTTCTTAATTAACAATTTACACAGTATATTTTGCAGTCATACATTTTACATGCACATGCATTCTACTGCTGCTGAATTTTTTTCGTCCTTTAAAGCACCTGAGTCAGGCAATCCTCATTCTGCTCTTGATGCTGCCATGCTAGTGAATGTGCCTCAAGTTGCAGTATGTCTCCAGTGAGTAGATAAAAATCTTTTATCCAATGTGTTTGTTCGTCATAAAATTAAGAGAAAATTACAGAGAAACTGATGCTGTAATGGAGACATTAGGATCATCACTAGTTGCTGTCAGCTAAAGGTGCTTTCCAGAGATCAGAACAGCTGAATCTATCTTTATATCCCGTAGTAGTGATTCTCATAGGTATTTCTTGTTTCTGGCTCCTACAGCATAATGGTAATCTTAATTCTCCTTTTGGATTAGAGTCGGCACACTTTTGAATGTTAGCCTAAAGGAAGGGTTTCTCTTTACCTGTTCGGGTGATCTGTGTATTTGGGCTTTAAGGAAATGACAACAATCCCTGCAAGGTTACCATACATCTTTAGGTTTATGATCTCAATTGGAGAGATGGACCAGTACTGAATCAGCTTGTTTAGAGGTAATGCTTGTGCAAATGGCAGAGATTTCTAGCCATGGGAACCTCCTGAGGGTAGTTGACTCATCACACCAGACCACTGTGAAGCATTGTTGTTTTAGTTCAGTATCTTTTTTCACTGAGAAATAATCCCTACCACAGAGGATCCATGGGTTGACCACAAAATGTATGAGTTGAGCAGGTTTTGACTGGGCTTTCGATGTGGTCATCCAGTCAGGATGCATATTCATCACTGCTACTGGTTTAGGGCTTTTGCCTTTACACAAGGTTGAAAGCTGATACAGGGCTTGCTTCCAAACAAGAGTCGCCAGGGCAAAAAATCAGATAGAGCTAAGGACCGTTCAGCACTTGTGCTGAATTCATCTGCTGAGATTTGTCAGCCAGCAACTCGGATGGTTGACCAAGGAGCGCACAGCAGGGCTATGTCAGATCAGCACAGTGTTCGGGAGAGAGAACTGGAGTAAGAACTCTTCCCGGAACACATCTATTGGCTCATTCAGCAGTAGGTCTTTTTGCCTTCCATTGGAGCTTTGTGATCTGTGTGGTGGTCTCTCCTGCAGGAGCACATATCTGGCCTACTCCTGTATGTGTCATCTGTTCTCAGCAGCACACTGTGCAAAAACCTATGCAGCACATAGTATTGTTGACTCTAGCTCCTTTCCCTTCTAATAGGCCTTGATTCTGCAGCATCTTCACTGTAATACACATCTGCCGTGTTTTTCACTTAAAAGGAGTCCAAGGCAGTTATACATCTAACAAATCGGAGTAAGTGCATACTCTGTTCTTGAGCAGTCTCTTAAGCAGTAGCTACACTTCTAGTTCCTAAGCAGATGTACTGTGGGATTTGCTGGGCATGCTTTTCATGAGGGCATTGTTTAAGGCAACCCCTTGTGTGGCCACTTACACTTTGCCCTTATTGGAATTGGGATTCTGGGCTAGTTAAACCTTTGTCTTAACCCTGAACAGTCATTCTTATGCAAGGTGAACTTGCAGAAGTTACTTCTTTTTAAAAAAAAAAAAGGGGGGGGGGGAAGCGAAATCACTTGTCCCATATGCAGTCTCATGAACTTGTGCCAGCATAACTGAAGCTGATGGAGTGCAGGGGTAAGAATGAGTGATGGAACAGAGAAGGGAAGGGCTGCAAAACCTGATGTTGCTGCTGAAAGATATGCTCATGAGACTGTGCTTTGAATCTGTACCGTTGATTGGAGTTAGCCTCCATGAGTTTTGCCTCATGCTAGTACTGAGTCTTCAAAAGGGGCAAAAGATTACTTAGATGTTTTGCCAATGTCCCCTGTTGCAAAAAGCAAAGATAAATTTTTGTCATGTCCAAAGCCTCAAATCTTCCTAAAGTGCACTGAGCTCTTTGATGAGATGATGTAGTTCTCGGTTCTGTACTGTCCTATAGTTTGAACTACTTTAAAATGGTACTACAGTACCCTTAAAAATGGCGTTTCATCTGCCTTTGGCTTGAGGGATGCCTGGTAATCTGTCGTTTGAATCTCCATTGAAATATGCAGGACTAACCAGTCTCTGTCAAAGATGACGCAGGCTTGTAGGAACTGTTCTTTGTTCTTGCCATCATGCCACAAGCAGAAGCTGTAGATGTTCATAGGATGACTTATTTAAGAAATCGCGTAGCTTAGCAGTTGTCAGGAGGAGGGAAAACCTTCAGTCTCCTGTTTTCATGTGATGATGACATGCATAAACTGAGGTACAAACCTCCATGCTGGAGCTTGTCCTAAGATTTAGCAACATGATAGGCAGAAAGATGGCTTCTGTTAAAAGGTTTCTGTTGTGGTTTTTTTTTTTTTTTTAATTTCCTTTTTGATCTGTGGACTGCCCTGAATATAAAGCATCTATCTACATGGTTGGCTCATGGAAGCCTCGTTGCTGAGAGTAACAAATCCTGCAAAATTAGCCTATTCTGTTAATTTGGGAATGAAGCAGAATAAATGGTTCTTAGTTTGTGCCTGGAAGTATTTCTAAAGAACAAAGGCTTGACAATCCTTGAAGATGTATGCTGGTTACTTAAACTCCTGCATTTGTATTTATGTGGCTGCTGTGGGTATGGATCCTCTTGTAGCCTTTCTGAAGGTGGAGTCATTTCTTTCCTCCTGTTGCCTTTGCCCTTAAAGCTGGATAGTGCAGACGTCTACTGTGATGGGTGAGTGGATGTCATTCTCAGGAAAGTAACTTTAAGGCAAAAGTACAGGGTGAGGGGTTTTTCTTTTTTTGTCTTTAGTAGTTGAACTAGGTGTTTTGGTTTCTTTTCTCGAGGACCACATGAACAAATCGAACAAATCTGAACAATGCAAGGTTGAGTTGCACCTGTAAAAATGGATTCATTTTGTTAGCTTCCTCCTGTTCTGCACAAAGCCACGAGCAGCAGAAGTACTGGAAGAACCTGCTGCGTAGGCTTATGCTAACCGTATGTTAACTTTGCTTAAAAAAAAATTAAACCCTACCTCCTGCAGAACTTGATTTGCCATTCAGAAGAGCTTTCCACTTGCTGGGAGTGAAGGGGGATTTTTCAGTCCCTGGCAATTGTGCAAGGAGATGGCTATTGTTACTGGCTCAAAGACTGTAGAAAGAACTTTAATTTCCCTGCTCTGTTTGATGCCTCTGCAACTCCAGACTGTTTTTCGATGCAAATATTCAGCTGACTGTCCACTGTTGCTGCTTCTAGGTTTCTTTCATTTTACTTTTTCTTCCCCTATCCTTGTGTTTCCTCTACATTGAGTGTTTGAAGTTATTTTTCATGAAACGTTTTTGTTTCCAAACTAATTTTGTTTTCTCTCTAGGTCATTTATGTATTTGTCTTCACTAATGTTTTTGCAACATCTCCGAACATAGTATCCTTTGTGAATTTAACTAACATGCTGTTTACCCTTTCTTCCAGATCCAGTTTCTGATCCTACTTCCACATTTGGGAGTATGCAAGGGACAAACACATCTCTTTGCGTAGCTTGACTGGATATCCCAAGACTAGGATGTTAGTATATTTAAACAATTTTTTGCATTAAAATGTTGCCAGTATCTTAATTGCACATAGATTATTATTTTTTGAAATGTAATTAGCTTTATTGGCATTATGCATATTCAGAAGCCTGTTAGTAGAAACAGTTTTTCTGCAGTCTGACTAGTGCTTATTGGTGACTTTAAAATGGGTACAGGAGTAGGAAGAATTTCAGGGTTGCTTTTTAAATGAACCAGGCTTATTTAGTGTTACAGCTTTAGCACTCATTCTTGAAAATCTTGGCTCTTTGTCTAATAAGATTAACTGTAGGTTAATCCAAGAACGTATAAAATCTTTAGACTCTGTTCAAGATATTTATGAAAGACCACTTCAGACTTCTGAATGCATGAATACAGGTCCTAGGAGAGATTTTTAAATGCCTGAACTAGTCAAATATCTATAGAAATACTTGCATCAAATAAGCATTAAAAAAAAAAAAATTGCACACTGAAGTTTTTTGAATCCCTGCATCGCAGGTCACATTATTCTGGTACTTGTAAGGAACCAATTGTCTGGAAGAGTAGACCCTGTGCTAACCTATTTTTGCAGATTTGATAATGCAGCTTCTTTTAAAATGTGTTTTGTGATTCTGTAGTTATTGCAAAATGAGATATTGCATGTTTTCTGTTATGTAAGCAAATGTCTGGCGGTAATTAGCAGATAGATAAAGAAGTCAGCATTAAACTAATGTGCTGTTTTTAAAAATGTATTTTTGACTCTGCAACCTCTTGGAGTGTCTCATGTATTCAACTACTACTATATTTAATTGAATTACTTATTGAAATACTACTATAAGCAACTATTTAAATTACTGAAGTGAATTTATGCTGAATGCAATGTTCATTGTGTAGCTGTGGATTTTGCAGGTTCCTCTGCAGCCTTAGTTGTCCAGTGCGCTTCCATTCTTTTCCCCTTGTAAGTGAAAGGAGCGTTCTCTTCATGCGGTTTGAATTCTTTTGTTAACTGTTGCTGATCTTCTTGGCTAACATTTTAAAGTAATTGGTTATAGTTTCTCTGCTTGGATTTTCATTTGTACTGTCCAGCTCTGTACATGGGCAATAAATTTAGGTAAGATTGCAGTTCTTCTTTGGCTTTGCTGCTTCAACAGATGTTCTCAGAAGAACTAGTGCTAGGGAAGTGCGGTGTTTTGCAACATTTGTTCTAGTATCGTGCTGCATTTTGTTTTAGTGGCTGATTCCTTCACTCACCCCTTCTGCTGTTATTCCTGTGGTTTTACAGAAAAGCAAGTTTATTGTAGCTGCTTACAAGCTTTTCAAGGGAATTTGGGACTCATTGAGTACTATTGTTTACTTTATCAAATCTACTGAAGCGCAATGTGTTCTAGAAGTCTAATATTCCTTGAGCCTGGAAACGTTTCTGGTGTCAAAGAACACTTTTAGAAAAAAAAGTCAGCTGTATTTGGTGAGACCCCACCTGGAGTACTGTGTCCAGCTCTGGAGTCCTCAGTTCAGGAAAGACATGGACCCGCTGGAGCGGGTCCAAAGGAGGGCTACGAAGATGATCAGAGGGCTGGAACACCTCTCCTATGAAGACAGACTGAAAG
>JAVKLA010000093.1:26498764-26534163 GCA_034782735.1 Sagittarius serpentarius | reverse complement strand
GAACACTCAAGGCCAGGCTGGACGGGGCTCTGAGCGACCTGATCTAGTTGAAGGTGTCCCTGCTCACTGCAGGGGGGCTGGACTAGATGGCCTTTGATGGTCCCTTCCAACCCAAGCCATTTGATGAATCTATGAAATAACCTTCAGAGGATTTAAGGTATAAAACTGAGAGTAGTGGGGGACAAGGCACTTCCATGAAATTGTTAATGTTTCTTGCACACACTGTGGCAATTTATTGTTCACTCTTTATGCCATACTTTGTTCATTACATGTGCATGATACTCTTCCTTTTAGATAAACTTATGTATGAAGAATTCTGCAGGGAAAAAATGACCTTAAGGAAAGGTATTTACAAAGTGTCATAGACAGCAACCTGGTTTGTAACGTTGAATATCTGTTAGTGCTACTCTAGACTTTTAATCCCCTGGGATCAGATGATTAGCATGTAGCCTGCAGTAGTGCAGTTTGTATCAAATTCCTTCACTGTTGATATGGCTGTACTGCTGACAGTTCCTAGCCATGGATTAGGAAATCCATCAGAGACTTTTTTTCTCTGAAAGGGCTGTTCAGAAGTTACAAAAAGAGCTGCTTTGGATATAAGTGGACAGTGACCCTCATCTTGAAAACTGAAGCTTTTCTAGCAAAGCGGCACTCAAAACTATTAAGTGTTTCTGTTGTTTCTTCATATAGAGGTTGTTACAGATATTTCAGTCTCCAAAGAATTTAGCAATACAACATAGCGTGGAATGCCAAGCTTGAGCAGCTTTGTGTGTAGATTACCTGGAAAATTTAACTCAGATTTTGAACAAAGGACCTGTGGTAGGCAGTTTCTTAGAGGGCCGAATGTTCTCCCAGTGTTTCTCTGCTCAGCACCAACAAATTGTTTTTAGATCTACTGGGCATCCTGAACAGGGACTTCATTCTTTGAACAGACTGGAGGCAGTAACAGGTCTTCTAAGACCTTTTCATTGAGGTAAAATTGGAGCAAGGCTGGCTGCTCTAGAACGCTGATCTCTATATGTTTGTCTTTGTAGCAATTTGATGTTCTTGACTAGAAACCCATAATATGATTAATTGTGAGCATATTCTGAGATTCTGCTGTAATTCAATGACACTGAGAAACTTAGTGTGCAGAAAGTGTAGGACTACTGTCTTCTCTCAAGTTCAGATCACTCATGCTGCTTGCAAGCAAACAACTTCAACTAGACTGAGAACAAAAGTTGTGAGGGAATAGGGTGGCTTCAGCTAAAGTACAGTGGATTAAGTGTTTGACTTCTGTGATTATGAAAGGCCAATAACATGCTGTGCTTCAGAAATTCTAGAAGGTCTGGAGTAAATGAGATGGAGAAGACTGGGCAGTGTCAAAAAGCTGCACAGAACTGCTTGGCTTGAGGAAGACTTAAAGATGATGATAGGAGCTGAAATTACTTTGTATATAACTCAGTTAAGTGCTATGTAAACTGTTAACTTTACCTGTAGACAGCAAATTCACTGTAGCTACCCGGAAAAGATACTTGGGCATAACTTCAAAATCCGGAATGACTATAGTAAAAGATGTATTCTCTATCGTGTTACTTTTGTATCAGCCAAATCCCAAGGGATTTTTGCTGACTGTGATCTTCAGCTCTTTATCCAGTACCTACTTCAGATGTCCATCTCAAATCTGAGTTAATGGGAAGGCAATCCGAGAGAATGAACAAGGAAGTCAAACAGGTCTTGATGTCAGCAGTGTTGCTGTCTAGCTGTCCCTGGTCCTGCCACTTGTTCCTGCTGAGGTAACTGGACTAGGCCAGGAAATTATTCCTGTCTAGAAATAAGGCAAGCAAAACCAATTATTTTTTTCATTGTCTTTGCGCCTGCACAGTTGTTTGTATTGCCAGTGAAAAGGGAAGAGTGTGAATAGAAATGCGTGATGTTAAGCAGCCTTTCTTCTATCCCATGTTGCTGTCAAGGAGGAAAAAGAAGAGCTCAGTGTAACCCCAGTTGTAGTTGGACACAAAATACCCTAAAGAAACTAGATGCTTCTCCTGGGAAGCACATCTGCAGGCATAGCTTATAGAATTGATGATGTGTATCTGAAGCTAAAAGGTTAGTAAGATTCAAAGAGTTGCTACGTGAAATGATGGCAAACGTTACATGACTTAAGAAGTGAGAGAGAGATTTATCAGTCACTTGCTGTTTGGGAAAATTTCCAGTAAACCCCAAAGGTCAGGCTGTCTTATAGCTGTTTACTGCAAGTTTCTTGCATCTGTGTGTAGTTTTTTTTTTTAAAGAAGGTTCACTGCTCCTAGTCTATACCGAGCAATGCTCCATCACATCTGGCAATTTCAGTTCCCGCAAATTATTTCAGCACCAAATTGTTTTGCTGCTATAATCTTTTGTTACAAAGTTGTCAGCAGCTGTGCTTAAGCTTCTCTGTTTCTAGAGGAATATCAGGGTTTGCAGCTTCTTTAGTCCATAGGTGTAACCTGAGGTGTGAATAAAGAACAGGTAAGAATGTTTCTGCTAGTATTTAGCTCTGTTGGCACAAGAGTAACAATTATAATACAGATATATCTTCCGTGCTGTATGCAAGAGTTCTCACATGCTTACTTTGTACCATTGTGCTCTTGATGGTATTGTCGTGCAAAGTAAAGTTGGAGGGGGCTGTTAGGCTTAGCTGTGTTCCCTTCTTGTTTGCACCTTGTGTTTTAGACTGAGGAATGCCTCACTTGAGGTATACTTTCAAATGTGACTTCAGTAATGACAGTTACTATAATCTGCTCTGTAGCTAAGTATGAATTCTGTGCTCGTGTCTTTCAGTGTTAAAATGCTTCTCTTTGTGTGGTGATCTGTTTGCTTTGGGGGTTTTTGTTTAAGGTGGATAACTTTTGCCCCCTGCCCTGCTTTCAGTTACCTTTTCATTTTTGTGTAGCTGCCTGTATCACTGACTGATTTCACCTAGATCATCCTTTCTGTTGAGACAGAACTGAACAGTCCGTCTGAAAAGGCTAAGGATATTATTCTAGAGTTCGTGGGAAGCCTCCTCAAAACGTCAGGTGTGCTTCATATTCACTGTAGTCACAATTCAGCTTTCTTTCCATGATCTAGATTCTTCTTTTCTTCTGTTAGCTTGTTAATCAGAATTCAGATACACTCACTGGTGTTTTAGTGAAATAATCACTTGACTTAATAAAGCGGTATGTCTTTGCATATCGTAAGATTTTTCAGGATGCTGTTAGCTAGCTGGAGTCAAAAGGCATACTCTTCACTGGGGCAATTATGTAATGGCTTATGATGGAGGCTTATTTACCATCAGACACACTTTTACAATCACAAATAACAGAATAAAAAGGCTCTTGGCAGTTTTTACCTTACAGGTAAGCTCAGTATATTCACCTCTCAACTAAGAAACGTTGAATAAACTTTCACAGGTCTATGCTATTTGTTGAAGATCATCAGATTTTCAATGATGGGTGATATATCTATATTTAGTTTCCTAAGTAGAATCACATTTTCATTCCGCTTTGCAGACTCCTCTATAGATTTGAAAATCTCTGTAAAGATGGCGAAAGGGTTATTTATAACTTGAGATCCCAAAAGAAAATAATGTAGTGAGTTAATTCAGTAATGAATGATAATGTAACTGACCTCCTGTGATCAAGGAGGTGAAACGGAGTCACGCTCCAAGGGTTTGCTAGATCACAGCTGTGGTTTCGTAGATGCTTTTTCTGGTGGCAGTCCTTGTTTAAATGGATTCAGCAGCTTGTGCCTACCCTTTCTGGGCTGTTTTCTCACTGAATTGTTTCAACTAGTTTGTTTCAGTAGGTGGCTCTGTGTTGCAGACAGAATGATGTGGGGCAGGACTGAGTTGCTAGAGGAAGGCAACCCTCTTCAAATAGGACTGCTGTGGAGTATGAAATATAGCTAATATCTCAGCCAGTTTGACTCACACCTCTAACACGCTTCTGCATCGTGCCAATACATATCTCTTGAGGCGGGGGTGGGAATCAATGTTATCCTGTTCTTCCACATATACAACTTTTGGGGGAGAGGGAGGGTTCCTCCATGGTTTAAACTGACTTGGGCCTCTGCTATACCTACTTGTGGCAAGTTGACCTGGCAGCACACCTGAATCTGACTGATCAGTGGTACGAGCATTACTGTGGCCATGAAAAAGTGGAGCAGTGAACTGATGCTGGTGGAAACCCTATCTCTTCTGTGGGAGGCATTTTCCAGGCAGATCAATTCAGTCTACTGCAAGGCTACTCTCACGCTTGTGCCAGGGGAGCATGGAGTATGGGGATAAACGCTGGTGGTTAATGAATGTTGTCTTAACTTTGCCTGGCAGTGAAGCATTAACAGGTTGTCTCCCACAGGGAAAAAGTTTAAAGGTTTTTATTTTGCTGCAATAAATAATGCAACACTGTTGGATATGGAAAAAACTGCCTCAAGTTTGAGAAACGTGTGGGTCTCTATATAAAAATTTTTTTTGTCTATGGTGTTTAGCACTATTGAGCATTCTCATTCTTGGGCTATTTGGCTCTTTTAATCTGTTTATAAACTTTCTAGCTAGTTGGTATAGTTTTTTCTCAGTGAAAGTTGTACCTGGCTGCCTGCTGGAACTCCAGACCTGGAGGATGAACAAATAAGAGCACCATCTTTGAACTGAGATACTGAAAACCAAATACCACTTCAACTTTTAGTGTTAAAGTTTGTTTGTTTGGTTTGGTTTTGGGGAGTGTTTTGAGGTTGGGTTTTTTTGGTGTGTTTTTATTTTTTTTTTTTTTATTTAGGTCTTATTCTACCATCAAGTAAAAACTACCTTTTTAAGGATGCATGGTAAGTTGGTAGTTATTGAAACTCTTCTGCTGTCACTCTTTGCCATTTTGTGATAGCTGTGTTTTCTGGTTTATTTTCTAAAGGAATAAAATCTAAGTCTCTACAAGAGAAGGGTCCAGGCAGATCCTGCATTGGTGGTGACTGGCTGTGAAGAAAACCAGATAGTTGTACAATAAACCTCCTGATCCCGAGTTAAAATGTAAAACAAAAGCCCACAACCCCTGACTTGAATAACTAGCCAGATTAGTGATGCAGTGTAGTATCTACAAATCGGAGGATCTTCCCACCCCCGCAAATCCACATGAAGATTATGGCTTGGTCTGCCAGAGCAATTGCTGTGTCTTGAGGTGATGTTGAGACAGCCATTGCAGAGAGTCCTTGGCTTTTCTTTGAATTCTGCTGCTGAGGCTTTCGATTAGAGATAAGAAGGTTGCATGCCTTCATGTAATTCTCTTCTTAATATCAGATCACACACACAAAAATACTCCTTGTGGGAGGGGTGCAGGAGATGGTCCATCTTAGGCCTTTTGCGTTGCTATGCTCTGTACTCTGGCAACAAGCTGTATAACTTGTCACTTCTGGGTTTTTTGGAGGTGACTTTTCAGTTGTAATCAGTGAGGTAATCTGCCAGAGTGCTAACATAGGATGGCGAGACCTGTTTCCATTTCTCGCACTGCAAAACAGCCTGATAAGCTTGCTTTCTTTGCCTCTCTGTTCTGCCCTGTAGAGGGGTGAGATCTACCCTTTTTAGGGGATTTGGCAGGGCTTTTTTCTATTGTGAAGGTGAGTGCGTTGCAGCACTGTAGTTCAGATATGTAGCTGTTTTTCGGTCGTACTTAGCTCATTAACTTTTAAATGCCTTGCTGCGAGTTTGATATTGCATCAGAGAAAATGTGCATAGACTTGATTCTCTGAGGAAAAAGAATTGCTTGGTTGAGGGGGATGCTTGGAGAGAAGAGTGAGGATGGCCTGCTGCGGCTTCTTCTTTATTAAAATTACAGACCAGTAGTGGAATTTTAATGAACTCTTGCAGGATGGGTGGTCAGAAGCACTTTATCAACAGTGCTTGTCTGCTGCTGTAGTAGGTTTTTTGTCCCTTTTTTGATTTCTCAGCTTATTGCTGAGAAAGGTAAGTTACTGTAACAGTGAAATGGCTGTATGACAGAACATGTACCTTGTTGGCTTCTTGATTGCTTCAAATGAAACTTCTCTACTGGTCTCTACTGGTGATGCTGTTCTACAGTGAGTAAAACATTAGTCTAAGGCCAAAGGATTATTTTTTTTTCCCTTGAGCTCCAAGGGCCTGTTTAGGGACCTCAGCAGGTGATACCACATATTTTGTCTTGGGAACACAAGGTGTTCTGGTGAAAAGAGCTGTAGAAGACCTATGTATTGCTATATAGGACTTGGTCATACCTGTTTTTCTTTTAAACAGTACCTATCTTAACACCCGTAGTTATTTTCTTCTGTATGCATGTGCCTGTATGGCTTTTACAGAACCAGGTTATTGATATTTAAGGTCCCTGGAAAGTCCTTGGATTTACTAAAGCATCTGTTGTCTCTGGAGCAGGGATGTCTGCAGCAAGTCCCTGAGCAGTGCAGCTTCATTAACAAGAATGTAGAAGCATGAAGTTTGAAAAATTGCTGAAGATGCCCAGCTTTTTCTTTGTTCCCCAGGAAGCTAAGACAAAGTTGGTTTAACTTGTAGTTGGAGTACTTAATTGGGCTCCATTCAGATAACGAGATCTCTCATCATAGGTGGATGGGAGTTTCTTTTATTTTGTTGCATGAATAAAAGAATATTCACAACTTATAATTACATGCATGTCCTGAGACTTGATGTATATTAATAACTGTCCCGTGACTTTTTTTTCTCCTCCCTTGTTGCTTGGTCTTGCTTTTCTATTAAGATGCCTGTGACTGAAACATTCAAGTTTAATAGATTTTTGTCCTGAAAGAGACAGAATTCCCGTGTTACACGTAGACTGTAGGATTTTTCTGAATTAATTCCTGCTTCAAATCCCATAGCTGTGGATAAATATATCCAATCTTGACCAGAAAATCTAGGCATGAAAAATCCAATAAAAACCTGATGTGATGGTGGTGGCTCTTGCTTCCTACTGGTTAATGAGACTCCTAACATGATGAATGTAAGTGTTGGGGGAGAGTACAAGGGGAATAGATCTTAGCGGCCAGCCCACGCTTACCTAAATAACACCTCCAGCATCCTAGAGTAGGGAAAGCGTCGGTCTGGTCCTGGAGTGCATGTCCTGTGTTTTCAGTTGGACCCTTGTAAAATTAAGAGTGTCGTTTGTCTGGCTGAGTTTGATCAGGTTTCAATTTCTGCTGCTGGATCTGGGTATGTCTTTGAGAAGCTGTTTTTCCTGTTTCTGGATATGGTTTGTGGCTTTCTCCATTCCCCTCTGCCTCCCTTTTGAAGCAGAGTTTAATTGCATTTGCTTTGGTAAGCAGCCTCTGTGACCTGGGCCTTTTGTTATTTACTGTTCTTCCTGTCTTTGTATCTCGTGCAAATTTAGTGACTGCTTTCTTCCAAGTCACCGCTAAAATGTTAAATGGCATAGGGCCGAGAACCAATACCTGGTAGACCTCACTAGTAGTGGTTTCCCATTGACACCAACATTTCAAGAGCTGTCACTTAATCGATTTTTAATCTGTTTTGTATGTATTTGGCTGATTTTTGTTTGTTTTGGTTTGGTTTTTCTTTTTTTATTTTCTTTTTTTCCTGGCTGGTTTTAGTCAAAATGTGTTGTGCCAGCTCAAAAATGTTACATAAATCTAAAAATATGTCAAACCTGTTACTCCTGTTAATAAAATTTTTCATAAATTTCATAAAAGTTAAATTTAATAAGATAATTTTTGTAAGTCCATGTTGATTGACACAATTTTTTGCTGTTAATTCCTCGGTAGTCCTCTGAGCTGTTCCTTGGTTTTGAAAACTTTAACCAAGTTGAAAGCCCAGTACTAATCTGTTTAATGTTTTGACATTTCAAAGGGAGGATTTTTTTTTTTTCTTCTCCCCAGCCCATTGGAACTTTCTCACTATTCCAAGACTTTCTGGAATTAAACACTGCTGCAAACATTCTTTGAGTAACTCCCAGGAAAAAAAAAATCGCCACCATAGCATTTTAAGACTGTTAACTTACAAATGTTAAATAACATCACCTTTATAGATTTTGTTGAATGATCATATGCCATTCTATTGTGTTTGTTAATATACTACCCTATTCTTACAGAATTATTTGTAGGTGATATGTGTATGTGCCACCTTTTTGATTTTTATCTTTGCTTACTTTAAAGCTGTGTGTGTCTCTTTGCTCTGACCTTTATAACATTTCTGAATTTTGATTTATGTTCTCTGCTCTGAATCCCCCTGTCCCTCTTCCAGCCTCTTGTCTCCCTCTTTGTGCTTTCACACATTGTGGTTTTTGGGTTTTTTTTTTTTGGTTTTGTTAGTTTTTTGATTGTTTTTTTTTTTAATTAACAGGACAGATTTTTTTTCCTATTATATTGTTTTGAGGGTTTCTAGTAAAAAGTACTTAAATAGTTAAGAAATTTAAACAAAAGATGTAGACAACTATTGTCTTAATTGATTTGACTCAATTTCCAGCTTTTTGAAGTTGTCCTTTTAAACTGCAAATTGCTATGTATTAGGCTGATTTTTTTATTATAAATAAATGCTGAGGAATCAGTTGTTTTATTTTCTATTGCAATTGGTCTACAATATCTACTATACTTAACTACTGCCCTGGCTAGTACTTACTTGGTCTATTGAGATCTAGCTTACAAATTGATATTCACAGATTAAATTGATATTCACAGATTAGGGTTGAAGAGTTGATAACTGTATGTTGTTTTTTATTTTCCCCCTTCAGGGCACTTTGATTTTTATTTTTTTTTTTTTTGTTATTTTTTGGGGGGGAGTTCTTTAACATTTTGTGTAATAGTAAAGACAGATTGTAGCCTTTCTTTTCTTTACTACCCTCTAAATTATTTGACTTCTAGTTAGTGGTACAAGCTTTACTGCTTTGACTAGATACATGTGTAGAGCTGAATTATGTAGAGAGTATTAAAGGGTATGTTTGAGCTGTGCTGTTGCAGGGTAAAAAGCATTGTTTGAAATGCTAGGCTCTGTGTCAGTGGCAGTCCAGAAATGCATCCCTATCTCCTGAAGATCTTGCATTCCTGTTTTTTAAAGGGGAGAATGTGTCTTTGGCTAATCCGTGTTGCTAGAGATCAGCCAGTAAAGTCCTCTCTTGGACTATCAACTTCTGTAATAGTGTTATCTCCAGGAGCCTGGTAGCTACTTAATCATTACAAGTGCTCTCAGTTTTAAGGCAAAAGATGATATGAGGATCTAGCTGGACTTTTTTTTTAAAGCTTGAAGTTAAACTGTTGTCTTAAACTGTTAACCAACAAACTATAATTACAGTTTAAATTTGACTTAAAGTATTTGGTTACAGAAGGGAGGATGAAAATGCCAGAAAAGATGAAAAATAAAACTGTTTAGGTGCAGAGACAAAACTAGTGAAATTTGACTGTGCTGAAAACTACATAGTCAACTTCCCCCCCCCTTTTGTTTTAGTTTCAATTTCTGTGCTTGTTACTGTTAGCATAAAAATGGCACATCCATATTCTGATTTTTGTCAGAGGACATTATAGAGAATAATGTTTCTTAAATATTGCTTTAGTTTTAGAGCTAACAATTGTGAAATAGTAATAAATGTGTAACAACCTCTGCATTAAAGTTAGTCCACCCTCCCTTCAGTACTAAGACTTTTCTTTGTTCTTTGTGGGTTGGTGGTTTTTTTTGGTTGTTTTTTTTTTGCTAATTCTTCACTTGCTGGAGAGCCTTCTGAGATAGAGAAGATGTTTTACACTTTATAAATGTTGTATTTTTTAAAAAATTAAAAACTTTTTTCTGAATTCTTACACTAGCACCCAAAAGACATTTTTCCTTGTATAGGTCACCAGTAACATTATAAGGGTTAAATGTATGGCTGCTTTAATTGTGAGGAACATATCTAAGAGAAAGCTCTGAAATATTGACATCTTCATCCTTTTTTTTCCTCTTCTGTTATTCCTACAACTTTTCCACTGGCCCTGCTCTTCAGCTGCTGTGAACTGTCAGACAGTGAAATATGGGTGATGAAAATATAGAAACTAGAATTTAGCAGAGGCAGCCATGTTAATTTCTGTTCCATTTGAAATGCAGGAAAATATCATCTGCCAAATGGAAAAGGACAATCGGTGGGAAAAGAAATGTTCTTTTCAAGCTTCTAAGAGCAGTGACAATGGAGAGAAAAAATACTGTAAAAAGTAGGCAGCTCCTTTTTCAAGATTTTTTTTTTTTCAATGTATTATGCATGATTAACTGTACACAGTTGCTCTTTTGGAGTCCTGAATGACTGAATACTACATCATAGGGCTTATACTGTCTTTACTGCTTTGCACTTTGCATTTGGGGGGGGGGGGATAGGGCTCAGCTTCATGGCAGTTTTGCCAGTCTTTAGTATAATTTTTGAATACATTCATACTTCCCTTACTTGCCTTTTTTTAATGTCAAGCATTGCACATAAGATGTTCTGCTGTTGCTATGCAACTGCTAAATCCAATATTTAATATTAATAAAAACCGAGTGGCATTAGCATCACTGAGAACAGTGGGCTAGCAAACTATGATTGTACGATATCCAAGCTGTAAAACTTGGCAGGGACTTCAGTGTGCAATTGCATGCATGGCAAACTGTGGGGCATGAGTCATTGGCAGTTACTATTTTAAGAGTGGTGAGTTTGAGTAAAATTTCTGAGCTTTTTTATTTTTATTTATATATATAAAAAGATAATTTTTAAAACAGAAAGGTAAAGAATGAGGTTGGCTAGCTGTTTTCCTTACGGTTTCATTTCAGTTACAAATTCTGAGGGGTCACTACCCATAAAAGAGTCAACGTTATAAACCTATGGGTCAATACCCTGATTCTCCTATTTTTCTTCTAGGTCAGGTTGGTTGGCCCTTTCCCACAGTTCCTGCCACTTCCTGAACCCTGAATTGGCTTTTTTTGGAGGCAGTGCTACTTCTCTGCCTGACAAGGTGCTGTTCAATGGGATGTTTTTCCAGTTTCTCGTCTTCCACCTTGTTTTCTGATCTCTCCCCTATTTCTCTTTACTCTTGACTGTTATTTCACTGTCACTCTTTTGCATTTCCCCCCCCCTCCACTCGGTGCTTTCTGAGATCAGATTTTTAGTGTTAGCTTCTAATAGGCATGAGATCAGGGATGGTGGTGTGCCCTGCCAGTGCTTTGGCCATCTAAGTCATGTTGCAGGCTGCAAATTTTGTAGGGTCCTGCATCTGGTATCTAAAGGTGTTAGTGCACTGGCAGTCTTGCTGACACCCAGAGGGTTGTAATGCTACTTGTCCTTTCTTTTTGAAGACTGCTGTCCAAAAGATAACTTTGATATTAAATCTGTATATAGTCAGAATTATTTTACAATTACTGCTCTTCTGCAATGTAATAACGGATTTCCTTCATAACGTGATGATTTAGATTTCAACTGGTTTCTTAAAAGGGCTGTTTCAAGTAGTTTATCTGTCCTCAATTCACCCATGCAAGTTTCTGTAAATTTAAAACCATATTTTTGAGTCTTAAATTTTTTTTTTTAACTTCTTCTTCTGCCTTTCAAAGATTGAGGCAAATAGGAGAAGCTGCCCCTAGCTATATGCAAACCGTTATTAAACCTACAAAGCAAAAGTATTAAGGGGAGGGAGAAATACAGTAGGTTGTAGTCTTGAGTTTTATGGTCATATTGGGAATACGTTTTTATAAGCAGGTGGAATTTGTCTGTCCCCCTTAAAGTAGTCTTTGTACTTTTCACATTCACTCTGCTAACCTGTCTTCTCACAGTATTGGGTAGTTAATAGCTCTGTAGAGTCTACTGCCAGCAGGGCTTTAGTGTAATATTGATTTAACATTTCCAAATAATGGCAGTAATTTCGGTAAAGGTTTTTCCTCTTTTGGAATAAAATAAATCTAACCAGTGTTAGTTTAAGTGAGGCATACATCATGGCATTGAAGTAAATCGGACTGTGTATCTTAGATGCAGATCTGTGATTGGAATTTGGTTCCTTAGTGGCATGACACTGCTGAATCGCTTTCCTTCGAACTTCTCTCCTCAAACCTGTAACTCTTCAGGAAACACTGATTCTAATGTTTGCTGAAATTCAGAAAAGTAACTGAATGCCACTCAGATGGAAGAATGTGTTTTGTTTTGTTTTGTTTTTTAATTGGGAAAATGTACCTTATTTCAGTTTGGAGGCTTAAGCAAGAGAATTTTTTTTGTGTAGAAATTATGTGGTTGTGTTGTAGAACCTACAACTTCCTATTTTCTTTTCAAAATGGTTATTTCAATGTCGTAATGTTCTTTGTTTTTAACCTAGCTATTTACAAAAGTATAGGAGTTGGTGGACTCTAGATTGTGCTATGATTTGTCAGTAGTTCAGTCATCACAATTGACCCATGCATCTTGTAATACTTGGAGAAAACACGTTGAGCTCTGTTCTTGGAACAGATAAATATAGAACTGCTATTGTGAATATTCTTGTAGTGACGTACTTAATCTAGAAAGCTAACAATTCTTTTATTTGCTTTTAGGGTTTGAAAGTATTCTAGAAGGCCTGTTTGGACCTGGATTATTAAAAGATCTCAGTTTGTTTAAAGGTATTCTATCTCTATGTTTGTATCTTGTTCTGCATTTCTAATGACAGAAGCAGCCCCAGCTCTGCCTCTAGAAAATGTGTGTTACCGTGGTGATTTGTGATTTTTTTTTTTTTTATTCCCCCTCCCCCAGGCAGTGCTCACAGTTAGTTTCATATTGGCTAAAATTACTAATGAGTGTGCGTTCATCTTTATGTAGCTGGGAGTGTATTTGGCAGTGCTCGGAAAAACAGATTTGTTGTGCATAGATAAAATGTATACAGTTTGGTAATCTGGGGATTTAGAAAAATGGCCGAAATGAAGCCTGCATCCTCAGAATGCAGGCAAGAATGTTGTGAAACAGGTATTTAATTCGGCATTTCTTTTTTGGCTCCAGTTGTGTCGCGGTTTATGAATATGAAGTAATTTGCTATTCCTCTAATTTACAGACTGTGAGCCTGAAGGTGTTTCTGATTGGTCTTTTGATGAAAATTGTCTTTTCTGCTGCCTGAGAAGAGAAAAAGTGAAGGTAACAATGCAGATGTGTGAAGCTAGTAGTTGTAGGGGAGGGACAAAGGGAGGGAGTTTGCTGCTTCTAGTTAACTGAACATAGAAAATCCATAACCTCCTACCCCTTTCCCCTCCTTCAGAAAAAGGCTTTCTGAATGAAAATAATGCAAGTTAATGAACAGACTTGCCTCTCCTCTGCAACTTTGTCTTTCTAGTATGTGATGCAGATTTTTTTTTTTTCTGTATAGTGGCTCTTTCTGTTTGGTCGGTTTTGGTTTGGGTTTTTTTGGTTTTGTTTGGGGTTTTGTTTGTTTGGTTTGGTTTGGTTTTTTTAGAGTTCTTTGTAAGAGATCTTGTTGGGATCATGAAATCCTTCCCAAGGGAGCCAAACTGTGGCTTGTGCATGTTTTCTACAGTCAGATGCTGGGCTTATCTTCAGTATGGAAATGTGGTCCATTTTAACAACCTAGAGTCTTGTTCTGTATCTTGGAGTCTCTTTAACTGTGGGCCATATCCTTTTATTAAAGGGCTCATATGTATGGTAGATTTTGTACTGTGCTTGTTTATAACCAAGTCAGAGCCTAAATGTGGACGAGTCAGCTTTGCCCACATAATAAACTTGCAGTTTGTTTTCTTAACGAGATTATAGCCGTATATGAAACAAAGGCTATCAAGCTATACATGATTGTTGCTCAGCCCATGTGTTGAAATAATGATTATTGTATAGCATAGGAAGGAAGGCTCATCTGTCGTGGCAAAACTTCATTTGCTGAACTCTTAACTACTACTTCTTCCTGTACTATGTAAAATAACATGCAGAGTGGATCTCTATCAACTTAAGAATGAAACAAAAGCACCCTTTCCTCTGTAGCGGCTAACATGTATGACTGCATGGCTTGTTCATAAAGGAAGTACCTTGTCGACACTGATACTTGCAATGTTGCCAGTTTATGCTTGGTTTTGTTTTACAGTTTTTGTTAAGGCATGGGGGGGAGGGTTAGGAACACTTGCATTTAGAACAAATGTAAGGCATAATTCTTTCATTGAGACTGACAGCAGGTAAGCTATATGTATGCTTGTGCTGTAAGGAGTTCTGTCTTGTTTGACTTAAGTCATCTCATAAAAAGACAAAACTCAGTGTTTAGCACTGTTCTAGTTAAGCCATTGAATTGATTCAGAAATTAATTCTGTGGTGCGGTCAGAAACTGGTCGTAATCTGAGAGAATCTAAGTGTATGGGTAGATCTTCAAAAAGACTGTTTACATCTCTATCATCCTCACAGGTCCACAATAACTAAAATAAAGCTCCTGAAAATCAGTGATTGTTAGGTGAAGACAAAAACTAAGAACACGAATGTCTACCATATAGTGTGCTGATTAGGCATAGTCATCTTGGCCTTTTCAAGCTTCTACACAACCTTTAGACAGAAGCTGAGATATCACTATTTGTGTACTTTGCTAGGCTTTTCTTTCTAGTTTCCCATAGTAAAGTGTAGCCCGTGATTGTGAGTATCACTGAAAGACTGGCAATGTGTTCCTTATGCTAGTGGTAGTTGTCATTTACATTAAGGTTCCTCATATGGTTTCCCATTGTACTGTGTGGTGGCTTTTAAGTGGGCGAAAAGATGCAGATGTGGTTACATCTGGTGTCCTCCATGGTGTTTTGGCATCAGGGGTCTAAGGAGATTTTAGGATTGTGTACAGATTGACACAGAATGCAGCAGGGGCATGCAGCGTCGCTAGGCAAAGGCGCTAGGTGAAGGGGAAGGAGGTTAAGTTCTGAGCAGGCTGGATAGTGTGAGTTAAGAGAGGCAGTGGTAGTGTCAGTCAGCTGCTATGGGCTTGGATAGAATAATTTTTATAAATAAATCCCAAGTAATTTCTGTCACTTTACATTTTAGTAGCCAAAAATACTTGTTTAAACCATTTTTCTTACAGCTGATTGGTAAACAGGGACAGCAAAGAGAGCTTTGTACACATGCTTGTTTGCTGCATGGCCAGGGATCACTGGCTATGTGTGGAACGAGGGTGAACCACTCCATTCAGATCTGACTTGACTTCTCTGTTAATTCTGGTGATTCTTCTCATGCTTGGCACGGGGCTTCTTTGGAGTACATAGGATTTTTGTGGGGGCTTTTTTGTTTGAGGTTGTTTTTTCATGTTTTTTTGTTTGTTTGTTTTTTTTCTTCCTGTCCCTCAGCCTCTGTACTAGTTCTGTTGGGTTTGGTCTTTGGGGGGGTTGGGGGTGGTTTGGGTGGGTGGGGGTTGGGTTTTTTATGGGTGTGTTTTTGTTTCTTTTTTTTTTGTTTTTTAAGGAAGAACATGGCTCCTTTTAGACCTAGTAAGTTCTTGTATGTCAGTTGAGAGAGATGGCAGGGTGGGAGTGCTTCCTTTCCTCTGTGAGTATGCCAAATGGCTGCACTGCTGGCTGTTGCTGATGTCATTAGCTTGCAATACAGAGTTAAATATGACTCTTCTGTGAGGGTCTTCAAAAAGTATGGATTTAACAGCATCATAATTTTGAAATAAAACATCTGAGACTTAATTGTTACAAAAAAGTTTGTAACTTCATTTGGTATTTAGCCAAATGGTGGACAGTCTTCAGCTGATGGACTGAACTAAGTGAGAAGTGGTACCTAGTTTATATGAAATCTCTTCCATTCAGCATCTGTAATGGTATCTTTAACTCTTCCTTTTAGGGAGTTACAGGCTCAGTCTTCTATAACTGCTAAAACTTATCTGTTCCTGTATGTAATGTGGTAGCAGTTGTGCTTTCTGTGCCACATCCTCTGTTTTGCTTTTTTTTCATTGATGTGCATCGTCTTACCTTTTTAGGGAAGGAACTGGGCAGGATGGGATGATTTGGGTTTGTGCTTGTATACTGGTGAGTTACAGAATTAAAACGTGTGTAACCAATGTTGTAGCTGGGAGCAAGATAGCCATAAGCCACATATTACAACCGTGTGTGGCTGTCCTTTTTTTCCAAAGAATGCATCTCTACCAATACCTCCTTTTGTATTAGTGGAATAATTAATCGGTGTACTTGATTTTCATCTTTGAGTGACATGTAGGCACTTGGTCTGAGAAGTTCAAAATGAATAAAAATCTTCAGGGTTTTTTTCTGGATTTCATTTGCCCTTAAGAATTACCTGTAACTTAGGGGACCAGTAGTTGTGCTCAAGGAGAACTCTGTTCTGGACTACAGGATGAGAATTGGAAGCTGCTGTGGTTTAACCTCAGCCAGCAGCTAAGCGCCACACAGCTGCTTACTCACTTCCCCCCTGGTGGGATGGAGAAGAGAATTGGAAGGGTAAAAGTGAGAAAACTCATGGGTTTAGATAAAGACAATTTAATAGGTAAAGCACAAGCCACATGTGCAAGCAAAGCAAAACAAGGAATTCATTCACCTCTTCCCGTCAGCAGGCAGGTGTTCAGCCATCCCCAGGAAAGCAGGGCTCCATCATGCATAACAGTTACTTGGGAAGACAAATGTCATCACTCTGAACATCCCCCCCCCCCCTTCCTTCTTCTTCCCCCAGCTTTACATGCCATGCATGATGTCGTATGGTATAGAATATCCTTTGGGTCAGTTGGAGTCACCTGTCCCAGCTGTGTCCCCTCCCAACTTCTTGTGCACCCCCAGCCTGCTCGCGGGTGGGGTGGGGTGAGGTGAGGAGCTCTGTGTAAGCACTGCTCAGCTCTAACTAAAACACCCCTGAATTATCAACACTGTTTCCAGCAGAAATCGAAAGGTAGCCCCATACCAGCTACTATGAAGAAAATGAACTCTGTCGCAGCCAAAACCAGCACAGAAGCCAAGATTAGTTTATTGGCAGAGCTGTTTAAGGGAGAAAAAACTAGCTTGCTCTCCCACCCATTTCAGTGATGTTGGTTCTTGCTTCTACAAGCAATCACATTCAAATACATGCATTCTTCAAAGGATGGAGAACCATCTGCTGAAGTATTCTGAAAAGATTAATTTATTTGTAGCAGTAGTTCTGCTTGGAAATACTGAGCAAATGCATGGATTTTTTGGTAGTCTAATACAAGATAATTTTTAATCAAGAAATAGACTTATTGTTTTCATTGGAAAGGGATAATAAAATACAGACAAAGTAGGGAGCTAAAATCCTCCCAGACATATTTTTACCCAAATCCGAAGGGTTATGTGCAATAATCTAAAGCTTTTAGAAACTGGATTTTTTTAATTCTGTCATATAATGCAGAATACACAATTGTTTCAGTATGGTATGATCAGAGAGAATAACTGGCTACCTAAGGATCTGCTGCCAGGTTATTAACACAAGTGCCTGTATGCAGAAATGCATGGATACATTGATGAGCATGAAAGACAAAAAAGATGAAGTTAGCAGCTCTAGCTGCCCACTCATAGTGAGAAGACATAGATCGGGTTCTATGGGACCAAACCTGGTGAATTCTCATTTGGATAATCTGCAAATATGGTAATTCTCAATTCCTTGTGGGCTTTATCCTTCACAGAAAAGATTTAAGATAGTATAGTTTGCAGGGTGATTGAGGTTTTGTTTGGGTTTTGGTTTGTTTGGGTTTTTTTAATGAAGCTTTTACTTCTAAAAGGTTGTGGTACGGAGAAGACCCATCAGTTCAGACAAATTGAACTTTAAGTGTACTTGGCTTACTTCTTTTTAATTATGGTTCTTTATTTAACAAGCCACACTGAAAAATTAAGTGACAGAACTATCATTACAGAAGAAATTTGTGGCTCCATGTAGAATGTTTGTATCAAATGTGGTAGTCTATACTGTCACTTGCTAATAGTTGGAGCTCAAGCCTAATTTAAGATTTATTTTTTAAAAAAGATGCAGGTAGATAAGGTCAGAAGAAAGCACCAGTAATAAGAGGGGAAACTGGAAAAAGAATCCTTAAAGAGAATTCAGTTGAGTATATTCATTTGGAAAACACTGCTACATTTGGAAAAGAAAGCTACATAAAGCAATTGGGGGTGGGACATGACTAATCTCATTAGTTGGTGAGAGCAGAACAAGAAGGATAATACTCCTAAGCACATTAACTATTTTATAGATATATTTAAGTTACAAAAATAGCAAGAGAGAAAATTACTTCTAGGATCATATTCTGGTGTCTCATGCTGTTGACAGCAGAAGGTTGAGTCTGGTCTTCCAAGTACCATAAAGTACCTGGGCTTCAGTGTAAGAATCTCTAACGATTCTTTCAGTTGTGAAGAAGTGTGGTCGGGTACAGCATGTGAAGGAGTCATTTTAAAATTCAAAGTTACTCTGATATGATTTGGAAATTTTTAAAAGCTTGTAAGTAACTGCTTTACACAAACATCTAAAAGGTAATATCCGAAAGCCATTACTTGATTATGGTTAAACATAATAACAGCCTCTGAATCTGGTGTCCTTTCACTATGGAGGAACGTAAACAATAAGAAGTAAACTGTGGTAAGTGTTTGAACAATTCTGAAGAGAAGCTACCACTATCATTTAAAGCATTAAGTCATAGAATAATTGAAGATAGCAAAGGAAATATCTGAAAATGAGTTGAAGTTGCAGAACTCTTATGATTTTTGATGGCTTTAGAGTGTGTTTAAACTGTTCACAGAGATCCTAAGTGTGCTGAAAGATGCTCTAAAACATTTTTAATGGATTTCATCACTTTAAAAAACTCAAGCATTTAGACTATCAATTTTGTATTGGGTGGTTTTAAAATAATTTTATATGGAGGCTAAAACCTGAAGACGCTGTTTGTGATGCGGGGTTACAGTTTTGCTTGTGCATAAATATGAATGTAAGCATATTTATTTCCACTGATTTTTTTTTTTTCCTCCCCCTTCTATAGATAATAAATGATATTCAATAGCTATGGATCAGCCAAGTTAAATTTGTTTTGAATTTGATACATCTGACATCAGTCATCTTGGTTAATATGGAAATAATACTGTTTCTTACTATAAAAGTATGTAGGCTCAGTACATGAGGGACATCTTAAAACCAATTAAACCATCTGAATTTTTAGTTGATGCCAAGCTGGGAACAGTTCTAGATGCTTTAAAGGGCACGCTCAGAATGGAAAATATCTCGATAAATTTGAAACAGGACAGACAAACTTGTTTTGAGTCACAAATTATAGATGTCTGAAAACTCTTAGCATTGTAAAAGTAGTAAACTATTTTGGGGGATATATCCAGAGAGGCATTTGTCTTAATACCTGGAGAGAAAATTCTTCTCTTACCTGAATGCTGGTGAAGCCTCATCTGGGTGTAGCATTTTGAGAGATGTAAACAAACTGAATAGCATTGAAATGAAAGCAAGAATGACTTGGTCTTGAAGGTAGAAGGAAGAGAAGGAAAGACAACAATCTGTGGTGCCCTTAAAGCTTGTCTACAGAAAATAATGGATTGTTCTCCTTTGCACTGGCTGAGTTAAAAAGACTGTACAGTCTTAAGAAAAAATGAAGTGTTGGAGAAGACAACCTAGGGATGCTGAAACATTCCTTTCTTACTCACGGATCCTGATCTTGCCTTGGGGTGGGAGACTGGATTGTATCCCTAGGGTCCATGGGTTGGCTGGTCAGCCACGGGTGGTCTGTGGGAAGCCTCCCTGCATTTTCTCTACAAAGATGGGTAGGAATTGTCTCATACTGTTCTAGCTTGTGGGCACTTCACCTTCCATCTGTGTGTGGTCTGTGGCTTAAACATGAAGCTGCTGTTGCCATATCTATACAAAAACAGTCTGCATCGTACCTTTCTCTTCGTGCCAGCAGTTTAGCATTTAGAAATGCTATATCAACATTACCTACAAGGAGGGCCTCAATGAGGATCCAGCACTAGTGCTGACAAGGCCAGGCTGTCCAGGATTAGGTGGTCTCTCAAGGTTATGCATTGACCTTGCATTTGGAAAACCTGAGCCCTGTATTTCTAAGGCTATTTGACTTAATTATATAGTTATGCTGTATATCTTAACGTACAAGAAGAGCTTTAGCCCTTTGGGGGCATGTGCAAATTACTCCAGCTATCTTTTCCTGAAGCATTATTGTTCAATATAGTGGCACTGCATGTTCACTGTTGGGATTCCAGGGATGCTCTGGGGCATGGTTTGCACCTGAAGAGAACCACAAAGAGAATAGAATGTATACTGTGTTATAAATAATACGCTAAAGTAACTGGGTTTTCTGCAAGGTATTTGAACCAATGACAATGCTATTTAAATATCAATAGGCTTTTCTTCTTCCTACTACCTGCATGTTGGTACTGAAAACTTTGATGTGATTCGGAACTGTAGAGTGAGAGGATAAGGCTGAAGATAGTAGATCCAAATAATGGTTAATGGGAAGAAATGGTGGAAAATGTAAAAACACAAAAACAAACACCACCACCACCCCCAAACCAAACCAAACCCCCTTCAACCAAACAACTCCCCAAAAAAACCAAAAACCCCGCACTTCTGAAAGTTGACCTTGAATAGCAATCACAATCAAATATTTAGTGTGGAAACTTGGAACTTTCCCTTTAAGGGTTAACCAGCTGCAAAGATTGCTGGAATAATTGTGACACAATTGATAAGAAAATGGTAAAAAAAAAAATGTAATAAATACAAAGCTTTTCAGTGTATTTTCTCACATGTAGTCAGTGCTTTACTGCAGATGCCAGAAAATAGCTGAAGATTTTTTTTTCTGTGTGCAAGGTTAAATCTGACTCTTTTATAGAACTGATTATCTTTACATTTTGATGTCTTAGCATGGACGTTGATAAAAATCATACATGTAAAGGGATGCGTGCTCCTTAGTTTGAGGGGTAAGAACTAAGTGCTGCCATTGCCTTGCTATCCCTCTCTTCTGAATGCAGATCAAATGATCCTTTATTTAGCCATTCACCATTGTAAGCCACTTAGAATTTTTTTTTCTGGCTGATCCCTTTTTCTTCATTCCTTCTCTATGTAGAAAATGTACAGCTTTAGTTAGCCTAGGTAGATTAAATTGTACTCTTTACATTACTCATACAAAGGTAATGTATAAAGAAAACTTGTTTATGGTGAGGCATGCTGCCACTGAACTCAGTTTCCACCAGGTTGCTAGGTTAGTACTTACTATGTATTACCTTAGTTGCAAAAAGTACTAGGAAGATTTGAAATGCATTGTGTTGGGCAAGGGTTATTTTTATTTTAGGCTTTTTGCAGAGCTATAGTCTGTCAAAGGGCAGAGTATCAGATCAGGTTGAAGGAGTAATGTTTCCTTCAATTTTGAATTCTGTGTCCTTTGAATTAGAAGAAAGTTTTTTGCAATGGCTTGTGGGACTGAAGCCAGAGAATGCTAATTAACTCTAGCGGATCTTATATAGCCAAATCTCTGCACATCAGTTTGCAGAGATTCCTTTTAAAGTAAAACTTAAAGCAGTTTGTAAATGCCTAGATAGTCCAGTGATTGTTCTAACACTTCTGTACATTAGATTACTTCTGTTATTAGTTAATTTGCATAGTTGTCTGCTTTTTACATAAATTGATAAGCTCAGTTTACAATTATCCTGATAATGCCTAAAAGATAACGGAGCTTGACTCAGAATGGCTGTCAATAACTAGGACAGATCTTGCATTAAACTTTGTCAGATGCAGAAGCACAGTTTCAAAAAGAGAATGCAAGTGTGTTCTGTGAAGTCTCACCTGAAGAGTAACTCTTCCAAAAACATTGGGATTATTTGCTGCAAATATTTTTATTGTGAAATTGTGTACAGATAGTTCATGTGTTGTAAGCATCAGAAAAGTACAACTGCATTTTCAGTGTGTTTGTAAAATGCCAGTGAACTGTGGGAGCACTACTGCTGGTTACTGGTACAGGACTACCTGGAACAGAGGTGAATGCTTTTATTATAGTTAACACATCAGTTCAAATGCGTGTTCTTTAAGGCTATCTCGAAAGTGCTAATCTTTCCTGTGACAGCCAGCAGGTTTGAGAGCAAGCCTGGAAAATCTCTCTGTACGGAAAAAAGCATCAGTCACTTTGTGAGGTCTTTACTTCTGCAGACTCTTACCTTCACAGCAAACGTGGTGTTTTACTCACCTGTCACCTCTGTCATTGCATGCTCCTCATGTTTTCATTTAGCATAAAATGCTGCTTTGTCTCTATACCCTGTCTGAGATAGTATCTCCCATTGCTTTTGATAGAGAACTTTTGGAAGCTGTTAAATTACAAATCTGAAGGTGAGAGCTCATGTTGTTCAGGCCAGAGTCCACAGCATTGCATATTATTACCCTTTGCACGTAGTTCATGTGACTGCTGTGTTTGTTAATTTGCTATGGGCTAGTTATATAACCTTGCTTCACTAAACCTCTTGACGTTGAGATGGTACAAACTTAAGAATGACTTCTTCTTTCCATTTGTTGTGATTTATAAATGAATTGCCAGTTCTTTCCTTCCCTTCTAGTCCCATGAGGATACGAACCTGAAATCAACTTGTACAGTAGAGGCTAAAAAAACTAAGATGTAGGCTAGATATTATGGTAACTGATACTTTGTAAATGTTAACAAACATTTACACTCCCTAAACTCAAGAGTGGTTGTGTATGCATTCCTGCAGTAGGTAAATACAGGTAACTTTAATATAGCTTAAAATGAAAGGGGAGGGAGAGGGCCAGGAAAGAGATTGTTCTCCTAATTGGAAACAAGTCATTAAAGTGAAAGAAATGAGAAAAGTGGTGTGTGTCTGGGGGGAAATCCAAGCATTTAGATTTCATGTTTTTGTAACCATTGTCTTCTAGTTTCTTGAGTTGTATTTAAAATGAGTAATTTATCCTGGCATCTCACACAATTTAATTATCCTGGTTAAAACACTTGTTTTGAAATATTTTTGAGATAACTCAGTTGCTTCCAGTTGTAAGAGATGGAATGAATTTTAATTCATTGCGGGTATTGTAAGCAGCTAACTGAAGTTTGTGTCGCTTAAAAGTAGCTACTACTGAGCCTTTTCACAAAAGGACTTGGTTTTTGCTAATGCTTGGTCATTTACTGCTCAGTTTGCATGAACACTGTGTAAATTAAGGGGAACTTTGTTTTGCCTTCAGCAGTTATTTCTTGGAACTAAAAGTAATAGCCAAAGAACAAGTGCTTAGATATGAGATTTGCAGCCAGATGCAAAATATCTAAATCTTCTTTATAGCGGGCTCTTATTTCACGTAATGCTATCAAATCTTATAGACTTCTGTTGCATTTACAACAAGAAAACAGGACAAAGTACAATGTTCTGGAGGAGTCAAAAATCAGGTTGTGATTTCAGTAGATTCAAATCTGTGCTGAGTACCTAACAAGCTTTTGAATTTAGTAAAATATTTAATGCATAAAGAACTTTACTCGTTTTGGAGTCAGGAGGATCTTACAATTATTAAATATCTTTGCAGGAACACTTAGTCAGTCTGGATGAGCCAGCCTCGGAAGCTGGACAAGAAGCTCTGCTTAGACAAGAGCAAGCAAAAATCATTCGTTTTGAAAGGCAAGCGGAAGAGTTCCTCAATGCAGTCTTTTACAGAAAAGGTTGGTTTTAATGGGGTGGGAAAACGGTATCTCTCTCTGGTCTTTTTGCATGCAATGCAGGTATCAAAGATCCGATGTTAAAGTTGTCATTGTATGTTCAGTATTTTTCAGTTGTCTTCTTTATATATATGTATTTATCAAGAGTAAAAATTGACTCTTAAATAATGTGGCAATACAACTGTGTGGGCTTGGGACAGAGGAAGAGGTATAACATACTTAACCCTAAAACAAGTCTCTACATGAGAACACTGGTGTTTTGCACTTTTGGAGGAATGACTCAGTTCTTTCCCGGAAGAACTGCTCCCCTGAAAACAATGTTTAGGTGAGTGGGCTATTTGGAAGAAGGGGTAAGTGGCAGTGGTGGTGTAGTAGGTGGGTAATTTTTTTTTTTTTTTTTTTTATTTATTTTAATGCGATCTGTACTAATGCAGTTTTTCTTAAAGGTCAGCAGTCTTCTCACTGGTCTGTAGTGATTACCCACCCCAACAATCCACAGTATAAAATATTGTTGGAATAGTGCTAAGGGGGATATATGGAGAATTCAAAACATGATCAGCAGAAGAATTGGAAAAGCAGTACTGTAGAATATGCCAAGAACAATAACAGTAGGTCGATGCTAGAAAATCCTCTCAATCTCTTTTGGAGAGTTATGTCAGTTAAACTGTGCTCTTAGGAAGCAACGAAACTCATTTCACTGTTTTCTACCAATCTGAGAAATGGGATTCCAGAGGTTGCTTCCAAATGCATCCTGCATGAAAGTACATGGTACTTATCAGTCTAACCCATGTGTGAGAAAATCTGCCAAATCAGTAATTCCAACCTGTCTGCTGGGGGACAATGCGAGGCTTCAGTTTAACAAATTAGAAATTGCTGTAGCCAGTCCTCAGCCCTTCCTCCCAGTAACCAAAATATTTAAAGGTGTTTTAAATAGATAACAGTATCTTTGCCTTTCTTTTATGACTCAAATGAATAAATACAAACTATACATTATGATGCATTGCATCAAGTATAGAAGCACGTAGGACAGTAGGAAGGATAGTTATTGCATTACCACTGATAGTTCAGATAATGCTTTTATTCCAAGTCTTCCTTTGCAGTGTGTTTTGTTTGGGTTTTTTTTATGGTGTGGGGTTTTTTTTAAGGTTAAGGTTTCCTTTTGCTTTTAGATTTATCCATCTCTCTTTAAATCCAGAAGGGATTTAAGAAAACAAATCTAGAGAAAAGACACTTTTTTCCATATTACTTTTCTGGTAAGAGGAAGAAAAATGCATCACTTCCAAATTTTTTATTAAAGGCTTCATCTCTTTAACATTGTGCTTAAATTTTTATGTATGACCTCTGTGTGTGTCCTTAGAAATGCATACTTCTGTATTGTCAGAAAACTACTTGCAGATATTGCAGTGTGCTAATGAGGGGTTTAACACTGTCCATGGAGATAGACAGAACGAAGAAAAGGAAATCGTTGTAGGTGTCTAAGTATCTTTGAGAATTTTTTTTAGTACACTCTTGCTTTCCTTCCTGTGGCAGAGCTGTGCTTGGTACAAAAGTAATCAGGGAGGGGAAGAAGCCCGGCAGGAACTCAGTTCTAAATCCTTAATGCATTGTTGTCAAGCCTGGCTGTATATAGATTGCTTGAAAGGTTATTCTAACTCATGCCACTGCCATAAGATCCCCAGGCACTGTCATACCAAAGAGGACACAAAGAATGGCAGAACTCTGACCCTCTTACATTGCTCAGAGATGCATGGCTCTCCTGGTTTCGTGCCAGTGCTTAGTTCTTTTTTCCTTTCTGTCCTCGCTGCCAGTAACATTTGAGACTGGTATTTTGTAGCCCAGGCAGATCAGAGAGAATGCAGATGCCTGTTGTATGTCAAGGACGTGCACTCATGCACTTGACATACGTAGGTAATGAGCAGGATCAGCAAACTTTCTGAACAGGTTTGCTGTCCATTAATCTTATGTACTTTCTCTCTGCTTTGTGCCCATGGTACTCTGACTCAGTAATCCTTCTTTCAAATATTCATACTTTCCAGCGAAAGCAGAGTGGTAGAACCTGGGTGTCTGTTAACACCTCTACCTTGTGGCAGGATAGGACCTTCTTTTGATGGTTTAATGAAATCATACCTTTTTTGTTTGATACTGCCCTTCTAAGATTTCAGTATAGATAAAATACACAAAAGCTGTTAAGGTTTTAAAGCTCAGAGGTACTGCTTTAGACTATTTACAGCTGATAAATATTTGCTGTATTTTTCTTCTCTGAGAATCTCTGTTTTAGTTGATTTTAGTTTTTGTTAAGTGGTTGGTTTTTTTTGGTTTTGTTTTCTTTTTTTTTATGTATAACCTAGATGCTTGGAGTCAAAGTAAACACCTGGTTGATTTCAAGTGATGCTGCAGAGGCACCAGCAAATATTTTGCACTCACTTTTCAACAGTTTTAATCCTTAGCATTTGGACTTTCTATTAAGCAAGAGGCCTTTAATGTGCTAGGTAACTACCCTTCTGGTTGAAAACTGAGTTTTGTGTCCTGAATTAGAGAGTTCATCTTGAGCAGCACTAGAAAGCTCTCAGTAGTCACTCTGTGTTGATTCTTTGAAGTTGCAGATACATGGCTGTAGGCATATGTAATATTTTCTCCCTGAATTTGGAAATATGTTCAGCTGTGAGCATTACTGAATTGTACATAGGAACATGGGTGCACAGTAAAGGCATGATTCTTCAGAAAACCTAGGTGCCATACTGCTCTGCATTCCTGCCAGCCCCACTTGTGTTTGCTACAAGCACATGTCGAATAGTTGGTATTAATGTGATCATGCCATCAGTCAGTACCCTTCTGGGCTTTCCTAGAGCTACATGTCCTTCAGCAGGTTATAGTAGAGAGGTTAGAAAGTGGAAGAAATGTCACCATATCGGAAAGAAGCCTCCACAATTCTCCAGGCTTGTGTCCTTGTGGACCATTTGGGAAGAAAGAACATAAATGTACCTAAATTTAAGTTTGGCTTATCTCTGTGGCTTCTTAAAACTCTAGTGTCTTGGCCTTAGCAACAATGAAACGTCCTGTAGTTTTTACAAGAAAATCCTTACATATTTCCGTAAACATCTTGGAAGTTTACAGCTATTATACCCCTGTAAGAATATACATGGTGACTGTATAAGGTCTTAGATTTTGAAAGCTGTGCTTAACAGAAGGAGTTTGGGCTTGATAAGTGTTTAAAGCTCAGTATGGTTTTTCACGAAACACAGTAGCTGCTTACTGCAGCTCTCTGGTTTGTGGGCAGCTCCGTGCTCAAACCTTCATGTCAGCCATCCTTTACAGATACACTAAAGCTGGTTTGTTGGATTGATGTACTTTTGTAAAAAATGGTGGGAAAAGGCAAATCTAATGCTGAAATGTCCCACAGAAGATTTTGCTAATGCTTCTAATAGTTAAGTCTCAATAGATTACCTTTCAACCTGGGCAATTTTTTTTTAAAGAGGAAGTAAACACTTTTGTTTCACTTGAGAGCTGCTTTTAAAGATTTGTTTGGTCTTCTACTACACAATTTTCTCTGTTTCTTCAGAAATAGAAAATCAGATCTTTTGAGCCATTTCTGGAGTTGTTGTGTGGTTAGGTTGTTCTGGTTTGGTTTTGTGTTTTGTTTGGTTGTTTTTTTTTTTTGGGGGGGGGGGGTTGTGTTTTTTATAACCAAAACTGATTCAGCCAGAGAACACAATGAGTGTTTGAGGTGAAGTGGTAGGACTTAGCTTGTGTGATTTAGGAGTTACAGATTTGCTTTCACATCATGATTGTTACTGGTCTAAAAGAGTGATTTTTGCCAATATATTTTTGGGTTTTCCACATCCCCAAATACCTTTGTATTTATATATACTATTTCATATAAACAAATTGGAATGTCTACCTGTTCCATTTCATATTTCTTACTAATAGATTTAGCAGCTTTTTTAGAAATAGAATTACTTTTCATGTGACAGATCTTGGGTTTTTGTATATGTGAAAGTTCTTTGGGTAATCCCTGATGCTGCATTGATTATAATGATAGAAATGTCAAAAGGAATAGATAGAATGGGATAGAAGACACTTGAACATTTGATCTTCATGTGAATTATTTTGAAGAATCGGAACTATAGGGCTTTATTTCTTAGTAAACTTGCAGGGGACTGCCACAACTTTATTCTCCTTTCTCTCCTTCTGTAGTTGCAGGTAAGTTACTCAAATCTTCCACTGAATAACCTGTTCAATTTTTTTGGAATGAGCTTCATTACTTGGTACTTTTCTTTATAGGTCTAGCTCTCCTTTCTATTTCCACACCTCTTAGAAGTCTGGTCGAATATATCTATATTTGAAAACAAAAGTTGAGATTGCATATTTCTCTTAGCAAATTTATTTTGGAAAGGTTATACCAGAATTAGCAACGGTTCTTGTTTAGGTATTCTAAGACTAAAGTACATTTTCTGCAGAAACTATTTTATCTTTGGCTTTCATTTTTTTTTTTCCCTAGATTTTTTTTTTTTTTTAATAAACAATGCCTTAATATAAAAGCTGTTTTACTTAAAGTGCTTCCTTAAAAAAAATCTCTAATATTTACAGACAGTCCTAGGGTCTCTGACCCCAATATTCCCCTAGTGGCCCGTGAGATCATGCAGCGAATGATCCGACAGTTTGCTGCTGAATATACCTCAAAAAATAGCTCTACTCAGGACTCCAGCCAGCCCAATAGCACAAAGAACCAAAGCCTGCTGAAAGCATCTCTGGTCGCCTCCTCTCCCACGGCTGCAACTGCTCAGAACCCTGTGCTCAGCAAACTTCTCATGGCTGACCAAGACTCACCTCTGGACCTTACTGTCAGAAAGTCTCAGTCAGAACCTAGTGAACAAGGTAGGACTCTTATCAGTGTCTTGCATCCTATGGCAATCCATTAATGGCATTCTTGTTGCAAAACCAGACAATCAGAAGTTTGCACTTTTACATAAAATGTAAAGTGGAAAAGCGGTAGATGTTTTTACAATAAAATAATGACTAGCTAGATGTGGCTGGAAGAGAAGAGACTTTTCAAAAGAGTGTAGGCCCATAGGCATGAGTGATTTTTCTGAAAAAGGGCAAAGGGGATAGACATGCTCCAAACTCTGGGGACAAATGTGCTGTTCCTGCTGGCAGCTGCAAGAAACAGTCTGCCAAAATAGGCTGTAAGCTTGCTGATAATACAAGTTCACGTGGTCATGAAAACCATGATGTCGTCTCTTTTTTAAAGATCTGTATGCAGTCTGACTGAAGGACTGATGTATTTTTTTTCTGGTCATAGTGTGAAAACAGTGTCTTTTAAAAGTCTGTGAGAAATTGCTTTGTGAAGGCTGTAAAAAATGATACCCATGAACTGTTCAAAACCTCCAGTTTTATGCATTTGGAAGAAATGTCTCTTTTCTACCTTAAAAATAGACTTGTTCTGCAGAGCACAGATTGAGTAACTTGTAACAGTGTTGCAGAGCTTGTTTTAATTTGAAAACCTTGCTTTCCATCAAAAATGTTTTTTAACAAGCAAATTCTGTGATTATAGTATGTGAATTTTTTTTCTGAAACTGTTGAATAGAGGTTATCATAAGTGTATCCTACTGATAGGATTAAAATTAGCCCCTTTACCCTTCTTTAGAAATGTGTTAGTTTTTGAAATCAGTCTATCAAATACAAAGTAGGCTGTCCATTCTCAAGTAGAAAAGATGCCTTAAAAAAAAAAAAAAGCCTTTTGGTAGCTAGTACAGAATTGTAGGTATCCCTTTAATCTTTGAACTTGGGTTTATGAAGCCTTTTGTAAAAAGGTTAATTTTATGTGTCCAGCAATATGCATCATGGGCATCTGGACACTTATTGCACTTACAGCACTTACTGAAAGTTGTCGCCACACTTCAGTTTCAAAACTGCAGTGAAAGGTTGTGTGGTGTCTTTCTTGAAGTGAGGACCTGTACATTTAGCTGATAGGCATTTGTTTCTAGCTAATTTTATTATAAATGTATTTCACAAGTGTCTTTTGCATATATGTTTATAAATGTTAAACTGTTTTCATTGTGAAGCTTTTTACTGAAAGAGAGGGAGAATCAGTTTTGCCTTTTTTTTTTTTTAATTAGAGGATTGTATGATGAAGAAGAAAGCATGTACATGAACTGTTCGTTAGCTACCATGTGACAAAAAAGCTGTAAGATAATTTATAATGTTCGTAATACCTGTTATGGGATTAGAACATGTGCATACTAATTTATACAGTAATCTGTTTTCTGATGTAATTTTTTTTTTTCCAATTTACATTTAATGTAATTGGGAAGAGGTTTTGCCAAATTTGTTAATGAGAGATTTAAGAGGCTGTCATGAAAGACTGCTAGTGGTGCTTTTTGTTATATTCCTGTTCTAGTGGGTTGAGGGGAACCCAGCTAGTTCGTAAACTTCTCCATGGGGTATAAGGCTGGTCCTAGTTGCCCTCGGAGACTTCTAGCTCGTATTGGCCATTCTGATGGAGGAATCGTGGATGCAAGTGCCTGTGGCAGCAGCCTGTGCTGTTCAGTATAGCCTCTTGAAAAGGAGGTGCTGTTTGATCCAGTCTATGTATCTTGTGGCTGCATAAGTGTTCTTCAAAATGAAGATTGAATTCTCTGCTTGCTTAAGTTTGGGTTATGGTGTGTTCCCAAAAGCAGTGGGTGGAACAGCTTTCTGTAAGTTAATTCTAGTTCACTGTTTATCATGTTTTCTCTCCATATGTCAAATGAGAACTTTAAGCAATCTGAAAGCCATCTTACATTGTTCTTGTGTTGGGTGGTATTTACTTGAGTAGATGGAATGAGCAAGGAGCTCTGAAATGTCTCTAGTTTACCTTGCCAGCAGGCTTCATTTATCTTTGCCTCATAAATTCCTTGTTTCAAAGTTTCCAGAAACTTCAGATGGCCATGCTGCTTCTGTGACAATGTTGCCCTTATTAAAATGACCAGAATTTCAAGTTGTTTCAGCGCAGTGGGAGCAAGGCTTTTCTAGCAAAAAGTGCTCCCTTTTCCGTTGCCTAGAAATGCAGAGCTTACCTAAGGGCTTGCAGAGGAGCATGGGTGAGCGTGAGGAAGTACCATTAGTGAGAATGGAAGAAGCAGTCTAGCAGGAAAAACAACTGGTATATGGAAGAAGAGATGGAATAAAATGGCATAGTAGAGAGGGGAAAGGCAGCAGCTCTGCCAGTAGGGACCCATTGGAGACATGGAAAAAAGGATGAAGCTAGCAGCCAGGTGAGGAGGGGTCTCACGTTTATGTATGTGTGCTCATTTGAAATTGAGCTTCCAATGTGACATTCTCAATGAATTTTCCTATGGTGATTTGGATTAAAAAAATCTCAAATACTGGCTTAAAGCCCCCCAAATCTCAGACTTGAAGAATGTCTCATTTTAGGACTGCTGAGGGTTAAGTTATGCGATAGGCTTTGTTGTATCCTGAACTGGCATTTGTAGGTCATCTTTTATTTGCCGGCCCTTGTGACAGATGCACTTTTAATTGTGCCAAATTTTGTTGTGACTTCTGAGGACTAACTGTCTTGAAGCCACTTGTAAGCCAAATTGCAAACAAATCCAAGTCTTAGTTTGTTTAAAAATAAAATAAAATGGAAAATGCTGTGTGCTAAATATGACTTTAGCCCCAAAGCCTTGTTTTGTCAAGGGACTACATGGCTAATCCTGTTTCTTCAAACACTGAAGTCATTCTTTTGTCTCTACAGACGGTGTGCTTGATTTATCCACTAAGAAGAGTCCTTGTGCCGGCAGCACCTCTCTGAGTCATTCTCCAGGGTGCTCCAGTACTCCAGGAAATGGGTAAGAGAAAGCAACTTACTATGACCTTTTAAAACTGTTTTTAATTAAAATGTGTGCTTATCTTCTGTTAATTTTAACTTATTTTTGGTGTTAACCCTTTGGAGTAATGTGTTTTTCACTTGTACCTTTGATAAATACCTTCATCCCACCTGCCAAATAAGAGTTGTTGCAAACTGAGACAGGCTTAACTTGGTGTTACTTTAGCCAATTTCGTACTTGGCCAAAGATCTTTCCGTTACCTGCTGCTTGGGTTCAGTGATAAGTGATGTCCATGGAGATGCAAGTTCAGTTAAATGTATGAAAAGTCCTAGAGGCTTTGCAATATAATTTAGATTTCATTTCACTTAGCAGAAAGTTAGCTAACAGAAATGTTTATTTTAGTGGTAGCAATGATTTGGGTGATGAACCAGGCTGAATTAGATTTAAATCACTGCTTGCTCTTTTGTTAATATTTCCTAGCATAAACCACAACTTAAAACAAGAAAAGCTGGGGGAGGGGTAGTCTGGTAGTTCAGAAAACTTTAAATACGGCTTTTTGGATTTGTGATTGTACTATAGCACTGAACAAGTTTAAAAAAAAAAATAAAATTAAAATGTGGTGTACTAGTCTTGCCTTAATTAGTTCAAGGTGTGAAAAAATGTTATATCAACAAAATTTCTTTAAGGTTTCATATTTCTAATGGTCACTGTTTGCATACATTTGGAAACCCTTTACTCAGTTAGGATTGAGTTAATTGTACTGGAGAGGCTGACTGGGAATAAGAGGGATTTTGGGTGTTGGTGGGAGAATTTTTTCTTGAAGCTACTGTGAACAAGTAATTTTTTTTAGTGAAGTACAGAAACAGTATATGGTTAAGACTGCCATTTAATTGCTGGATTTAGCTTTATAATAGACTTTGAAAAACTAGAAATTTTAAACTCACAACCCACCACCACCAATCCTATGTACTGCTAACAATTGATACAACTTGCACATTTCTCTGGAAAAATATTACTGTCTCAGATTTCTCCCTTCAAGATTACTTTTTCCATTTAATATTTCTATTAATAAAATATTTCAACCTTAGTTTAAAAGTTAGTCTTAATACTTTTTCACAATTCTTTAGCATAAACTTTCCCCAGCAGCTCTTCTGTTCCGAATCTGAACAGGTTACTTCCAGCTAGGAAGACAGCAGAAGCCACTGAGGCTGTGTATTATTTGTTCCCTTGTTTGTGTATCAAGTGAGGGCCAAAGTCCAACACACAGGGATGACAGGGCCAGCACCTGGCACTGTCCCGATGGTCAAGAGAGAATGTGGCATACTGGCACCTGTGGTTACTTGTACAGGTGTGTGGTAAATGAGGGTGACTGCAGTCTGTTTAGCATCAGTGAAATCAGGTGTGACCCTCTATCCTAGTTAGCTGCCAATATGACCGTTATTTAGGTGTAGAAACACTGGTGCGCATTCTGATGCTGATACGTGCTGTAGAAAGGGCAGAGAATGCCCATTGCTTGAGAGAGTTCTCTGGAACAGCAAACTTGCATTCCTTTCTCTGGGTTTTGTTCTGAATCCTTGTTGACTCTTGTTGCCCAATTCAACTATGACCTATTGCATCCTGGAGAGAAGCTAGCAGCGTATGTATCAAACACTGTGTATGTTACATGCCAGGTCCTTTCAGTGGATGTCTTTTTCTCTAAAGGCTTTTTTTTTTTTTTTTTTTTTTTTAAATCCCAGTGTGATGTTAAAAAGAATAATGTAGCTTTTCAGTAGTACGTATCCTATCCTTAAATAACGCTGACTTAGCTAGAGGGCTTTACATCAGTATAGTGTCCCAGAGCACTAAAATAGAATCGCTTACTAGTCTCTTTGTTAATCTGCATGTTGAACATGGAAAAGTTTGGGGGTGGATTTTGAAACTAGTGTGACTTAGTTACTACAGGGGGCTAAGCAAGCAAAATATTAAAATATGTGTTCATCTGCAGTAGTAGTACTTTGTGTCATAGAAAGAACACTTGTGACAAAAGGAAAATGGTAAAAATACATACTGCTTTTTCTGCTATTAACCCTTGATCTGGATGACAGTTGGAGCTAGGATCTTTTGTTTTTTTCCTAGCCATGCTATGTATCAAATGAGAATCAGGGACATGTATATATGCAATCAGTTGTTAAGAGAGCAATTTGGTAAGTCTAGTGTAATGCAGTGTTTTTCTTTGTGATCTGCAGTATCTTCATATTTAGTGCTTAATGAAAGTCAAGCAAATACCTCTAAGGCCTGCTAAGCATTTTTTTTAATGCTGAACAGCAGTTCTTCAATATGATGTAAGCGAACACCATCCAAGGTTTCCACCTATGTGTAGATACTGCAGGTGGCAGTCATATTTGCATGTTGAATATGTTGCACTTCGGCTTACTCTTTTATTACTGTACTTGTTTAGTGGTAACGTCACACCAGTAACACAGTTGTGTGTAGATCTATGGCGATTGATTACTACTTTGTAATTGAGGTGCTATTTTCAGACGCTTGCGCGAAGTCTTTTCTACTCCGAGAATTTGTGAACCCAACCAGAGACCAGCCAACAGGTTTCATTTTTCTTTGCCCAAAAAGCTTCTCTTTTTGCGAACAAGTTTTAAAACTGACTGATGCTGAGACTTAAAAAAATTAAAAAAAAAAAAATTTAGAGAAAAATAAATAACACAAAAAGTGATGTTACCCAAGCAAGGCCTTCTAATAAAGGAGTGGCCCCCTCACCCATCCCTCCCTACCTGTGCAAGTCCTGCTCACAACAGTTTCCTTCCATCCAATTAGGCGACCTGGGAGACCCAGCCAGCACCATCCGGAGGGACTACAGAGTGGTGATGGGGTACCTCCAAGAAGCTTGCAGGATGGAACCAGGGAAGGTTATGGCCACTCCACATCTCTTAAAGTACCGCTGGCTCGATCACTCCAGATTAGTGAAGAACTGCTGAGCAGAAACCAGTTTTCTACGGCTGCCAGCCATGGGCCATCTGGACTACAGAATCATGGACAGCACTTAATATTATCCAGGGAGGCTTCTTGGGCAAAACCACACTACGAATTCAATTTCAGCCGCATGAAATTCAGGGGAAATGGTGCACTCAGCAACATCAGTGACCTTCCTTTTCTTACAGAAAACTCTGCCTTTCAAAAAATGGCACTTCAAACTAAACAGGATGGGAAAAAGGACGTGAGCCATTCGTCTCCTGTGGATTTAAAGATACCACAAGTTCGAGGCATGGACCTTTCATGGGAGTCCCGCACTGGTGACCAGTACAGCTATAGCTCTTTGGTAATGGGTTCACAAACGGAGAGCGCGCTTAGCAAAAAGTTAAGGGCTATCCTTCCAAAACAAAACAGGAGAAGTTTGCTGGATGCTGGACCAGATTCCTGGGGCTCAGATGCTGAGCAGTCTACCTCTGGACAGCCATATCCCACCTCAGATCAAGAGGGAGATCCTGGCTCCAAGCAACCTAGGAAGAAAAGAGGGAGATACAGACAGTATAACAGCGAGATACTGGAGGAAGCAATCTCTGTGGTTATGAGCGGGAAAATGAGTGTTTCCAAAGCTCAGAGTATTTATGGGATCCCCCACAGTACACTGGAGTACAAAGTTAAAGAGAGGCTGGGCACTTTGAAAAACCCTCCAAAGAAAAAAATGAAATTAATGAGGTCGGAGGGGCAGGATGTTTCAGTAAAGATTGAATTAGATCCCCAGGGAGAAGCAGCACAAAGTGCAAATGAATTGAAAGATGAGTAGGGATGTTGTAGAGTGCCAATTACTTTGCAAACTGGGTGAGCACTACTGCATAGTTCAACCACCAATGAGCGCACCTGATTCTCCTATTTACTGCAATGCTCTTTCCTTTGCAGTTTAGCATAGACTTGTGTGGACACAGGTGAAAGGTGTGCTCTGAATGTCACATTTGTAAATGTTTCTAGCCTGGTATGGTGCAGTTTCCCTCCTTCACCTGCCCACTCGCCCCCCCCCGCCGGGGGGGGGGGGGGGGGGGGGGG
>JAVKLA010000093.1:26476975-26498754 GCA_034782735.1 Sagittarius serpentarius | reverse complement strand
CCCCCTTCCCCCGCCCACCCGCCCCCCCCCCCCTTGGTTTTTTATTTTTTTCTTTTTTTTTTTTTTTTCTTTTGCCTTTTGCATGTTTCTCTGTAATAGAGAGTTGAGTTACCTCACAAAGAATGCAGATCTGTGGAAGTGGACATCTTGCCTGTAGAGCCTGCCTGAACTTCTGGTGTTGGATTTTTTATGTCTGCCTTTACAGAAATAAGTCCACTTTGTTAAACTGATACTCTCCTAAAAGCAGGCATTTTTCGAATGAGGATCAGACTGTCATTCTTCAAAATGTTTCAGAAATCTTTTTTTCCCCCTCCTTTTCTTTGATCCAGTTGACTGAAAGATTTAAGCTAAACCAAGTTATTTAGGAATGGTACCTCTCTTGAACTCCGAGATTTGTTTATTAGATGGATAATCAATTGGGTCTAGTTAGGCTCTCCACTGTTTTCTTTCTAAATTAAACATACTTACCATTCACTGTCTGCTTAGTGCTCACCCGGAGGGGAGGGGAGGGAAAACTTACATACACTACCTTCAGAATATGTCAGTTAATTATTTGTAACACTACCTTCGCTGTAATTTTGTTTGCTATTTTTGAAGGGTGATATTTAGACTCACCTGCTTGAGGATGTAGCCTTATCTCACGGAAGACAAGCTTCTCACAGTCAGGAGCAGTCAGGGTACACTAAATGATGTATTAGGGTATGCCTCATTATAACAGAACTATGGTTCTTTGTGACCTTTATGCTTTTTACAGACTTGATTCTCAGTTTACTAAACTATGTGGTTCCAACAACTAGTTTAAATGACTATGATCTGGGGAAGGGGGGTTTGTGTAACAAACTACTGTGATATTGCAAAAAAGAAAAAAAAAGGAAAAAAAAAAAAAAGCCCACGAAACAGTAATCTCAAACGTTACAACCTCAGTAGTCTGCCCAAATATCTACATTAGTGAAGGAGCTTGTTAATGTTCAGGGAAGAAGTAAAACACTGGTAGCCTGATCTGATTCAGGCTCTGCATCATATCTATCTGTAATACTGTCAGGGTCGAACACTCAGTGAATGGGTGTTTCCTTTTTAAATATTACAGTTGCCAGTAGCAGGAATTAATCTAAATCCTGCTTTTTTGTTGTTTTTATTTAATCTGTTTTGATGGTGGTTTAGCACATGCTAGAATAAGCATTTAAACACCGTAAAAGCACTCCGTAAACCACAAATCCAGTTTTTTTTCAATATGATGATGATAGTGTTATCATTATATGGAGATCCAGGATAAGTTTTGTACAGAACTTTTATCTTTGATACTTTCTGCAGGAGTGGTCAGTAACTAGGTGGAGCTTACTGGACTTACCACAATATGACCAAATCAGAATTGCTGGTTCTTCAGGTAGAAACAATTTGGTCTTAATCTGTGCAAAAGGTAAATAGAATTACCATTTTTTTTTTCCCATTTGCACAACCAAAAGAAGCATTGGAGTTTTTGTGTGAGAGCATTAAGCAACGTCAGTGATTGAAAGTGGTTTCTCAGAGTTCATGGGAGGGTGGCCTACATAGCCCTAGGGATGCTGAATGACTTCTGGAACAGCTGATTCTATTAGCCTCTCACCCTCCCCAGCAACTTCGTATTTTCAAAGGTTAGGCACACCATTGCTGTCATTTTAAATATGCACTGCTCATTCTTGAAACGGACTGGGCATTTGGCCCCAAGTATACTTTGTTTTTGTTTACTTAATATATTTTATTACTCAAAATCCTGGTTCCTCGTAGCTCTCTAGTTGTCATCTTGGCATTTAAAGCAGTTTAAGCTCAGTAGCAGTATATAAACTCTGCAATACGTTCCAGTTTAGCTGGTGATTGCAATAAAGGCGCAGTTAAATGTGTGATTTCATCTGCTGTTGGAGGTTAAGGTAGAAAGTTTGCTGCAAGTTTAAAAAAAAAAAACCACACAGTTTTACTATTCAGAGAGGTTTAACCTTTTGCAGTTGTCTTTATTTAAGCAACATGAGTTGAGTTTTATAAAACTTGTCACTGTAGTGTATGTGGAGTGCTCATTTTACTAACCTAAATATTTTGTATGTGTATGTTTAAGTGGGTGACAATCGTGCAGCAGAAGAATGGTGTGCCTACCCTTTAATGCTGCAGTTTTAAAAAAGAATTTGTCTTGTCATTTCAGACTGTAGGCTAAGAATTGTAAATAGATAGTGAGAAGTTGAGTACTCTTTATTTGCTTTGGTTAGAAAGTGGATTTAAAAAAAAAAACCACAAAAACAAAAACAACAAAAAAAACCAACAACAAACCAAACGCGTAACTTTCTCAGTTTAAATGTCCTGAGACCTGAAGATTGTAATACTCATGTCTGCAAAGCTTTTAAACACAACACTTGGTCTGTGATAACTTAATATTCAGGTAATCTTTCTTTTTCGAGAAGCTTTTGAACAACCATATTTCCTCCAAAGGTCTCTGTTTAAAAGGAAAAAAAGAAAAGTGTAGATTATTTTTTAAGCACTAATTGCATTACGTTGGTAACTGCAATATGAAATAGCCATTATTGTTTTGTGAAGCATGGTTGAGATTAGTTAGTGGTCCCTTTTTAAAATTTCATGAGCCTCTCAAAAAATAAAAACAAATTTAAAAAAAAGCTGCTGAATATTCAAAAGATATATATTTTACCTTATTGTAGGTTTTGTAAATTTAGTCTGTAATATTCAGGTGCACCTTTTAATGTTACCTTTTTGTTTCAAAGTCCCATCTAATGTATTTTCTCTGAGGTGATTCATCACATAAGACTAGTATCACTCTTAAGTGCTGCAGTGATCACTAATGTTTTGTTTCATTTTTCACTACATATTTTTTACAGGCGCTTTCAGTGTAGCTAACTAGTAGTATTTGGGATCATTTTAAATATATGATTGGAATTAATGTTTGTCCATTAGCATGCTTAATTTTCTGCTGACCAGCAGTTTGCATGGCCAAAAACCCTGGTTGACCATATTTTGGTGTGGGAAGGTGTGGTTCACTGCTGTCTTTGTAACAAAAGCCTTGTTTCTCATGTTATATCTGGTAAGTGGATGCTTATGTTACTTGGATCACTTGGACAGGAGAGAAGGTTTAAAATCTTTCTCCTGCTGCTCTTTTGAGATCGCATTAACGTGTAACATAGACAAACTGCAACCCTGTAAAAATCGAAACGTCATTAGGAGGAGGCCTTTCGGGTATTTTTCGTCACTAGTTTTCTCTTATTCCCGAGAATGTCCATCTGATGTAGTTATTGGACTTAACAGTATTGTTGTGTACTACGTTGATGTAGCTGAAAAAGCCTGACAGCAAGAAACTGTGAATAATATTTGTGGCAGTCTCTGAAAACTAGTTTTTCAGTCCAAGTATCATGAAGGAGAATCCCTCTCCCCTACCCCATCCTAGCAAAGTAATTTTATATTTTGTGTGTATAAAGTTTTAAGAATCAAGTTTCATATTGTACTGAAGTTTAGGTGTCGCTTGGTAAATCTTTGCTGCAGCATATAATTGAAGATGAGTAAGGCTTAGTGTGGTAGGGGTCCTGGTGTGGAGTTAATTATCGTACAGTTCTGGTGAGAAAGCCCAACATGTATGAAATGTGTCCTTTTTTTTTTTTATTTGGACTTGTAAGATGTAAAAGTGCTTTTTTAGAACTCTGACCTATTACAAACTATTACCTCACTTTCAGCCAGCTGGATCCTCATTCCACAGTGTTGTTGGCATTATTGTGGCCGTAATGCTTGAGTACAGCTATAGAGTTGAACGTTTCCCATTAGATATTGTAGGGTCATGTTTCTGGACTCATTTTTATTTCTGTCAAAAGATATTTTATTTTCCAGTCATTCCCTAATTATTTTTTTTTAAAGGCTCAAGACAGTTTAGAATTTATCCTTTTTTTTTTTTTTTTTTTCCCCCCCCTGTTGCGCAGGAGAAGTTGCTGCATAAGCAATACAGGTATGCCTTTACTTTCTTCTTGTTGCAGAACTCATAATTTGATGCTTGCATTACCAACCCTATTGCTAGACCTGAAGTCGAACTCTGAATTTTCATGACAATTGGAAAACAAATGATTTTTAACAATGCAGGTGTACAGGTAGGATAGTGCCTCTGGTAAAGGAACACGTTCTGCGTTTTCACGCAACTCCTATACCACATTTTTTGTAGAGCTTTCCAGTGCTTGCAGATATTCCTAAACACGGGAGGCAACTGCATGTGTTTAGACCAGTTCAGAGCAGACAAGGAATAGTCTGTGCTTTGTCTTGTGGCAGGCCGACATATGAGTCTAAGTATTTCTTTCGTGAGAACCCATGAGTACGTTGCCTTCCCCTGGAAATTCACAGGAGCTGGCAAAGTGATTCAAGGGCTTTAGGGTTGAGTAAGCTTTGTATAGATTGGAACAACTTTTTAGTTGTGATTGAATTGCTTTTTATATCATCCGCAACGATTGTTATACATGCAAAACTGGAATTACCATGTGTTTCTTTCCAGTTTACTTTGAAGTAATGCTCTTAAGATGTCCTTGAGTCTTAAGAGAACAGTGTCCAAGGAGTGAAGGGAACACTGTGCTGTTCCCATGTTTCTCAAAAACAGTGTGGCTACATCTGTAATGTAAAGAGCTCTTTCTTCAGTGAAGACAAAATTTTGACTCTCCAGTGTAAGAATACATGCACTTGTTGCAGTCCAAACTCTTATGAAGGCAAAATTATTAACCTGTACTGAAAGCTTTGTCACAATATTTTAAATAGCTTAAATTCTCTGCCAAATGTTAGAGGTAGAATGGGAAGGGTTGATTAGCTCATTGTCATGAGGATCAGAAACTTACAGGTTTTGCCCACAAATGTTTTGGAAACTAAATGTAATTTCAGTCTAGGTCAGTGTTGCATTTTCTTGGCACCAGTAGATAATGTTGACTAATACTGCTTTAAAAAGCTGTACCTAAAAAAAAAAAAAAAAAAAATTGTTTTGAGACTAGTTTTTGGTACTATAAAGGTTTCCACTTGATCTCGAATTATATCAAACTCAGCAATTAGTACCTTCAGAAACCTGAAAATCTGCACTGTTAGTTATATGCAGTTCTGATGGATGTAGCAAATAAAATAACCACTGCAGTTATTAATTTCTAATTATCCAGTATATAAACACGATGTACTGTGATGATTACTAAGCAGAGAGATATTGTGGACTCAGAATATATGTAGATTCACTCCACATATACCAGAAAAAACTGTAAGTATTTACAGCATTCCAGTGTCCATCTCTCCCTCTCTCCTGTTCTTGCTTTGATTCGGGCCAAGTCTCTATACAGCAGCAGTTTTGGACTTCATGTCCCATCGAATTATGCCTATATTCAGGTATGGTCACGAAAACCTTCATATTAAGAGAGCTTTGTTTAATCCTCACAAAAATCTTAGCCCGGTTGCAAAATCTACTTTCCTGGGCGACGTACTAGTAGGAAGGATTTTTTCCAGCCTGTCCTGGGCATTTCATTCACCTTCTTAAACATCCCTGCCCCTGCCCCTGTGCATTTCTCTACTGAATTGGTAAGTATAATTTAGAAGGACTCAAGGTGATAACTCTACCTTATGGAGCAGGGATTAGGACACAGACTTCATTCTGACTGGAGCAGGAAAAGTTAATGTCAGAAAACAATTTCTGTAGTCATCACCTAGTACGGTCTAACTTAATGGTTTTCTTTTCCTACTCAGAATTAATGAAGACACTACTACAGCTACTAATAGTTTATCAACTACTTGGTGCTACATTTCTCAAATATTTTTGCAGGTATTTTTTTATGCCTGCGTGAAAGCATGTAAACTTTAGTGTCACTATAAAAAGCACTTGTCTGACCTATTCTAGAGTACCAGAAAAGGGATAAATAACTGCAGCACTTTTTCTGTTACAATGCCAGAATCTTAATTAAATCTGGTCTTCAGGTTATGACATATTTTAAATGTACAATCTAGGATCATTAACGGCTTTTCAGGTCAGATCACAAGTTCTCTTGGGATACTAATCTGTCTTTTAAAGACTAGTACAACAAAATATTCTGAAGTTCAGGCAGGGGATGTATATATACATGCCTGATATTTTTAACTAATCATTTCAATAGGCCATTTCAGGGCTTGACATTTGGAATCTGGGATGATGGGTAGGGAAAGGGAAGTTTCCCAAACTGAAAAATCATTTTGGATCATTGTTTAATGTTCAGTTTGAAAACCGTATCACAAGAAAAATGGGTAGGGATTCTTTCTCCCTTATGCCTTCAGGGAATGAGTAGTATTTAGAACCTCTGGCTGAAATTCAAGCCTTTTTACCATGTAAATTTTTAATATAAACTCATTGACATGCTTTTTACATCTGAGGACTGAAAATGGATCTTAATGTTTAAGTTGTGGAATGGTATATTTCTTAAATGAAGGGGGAACATTAAAAAAAAATAGATTAGAATACCAGCATTAGTGAGCTTAAGGAATTTTAGTATGTAATAGCAAAGTATAGCAAAGTATTTGATTAAAAAATTAATCTTGAATTGCTAGTCTGTAACTAGGTGCATTCTAATTTAGCAGGTGAATATTCTTTACTTATCGATATATGATGGGCTTTTTGCAAATAGAAACCTTTATCTGAGTCCCATGTGTTGCTTGTACTGATGGGATGTATGCTTACAGCAGCTTACTGCTGCTTTAAAATGTATAAAGTATGTTTTGAGTGTTTGCTCATAACTCTTTCTAACCTCCACTTGTTAAATTGTCAGACATTGGTATTTTATCAGTCCGCAATGTAAGTTTAAACTAATGTTAGGAATCCAACTTGTACACACACTGTTTAAAAACCCTCAGGGACAGTTTACACACTATCCTCACTCAATTCAGGTACTTGTACTCTCTTCTTAAACCTAGCAGTGACTTGTATTTTGTTTTGCTTTTCTTTTGACGTGCTGATAGCACATCCTTGATGAATGTCAACTTAAAACTCAGTTCAGGTATCCAGGTATAACTCAGCCAAACGGATTTTAAAGCTGCATATTTACTCTCCAGCACACAGTGCCTCAGACACTTATAGTGGCATTCTGTATATTCAGTTATTACTACTGAGCAGATCGCATGGGGGTTCCTGGTATGTATTGTAAGAAATTCCTATGTATATTATATAATATGTATTATATTATATACATATATAGTATATATGTTATCTTAAACTTATATATTTTAAAATGCCACTACTAGCCAGCGCAGCTAAAAATGAAATACATTCCCAACTGCTTCTGCGAACGGCAGAGGCAGCTTCTTAACGTGGCTCTTGCTTCTCTCTCACCATAACTACTTCTAACCTCAAGCACGGGTCCTTGGCTGTCTGACCTCTACACTCTAGTTATGCAATGTCCTTAGAGAATTCTGTGCACTGGCCACTGTGATGGAAACCAATGGGCCGGGAGTGCTTTGAGTTTATTAGTAATTGTTCTGCCAAAGTTGGTGTTTGTATGACAAGCGTGTAAACCTGTCAGATAATCAGCAGAGGTCCAAGTCAGTAACGGTGTACGTAATCGCTTCCACCTAATTGGTAGGACCAGTCCCTCAGCGGGTGCCTCCTCTCTAATGCCGAGCGCTAATTCAGAATGTGTTGGCACTTAACATCTGTAGTGACAGGCCTCTGTGCTGCGCTCGCGAGGAGGCGAAACTTTGAAGTAAAATCTGCTGTTCTGCTCTCGCAGTGATCTGTTGGCAGTCGCAAGTCAGCAACACCTCTGCTTTATTATTTGACACTTTACATCTAAAAAGTCTTCTCTTTCTATTTATGTAACCCATAGTCTTTGAAGAGTATGGAAAATGGCATTTCTCTCTGACCTCTAGAAGTTCAAGTGTCATGGGAAAAAAAAAAAAAAAAAACAGGAACCCCCCCCCTTTACTCTTATGGACCTCATTTCAATATACTGTTTACAGTTTGACGGAATTGTATAATTTAATATTTCTCTTGTACTGTAGTTTATATTTATTTACAGATTTTTTTTGTACTGTGTGATTTGAATTTTTTGTTCCTTGCTATGATCAATGTTTTATGTAGTAGAGCACTTATGATCACAAATTAAGGTTTTTGGTTTGATTGCACTACATTAATTTTTTTAATGCAGTTCTGATTTTTTGACTGGACTAAATAAGCTGTGTCTTAATGTATGTGATAAGTACTTTAAAATTTTTATTTCATGTGGTCCATTTATTTTTTTGCATTGTATGTCAAAGCGCTAATTCTCTTGTTGTGCATGTGTAAGAGTTAATGGCTCCATTGTATTATTTGACCATGTCATTTTGGAAACACATTCCCAGCTGTAACGTTGTGTATGGTAGTTTTCACTGGATGCTAGACTTTTCAAAACCACTATTCTTCTAATAAATTTTGTTGTGAAAAACTTTAAGGGGTTCCAATTCTGTTGTTTCTAGTGTGCTTTCTAAATGCCCACCCTGATCGCCTGAGGTTATGAAATGCAAACTATCGCAAATCAAGAGGAGCAGGGGAGGAAGTGAAAATAGAAGTTAAAGCAAATTCTGGCCAAAGGATCGAGCTTTGGAGTCTCCGGACTCTGGTTCTTGTCCTGAATAGGATTGGCGATAAAGCTGCTTTAGCAGCTGCGTAGGGAATACGTGTGAAAGCTGCAACACTGTCTCGTAGCAGCCTGATCTCATGAACTCCCATGCTCTCATTTGCTCTTCCCTACTGGCCACCTTAATTTCTTTCATGGTAAATAATTTATCCGGTGAAGAACGAACAGTTTCTCAGGTGGGGGTGTGTGTGGAAGAGGTGCTGTAGGCTTGTTCATTGAGCACTTAGTAATGAGTCAAGGTAGGAACGGTGGTAATAAAAGCCTAGCTGGGACCCCTGGCCGTTGCCCTGTGCGGTTCGGTTTGGCTCGTGCCCGCAGGGCTCGGTAGCCAGGCAGTGTGCATTTCTGAGCAGCTGAGGAGATGGGGCCAGCTGAGGGGGGTTGCTTAGCTGCTGGCTTGCACCAGTAGGCACTGGTTTTTTTGTTTTTTTGTTTTGTTTTTTTTTTTTATCTCCGTGGCCACCAGCCCTCCCTCCACAGAGGGAGCCGGTCCCCAGCTCCCGATTAACATACGGAAAGCTCCAGCAACACTGTCCTGCTGTCCTTCTGCACAGGAGCACAAGGCAATTCAGCAGTGACGGCACGCTTCAGCTGGCCCTTGTTTGAGACCCACGTTTACTTTCTCACGACCATACTTTGGGTTGAACTACTTTTGACGTTATGCATTATTGATACTGAAATGCTGAATGCTAAAAAGTAGGTTACAGTAAGTGGTGTATAATGGAACCCACGTGAGTTTAGGCATTTCTGCTAACCTTTGTGTTCAGTCCTAGGATGATTTTGAGTGTGAGGCATAGGCATTTCCTAGCTTTAGGAAAACTCATAGTGCTGCACACTGTCTAGCCCAGGTTTCTTTTCTCCTGAGAAACTGCCTTTCTCAGCTTATGCTATTGGAAAATAGGTAATTTAGGGTTTACATTTGCTAATGTGATTTTTTCAGTGCCTTTTTTTTTTTAAGATCCTTAAAATAACTGTTACATCACAAACTAACTATTGTATTCCTTGTATGCTAATACTGGTATTAAAAACAAAAAGTAAAACGGTAAGGTAGCTGGGTGTTGTCAGTAGTTTAGCTTTACTGGGCAAATCTCTTAAATAAAAAACTTGGTTTGACTAGAGACTACATCTTCACTTATTCAGGAATAGTGAGTCTTTATGTGTAAATAGCTTAAAAGCCTTGTGCTGTAAACTAGCATTTATCATATTTTTTTCTGTATGTCTGAATACATCTGTCAAATCTATGAAAATAGCCTTTGAAAGTGATGAACCATATTCCCATCTGCCATTCTTTAGGATGTATTACACTCTGCAAGCTTTTCCCAGAACATTTTTAATTGACACTTTTAGTCCTGTGATTATCAGAAATACAAAGTTTTTCTGGTTTTTCCTGGAGGACTTGCTGATGGTCTCGTACTGTTAAGCCGAAGTTGTTTAGACTTAAAGGAACACAATCTGGAATTCTTCTTTTAAAGCTGTTTTATCTAATACAAATATGTATCATGATGAGAGTGCACAAGATGTTGCACCCAGACTCAGAAAGAAGCATCCATAATGTTGTCATAGAAGTAGAAAAGAAACATAATTAGCCTTGTTAGGCAGCTTAAAAAGTCTTCTGCTAATTTACCTCAGCTCGTTTTGACTCAGGATAGGTTTTGAGCTGCTCCATTTGTTTTTGGAAGAGGCAGCTGCCTCTTCTGAAGCTGCAGGAGCATATCTGATCGCCTTCTGAAGTAACAGATTCTTCATGGGGTAGCATTGGACTGTACCCCCACATACACCTGGGTCACTTTCTACAGTCCAGATACTCTAGCAGATGTGAAATGAGAGGCTCTGCTGATTGCTGCTTTGTGAAAATATGTGCTTCTGTGAAGGAAAAAGCAGAAGGCTTCAGGTCACTACCTGCAAGTGTTGGAATTAATACTAGACCTGAAAGTAGGCAACTCCCTGACCTTAGCATGAAGAATCTGAAACACTCTCGTGTTGGAAATCAACTTAAGTTTGGTGACTGAAGCTGATTTAATTAAGGAAATTCCTGAGCATCACAATTTCATTTTCCTGTGCAACCAAAACCGAGCCCTCGTGTCAGGGTTGCTCAGAGTCAAACAGCAGCAATGCAAAGCTTGCTCTGGCGTCCTTGGTAAGGTGGATCACCAGTGGCTTTCCTGCCCGAGTGTGCTGAGCGCTCTAATTTCTTAGAGGCATGACAAAAGTGGGTCTGTGGGGAGGGGGAGGATTTAAATCCCGATTGAGGAAGATGCTGAAGCAAATCACTGATTTCTTAATCTGCAAACTCTGCTCTGGCAGATGCCCAGCTATGGGTACTTGCTGAACTGTGGTTTTAACTGGGAGTAGCAGGTTTGTGGACCTATTTAGGAATGTGATTCATGTACAGAGGAACAGAGGTATAGACCAAAACCAGTTTCAAAACAGAGCTTGAAGTGTTAGGGGCAAATCCAGGAATATAGAGTTTGATACAAGGAAGATGGCAAAGAGATTAAAATAAAAGTTGATCTTTTCAATACAGTTGTTCTCCAGACACTTTAATAGATGTTACAATGCTGGAAGGATCCCAAATAACACCATTTGTGGGAGTACTGTTTCCCCTGATCTGGTACGTTTGATGTAGACTCTGTGACTTAAACTCCAAGATGTTCTCAGTTGTCTAGCAGGAAATTCAGAAGAAATCTGAATGACTTCATGCTTGTGAATTATGAATTAATTAAGTTCCTTCTTGCCCACCTCCCTGAAAACCGCAGACAACACAACCTTTAAAAGCTCTCTTTTAGTATCATGAAGAGGGAGCTCAAAACATTTGCATCTTATTTTTACGGGTCACTTTTAATGTATTGAAGCTTACAGGTCGCATTTGAAAGAAAACTTCTAAAATCTTCTCTTGCCTCCTCCTCCTCCTCCTATGCAGGAGTCACGCAGCTCTGCAGGAGGTCTATTCTGTACACACTTGACTAAAAGGCAGATTTTTTTTTTACGAGGTGGCTATGGCTCGAATCTCCAGGAGTTGTTTAAAAGCTCAGCTAAAATTTGAAGTGCTTAAGGTATCTTTCGGGGTGTAGAAATATAAGCACTGCTGCCTGAAAATGCAAAGATTGCCTGTGTGAACATACAGCTGCATCTCCCCAAGGGACCGACCAGAGCCTTGGGCTGTAACCGACCCAGCGCCCGCAGTAACGCCGTGAAGGAGAGGGCAGAGGCTTCAGCCGCAGCCAGCGCCAGAGCCTGCGGTGGATCCAGCAACGTGCTTCTCCCAGCCCGTGCGGCAGCTCCTGCCTTATCTCCCTTCCTGCTGTTACCTGGGCTAGCTCGATCACAGCTTGCAGGCCTACCTTTGCTGGACTCCTGCCTCCAGGTGCAGATCAGGCGGCCTTGTGCCGACAGGAGGAGTGCTTTGTCTGTACAGGGTTATCGGCAAACTGTCTGTAAAAATTACGGTGCTAAATAGGCAGTTTTGTTACACCTGCTAAGGTCTGGGGTTCTTTGCTGATGTGCACCCAGATCCCATCACGTGTCCCAGTTCCCTTCTGCCCAGCTAATAAAGCGTAGGGCTTGCTTAACTCGTTTTGGAATGACATTCCTAACTTTGAAAGGGGCTTTTATGGTTTCCTTTCGTAAAGCTGAGCCTTTGACTGTGCTTTTCTTCTCACTGAGCTTTAGAGGAAGGCCCTGACACTAATTGTTGAGATTACTCCGACTCTGCAGCGGAAAAACTGACACGAGGAGAAGGCGAACAGCTTCCCCACATACGTGAAAGGGTTTTCATACATGCAACTGATACCTTGCTGGGGCCCCTGCTGCAATCTAAGCCTGAGGTGGTTGCTTGGAGAAGCCACTAGTTTCTGCCATGTTCCCCTTTTAGGTGAAGGTGGTGGTATAGTTTTTTCATGTTTTCCGATGTGCTGTGGTCACACGTGGTACCTTCTTCAGATTCCTTTCAGGACTTTAAAGCAAGTAGCTGCGTGTGAGGTGTTAGCAGTGGTTTAAAACAAACTATTTGACTTTGAAAGGAAGCTGTAAAAAAAGAGACTGTAGGATTCTTGTTTTGCATAAGAAGCTATCATAACAAATGTACTCTCTATAGAAATACAAGTTTTTCTTCTGATTTTTAGCCATCAAACATCAGCCCGAGATGTGAAAGTTAAACAAGCTTACTCAGTGCCTGAAGTGTGTTGGCTAATAACAAAGTTCTCGTTGGACCATGGTGACAGCTACCCAACCTCACTGCTTGCTTGAGGTCTGCCTAGCTGTCATTCAGTGAGCTTTTCTGCGGATGCATAAAAAAAAAGATTTTTGCTCCTGTTTCAAGACCTGTGTTGGCTTTTCTCTAACAGACCGACACAAGTATGTATGGTAAGGGGGACTGCTCGACTGCTCTTTAATTCTAGCCTTCTTACCTATACCTGCCCTTATGTCAGTGCCTTTACTTTTGTTTGACTGTGGACTGGATTCCCAATTGATAAAAGCAAAAATAACGTAACTCTGGATTTAAAAGAAATATGCCTTGCAGCTCCTTTGATGATCTTACTATTAAATAATTAGTAACAAAGCTTAAAATCAATGTAACCTAGCACAAAGTGACAAAGGTAGTAGCTTAGTTCTGGCTGAGGTTTGGGTTTTGGCCGTTTCGTCTACTCTTTTATAGCTCCCCAGTGAAAAAAAAAAGACTTTCCATATGAGATTAATAACAGTAGCAAGGCCCCAGCAGGACAACAGGGAATCTGGCACTCAGCCTTTTGTGGGTCAAAAATCCCCGCGGTGTACGTGGTTTGGGCTCTGGTGTCGCCGTCTGAATGCGTGAGTTGCTGTAAGGAGGATTTTTCAGAGGTGGTTTTGCTGCCGTTTCTGAGGATGGTCACATTCTGTATTTCTGTGGTCATACAAAGCACAGTGGTTTTGCTGCCATTTCTGAGGATGGTCACATTCTGTATTTCTGTGGTCATACAAAGCACAGTGAAAATGCCAGCATCCCGCTGTGGTCTCGTTACCACCGTGTGGTAAAGCATGAGTTCATTTCTCTGAGCTTTCAGGGTTTGCGTAGTGCACTTACTGTTAATACGATAAAAAAACCATCTGTGGTAGAGGAGATCCGTCAGTGCTTGATGGGCAGCATGTGCTAATGGGTCATCATCGCTTTAGTTTCCTCTGAGAAGGTTAGGGACTCATTTTCCTGCCGGTGGGAGCAGTGGGACCAGGGAGGTGGAGAAGTCAGAGGGAGGCAATCTGTGAAGGCATCTCAGGGGGGATCTGCCTGGCTCTGGCGCTTGCTTCTTCCTCACTGTGCCTGAGGAGCAATGAGTCACTTTGGCTTTTTCCAAGGGATCTGTTCCTTTGCAGGCAAAAGCTGTTGTTCATAAATTTTTTCCTTTTATTTTTCTCTTTATGGCAAACCAGCAATTGATGGGTTTTGTCCCCAGTATAAAGAAACAAACAATACCTATCATTATGCTGTGAGGAGGAAAATTGCACAGAGATAAAGCACGTTTTAACTGTGACATCCAATTATAAAGGGTAAACTGCCAAAAACTGAGGATGCTTTAAATACAGTAAATAACCCTAAAGAAAACTGGGGGTATTAGTGGTGACGGCGTGTTACACGCTAAGCAAGGTGTAGTTCCCTGCCTCCGTTTGCCGTTTAGCTGGATAAATATTGGATGCGTGGGGGAAATGGGACCTTTTTTAGTGGACATTCACTGTGATCAGACAAGGTTTATTTGTTAGTCTTCTTTTAGCATTGAGATGTGTGCCAATGTAAATGAAGGAGAAAAATAACTGTGGGCCAGGATACCAAGGTGAACGTTTGAGAGGAGAATAGACTTTCTTAAGAGGGGGAGAAAGGACAATAGCATGTAATGACAAGGGTTAAAAAAAAAGAGAGAGTTGATGTGAGGGATGTGCAGAAATGGAAGGATGAGAGGTTTGAGCTGAAGGGGAGGGGTGTGCATTAGTGCAGAGGAAACCTCTCCCCACTGGCGTGCATAGAGACATTTCCTGCCTTATGTTTTGGTTTCTTAATAGTTATCTGACTATAAAATTAACCTACATCATTTAATGGTAGTTGAATGGCAGTTAAATTAACCCACTTTCAAAATAGAGCTTACCTAGCCCGTCAGCTCTGAGACAGCCTCGTCCCCAGGCATCCAGGGCTGCAATCCTCTTCTCTGCCTTAACCTATTTCCCAAGCAGCCAGCCAGAGTGGTGCATCAGAAACGGGGTTTGCTGCTCGGCCCGGCAGTTGACAGACAATACGGGCACGTATTAAACCGCTAATTCATATTTCACTAGGCATTTTTGCGCAAAGAGGTACAGCATCGGCACGTGGGGAACGCTGCTGTTAGGAGTTGTGATACTGTTTCTATCAACAGCGTGGCCTTGATTATCTGAGGCCCAATTATCTGAATCTCCAGGTTATCTGAAATGGGGTCATATCCCCCAACGTCTGTTAATTACACCCAAGATACCCTCTGCTCTCCAAATGTCTTCCACTGGCCCCTCCCAAGCTTTAGTGACCGGGTTGTGCTGAGCGTGTTTAGCTCTAGCGAGCACTCTACCTAGTTGCTGCATTCGGTTCTTTATATCCACATTGGGGGAAAAAAAAAAAAAAATCCTGGATATTTGCAAACTCTAAAATCCTTGAAGACGTCTAGAAGTAGGCAGTGGCTGTGCGTGGCAATGTGCCTTTTGGAGCTGGGACCAGCAATGTCTGCAGAGAGAGCATCTGATGCATTTGGGTTTTCTTCCACCCCGCAGGTGCAGCCCTGCAGTATAGGTGCAGCGTAGGAGGGGAAGGTGGGATCTATCACAGCGCAGCATATCCTGCTCACAAGCCGTCATTTACTGCAGATGAGTGCACCTTCGGTGGGGGGTCTGCCTGCTGTTGGACCTCTGCGGTTGCAGTGGCTCCCGCTGACCCGCGTGTGCGTGCCCGAGGGCTGGGTGGGGAAAGCTTTGTCCCCGGGCCACAGCAGGACAGACGGGGAGCTGACAGCGATGGGCTGGGGAGCAGGGGAGAGGCCCTACACCTGCCTCGCCTCGGGTCCAGAGCCAGCGAGCGTTCCCAGCTCATACACGGGACTGTTAAAGACACTCAGGGCATCCCTCCCTACTCCATAGGCCTCGTCCCTGTGGTTCGTTCTCCTTTGCCTTAACTGGGTGCTGCTTTTTTTAAAACATGTGCAAAGCTGTGAAAATCATTGTAAGAACTTTTTTTTTTTTTTTTTTGCCCTGCACGCTTTTGTTATCTGTCTTCTGGTGCTGTCTGTTTTTCTGTCTATTCTGGTCTTCTGGTGCTATCTCTTCTTTTGGAGCACCTGGCTCAGGGAAGATGCTGAGTACTGCCTCAGAGAGAAACACTCATGGTAATTTTTTTTTTTTTTTTTCCCCTTAAAGAGATGATCCCAGATGTCCTTGATAATTAGAAAAATTAGCAAGGACAATTCTGGAAAGGCTTTGAAAGCTAGTACGTAGAATAATGTTTCCAACATGATAAATTTCCCTTGGTTTTAAAGCAATAGCTTAGTGGTAAGATTTTTAATTAGTCATTAAATATTGTATTAGAAGTATCACAAGTGATGATAAACTACTACAGAATACGATTGGGTTAGTTACTTGGGGAAGGTGGGAGTGGAGGAAGCTATGACAGGAATATAAAAAAGATAAACTTATTTGAGGTTGCTGTTGTTTTTTTAATGTAAAACCAACTTTGGTTTGTTTGATTTTTATTTGGCTACAGGTGGGGAGAAGGTGATTTTTATTGTTTAACTACTTCAAAAATAAATAAAAGACACTACTCTGAAGGGTTAAAAGTCTGAATCTGTAATGGATGTCTGTTGTTTATCCAGTCAGTTGGCTTATTGTACAGCCTGGATACCTTGACGAATATATGCAGCTGACGAAAACCCCAACCAAACAAAACCCATCTATAACTTGTTTCTTCCTGCTTTTCAGTTGAAATGCAAGCTCAATCCATCCCCACGTGCGTCACCAAGGACGGCGTAAATTCAGGGGCCTTGAGAATGCGGCAGCAATATTTCCATAGTTATTTTGGCTGTGCTTTGCACAACTTTGGCTTTTAATTTAGAGAAGAAAAACGCTTTTTCTCCTTCCTAGCTGTTGTGTGGAGCCTCAGCTCTTTCTGTGCTGCTTTTCTATTTTTTTTCAGTGCAGCGAGAGAGAATTACTGTAGCACCCACAGAGGTGTGAAGGGACTCATTCATCTGTGTGGGGAGTGTTAGGTGCCAGGCATATTTCTGAGGATTGAAATACAGGCATTTAAACTGGCACATCCAGTGTCAGTCTTTAACTGGGGCTTTGAGGGATGAGCTCCAGAAAATCTGGTCGCAGTGCCTTACACGGCTGTTTTGTCCATCCCCTGCAAGGGACGGCCGCATCCCAGAGCGGTGCCAGCAGGAGGAAACGTGTCCCCTCACCTCCACCTCTCAAAGCACAAGGTCCTTGCTGCAGCTGTGAGTGAAGATGGGTTTGAGCATGATACCGCATGTCAAATGGAGCAGGGAAGATGGAACATGGGTTGCCTTTTGCTGCCCTGGGGTAATAATTTCAGGCAGAGAGCTGGCAGTAGCCGTGGCTCCATGTCCACTGCGGTGACATTGGTGTGGGCTGCCACTGAAAGACGCAGTGCCACCTCCTGCCTTGGTCCTGTGCCTTTCCCCACTGGCGTTTGCTTTCGCACAGCCGCTCCGACCTTGGGGTCAAAGTGAGCACAGTCGGTGCTTGGAGTTCAGCTGATGCAGAGCATCGCTCTCAAGTTAGGCTTTCTTCTTAGTCATCCACGTTTCTCAAATCTCTGCTTTTAGCCAGGTTGCCAAGGCACCCTTTGGCCTGGTGGGGTACTCCGGTGGTACCTCTGGTTTTGGGTGATGTGAGGCAGCGCTCCACCAGCTGGCACAGAGTCAGCTGTGTGACAGCAGGAGAGGGAAGGGAGAGGTCATCCCCATAAAAATACTAAATTGGATTTTATAAGTTTATAGCTATGTTTTGTTTCTTTTACAGAACTATAATCCTGGTGCTTAGAGTGGTCTGAAAGGAACAGAAACACTTAGCCTTGAACTTTTGTTCTGCTGCTGCTTCTTGTGCCTCTGAGGTACAAAACATACCTGTAAACTTATAATCAATCAAACTGATGTTCGAGGGCTAAAAAAAGAAATCCAAAGAGGGCAAAGGTGTCGTGTTCAATAGTGAGAAACTTGGGGTGGGCAAACCGGAAGATTGCAGTTGGCAATCGGCAGGTTTTCGGAGACCGGCATCCCAGGTAGGTTGATACGAACCAGTTGATTTCTCCCTCCCTCCCTTTCTTCTCCCCCTTGCTCCCCATCAAAATACGCTGTTGAATCACAGGCAGGCTGGGCTGCCCGTAAAGCTCTTGTTTCTGGCATTCACAAGCAGAGCAAGCACAGTGCCATCCCGGTGCACCCGGAATAGGGGAGATGTGGCAACCCCACCAGTGGGTCAGGGGCACAGCAGGAGCTGGCTCCTCAAGATGGGCAAGGCTCCTCGGGTTGCACAGGATGACGTCCAGAGAACTTGTCCTTTCCCGCCCATACTGTAAATCCTATACCTGTGCAATCTATAGGTGTTATGAACAGACAAACCACTGCCTTCCCCCAGCCCCATCACCCCCAACCGCGTGGCCTTTGTTGGAAGCCCCATCTTCCCCCCCCCTGCCAGCGAGAGCTGGAGGAGGGTTGACTTCAAACTCCGCTAAACAGGAGAGGCACAATGCAAACAAATGTATTGCAGCACGCAGCTATGCAAATAGCTTTAGAGCACAGCACGTTTTCCCCGGCGTTAATTGCTGCGCCGCCAGGGTTGCGTAGCAACAGCTCCGTTTGTGTCTCTGACAGCTCCTGCCCCTCGATGCCTCTGACACCTTCTGCGGCAGGCGGGGAAGGAGGAGGGAACAGGGCTGCCCTGGGAAAGCCAGAAGGGCCAAGAGGTAGGGAGGGGCTCAGGTGATGAAGATCTGCTCGGGATGCCGGGGTGTCTTGTGCTGGCACGGGGCGACACGTGCGTCGGGGCGCAGGAGGAGCGGAGGAGCCTCCAGCAGCCGCAGCCCTGTGTAGGCAGCTTTCCAGGCTGGCGGCCAGAAAGGGCAGACCTGCCGCCTCCCAGGCTCTGCAGGAAAGCTCCCTGGTGGGTGGGTTGTCTCTCCCGTCACAGTGAATCCTTCTGGGCACCCCGTACAGGTTTGTCGCTGCGCTTGCAGCTTGGCTGTAGGCATAGAGGGTCCCCACTAAGTCACCTCTCCCCAGCCACGGAGCTGCAGTAGGCTTGTGGCTTCTCCAGCCCTTGAGAGAGACGACACGTTCCTCATGCACACCCAAAACTAAGAGAGCCTCAGGCCAAGCCCTGTGGGAAGGGGTGAACGTGGGCACCGGGGAGAGGCTGCAGATGGTACGGGCAGCCCCCGGGCTCCCTCACTTGTCTGCTGAGCCCAGCAGCTCCTGCCAGGCTGACCTGTGCCTCCCGAAAGGCAGGCTCTTCAGAGAGAGGGGTGGCTGCCTCTCGAGAACAGTTTTTCCTCCTGTTTAAAACCATGTTCCCAGTTCCCATCCTCTGCGTTCGCCAGTCAGTCTCCAGCTCCCGCTGCGCCCTTGTCAGCAGGGATGAGGAGCCCGTTAGTAGCCGGCACCTTCTCCCGGGAAGGCACTTCAGCTCTGCTTCAGCTCACCTCTCCTCTCCTCACTGATAAACCACGTAAATCAATAGTTTCTCTGCAACAGTTTACACAATCCGTAAGCAAACCATCCTGGAACTGTGGGGCACTTGAAGTAAAATCTTCTATTACACCTGAGTATGAAACAAGCTCTTCTCCAAAACTGCCTTAAGTAGCAAGGATGCAGGCAATCCTGCCTCCACCTGCCGCCAGGCAAGGTAATGGCCATGGGCAAGTCTTATTTAGTAGTAACAGCTAGAACAGACAGGAATGGTGGGAAATGCTGGGCAGCTACCAAGGCACACGGGTTACTGGGTCCCAGGGAGCACAGAGCTGTGTCTGGGAAGTCTAGGGATGGAGAGGCACAAGCTGCGGCTCAGCAACCTGAGGGCACGGGGAGAGGAAGGACCGGGGTGGGATCCAGCTGTGCTCAGAGCCCAGCTGCAAGTGGCGGGGAGAGCTCTGCCTCAAGGTTATCCTTTGAAACTGAGAAAAAGGGGATGCTGCCTCCGGTACCCAAGCAGGGGTGGACTGGGGAAGGAGCAGATGCGCTCAAGGCGAGAAGTTGCAGCCTATCTTTGAGCCAAAGCGATGTGAAAGCAGAGGACCCTGAATGCAACACACCCGCAGAAGCAGGTGAACTGTGTCGCTGAGCCTGAGATGAGTCTTCTAAGGACAAAGGGCATCGAGGCTGAATGGATTTATTTCCTTTATCAAGCAGGAAAAATATTTATCTCTGTTTTTTAAATTTACAGCTTGACAAGCTGTTTGTATCTCAGTTTGACTCCTTGGAGTACAGTGGGGCAAATAAGGTGAAAATTAGCACCGTGGCCTCATTCACACTTCAGAGGAAGAAAATAGTTGACGACAAGGCAGAAATGCCACCCTGGAGCCTTTAGGACCAGGGAGCCCAGGTCCCCTCCACCATACGAGCAGGACATGGGTCTTTTCCAGCCCTGCACACCTGTGCAAAGCAGGCGTGACCTGGGTCCAGCTGCATTCGGCGTCGCTACTGCAAGGCAAGGAAGGACTGTGCCTGGCCGCTTTGGTCCCTTATCCCAAACTGGGGACTCTCTACACAGACCCTTAATCTCCTCCCTCGCCAGGCATCGCCCAGCCTGTAGCTCGCCTTTCCTTCCTCGCCACCCTCCCGAGCAACCATTTCGCCTGCGCCGTGGGCTCTTCCTTTGCAGCCATTTGCGCGCAGCACCCGAAGGTGCCTTGGCAAGGAGAGAGTTGGCTGGTTTGCCGCCATAACCGCTTCCCGAGGCTGCCCGGGGAGCGTGGCGGCAGGGTGGGCCAGGGCAGGGCCACACCTCTGCTGCCGCCGCCGTTATAAATTCAGTCTTGCTGGGGGAAGATGGCTGCCGCTCTTAGGAGCTGGGTTTGTGCGCAGGTAAGAGGAAAGCAACCGCCCTCTTTGCAGAGGTGGAAAAAAAGTTGTGCTGAGCTCTGCCTCTTTGCAAAGCGCCCTGCTCGAAGCCCTCCTCTTGCAGGGGGCTGAAAGGTTTTTTATCCCCTTTGTTATTCAGCAGGGCAAGGGGAGGAGCTGGGCTGTGTAAGAGATCCTGGCTGACATAACCCTTCCCATGCAGGGCTCTGGAGAGGGGCCAGGTTGTACCTGAGCATTTTTATTTAAACTAATCCCAGGCATTGCAAATTGAAAGTCATCGCAGCGCCAGGTAGAACCAGTTGAGACGGTTGCTGAAGGGCGTTTTTCTTGCCCGGGTGTAGTAAAGCAGTCTCAAGGTACGTTGTTTATCGCTAACCCCGGGATTATGTTCTGGAGGTGCCAGAGCACATTTGGCGAGCTGAGCTCGCTCAGCCTTTCCGGGTGGTTTTGGGAAAACCCTGCCCAAGAAGGCTCTAAGGAAACTGAACAGCTGTGATTGAGAGGCAGAGCTTCATTATGCTTAAAAATTTGGGCAAACTGGAAAGCAAAGGGCTGGCTAGCCGATGCTCAGGGCAGTCTTGGCTGCAGCCTAGCATTTCTGGGTGAAAAGGAGACCAGGTGCCACCTGGCCAGCCCGGAGCCCGAGGTGGCCCCTGGGCGCCTTTCCCTGCCCTTTGGCGAGTACGGGAGCAGACCTCACAAGCCGGGGGGAAGCAGGTTGCTGGAGGTGCCTCCCCAGCACTTGTCAATTCAAAGAAAGCAGACAGCAAGCAGTAAGTAAGCAGCAGGTGAGGGCTGCCCGGGGCCAGCTCCAGCACACCGGCTGCCACCGAGCATGGCCGGCTCTGCTCCCTGGCTTTCCTTCCTCCTTCTCTCTGCCGATGGCTCCTCCGAGCCTGGGGCTCTTCCTCCCTGTCCGGCTGTCTAGCCCTGCGCCTGGCAGCGTGGGGAGGGAAAACCCACTCTGGATAAAGCTGCTTTTCCCCACCCTGGCCCTGAACTCTGCGATAAGCATTGCCCCCCTTGACCCAGCGGAGCAAGCGAGGTCGGCGTCTGATGCTGGGGGGGGGGGGCAGAGGAAGAAGGGGCTAAA
>JAVKLA010000093.1:26464082-26476965 GCA_034782735.1 Sagittarius serpentarius | reverse complement strand
GCAGGGGTGGGGGCGGGGCGGGGGGGAACTTTCACTCCTCTGGTACAAGGCCAGGAGGTGCAAAGTGCAACTGTTACTGCAAAGCGACCCGGCGTGGCTGGCAAAGATCCTGTGCCAGCAGCGTGGGTGCCAAGGCTCGCAGCCCCCTCAGTGTGGTGAGGACTGGGTGGGAATGGCCTGTGCTGCCACTGAGAACAGATACGGTCTCGATAACGGCAGCTGGCATGGCACTCCTGATGAGTGCATGCAAACACTGAGTAATTCTCTCTTAACCTCTCCACCAATAAGTCCTAATTAATTGCCTCTGCCAAGCAGGTAAATGATAATCGCCTCGGTCTGAGAGCTAGCTAGCGACAGTGGTCCTGTGCTGTGGAAGCACACCTTTCTGAGCCAGCCCATCAGCTGCAGAGCAGCTTTATTAAATGGCAGTAAATCAAAGGTCAGTGCAAATGGCAGGTCACTGCACCACACAAGGGTGCATTGCTGCCTTCGTGTCCTGCAGACTGGGAGTTCGCCAAAATTTCTGCACTGGTTACAGAGGAGGCTTAGATCTGCTCAGTTTGCCCTAGACCCATCTTCTGCTACTGAAGTGTAAGCAGAAGCTGAAGACTTACGGTAGTTCAAGATTTCTGGCATCTGGCTGCCCAGCTGGGGTGCTGCTCTGCTCCCACCCAGCCTGGCTGTGCAGATCGAGCATGCAGAGGTGTGCAATCATCCTGCTGGGTCCCAGAAGCGCTGGGCCTTGTACACTGGGCACCGTGCAGATACTAAATCTGATTCTCACTGGGAAATTTAGGTTTGCTTTGAACATGTCACATGGTGCCTACACACCGGGATGTCCTAGGCAGAAGTGTAATTATGGGTGCTCTGGCAGCAGGAGACAAACAAAAGTGCAGTCCATGTCCTGCCAGCAGGACACATACGTAAGTGTGCGCGCTGGGGACTGAAGGGATACCTGCCAGCCTCGTAACAACGGGATGCTTGATCTCACCTGGAGGTCGGGCAAGCAATATGCCTGAGTGGGAGGAGAAGGGTTATTCCAGTTTTGCAGCATAAACTCTTATTCCCTGGGACATGTTACTGATTGCTTCTTTCTTTGTCTCTCTAGTGAGGATGCAGCAGAGACAATAGCAATAGACTCTAACAATCAGGCGAAGTCTCCACTGGAAAAGTTTATGGTCAGACTGTGTACGCATCACCAGAAGCAATTCATTCGTGTGCTAAACGACATATACACTGAAGTACAACCGGACTCTGAAGGCCAGCAGTTGTCTGAATCCGAGAGCATGGAGGCCTCTACTTGTGGCTCTGGTTGTAGCCAGCGAAGCACTGAAAATCAGGATAAGGGTGCTACTTGTACTGAGTCAAAGCTCCCTTATTCCTCGGACCCAGGACAGTCGGGGTCTGATGGCCCCCTGCATGTTATGGGACATGCCCTGAAGCAGCCGGCAGAGCTGAAGTCCCTGGACAGAGCAGAGAGCTCCAATCCTGCTTTGAGAAGGGACTTCTCCGAGCTTCCCGTCACCAGGCTTCGTTCTGCTAGTCCAAAGGATAGCTCCACCCAAGGATACCTCAGCACGTTGAACTCTTCCTCTTTGAATTTCCATCATGCCGCAAAGAGCCTCGAAGGGCAGCAAGCTGCTGGACACGAGCAAGAAGCCGGTGTCAGAAAGTGTGAGGACAATAAAGAGCAGCTAGCAGGTAAGACTCTCATGGAAGGTTATATCTCGGTCAAAGTGGCAAATGTGAACGGCAGCGAGGACAGCTTAGACAGCTGTCTGGTGTCCCAAAAGAGCTCTTTCAGAGCTCTGCCGGAAGACTCCTGGGATCCCGGCTTTGCGGTGGCCCCCCCTCGCAGAGCCGACAAAGAGAACACTTTGCAATGCAGCTCGAAAGCATCTTTGCACCAGGACTTAGACGCAAAAGAACAAGACGCGAGACCAAAGCAAGAAAACCACCTGCACGCCGTGGCCAAGGGCAAGGCGGGCTGCCACCTGCACCCGGCCGACAAGAGCCCGCTCGACAAGTCCAAAGAGGGCTGGCTGCCTGCCAGCGCTGCGCCAGCCGCCCACCGGACCCCCGGCGGGCACCCCCGCGCCAAGGCAGCCTCCCTCAGATCCACTCGGAAGAGCAAGAAGGCGTCGGGGCTGAGGATCAACGACTACGACAACCAGTGCGACGTGGTCTACATCAGCCAGCCCATCACCGAGTGCCATTTCGAGAGCCAGCGGTCGGTGTCGTCCCGCAAGACGGCGAGGAAGAGCACGCGGGGGTATTACTTCAACGGGGAGTGCTGTGAGCTCCCGACTGTCCGCACGCTGGTTAAGAGCTCACGGGCGGAGGAGAGGGGGAGCAGCCCGGCACTGCGAACAGAGTCCCTTGTAAGCGCTAAGCCGCCCCTGGTGCTCTCGATGGGGGGGTCTGCGGGGGCAGGACGGGAAGGCGAGAAAAGGGTTTCCCTGAGGCTCCTGGCTAAAGGGGCACCGACCAGCCGAGAAACGAAAGAGAGACCTGAGCCGGGCTCTGTGCATCCCCGGGACACCCGGGCGCTGCGGTCGAGGGAATCTGCCGTGGCCGTGCCCTTCTTCTCCCTCTCAGCTCCACCCAGCCCCCAGAAAGAGGACAGCTTGGCCGGCTCGCCTCCCCCTGGCTCCCCTCCCGCTGAAGGAGGGGGGACAGGAGCAGGAGGCACCGTCCCCTGGGAGGCTGGCAGCAGCCTGGGCTCCTCCGGGGACAGCGGCGGCGGTGGCGGCGGGCAGGCTGCCGATTTTGCTGCCCTTCCTGTCTCAGAAGCACCCAGTGGGGAGGAAGGTTGTCCGAGCAATGATGTACAAACTGATCCGGACCTCCCCGCCAGCCCGGAGCCAAAGTCCCCCTTACAGCCCTCCGCCGCTGCGGACACAGCACCCCTGGCCCATGATGGTGCCAGGGATCCTGCCCAGCTTCCAGGCGCTGGAGACACGGAGCCCTGCGGGCTGTGTCCGGCAGAGCCCTCCCCATGCTCTCCAGGCCGGCACGCTCCTGATGAACCCCATGCCACCGTGGATGGGGAGAGCCCCCCGGAACCCCCTGCCACCTTTCAGTGCTTGGAAGTGAACAAAAACATCGATGCTGAACCAGAAGCCGAATTACCGGGTACGGTGGGCGTCAGCTCCCTTGAGCAAGAGGAGGCTGTGCTGGCCAGCACAGCCCTCCCTGAAATCTCGGAAGGGGAGGCAGTGCAGAATAACAGCCCAGCAGGTGAAAAAGAGCCCGCTGAAGGGGAAATGCTGCTTGAACCTGATGGCTCAGACACTGCAGGGAAAGACTCTGTCTCTTCCAAAGACAGTCTAGACAAGAAGCGAAAGAAAGGCAGGAGAGTGCTTGTGGCATCAGACCGGCGTCTCCGAAGCCAGCAATCCCAGTCACCCACCGAGGGCAGTGCTGAGGACGCTGGTTCTTCCAGCTCTGTGCAGCTTCCTTGCCTTCAGGTCAAACTCTCCAAGAGCCCTGGCGCTAAGCGGTTCAAGAGAGAAGCGCACCTGGATGGGGCAGCATCTGTGCACTTCCCAAACGACTGCTTCCCCGATGTGCTGCTCAAAACCAGCGAGGGGCCGGGCACCAGCCAGGCTCCAGAGAACATCGCTGGGCAGCAGCCAGGCGAGGAGAATGGTGTCACTACCAGACAAGCCTATAAAAGCATCTTAGCGAAAGAGACTGCAGCAGAGGGAGAAGATTCCTCTAAAGACAACCCCCCTGCTAACGGCAGCCAAAGTGAACTGGGTGAGATGCTGGAAATCAGCATCCAGGCTGATTCTGAGAAGAGGGGTATTCCCCTCCCTCCAGAGAGCAGCGTGCCTACGAATGGTGCCGAGCAAGTGGATGTGAAACCAGGCGATGCCAGCACAAAGGGTGAGGAGGGCTCCGACAGTGCCATGGACACGGGCAAGCTGGAGAACTATGAGCCGGTGGCCAGTTCACCTCCATGTCCCAGCAGCAGAGGTGGAAGCAAGCATCTTGCAGCAAAGGCTGCAAAGCATAAAAAGTTCGCCCTGCAGTTTTATAACTTAAGACACGCACCTGCACCTGTAGACACCACAAAAAAGAGCACACCAGGGAAGGATTCTGTGCAAGCGATCCCCAAACTGAAGGACGAAAGCAATTCAGGAAATGACGACTCCCCAGTGCTGGAGGACATAGACGCAGCTGACAGCAAACCAAAGTTCATGGAGTGGTGTGCTGAAGAGGAGAACCAGGAGCTCATTGCCGAGTTCAATGCCCAGTACATGAAAGTTCAGAAGGGCTGGATTCAGCTGGAGAAGGAGGTGCAGCCAACCCCCAGGGTAAAGAACAAAGCCGACAAACTGAAGGAGATTTGGAAAAGCAAGAAAAGGACACGGAAAAGTAGAGGCTCGCTGGAAGTGCAGAAGCTTTCTCCTGTCCAGATGCTGTTTATGAAGGCCTTTAAGCTGTCTGACATCTGTCAGTGGTTTCTGGAGACAACTGAAACCAGGTCTCTAGTGATCGTGAAGAAACTCAACACCCGTCTCCCAGGGGAGATCCCCCCCATCAAAGTCCCCATGCAGAAATATTCCTCCTCCAGTCTCTACCCCAGCTCACTGCAAGCAGAACGTTTGAAAAAACACCTCAAGAAGTTTGCCGCCACTACCCCGGCTCGGAATAACCTGAAGAACCAAAAGCTTTGGGCCAAAATTCGGGAGAATGCTGATAAAGCGGAGGCTGAGGAAGCCACCGCTCCCAGCCAGGCATCTCCCACCGATGCTGGCACCGAGGACCTCAGCGAAGACAAAACCATCCAGCCTGCCCCCAGCTTGCCCACGCAGGCCAGCACCAGGATCCTGCGCAAATACTCCAACCTTCGGGGCAAGCTGCGAGCCCAGCACCGCCTGGTGAAGGCGGAGAAGAAGAGCGATGGCCCAGGGGACCACCCGTCCCTGGAGAGCAAGCAGAGCCGGAAGAGTGTGTGCATCAACCCGCTGATGTCTCCAAAGTTGGCCTTGCAGATCAAAGCAGATGCCTTTCCTGCTAAATCTCCATCGGTGGATGGGACAGGGAAGGGGCGGAAGGGGAAGAGCAGGTCCCAGGAGGACCTCTCGCCCAAAGCCGACCTCCAGCTCAGCAGGAAGAAAAGGACGCTGAAAGAGAGCGGGAGCACCCAGGAGAGGTCCAGCTCCTCCACCAAGGACAAGCTGCCTGCCAAGAAGGCCAGTAAAATAAAGCATTCGGAGGTCAGCGTGAAAGCTCCCGCCACCCGAAAGCAGGCTGCCATGGAGAGGAGCAATAAGCTGGCTAGAAAAATGTCTTTGAAAGAGAAGAGAGCCCCAAAAAGGCAGCTGGAGAAGGTGCGGCTCCCCATGCGGAAGGGCAAGGAGAACACAAGCAGACGGGCCGTGCTGCCCCCCGGCCACGAGGAGCTGGCCAAGTCCCCAAAGCAGAAGCCCCTGGGGGAGTCCTCCACACGGTCGCAGAAGATGGCCAACAAGAAGCCCAGCGGTGGGAAGACCCTGACGAGGTCCATGAAGAAGATGCAGGAGAGCAGCGGGTCACAGGGCAAGAGGAAGCTGAGGGCAAAAGTGGACTGTTCGCACAGCAAACGCTCGCGACTGGACCCGAAATAGCAAAGAACCGGTAGCCATGTACAAAACTGATGTATAGTAGTAACCCTTTACCATGCATTAACTAAAGCTGCTTTTATAAGCTGTAGCAAGCCTTTAAAAATCCGCAGTTAAAGGATAACGCCCGTGATTTTAGGCATCGGCAGATGTGTCTCGGACAGAGAAGAGGTCGGCCTGTCTGGCTCCGCTGTTCAGAAGGAAGTTTCTGCAGTTTGAACGTTCCTTGGGTTTTTTAAAACTTGGAACCAGGCAGTTTTAGTTAAAAGTACAGTGCCTTATTTATCACTTTAAAAATAAAAATAAGAAGCTCGTCTGTGTGATTTGGAGGCTTGCGTTTTATACTTGAGGCACAAGCACTTGTACTGTAGCAGAAAGAAAACCACCTTCGTGCACATGAAGTAGCTTTCGGCAGCCTTTAGGTGCACGCAAACATTTCCCTTTCCTTCAGAGTCCTCCTTCTGTCTGTCTTCTTAGTGGCATTTAAAGCAAAACCAAAACCGTTTCCCATCAGTAAGGGAGAGAAAGGCGAATCTGTCCTTTGTCGGTTCGTTAGTAGCAGCTGCTGGTGTCCCATACTGTTACCTGCATAAAAGTATTCATTAGCTACTGGTGTGTGTACTGCTGATGGCTGCCTCGCTCCCCCATGGCACAGCCCGTGGGGCAGGGAGGTCCCGCTCAGGTGGAGGTGGCGGAGGAGATGCTGCAGGTACCTGGCTGCCGCATCCACCGCTGCTGGGCGGGCGTGCTGGGCTGTATCCGTCTTTATTTCTTGCTGGCTTCAGGGATGAATCGGTCCTGCTGTGCCCTGCTTTCGGACAGACCTCCTTCTCCCGTTTTGCTGCGCTCGTGGTGATTTCTGTGGTCTCTGACGGCAAAGCAGTTTCCGCAGCGCTTTGCTGAAGGTTCTCTCCCTTTTTACGGGCTCAAGCTCCTTCTGATGTTGGTGCCCTGCAGAAGGGGAGCCCTGGCCCTCACCCTGTGCTCTTGTGCACGTCTTGCCTAGCGCCCTCCTAAGCCAGGGTTTGCAGCTGGAATACGATGGAGAGAAGGGACTGACGTAAGTTTATTTTTTACCAAAATTTGCATTTTGTCTTTTACTAGCAAGTTGCGGTCGGTTTGTCCTTGCTTGTGTCTGGTGCTGTGGAGTCTGAAAGCGGCCAAGCCTCTGCCCTGTCCTGCATGACACCTTTGCAGGGCTTCTCTGCAAGCCTCTGCAGCGTGTTTAAATGCCAGCTGGGGGTCTGCAGTGGCAGAACAGGGTCACGGTGCCTAGCATCTCTGAGAAAAACCTCTTAGAAGTGCACAGAGCACGTGGCTGTGCTGGCTCTGCCGGGTAGGGATGCTCAATGGCTGAGAAAGGACTGCTGCGGTCTGCGCTGGGGGAAAGGACCCTCCTCAGCCATTGCATCTCCGTGGCTTTGCTTTGGCTTTGCTGCACAAAGTCCGTTTGCGTGAATCCCGATGCAAGCCTCCTCCCGTGCAGAAAGCAGCAGTGGCCGAGAGGGCACCGTGTGGGCTCGGGGGTTGCCCAACCTTTTAACAGTCACTTGCGGGTCCTTGCTCAGCTCGTTGTCCCTCCTCAGAGCAAGGCTCTGGTGCAGGCCACGCATTCAAGAGACACCTGCCCTGGGGGCAGAGGCTAGAGAGGGCTTGGCTGCAACCGGAATTGCTTTTCACCATTGGCATTGAACCCCAGATCCCCAGACCTGTGGGCTGGAGGTGGAAAGCAGATAATCGTCCTTAAATGTTTCATTGTACCCGTGTAGAGGATGAAACAAGGCGTTTGAGATTTGCACGCCCCTTGCAGAGCACCTCTGGCTCTCTTGCAGGTATTCCCTTCCCCCAGCGCTGACGCACATGAGGCTGCGGCACATTTTTCTCTTACTATGAAATGGCTGATTTAAAGAAAAAAAAACAACCAACCTTTACCTTTCCTTTGAATCATGCTAGAATAAGTTAACTCTCTGAACAGCTAGGAAGTGATTAAATCTAGCCTGTCAGTCCCTGTACAGATTAATATGAAGTTATCTATTACTTTAATTTTTACTGCATGCATTAAATATGTCAAACCTTCCATCAGAAAAGATTTAAAAGAGTTTCAGGAGAGGGGTGAGGCAGGAGTGCACTGATGGCAGTTAAATGACTGATCTGTACCTTTCTTACAGGTTGTCTTTCCCTCTTGCTTCTCCATCCATACTTAACGGGTCTCTCCCAACCTCCAGCTGGGGCAGCCTCTCTGCTCCTCGTGCTGCTCTCCGGCAGCAAAACCCCTTTTCCTCATCCTTCACAACCTCTCTTTCTCCGTCCTTCACCATCGCTCCTGAAGCACTTGCCTGGGCTGTGCCTGCAGAGCCGTGCGGGGCCCCACGCACCGAGCGCTTCTCGGGGCTTTCTCTCGCTCTTGCTCTCTTAATTTTTTAGTAAATACGGGCTGCTCTGCTCTCCATCTGCTGTGCTTCTGGGAGTGGGAACCTCATTAGGATAACAACCTTGACAAAGCAAGTGGAGATGTGCTTTCTGGATGGGGTGCTGCTGCACCAGCCTCCCGGCTGTCTTCCTGCAGCCTGGGGCTCCACCAGCACCAGTTGGCCCAGCATGGCAAGGGTGGGAGATAGCAGGCGTCACACTGGTGCATCGGAGCCGCATCTGGGCAGCTGTCCCAGTTCAGTGCGCACTTCTTGGCTTAGGCGGCGGTGGGATCAGCGCGCTGAGATTCCCGGCAGCGTCCCTGCCAGGCGTCAGCTCCGGAGAGGAATGGCCAGGACCTGTCACGGGGAGAAATCAGAGATGCTAAAAGGACAACCGTATTCCTCCCACCCCTTTGAAGTTCCAGTCTCGGTCTGTAGTTTTCTGTCATACCAGTGTGTTTCAGCTTTGTTGGATGGAGATTTTCTGTGCTGAAGGCAGGTCCCCATGGGACGAAGCCCTGTCAGCAGATGCTGTAGGAGTCACAGGGCTCCGGGAGGGAGCAAGGTGGCATTGGCCATGCGGGACAGTGTGCAGGCAACGTGGCCTGAGACTCGGAAGTGCCTGTAGCCTGTCCCAGGCTCTGATCGCCTTCAACCAGCAGCTCTGTCCCTCCCTGGGGGATGCTGGAGGAGTTCAGCAAGCCCTGCCTTTTCCGCGTTAGATCCGGCATGTCCTGTGCAAAAAGTAACACTCACGAAGTCTGTGCAAAGAGCCTACTGACAAGTTCTTAACAGGAGCTGGGCTGGGCTTCATAGGTGTAAATCTGAATTCCTGCACCCTTTAATGAGGAAAGGTAGAGGGTGTGGTTTTTGTCAGGATGGGGCTGAAAAGAGGGTTCCGGGCTGGACTGTGAGTTGTTGTTCTTATCTTCAGAAAGCTAGTTAAGAGAAAACAAGTAATTCTGAGGGTTTTTTTTCAAAGAAAACCATTTCTAAACACAATTGCCGCAACCCGCTGCCTGGGAGCAGCCCAGGCCAGGCGTGCACTGCATGTAACGTCATGGGCACCTGCCTCCAGTGGGCAGACAGCAGAGCAGCACCGTGGGCATCTGCAGGGAGAGGGAGCAGCGGGTTTGCAGGAGGTGCCGAGCTGTCCCAAGGGGTGAGATGATCTGGGGTCTTGTCAACAGGGACCCCCACCGGCTCCCTGCTCCACTGTCCTCAGGGCCGGTCCCTGGCACCGCAGCCCCGGCAGGGCTCTCCCCGGCCCGGCAGCTGCTCTGGTGTCTGCCGCCTCTTTTCCTCCCAACAACACCCCCTTGCTTAAAAGTTACAATTTTGAGGAAAACTGGAGTGATTCTTCTCTACATCGTGCTGTTTGTGAGGAGCTGGCAGGAACGTTTCCTCCCGCAGCAGCTGTGCTGGGTGGTGGGTTTAACTTGTGCAGGTAGTCTTTACAGAGAGCAGGCTTGTTTGCCGAGGGATGGGTAGGGTGAAGCCATCGCCTCGGACTGAGTTATTGCAGCAAGCGCTTGGGGCGTGACCTCTCCAGCCCACCTCGAGGTGGGAATATTGGTGCTTTAGTACAAGTTCTCTGAGATACAGATTTGTGCAATCCCTTTGGGTTACCCCAGGGGAGGATGTCCCAGGGGCGAGGCAGGCCAGCGGTGGTCATCATCTCTAGAAAAGCGTTAAGGCTTTCTGCTCTGAGAAAAGCCCCAGCTCCTTGCCAGGCTTCTTTCCTTGCTGTCACTGCTCCGGGAGATGCCATCTTTGGCCCCCTCTGCCTCTTCTGCATGCATTCCCCACTTGACACCAGTAGTAGCTGCCAGGTCTTGCAGACTACAAGAGCTGCTTTTAATGTGCTTCTTTTTGGGGCAGGAAGGAGGAATGCTGTAATTTGCTAGAAAATTAAATTTCAATTTAATTTGCTAGCAAATTAAAGGGTCTGCATTGAGGTGACTGCCTGGCAGGGTGGCATTGCCTGGGTAGCTCCATTTTCTTTATCAGTGCTCAGATGTTTGAATTTTTTTCTCCTTTCTTTTTTTCCCCAGTCAGTCCTCCTGTTGCATTACTCTCTTTCTGATTTCCTTCCCAATTTCCTCTCTCCATGCAGCCACGTTTCAGCTAGAACAGTGCACAAGAAACACAAAAATAAGTAGAGGTAATACCATATATATATATATATATATATATATATAACCTGTTGCTCTTTGTTAATGACTTGGGACATGCGCTACTCATTTCTGTTTGTGTTCTGCAGCGAGGCAGCGGTGAGGTGTGCTGCTGAGGCACGTCCCCTGCTTTAGAGCAGCCTGTTTCCAATAAATGCAGCTTCTATGCAATCCAGGGGATGCACAGGGAGCTGCAAACAGTCTTAATGAATGGAAGGAAATAAGCAACATGATTTATCGCCTTATTCTACATGGGCGTCGGGTGTGTTTCCATTTGCTATGGTGCAGAGCTGCCCACTGGCACTACCACAGTGCCATCCTCAGCTCCGCAGCCTCATTGCGCTCCTCCTCCTCTGGGCCACCCCGCAACTCCCCGCTCTGCTTCTTCAGCTCTGGATTTCAGCACAAGTGCTGTGTCCCACGAAACAGCCCTCTCCTCTTTCTGTTACTTTGGCTTTCCTTGCTGGACACTGGCCACTTTCTCACCCTATTCTTGACATTAGTCTCCACCCCAACTTCCTGGTCCATGTACCAGCATCTTCTTACCCCTGCATCTCCACAGATGTCCTTACTGTCCCTTTGCTGCCAGCCCCCCCTCTCTCGTTTGCATGGTTACCTTTTCCTCGCTTACCTTGTCACTGGCAGCTCCGGGTCTTCACACTTCACGTGGTCAGGAACCATCCATCTTACCTAACCTCTGGGAGGGGCTGGGTTTGCTGAGCTCAGCATCAAAATGTATCTGTGGAGGGTTGAGGGCTGGCGCAAGAGCAGTTTGAGCCCAGGATGGCTCCTTCTGTCTGTAGCTGTTAGGGTATTGCCTAGCAATGCCAGCCCTGGAATGGGTTTCTCTGCTGAGGGGGTGCGTTCCGTATACCCAAGGTGTGCACGTGTTTATATTCATCACCAACAAGGTCCGTTTTTTGCTCATGTTTGCTGCATGCCGTGGTGTTTCTGTGTTCAACAGCCAACACCTCACGTTTGCAGCAAACCTTCTCCAAAGAGCTGTTTAGCCGGTGCTGACGCTTTCAGCAAACTTTCTGCTGCGTCGCTGATCACGCTCCGTGAGCTGCGAGAGCGGGATGAGCTCGTCCCCGCTGCTCTCCGTGTCCCCGTCCCTCCCGTGCCGGGGGGGAGCCGTGCGGTGCTGGACCGAGCAGGCTGGTGGGCTGCCCGAGCCGCTTTTTTGCCGGTGGGCGGAGGAGCGAACCTGCAGCCCAGCTCATGTCCCAGCTGCTTGCACGGCACCTCTGGAAATGCCTGTGTTTCCGAAAGCTCTGCCAGCCCCTACTAACCTCCCGGGAAATAGAGACGCAATCTCAGAAGGACACAGATGTACTGCTGCCCTAATTTAACTGATGGACAGTTTCTCTCTCCAGCTCGTATTCTTTCAGCCTAACTGCACTCCCAGTTGAAGGCGACTGGGAAAGCCGTGGCTCCCAGCCTCCCGCGGGCATGGGCAGTGCCTGGGGCAGCAGGGAGGTGCGTGCTGCCCTCCGGCTCGGGCTCGCGCCTTTCCACCACCGGCGGTCGTGCCAGGGGAAGGGGGTCTGAGCCCCAGCCAAGGCGTCCTTGGGCCCGCGTCGTCGGGCTGTACACCTGGACGGCCCGGGAGCGAGGTGGGGTAGGGTTCCCCCCCCCCCCCCGCCAGGGAACGCCACTGCAGCTTTTCTTGTAGTGGTAGGCTTTTTTGAGCAAACCACGAGGCTACGATGTCCCCGCATCGCGCGTGTGTCCCCCCCTCCGTGTGTCATAGCATCCGTTTGGCCCATCCTTTAGCTTGGTGGTTGTGAAATGAATCCATCTGTTCTAAGATGTTCTCAGGAGTTCTTGTTTGTATTAAGCTCACCCCTAGGCTTAGCAGAAATCACGGTCCCCGTCCTTCCTCCTCCTCCCCTCCCCGCGGACAAGCCCTCTCCTTCACGAGCACTTCCACCCCCTCCCCGAAGGGCAGCGGGGGGGGGCAGCTGGCGGTTTCGATTCAGGGCAGGTTGGCAGCTTGGGGGCAGCCGGAGGAGCTGGGATGCAGCCGGCCGGCGCTCGCGGTGTGGGTCGGGAGGCCGGGTGGTCCCTCGGGCTGCGTTGCTAGCCAATGTTTTCTAAGTCTGTTTGTAAGAGTACCTAATTTTAAAATGAAATGTGAATATATATTATGTGTAGGTGCCATGTAAGATAGTGTTGTGCTAGGCGGCAGGATGCTAACCTACTTTTTAAGCTTTTTTGGGGCAGGAAAAAGCATTTTTCTCTCACTTCATGCTCACAGATCTAATATTGTAAATAGTTTTTTTAAATATTTATTTCATGGGCTTTCCACAGGTTCTTGTTCTGACTGGTGTGTCGGTTGGTGGGGCTGTATCACCCAGCGTGCCGCAACCAAAGCGCTGGCTATTGCGTGGGGGGGACGGGATGGGGTGGAGCGGGGTGGGTGGTGGTGTTTGATCTGGGGTTTTTTATGTCACGTCAAAGTTGAAGCATTAACTCTTTCTCTTCATCTCATTTTGATGATGTCAGACCTGGTCAATGGCCATGGTCCCTGGGGAGGCAGTGAGCTCCCGTGGCTGGCCAGGATGGCCGTTCCCCAGGGCGGGGGGCACTGCAAGCAATAAGATTTGTGGTAATAATGTCTGTTTCGATGGCAGGGGCTGTCGGGGCTCAGGGCGGGGGGGGAATAACCCCGGCGGGGGCTCCG
>JAVKLA010000093.1:26442557-26456062 GCA_034782735.1 Sagittarius serpentarius | reverse complement strand
TGCCGTCTATTTTCAGCCACTAATTGGGCCCTGGTTCCTGGAAAGGGCTGAAGCGTTCGGGGCAGCGAGGGTTGTGCGAGGGCACAGCCGCACTGCAGCCCCGCAGGGAGCGGCAGCGACCCCAGGGCCGCATCCTGCCCCATCCTGTGCAGTCAGCCCTGCTGCAGCAGCCGGATCCCAGCCCCAAATCTCACTGCCCTCTGCCTCCCCATAACTCCCATGGCAGTGGGACCCCCCACCCCCAGCCCTACCCTCAGCCCAGGAGCCTCCAGGGCTGGGGGACACGGCAAAGCGGAGCCAGCGCTCAGCTCTGCTGGCGCTGTGCTGGCAGGAGGCGCAGGCAGGGCTGCAGGGAGCAGGCAGCATGGGCTGGAGCAGCTGGGTGAACACAATATCCCAGCTACATGCCCCGGGGAGCAGGCAGGAGGGGAAGGAAGCATCCCACTTCATCTCTGTGGGATGCCGGCGCTCCACGCTGCTGCCCAGACACCCGTTTTTCATGTCTTCCCATCCAGCACTCACCTGAACCCGGCTCCTTCCCCCTCCTGGGGCTGGCAGGTCCCCCCGTTGGCACAGGGGTTGGAGGAGCAGCCACCAAGTGCCACCTCACAGTCCCTGCCCTGGGGAAAGAGGGAGAGGTGGGAGCGAGGCGGGTGCCACAGCCCCGTGTCCCACTCGGCAGGGCACTGCGGTGTGCAGGGAGGGGGATGGTCCTGCAAGCGGCAAGCCCCGGGGGCACGGCAGAGCCCCCACGCTGCCCCCTTCCCCGCTGCAGGGAGGGGTCCCCCCGCGGTGGGGACGCCCAGGACCAGGGTACCTTGTAGCCGCTGGGGCAGGCGCAGCGGTAGAAGCCAAGGGGGTCGTTGTGGCAGGTGCCCTGGTTCTGGCAGGGGCTGGAGAGGCAGGGGTTGCACTTGGCCTGGACGCTCAGGGCGGGCGGGCCTGCGGGACAGGAGGCAGAGCGATGACCGTCAGTGCGGGGAGTGATGGGGAGGTGTCCCGTTTGTGGGCACCGACATGGGGGGCAGAGCCCCAGCCGCAGCTGGGAGCAGAACCTGCCCCTCCGAGGGGCTGTACACCAGGCAATGGGACAGCAACAAGTTTGCTCGTGCCACCAGCCAGGTAAGGGGACAGAAGCATCCCAGTCCCCCTCCTCCACGAGGCAGCTCAATGGATGAAATGCTGGAGTCCGCCAGACTCACAGAGCATCGCTGTGCTGGGCGCAGGGCAGGAGGCAGCCCGGCTCCCTGCAGCGCCTGCTGCCCTGCCAGAGGAGGGCACGGATGGACAGATGGACAGCATGGGCTTCTCTCACCTTGGCACTCAAACTTCTTGGCAGGGGTGGTGAGGAGCAGCTTGCCTTCCATGTCAGGGGGCCCAGCGCAGCGGGCAATGCCTGGCTCCTTGTACCCCGTCTTGACCCAGCTGGAAAGCCAGCGCAGGTTGCAGCTGCAGTACAGGGGGTTGGCCCCGATGGCTCTGCAGGGGGAGGAAAGGCAAAACTTCACCCACTGCCCCGCAGAGGGAACTGGGCTCGGAGACCTTGGGACTGGACACAACCCCGTCACCTGGCTGGGCTGGGGGACCCAGCGCTCCTCCATTTCTGCACCCACCAGAGGCGCTGCCCACGGTGGGAGGACTGTACACACGGCTGCCCTGCTAGACCACCCTGCGGCCAGCCCCACAGCCGACGCGGTGCCCCATGGCTCCGTGCTGGGGCTCTCCTCCGCTGCCTACACAGAAATCCTCGGGAGTCCCTCTCCAGCACTCAGGCAAAGCTGCCTGGGCCCAGCGCAAACTGGCCAAAGCACCTTGAGGCTGTGCAGAAACAACAGGACCATCGCACAGGAGCCGCGGGGCCAGCCCGGGCTCTGCCCCACAAGCCTGCAGGTCAGGGACATGGGCTGCTGGGGACGAGCAGCGGGTCACAGTCGGAGCTCGTGGGGACGGCATCAGGGGAGAGCAAGGAATTGCTCCGAGAGGAGGAGAAGGAGGGAAGGTTGCTCTGCTCCACAGCACAGCAGGGCAGGGAGCAGCAGATGATGTCGGAGGCTGAGGGGCTGGATGCCTCTTTGCATCCTCCTTCGCTGCAAAGATCAGCGGTGTTGGAGGGCTGGTGCGACCAACACCTGTGACAAAGGAAGGAGATGGCAGCCCAGAAAGCAGGCGGTAGGGACAGCAGATCTGCTGGGGCTGACAAACCTGGTCCTACAGCAGCGACAGCGCCGGCTGGTGACACAGCTCAGCCCTGCGCGAACTGGCAGCGCCAGCTGGCAGCAGCAAAGGCAGCACCGCACTTCGGCAAAGGAAATCAGTGAAGAGACGGGGAAGACCAGACTGAGCAGTGATGCTCCCAAAAAACACAGGGAGGCCAGGACTGGAAAGCAAGATGCTCTCTGCAGGTGGGAGGAACAGCCTGACACCCCCAGGGTGCCAGGAGCAGGACCGGCCACTGGCAGGCAGGTGGGAAATGGCTTAGCAGAGGCAGGAAAGGGACCAAAAAGTCACCGTGAGCAAAGCTGAGCCTCTGCTCTGGGTGGTGGGTACAGGGCTGTACTCCTGGGGTACAGGCTCCCTCAAAGAGGGGCTGTAACACCACCACTGGCAAGAAGGTGCTTGACGACAGATTTGGGGGGCTGCAGCAGGGAAGCGTCTTGGCTTGGAGGCTAACGACTCGCTGGCATGGGTCAGAGCAGCCCTTGCCGACTCATGACTGTGCCAGCACCTTGTATGGCTTGACCTGAATGTTAGGGGACCCCAGGGACCTGGTTGGGGGACCCCACACCACCTCCAGCAATGACCATAGGACCATCCCAGCAGCACTGGGAGACTCAGCTGCACGCCTGGACCTGGGGGCCGAGCACGGGGAGGGCAGGCACGGCACGGCACGGCACGGCACGGCACGGCACTGCCCCAACAAACACTGTCCCAAGTACCGGCCCAGAGAAGAGAGGAGGAAGCTCAGTCCCTTGATTTTTAAAAGTCTCCTGAGCCTGCGTCCAGCCCTGCAGAGCGGCAGATACTCACAGATGGGATAGGGAGGTGACATCTGCAAAGATGCCCTCAGGAAGGCTGGAGATGTCATTGCCGTGGAGAGACCTGCAGAGAACAGAGGGTCCTGCAATGCCCGTGGCTCCAGGGTGGGCAGCAAGGGCTGTGACCAGCTGGGCTGCCCCCACCCCACGGGTCCAGGCGTGGGTGGCAGAGCTGGACCCCGCCGCACTGTCATTGTCGCAAATGCACCATCTGCTCTGAGGGGCTGATGCATCTCTCCTTGCTCCTCGTGCAGCCTGTACCCTGCCCGCCTGCCTGCACCCAGCTCCAAGCAGGCACAGGGGACGCAGGCAGCAGCAGAGAAGGGGCTGAGCAGGGCTGCGAGCAGGATTGTGCGCAGGACTACCGGCAGGTACTTACAGCAGCCGGAGGGAGCGGAGGCCCTCGAAGGCCAGCGGAGGGATGCACTGCAGGGAGTTGTAGCTGAGGATCCTGCGGAAGGGAAGAAGGAGGCAACACAGCACCAGGGGCACCACCGCGTGTGCGGCAAGAAACCCACCCTGGGCTGCGCGCTCCCCCTGCGTGACCTCCGGCTCAAACCACAGCTTCACCCCGCGGGGGGGGGAGGCCCTGGTGTCCCCGGCACACCCCAATTTTTGGGGTCCTCTAGGAACAGCCCCCCCGCGGCTTGGCTGCGCTGCAGCCTAGTGTGGCACGCCGCAGGGACTGCACTTACAGGGTGGTGAGCTGGCTCATGTTGGTGAAGGAGGAGTTGCTCAGGGAGCTGATCTTGTTGTTGCTCAGATCGCTGGAAAACAGAAATGCCAGGGCTTGGAGCCCGCTGGGCCCTGTCTCCCCTTGCTGCTCCCTCACCTGCTCAGCTGCAATGGGGTGCGAACAGCAGCACGGCACGGCCTCCAAGGGAGCAGCAGGGGTATCACGTAAGGTGATGGCAGCAATGCCACTGTCCCCCCTCTGCCCCACGCCCAGCGCCAGCAGAGGCTGTGAGCACCCAGGGCTGAACATCGCTGCCAGCCAGCTGTGTCCCGGTGCAGAGGGGGGACACAGAGGAACGTCGAGGGTCACTGCACACTGCCAGGTCCCTCCCCAGGATCATGCACCATGGGGACAGCCTCTGTCCTCGCCCACAGGTCCCAGCAGTGGGACTGGCTGCCTGGGCTCCTGCTCCTAGCTGCTTACACAAGCTGCAGGTACTTGAAGGTGGAGAGCTGCCCCGGGACCTGAGTGAACTGGTTTCCATCCAGGTAGCTGCAAGGGAGGACAAAAGCACCTTGGGGTGGCTGAGAAGCAGGAGGTCCCTCCCTCTGCCCTCCCGTTTCTCCCGTGCACCCCCTCAGAGTTCAGGCTGCGAGGAGCATCTCCAGCATCGCCTCCCTCCCAGCACCCAGGGCCCGCGGGGCTCTTGGGGCACCCCATGGCTGGCGGGGGAGCCAGCGTGCGAGCACATTAGCACACCCGGGGCTCTGCATGAGGGCCCCTGGGAGCAGTCTCCCAGCAGCCTGCGTGTGCTAGCGCGGCCAGCCATGTGCTGCATTTACACATCCGAAGTGAGCGTGGGCGGCCGTAACCGTTCCCAAGGCATGTGTGAGAGAGAGCGGAGGATGCAGAGAGAGGAGGGGTGTGCGAGACAGCGCAGGGGTGTGAGGGGGTGGTATACATATGTATGTGCACAACTAGTGCCTATACCCCCTGCACACAGGACTTGCTGCCATCCCCCATCCCAGACCGGCGCAGAGCCCCTTTCGCAGCGATGGGCATCACAGTGCTCGCACATCCAGACCTGGTACGGCTGCTTGGGTACCTCTCTGACACCCACGGTGGTGGGTGGCTGACCCCAATCAAACCACATCCCATTGCCCGTGTGCTCGGAGCTGGGGCTGCCAAAAGCACCCCCGCAGCCATAGTGAGAGGTGATGGCAGAGAGGTGCCAGGGAGGTGGCAGAGGCAGGGTGGCCCTGTCACTGTCCCTGTCGCTGATGGCAGGCTGCTGGGGACTGCAGAGCCCTGGGCTCCATGGCTGCGTGGGGACCGCAGCTGCAGAGGGTGGCTGTCCCACTGTGCCCCCTCCCAAGGGCCAAAAAGCAGGGACCCAGCTGCTGCGACAACACACCCTGCACATCACCCTTGGTAGCCCTGAGCTGGCAGAGAGGGTCTTGCTGAGCCCCTTGCTGGGGTCGAGGCTGGACAGGGTCCCTTGGCTGGGTGGGGGTCCTGCTCCCACTACCGGGCCGAGATGGGAGTGTGGGAGGGAGCATCTCTGCCCTGACACCTGCAGCCCCGCAGTGGAGACCCACCACCCAGAGCTGCAAAGTCGCTGGCGGTCAGGGGGAGAGCCTGGGCACTCGCCCGCTACTCACAGCTCTGTGACGTTCTTGGGGATCCCCTTGGGCAGGGCCTTGAGGTGCTTGTTGCTGCAGCGGACAACCGTGTCGAGGCAGGTGCACTCCTGCGGGCACTGGGGCCGGGGGATGCAGCTGGTCTCCTCCTGACCTGCACCGGGCACAGAGAGCCACAAAGTCACCGGGGCCCAGCCCTCGGGCACCGTGTAAGGCTGGACTCGATGCCTTGTGCGCACCTAGGACTGCTCCCCTCCCATGCCAACCATTTCCCCCCGCCCCCAAAGCAGGGTGCTGCAGGCAGCAGCAAGCTACTGCTCGTGGGCAGCAGCCTCGGCCCGGCTGAGAGTCAGCAGTGCAGAAATCGCTCCTGTGCCCAGAAACCGCCTGCCCCGCCAGGATGGATGCAATCAGCCAGCTCAAGGCTGCCGTGATTTTCACCATCTTCAAGCAAAAATGCAGTCCCAGGGACAGCAGAGAGGAGGGTGCGGAAGAAGGGGCTCAGCCCTGCAAATCCTCCTGAAATAACCTCCTTCACCCATCTCCCAGACGCAGGCTAGAGGGAGCGGTGCCTGCGCCGAGCAGCCAGAGGAGCCGGCATTGCTCCCCCTTCCCCGCCGCGGCGCTGGGCTCCTGCGAGAGAGGCGTCCCCGGGACGACCGTATGTTATCTCACACTGTTAGGAAAGGCGCAGGATGCAACCCTTCAGTCTTTGACGTGGTGGAGGAGGGAAAGCAGAAGAAACGATGATTTGTTTGTAAATATTTTCCAGAGGGCTCAAAAGCTGTTCTAAATTAAAAACATTTTTAAAAAAAAGGCTTTTCTCTCAACACGCACACTCCCCGCCTGCTCCATCTGCCCAGCTCCAGTGCGTGTGTGGGGCTGGGAAGGGAAGGAGCAGGATGAATCCCGCTGGGCTTTGCCTACACATCTGCTCCTGCCAGCACCGACCTGCCTACGTCCAAGGGCCAGGCGGTGCAGTGGGTGCAAACTCCTCTCCGAGCTTCAGAGCAGCTCGTGGGTATTTGAGTGCAGCCCTAAGGGCTGGGTACCAGGAAGGGAAACTTGTGCATCCTTAGGGGAGGGCATTAATGGGCTGAGGGACCCCCCCCCCCCCCGCCCCGAGCTACCAGCCCGCAGCCAGGCACTGCTAAACGTCCCAGGAGCAGGGACGGTGCTGGGACAGGGAGCACGGTGCCAGCCTGGGAGGAGCAGACGGGTCCCCCCTCACCCCTGGCGCCCCGGGGCCCGTGAGTTACCTTCCTCACACCTGAAGTCGGGGAAAGCCACGTCCTGGAGCGGGATCTGCCGGAGGAAGTCGGGGTTTTGGCACCGCGGGTTCCCCGTCACGATCTTCCTCTTGCGCAGCCAGTCCCCCAGCCAGGCCAGCTGGCAGTTGCAGTTGAAGGGGTTGGCAAGCAGGTTCCTGCACGGGGGAGGGAGCGCGAGGGCATCACCCGAGCAGCCGCCGGGCAAGGGGACGCCCTGCAACCCCCCCAGTGCGATGGCGACAGCCTGGGAGCATCTCCCCCGGGGCCCGAGACGTACAGCGTGGAGAGGGACTGCAGCGTGTCGAAGGCGCCTGGCGCGATGGTGCTGATCTGGTTGTCGTACAGGGAGAGCAGGCGGACGTTGCGCAGCCCCGTGAAGCTGTCGTTGTGGATGCAGCTGATGCGGTTGTTCCTCAGCATCCTGCAGAGGGAAGGGGACCAGGGCACTTCACGACCTGGGCGGGTGCCACGGTGGAAACCCAGCTCAGCAGTGCCCGGGCTGTGCCCACCTCACTGCCAGGCAGCAGGATGAGCCTGAGCCAGTCCCAGAGCAGCAAAAACCTGCCTCCCCCCGCCACCCGCCCCCCCCCCCCGCCTCCCGCTCTGGATACGGCCAGCGGATGGGTAAGGCGCTCCTGAGCTGGCCCTGCAGCGATGCAGGCAGCACCAGCCCGGGATTGTGGGCAGGGGAGCAAGGAGCAGGGATGTCCCCGTCCCTGTGCCCACGGCGGAGGGGGGACTCACAGGGTCCTCAGCCCGTCTAGGCCCCTGAACATTCCGCTCCGCACAGACTCCAGCTGGTTGACGGTGAGGTGCAGCTCACTGACGGAGGATGCCCCCTCGAACGCCCCGTCCTCGATCTCCGACACCTTGTTGTTGCTGAGGTTGCTGCAGAGAGGGGAAAGCAGGCTGGGACGGGGGACTCTGCCCCGACCTCATCCTGAGCCCTGCCTCCCCCAGGTCCCACCGAGCGCCCTGTGATGCCGAGTCCCACAGGGGGCCCTCGGGTCAGGACATGCACCCCATTTCACACCCCAGACTGCCCTGGCATCAGGACCCCACGTGCCTTCCCAGCCCCCAGACATTCCCAGTGGGGCTGTGCCGGCCTGCCTGATACTCACATTTTCTTCAGATGCGGGAGTTTCTTGAAGATGCCGGTGGCCTCCAGGATGGAGATTTCATTGTTGTTCAGGCGCCTGGGGTGGGTGGCAGGGAAAATTGCTCAGGAGATGGCTGCGAAGGGCCTGGCACAGACCAAAGCCTGAGCCAAACCCCATCTCCGGCGATGCTCCAGCTGCAGGAGGAAAAGCAGGGTGAGAAGAAGGAGGCTCTTACAGCTCGGCCGTGGACTGCGGGATGCGCTCCGGGATCTTGGTGAGCTTCAGGTTGGAGCACTCAACCACGCTGGATTCACAGCGGCACTTCGGGGGGCAGATCACATCGCTGTTGCACTCGCTGTTCAGCTGGTAATCCTCCGCCCCTGCGCGCCGGCGAGGGCAGCGTGGGCTCCCGTGGGCAGAGGCACGGGGGCTGCGCCTGCCCTCCCCTCCTCTGATCCTCCTACACCCCCAGACGGGCTCCATCTCTTCCCCAGCTCCCCTCACCCCAACCACTGGGCACATATTACTCCTCTCTGTACCCAAAGCAGCTTATCTGCAGGGCATTTGTCCTGGGTACATGGGGCGCTGCGCTGCCCACCACCCTCTCCCCTCCTGCAACCAGAGCCAGACCCCGGGGTCGCCTCTGTGCCCTTCCGGATAACGGCACGATGGGAGATGCCGCAACATGTCCTGGTACCCAGCGCTTCTGTTACTGCGGCACCTAGGAACTCAGAAACCAGAAACGATGGGAAATGCAGCGTGGTCCTGCCGGGCCAGACTGCGGGGCTCTGGCACAACCACCCCCGCAGGCAGCCTGGCTGAAAAGTTACCATGCACACGCGCGTGCGGCTCCTCCTCTTACCTGGGATGAAATACTGCTCTTTGGCTGCAGAAGAAAAAGCACATCAGCACCCTGAGCACACGGACAGCAGGCTGGGGCAGGGCTGAGGACAGCCGTGCTGCAGGGTGCCCGTGACGGGGATGGGGACGGCTCTCACCCGAGCAGCGAAACTTCTTGCTTTTGATCTGGCCGATGCGCTTGTTGGCCAGGCGCCGGGGGCTGGCACAGCGGGCGCCGCTGGTCTCGATGGGGTTGGCGCGGAGGAAGTCCGCCAGCCACTTCAGGTTGCAGTCGCAGACGAAGGGGTTCTGGGCCAGGTGCCTGCGCCGGGGACAGCGGGTGACCGCCAGCTCCAGCCTCGGCTACTCGCCGAGATGATTCCCCCCAGGCACCCGCCTGCCTGGGCATCGGAGCTGGCACGGGCACTCACAGGGTCTGGATGGCCCGCAGGGAGGTGAAGGTGCCCTTGGCCAGGCTCTGGATCTTGTTGTCGTAGAGCGAGAGCAGCGAGAGGTTCTGCAGGTCCTGGAAGGCGTCTGCCCGCACGCAGTTGATCTTGTTGGCATTGAGGAGCCTGACAGGGAGGGAGGGAGATGAGTCTGGGGACCCCCTTCACTGCACCATGGGTGCTGGGGACCTCAGCCCCGCTTTCTGGTGTCCCCACAGAGCATCCCATCCAGCCACCGGTGCCTTACAGCAGCTGCAGGGCGAAAAGTCCCCCAAAGACGCCCTTGGGGAGGTCCGTGATCTTGTTGCCATACAGCACCCTGTAGAGAGAGAAAGGCTGGTGTGAGGGGGCGGGGGGGGAGAAGCGGTGTGGGGCACTGTTCAGGGGGTGCAGCGTCCACCCCACACACCCCGGTGCGGGCACTTACAGGGAGTTCAGTGAGCGCAGCCCCTGGAAGGCGTCAGGGGCGATCTCCGAGATCTGGTTGTTGCTCAGGTCTCTGAAACCCAAAGGGAGAAGGTGGTCTGGTCCCCTCTTCTCTCGCCCCATGCCCCCATCCTCCCGCTGTGTCCAGGGGACCACCCCAGCACCTGACATACAGAGCTGGGGCTATCCAAGACCCCATCCCAGTGCTGTCATGCGGGGCACCCGTGTCACAGCAAGTGCCCCATGCCTGTCGGAGTGGGGGGCTGAGGGCTCACGGCAGTGGTCAGCAGGGTGAAGGGTGCTGGGGCTGCACACTTACATCCTCCGCAGCTTCTTGTAGGGGGAGAAGGCGCCTGGGGGGATGGACTTGATGCCGTTGAGCTCCAGGCGTCTGCAAAGAGAAGGGGGAAAGATGAGGGCTGTAGGACTGGCCAAGCTTCAGCACCCCATTGATAGGGCTGGGGGGCTGCAAGACCCCCAATCTTGCAGTAAGTTACCCCACCGGAGTGGGACCATTCACCCCCGGGACAACTTGCAGCCACTTGCAGTGGTCGGGGCTTTCTCCAGCAGGGAGAGATGCCATGGGTGGGGGGGACAGTGCTGGCTGGGGTGGGGGGAGCACCTCCTCTCCCCTGGCACCCTGCATCTGGGGGCACCTGCTGCCTCCCATGTGCTTTGCATGCCGTCCCAGCAAGGGCTTTGCACCATAATTGGATTCCCCTAAGGAGATTATTCCTCTATTTACATTTTTAATGCAGCTAAATCCAGGGCTAAATCTGGACAGCATGGGAGAAGGGCAAGGAAGGCCTGCCACCCCGCAGGGTGGCTGAGCCGTGGGGCTTGCCCCCGTGTTCCCACTGCCTCGAGCCACCCAGAGCCCGGCAGTGACGGTGCGGGGCCGTACTCACATCTCCGTCATGGTCTCGGGCAGGTTGGCGGGGATGGCCGTCAGCCCCTTGCCCCGACAGTCCACGATGCCGTTGCTGCAAGTGCACATGGCCGGGCAGGAGCCAGAGGACAAGCTGCAGAGCTGGGCACGTGCCGGGTCCGTTTGTCCTGCCAGGGAAGCAGCCAGCATGGGAATTGCAAAGAGTTGGACGAGGCGGGTGGGTGGCAGTACCCCAAGGAAGGGACCCTGGTGACAGCTCAGTGTGCTGGGACAGCTGGTGTCACCCTTGAGCAGGTGCACAAGGTCCTGTTGGGCCCCAACCCCACGCAGAAGGCACACAGCTCCAAGGGCACAGACTGGTGCACTCTTTGTCACACTGATAGGGTGGTGATGTCCCCACACCAGGGACGGTGCTGACCCCAGCCGAGCCCACGGCGTGCATCCAGGCTCTGAACTGGGGCACGTGGCAGGGAGTGGAGGCGGGCTGCATCGACGGGTTGGCCTTTGTCCCCCCAACCCGTCCCTGCCCTGGCACCCGCTGCCTCCCCTGTCCCCCTCACCGGAGCAGCTGAACTCGTTCTTCTGGATCTCGGCCACGTTGAGGCCACGGAGCTGGGCTGGAGCGGCGCACTGGGTGAAGAGCCCGATGGTGGGCCGCTGGCGCAGCCACTGCGAGAGCCAGGCCAGGTGGCAGTCGCAGAAGAGGTGGTTGGAGTGCAGGCGGCTGCGGGCGGACAGGGCAGTCAGCGGCCACGGGACGGCTCCTGCCCACCCCACCACCCTCTGGCTGCCCCAGCCTGGCTCATCCGAAAGGCTGGGGGCATACAGAGAGGGACACGGAGGAGCCCAAGAGCATCTGCGCCAGTTGCCAAGGCCACCTTGCGTGGCAGTGCTTGGGGATGCTCTGCAGGGGTGTCCCCTCCATCCCCTCCCCACAGTGCTGTCCCAGCACTGCTGAGCTGCTGGCACTGGCAGCAGAGCTGGGGACACCCCACTCCAGCCCGGGGGGTCCCTCCCACCCCTACGGCCCCAGCACTCACAACGTCCGCAGCTTGGGCATGTGGTTGAAGCTGGACACAGGGATGGAAGTGATATTGTTGTTATTCAGGGTCCTGCAGAAAGGCAGAGGGGGGCAGGTCAGGGTGGCCAGGCCGTAAACAGGAGCACGAGATGGTCCAGGTGGCATCACACCCCTGGGAGCAACACCCAACCCCCAGCACAGGGTGGATGGATGGAGAGGGGAGGGATGGGGACAGCCCAAACCCCCGGGCAGGGCTCACTGCCCTTTCCAGGCTTCTGCCCTCCACAGCCAGCTGCAGCCAGGTGGACGGCCCTGGGGCAGGATCAGGCCCTGGAGCACAGCTCTGCGGCAGCGGTAGCAGACCACTGCTCAGCCCCTCCTTGGGGTCAGGGAGAGATGGCACACTGGGGATGTCCCTGCAGTGCCTCAGTGAGTGGGGAGCACCCAGGGACACCCTCACCCCGCACGGGGCTTGCGGGCTGGAGGCTCCAGCCGGCCCCTGGCCACTTACAGGACCTCCAGCCCCCGCAGGGCGCGGAAAGCCCCATCCTCGATGCAGCTGATCTGGTTCTTGTCCAGCTGCCTGCAGGAGAAAGAGGGAGCATTGCTGGGACAGCCCAGGCAGAGAGCAACCAGTGGCTCCCGATGCCTCCTGCCACCGGACCTGACCCCAAACTCCCTCGTGCCCATCCCTGCCGGGACTCACAGGTTCTTGAGGTCGGTGGCCCCGCGGAAAGCTTTCCTGGGGATGGCCTGGATGAAGTTCTCGCTCAGGTCCCTGCAGAAGAAAGAGGCAGGAAGGAAAATTAACAGTGCCTGCAAAGCGCGATGCCCCATGGGACCAGCGTCCACAGGCAGGGGCATGCCCTGGCACTCGGTGACCCCCGCAGGGGCTCTGGGAAACTCTAATTTGGCGTCAGGTCCTTGGTTGCCCACTGCCCTGCTGGCCATCCCGAGACAAGTCCAGCTGTATCCATGGTGGCTGCAAGTGGCTGGGGCTCCCCAGGCAGTGCTGTCCCCGGCTCTGATAAGCAGAGCAGCAGGGCACAGCCCTGGGAAAACCCTCCGTACTTAAATACCCTCTGACTGCTGTAATTACAGGTCCCTGCTGATTAACTGGTAATTACACTTAGTGACTCCAGCAGGCATTCCCATGGAGCCTGCCCCGCACTTTAGAGGGCACAAATAATCGGGTCATTAATTACTTCATCACTACACGGCACCGTCTGTGTAATCACCTGCTCTGCAATGCCGGTGCGTGCCAGGCCAGCATGGGCTCTGTGTTGCAGGGCTGGCAGCGGGTCGGATCCCCCACCATGCCTGGACTGGCTTTTAATGACAACGAAGGCCGAAGATCTCACTGCAAGTAGGGTCTGGGTGGACTGGCTCAGCTCACCCCATCCTTGGGGGACCTGCCTGTCATATTTGTGCCCTGTGGCTCCTGTGCAGCCGTCCCCTCTCCCACCTCAAGGGCCAGGAGTTCCTTGAGCTCGGCAGGCGCCTGCATTGCCTGCCCTCAGCCCCATGCCAGCACAGCCCTGCTCCAGCCACCCATGGGGCAGGAGGCCGAGTCCCCAGCTCCCTCCTGGCACAGGGAATCTGAGGCACGACACAGCATTTGTCCTACGCAGCAAGTCCATGGGTGAGTGAAGAGCAGGACCAGGGCATCCCGCACAGGTTAAGCACCCCCCAGCATTACACAGGCCACACAGACACCCCCATCCCAGCCCTAGAGAGGTGGTTTGGGGTGTCCCTGGATGCCAGCATTTCACACCCAGTGCTCACCAGCTCCGCTTCAACATAACAAAGCCTGTTCACTACTGATATCCCAGGGCAGCTGGGCTGGGTCAGGATGAAGGCACAGCATCCACACTCCTCCCCGTGCCCTGATTTCCTCCAGAAAAGGTGCTCAGCATGACCCACAAGCTGCTTGCAAAAGGCCCGGTGGTCTCCAAACCGGGACTTCACCCCAGCCGAAAGCTTCACTGCCACAACGGGGAAATGTTCCCAGAGGGAAGCACCAGCATCGCTTGCCCAGCCGCAGGAGGAGAAGGAAAACCCAAGGACAGTGGGCTTGCCCAGCCTTCCAGCGGGATGCCCAGCCACCAAGGAGCCTCCATACGGTGCCGGAGCGATGCGCCGACCCCTGCCCGCTGCA
>JAVKLA010000093.1:26426442-26438010 GCA_034782735.1 Sagittarius serpentarius | reverse complement strand
TGAAAGAGGGCAGATTTAGATGAGATGTAAGGAAGTTCTTCCCTGTGAGGGTGGTGAGGCACTGGAACGGGTTGCCCAGAGAAGTCATGGCTGCCCCATCCCTGGCAGTGTTCAAGGCCAGGCTGGATGGGGCTTTGAGCAACCCGGTCTAGTGGAAGGTGCTCCTGCCCATGGCAGGGGGGTTGGAACTAGATGGTCTTTAAGGTCCCTTCCACGCCAAACCATTCTATGACACGAGTCCCCAATGCTGCAAGGACCCAGCACCCAAGGAGGGGTGTCCCAGGGGGGAGCTGCTTGCCAGAGACCAGGGGCGGCTGCCCCACTACTGCATTAGCAGGGTGCCGGGGTAACAAGGCAGGGTTTTGTCCACTGTGTCACCTGCCCTGGTCCCAGTCCCCAGTGCCGGCATGAGCAGGGCCCCACCTGTCTCAGGTTCAGGCTCCCATGGTGTGCCCCTAACATCACGTCAGGCTGTTTGATTTTTAATGGGCTCCGCTGGCCCAGCTGCTGGCACTGCTCCATCCTGGCCGAGGGGGACGAGACGGACCTCCCACCCCCTCCACCCCTGCCTCACTCCACTGTCCCCAAGGTCACCGGGAGCCTGCGCACTGCCTGCTGCTGCACGCTGCCTGCTGTGACCCCAGCCCCTGGGGCTGATGGTGTTTGCGTAGGACGAGGTGGGATGGCAGAGCCTGATGTGCGGGTGTAAACAAGCCAGAGTGCAGGATGGTGGGCTCAGCGTGAGCCTCTGCCACTCAGGAAAGAGATCGTGGGGTCTCTGGAAATGGCACCTTGGCCGGGGCCAGAAAGGGGAATGGGAGGGGATGGGACAGGGTCCAAAGCAGCATGGTGAGGGGGAAAGGGAACACTATTCGCTGCTTTTCACAACACCAGAACAAGGGATGTCCGGCACAATCACCAAGGCAGGCTTAAAATCACAGCTAAGAGTGACTCCTCCAAACTCGGTGTTGTTAGTCCATGGGACTCCCAGCCACAACCAGCTCAAAAGGGGAATGAATAGAAGAAAAGCAGAGACATGCACCTGCAATGCCGTGCTGCAGCGAGGAGCACGTGCGGGTGGATGCTTGGGAGCTGGCTCCTGCTGCCAGGAGAGCAGCTAGTCACACCTCTGGTAGCCACCACACCGCCCAGGGCAGGCTGCCAGGCATGGCCGATGGCTCAGCCGCCGCTCAGCCGGCAGGGACTGTCACCCAGCAGGAGCCACTTCTCCTGTCAGCCTGTTTTAGCAGGAGGGGAAGATGTGCAACCCTTCTGCTCCCCTGAGCAGCATAGGGGATGTCAACCTGGGGTCAGCCCGATGCCGGCACACGGGCAAGGTGCCAGGGTCCCTGCTCCGGTCTCTGCCTGCCACTCTTGTCCCTGCCTCTCTTGGGGAGGGAAACAGCAAATTGGGGGGGGTGGGGGGGTGGGGGTGCTGCTCCTGCAGCAGTTCAAGTGGGAACAGCTGGTTGCTGCGAGGAGCATCCCAGGCACAGCCCTCCCCGCTGGCAGCCGGAGCGAGCACTTCATCAGGCAGCCCCAGCCGCCAACAATTACGTGCTGAGTAAATCGATGGGATATAATTGGACTATTAAGATCTCATTATCCTCCTGGCTCCGGGTGCTGCTGCCTGCAGCGTGCTGGGGGAGACCGCAACCTGCAGCCACAGAAACTGCCTCCTGACCCAGACAGCCTTGATGGGTTCTGGGGACAGGGTGCACCGAGCAGGGACGGCATAGCCAGAGGGGACAAGGATGATAGCAGCAACTTGTATTCAGCACAGGTTGAGACATCTCTGTGGCACAGTGAAGCGCTGTGCAAAGGCAGGGAGGTGTTCCTACAGGGGCCCTAGGGATGAGGAGGTCCAGGCATCCCTCTTCTAGCCACCACAACAGCCTGAAAGCCACCGCTGGTCTCTCTTGCCCCATGCAGGGCTCATTGCTCCTGGGTGGCGCGGGGAATCTGGCCTCTCTATGCGCTTTCACATGTGCCTCTACCCCAGCCCAGCTGGAAAACGGGGCTCGTCCCCACCTGCGAGTTACAGGGTCTCTGTGCTCTGGCCCTGGGAGTCCCCTCCCCTTTGCAAGGGCCACATACCCATCATGTCTATCATCACCTGCTCACACATCACCCATGGCAGGCGTGATGTATTCCTGGCCATGGGATGGTCCTCCTGAAGGGACCAGAGTCCTCAGCATCTCTTGGCAGGCAGGATGACACACCAGGTCACGTCCACCAAGGTCCAAGCAACAATAAATAATCACTTCCCTTAGGAGAGCTGTCCCCATCCCCACCTGAGGTTTTTTTGCAGTAATATTTCTCATTATCTCAGCACCAGTGAAAGCGATGGATTAGAGCTCATCCTTGCCAGGCCCATATGTATAAGGACAAAACAATCCTTTGCTGGAGCGAGGCAACACACTGCTAGACATCACGATGTTCTGCTGAGCATCCTCAGACCACAGACCTCAGCGACAGAGGCCCGATCAACAAATTCTGCCTGTCCACCACATACACATGGCAAAGAGTAAAGGTGAACGCTGCCAGACTGGGGAGCAATGCTTCACACCACTCCCCTGCCAGGAAAGGCTTCCCAAAGCACCGTGCTGACCCCAGGCTCTGGCCCCAGCCCCTTCCCTCCCAGGAGATGCAGATGCTTCCCAAAACGTTAAAGCTGGAGGGGTTTGTTGCTTGGACAGCCAAGCAGAGCATGTGTAAAAGGCAACATATGCTCACGGCAACAGTTAGCGAGAAGAGTCCCAGCCCCAGCGCGGTGCTGCTGATTTAGCAAAACATTTCAGGGTATGCATAAATCTCAGCAGCTTCAAAGGGATGCTGCTGACCCACGCCATGACCCAGGCCGCTGTCCTTACCAGCGCACCAGCGACTGACACCAGCTGCTATCACCCGGCGGTGCCGCCACGGTGCCAGCATATGCCGAGGGGGTGCACCGGGGACGCTGAGGCACGCGGGTGCATGCACCATGGGTGACACCAGCAGCCCCATGTTTGGGCACAGGGGAAGTTGGGGACTTGCAGCATCCGTCGCGAGCGGGATGATCTGCACAGGGAAGGCATTTTCAGGAGCCGGGCTTTGCCAAGCAGCTCCCTGCACAGGGCAGCGCCTGTGCGGTGGCTCCGGTCCAGCTCCAGCAAGGAGTGACTCCTGCGTGGGCTGTACAGCAAAGCCAGAGCCGCGGGATTCAGCCTCCGTGGGAAGGGGGATGCTATGGGAACAAGGGGAGCTGGCCAAGGAAAAGAGGGGAGGGCGGGAGGGAGGGGGAAATAAAGCATCTGCCACCCACCCTGGAGCCTCTTCAGAGGCTGAAAGAAGTTAAAAGCAGCAGCTTTAATGGCAACACAAGTGAAATAACAAGCTGCAAGCCCTGCGTGCCTGTCACCACCCCCTCCCCACACTGTCCCTTTGTTCCTACAACCTCGTTATCTGTGGGAAGCACAGCCAACGCAAGGCTAAGGCGTCGCCACCAGCTCCCCGGCATCCCAAAGTGCCTCAAGAGAGCCACAGTACCCGCTGTGCCCAGTGCCCCGTGGTCTGGCAGAGGCCAGGCTGGGCAGGGGGGTGCCCTGCAGCACACACCCGGGAGCAGCCAGCTTGCCCCTGTCAGTAAAGGGACCTGCTGTGGGGCTGACACACCTCCCCTGGCTCCCGCTGACCGCTGCGTGAGGGCTCATCCCCTTCAGCAAGCGTCTGGCTGGACACCGTGTGTTAAAACCGCACCTGCCTGGCTCACAGCCTCCGTGTCCCACTGCCATGGGGAGCCGAAGCACCCAGCCCGTGGCCCCATCGCTGCATGGCCTCCTGCTTCTCTCCACCCCTGCTTTTCACCATCTCCAAGTCCCTGCTGCCCTGCTGTTCAGCAAGCTTGTTCTCCTCCCTCCTTTCATGTTTTTGCTTCTGTCTCGCCCTCTAGTAGTGGGAAATCCCTGCAAAACCCTCCACCAAAGCGTGTTTTCTTTCCAGCTCCCATGCTACCCTCCAGCCTGCGTACCTACCTGCTTCACATTTGCATCGCCCATCTCATTTCCAGCATGTTCCCGACGTGCTGCAAATCAAAGGCGGGGAGCCGTCCCTTTCGCCGGGGCTGCACGGCCCCACCATCCTCCCCCTGAACCCACCCGTGGCTCACCGCCCCACTGCTCTCCTGTTGCAGAGGGAAACCACTAGCCCATGGCACAGCATCGTCCCAGCGCTCACCGACCCAGCACATCCTGGGGTGCCCGGCACATCAGTGTACCGCAGCCCAGCAGCTCCAGAGCTCGGGGCAGAGCGAGCCAGGGGCTCGCGGTGGGGATTTGCTGGACCACACATGGTCCTACCTCCGGCAGACAGCAGCGTGCCGCATCGAGACCCTCCCGTGCAGTGCCATGATAGTTAGGACAAGGTCAGTCCCCCCTCACCCATGCACGGAGGGCCCTGCTGGGCGACGGTGCTGTGCCGTGCCAAAAGAGGTGCCAAGCTCCAGCCTGCACGCCGGGAAGCCTTGCATCCTCCAGCATGCAGCGTGTGCTCCCTGCCCGGCAGCTCGCACCCGAGAAGACACCCCGAACTCCATGCAGCAACACTCATCCAAGGTGTAAATGAAAAAGCAAATAGCTTTTCTGGCGAGCCAGCCCCAAGCCCTGTGGGGAGCTGGCCATGGCTCTTGTTAGCAGGCTCATCCCCTGGGTTTGCAGCACTGCTGAGCTCAGAGCTAATTGACTCCCAGGCTCTGAGGCTTTTAATTGCTAATAAGTGTGAAGCCAGCCCTGCTGGCCCTCCTGGATTCCTCCGAGGTGTGAATGAGGCTGAGCCAAGCTGAGAATTGCATCCCGGCTGTCCCAGATCTGGCGCAGGCTGGTGAGCCAAGGAGGGATGCTGCGGATCTGTGATGCTGCTCCTCGGCTTTGCAGGTCCTGGGATAGCAACTCTAAACGCTGGTCCCAGCTTTGGGAAGGGCTAGAGCAAACTCCCTCTGGCCTGGAGGACGCTCTGAAACCAGTGCTGAACCTTGCAAGACCCAGCTGGAGTTACTTGGCAAGATGCCCTGGCATGACCAAGAGTCCTTCAGGGCCCTCACAGTCAGCCCTGGCACTAAGAAGGACAAAACTCTTGCCCCAGCAGTGGCTGCATCTCATAGCCTGGCTTCCTGAAAGCACCTGGGAGCAACCACAGAGCCGGCGGTGGGATGCAAGATGGGAGATGCATGGCTGGGTGAAAAGCATCAGGCCCCATTGGCAGCCAGGGTGGAGCCAGTGGGACATCTCAAATCCAGCCCAGCAGCTGCAAAAAGAGATGTGATTTTACACAGAGCTGGGAGGAAACAGCCCTGATAGGAGAAGGGTCCAACGGAAAAGGAGGGTGGGAAATGTGGCAGAGCGAGCACAAGGCTGTGAGAGTGCCCGAGCACGGGAACCAAGCGCAGGGGCACGCAGCAGAGAAAACCCAACAGGCAGATAAAGAGACTCCATCCTGTGCGGCACACATCAAAGCCAGGATAAAAACTGCTGGCAGGGCAGCAAAGCCCTGCCACGAGGCTGGGCTCAAGCTGGGGCTGCCCTTGCCCCACTAACATCACTCCCGAGCGGGTTTGGGAGAGCAGCACCCGGTCGTGGCCATGCCACAGGGAACAGGGAGCTGCACCCCAGAGCTTCCCTCCACAGAGCAGCTCTTTGAAGAGCCCCCGGCACAAAACCACACCGCGAGTCTGGGGAAGCCTCTGCCTACAGGCAGGCAGAGCAGCTGCAGCCCCCCTGGTCACAAAACACTGCTGCCCATGGACCTCGCCTCTGCTGGGGATCAACAGCTCCTCCTTGTTTTGGGGAGGCAGAAATGTGTCGCCGGAGGCACATCTGGGTGCTCCTCCTGCCTCTCCCCGACCCACACGTGCATTGAGCCTCAGAGGAGCAGCAAGGCTGGCAGCAGCGCCCGACCGCAAGGCACAGACCGGGGACCCCCGGCCCCATGGGCACCTGGGGGTCTCGCACAGACCTTCAGCCTCCATATTAAAGCTCAAGTGATGGAGCAGCCCCACATCCCTTTGCGAGCTGCCCTGAGGTTAATTATCTTTGAGGTTAACGATGCACACCTCCTGTCTCTGCTCCAAGAGCATCTCACTTTGGGTGGGGACACCAGCTCTGTGACCCCAAGAGCCTCCAGCTGACTGCCCTGCGGATGTGCCTGAACAGCCAGGGGCTGTGTTACCTGCGTGTCCGCAGCTCCTGCCACAGCCCAGCTGAGCCGGGAAGGGGAGGCTGCGCATTTCCCAGGAGGTAGCTACAGTCACAGGTGTTTTCATGAAGGCTGAGCATCTCACTGCCATCATGCATGCTACGCCAGAGCATGTAGCTTGTGGGGATCCCCAAGAAAAAACAGGCATGCCAGAAGCAGCTCACCTCCACGCCTGTCTCCCATGCTACACTCTTCCATTTAAAACTTAGCTCAAGCCCAGCCGGGATTGCAGTGGGGATTACTGCAAAGGGAAAAGCCAGGGTGCAGCCAGGGAGAGGGGACGGGACCCTGAACCCCATCCGGCTCGGGGTGTCGCTCCTCCCAGCTTCAAGGGAGCTGCTGGCTGGGGCTGGATCTGCCAACGTTGCAGCCAGCCTCCAGCACCGCAGCCAGCCTCCAGCACGGCTGCTCGGGTGGCCCAGCACTGCTCGGCACAGCTGCGGCTCATGCTCTAGGACCCGGGGAGAGGAGCTGCCGAGGCTGATTACCCCTGCCAGAGCAGGCCTGGCGGGTTTATTTTTAACAGTTCTGATTGAAGCTGGTTTCCTGCTGACATTTACTCTCCTTGGTCATTATCGGCTCCCCGGCTTCCAACCGTTAAGATTAAAAGGGGCATGAAATTTCCCGAACAGTGGGGTCCTGGCTGCAAACCCCGCAGATGGGGAGAGACCCACGCAGGCGCAGATGAACAGATATCAGCTCCCTCAGAGGGAGGTGGGTGGCCAGGGAGCCCCATCTCACAGTAGGGGCATCATGGGCTCCATGGGATGCAGCAGGAACCATCTCAGGGCAGCCTGGGGAGAGATACGTGCCATCCATTGCTGGCACACGTGCAAGGACATGGCAACATGGCTGGGCTACAGGTGCAACTTCTGGGTCCTGGTGTCCCCAGAGACACCCCTGCTTCTGGGAGTGCCCCAACCATGACCAGCTCCAGGTGTCGGTACCCCGAGCCATGGCTGCTGGCCTGGGCCAGCAGAAGGGCTAGCAGCTGACCCCCAGTTGCATGCATTTGCCCATGCCAGCGCTCCTGAGCTCCCAGCTGTGGGCACAGGGCAAGGCTTGGACACCCAGCGCGGTCCTCTGCAATGGGAGAGGCGAGCAGGGGCTGTGCAGCACAGCCTGACCCTCGTCCTCCTTCCCATGCTTCCATAAAACCTTAATTTCAAGGCTGGCAATGCAATGCAGAGCCAGTAGCAGGGCTTTCAGCATAGCCAGAGCTAGGCACTCGGATCTGAAAACCTCTTTTTTTGCCCTAAGAAACAGGCAAATTCCAACACGTGCAGGCTAAAAATACATGCCAGTCTGCCAGGGACTCTGCCCGCTCTTACATCTCTTGGATGATTCATATTTTGTCAGACCCCAGCTCAGTTTCAAGATTAAAAATACCAGGTTTGGGAGACAAGCACATCGGGCCCAAGAATGTGTCGGAGCCCCATGGGAGGTGGCCAAAGACCTGACCGTGGTGGGAGATGTCCTGCTCCAGCTGGGACCGCGGGCTGGGCATGGTCCCTGCCATGGGGAACGGCTGTCCCTCACCGCACGGTGGGGGAAAGCCTGGCAGCAGCCCTGCATGGGCACACACCGCTCTGAGGCCAGACAACCGGCATCGACCCTGCTGCATCCCAGAGCAGCTCCAAAACAGGGCAGATGCATGCACGGGAGCTTGCTTCCAGCTTTTACCTAACTTAATTACCTTCATGAGTATGAAATCGCAAATAACTAATTAGACAGCCTGGTTCCCACCTAATACACCAAAAGCTGCCTCCTAATTAAATATTATAGGGATTTAAAAGTATTTGTGACAACATATCAGATATGCAAAATACTGCAAATTAGTCAGCTCCCGCACTGAAATCCTGCTCAGGAACAATGCAGGGTCCTGGCTGGGCAGGAATCTGGGACATCTTTTCAAGTAAATTGGGAGAAGGGCCCATTCTTCTAGCGAATAGGGGTTTTTTTCTGAGAGTTGGAGATTCCCGGAGCACAAAGGAAGCAGCCCAGAAACGCCTCTGCTGGTCCCACCGCCCCCAGGAGCCACCACGAGCCCCGCAGCAAAGGCGGTTGGGATGTAAGAGGGCTCCCGGTTAGTTAAGTAAACATTAATGCAAATTGTCAGCGAGCCTGGAGATGAGATCCCAGGCACCGCGGCTTGGAAAGGAGCAGGCGCTTTCTCATATTATCAGCCCATCCACCCACCAAGGGGGGAGCAGGAGCGGGGAGCTGCTCAGCGCCAGAAGAAAGGATCTCTGAGAGCCAATTTCCATCCGACTGCAGCACATTTGATGTCTTGTGGAGTCGAGTTCACACACGCCATCTCGCCTCTGCCTCGCATGGGGAAGGGGCCAGATCCTCCCTGCACACACGCAGCCCCAGCTCTGGCCGAGCACGCGAGCATCCCACAGCACCCTGGGTTCCAGCGCGGGATGAGTGGTCCCCATTGCATCCCTCTAGCCAGAAAGCAGCTGGAGAGAAAAGGGCTTGGGTTTGGTGCCGTCCTCGCGTGTCAGCTCTGAACAAGGCCAAAGCACGTCTGCCTTGCTTTGCCCCCTGCACAGAAAGAGTCTGTGCCTCCACCCTCAATGCCTGCTTGGTGTGAGAGCCGAATTCAGCGCTGAGACGGAGCTGCGGGGACCGCGGGACGGAGAACAGGAAGGTTGCAGCATCCCTCACTGTAACCTGCAGGCAGAGGCCCAGCCCGATACAGCTTGTGGCTGCTCCACTGCCAGGCTCTTCCCCTAAAAGCAAAGTGGAGAGCCGGCGGTTTGCAAGGGAAGAGGCTGAGAGCGAAGACAGGGAACAACACCGGGTAACTGCCTGCAAGCTTAACTCGGCTTGCAAGTGGGAGCCACAGCACCGGGCTTTGAACCGGGCTGTTTCATGTGCCTGGTGCTCCTGCCGCTCTCCTGGCCTCCCATCAGACACCTGAGAGGGGATGAGGACAGAGGGAGCGTCTGAAATTCACACTTCAAAGTTGATATCCGAGTGGCCTGCCCTGTATTTGCTGCATGACTGAAGGCAAGTCAGGGAGCGGGAGGGTGAGAGGGAGACACGGCTGGTGCCCCCTCAGCCTTTAGTGCTGGGATCAATCACCCGCTCGGGGATGCTCTGCCGCAGCAGGAGCGAGGAGCCACACTCGCCCCTTCCTCGCTACAGCTTGTACGTGGGGGTAACGCTACCTGACGCTGGAGCACCCTCCGACCAGGGGCTCTCCGCACACTGCCGCACTGCCTGGGAGCACCTCCCATCGCACCCGTACGCATTGCGGCACACGCGCTGCAACCTACTGCCCACCGCATCACGTCCACGCACCCACCAGCGTGCAGACACGCTGCACACGTGCATGCTCTCTTAATCACTCCTTAATTCTCAATTTCAAACCTTTGCCCCAGCAGCGTCATTTTTGACCCACCTCTGCACAAGCACACCTGGAAGAGCAGAGCCCTGGGGAGCACCTGGCGGGTCATGGCCCCTCCAGGAGTCCAGCCCATCTTTTGGGGCCGATGGAAAGACCAATGCAATGCTCTTCACCCAGAAACATTTCCCTGGGCACAGAATCCAAGGAGCACTCTGGGGAGGTTAGGCATGGAGGAAGACAAAAACCGCAGACTGGAAGCAATTCTGCTACTGCAGTGTGCAATTAAAATCAGTACCCAAACCATTCAGGTCAGACAGAAAGGGACGGTGGCAGTGCCAACGCTGAGGAACAGCGTGAGTCATCCACCTCCCCCTGTAACGGTCACAAGCACCCCACACCTCCACCTCCCCCCACGAGACCCAGGGAGGGAGCCATGGGAATCCTCCCAGCCCTATAGCCACCAGTGGGAGCCACGAATGGGGCAGGAGGCGGGGAGCCGGGTGGCCCCTGGCTGTGGCAGGTGACAGGCAGGGGCTGCTCTGCCTCTCAGGCACTCCTGCATCTTCAGAAATAACAGCACGTCCTGTGTCCCTGGAGTCCGGCGTGCCGGATTCAGACACTTTTTTGAGACAGCAACACCTGATGTCGGTACACAGCAGGTCTGGGCAGCCCTTTCTTGGGCAGGGGTGGTGCTGCCGGACCACAGCGGAGGGCCCTGTGCAAGGGAGGAGGGTGCCTCATCCCGGCTGTGCTCCCCCCAAACCCTCACTGTCCCTGGGGTGGGTGCAGCGCCATGGTGCCCTGTCACCCAGCCCAGGGACACATATGTGTAACCCCAGATCGGGCCAGGCTGTGCACGCTAATGCCCTGCCTCTCCTGATAATGCTCTCCCTGCAAAACACAGCAGAGTTGAGGGTCTAAGTACATCAAAGCCAGGCTTTGAATTAGCTTAAAGAGGCACCCTGATTTTAATCGGACTACCGACACCACCGTCGACAAGATCCCCCTAAGCCATCCGTACCCTCTCGCATGGCATCCCAGAGCCTCGCAAAGCGCAGCCGAAGCCCAGACCAGCCAGAGCTAGCAGACCCGGGGGCTTTCCGGGACAGGCTCTCACCTCCATAGCTCAGGGAATGGACGCGCCAAGTTCAGCTCCGAGCCAAAGGACAGCCCTAAGCTGGGGAACAGACCCCCCCTTCCAGGGCTGCCACCTGCTTTCCAGGGACTCAGCCGCCTCATCCCCCTTTTTCCAGGGACAGATTAGGGCACAGGGACATCAGTGGCCATAAAGCCAAGGACCGAGGACTGCCTTCCCTCCTCCAGCCCCTGGAGACCTCCCGAGCCCCCCAGCCCTGCCAGCTGAAAGGCTCTCCCAGGCTAAACCCCATCTGCTCGCTGGAGCCACGGCGTCTGCGGGGCTGGGCGATACCTGCCCCTTCCCCGCCAAGGCACCGCGGGGTGGGCAGCCGACCCGCGGAGCTGGGACATCCCCACTCACCTCCGCGACCTGCAGGCAGCTGCCCGAGCGAGCATCCCTCAGCTCGCGGGTGGCTGCAGGCAGCGTGGGGCTGGGGAGGGCGGGCAGCTGCCCACCTCCCCTGGGGAAGGCGGCGGGCAGCCAGGAGGGGACAGGCGCCAGCCAGGCCCACGCCAAGAGAGGAGCCACCGTGCACAAAGGCAGCCCGGTGCTGGCCACACGCTGCTAAGGGCCGGCACGGTCAGATGGCGGACGGGGCCCAGCAGGAACAGGGTCCCACCGCCCATTTTGCCCCCCGGAGAAGAGAGCTTGCGGCAGCCCCCGCCCCGCCAGGCTGCAAACAGCCTCTCCCCCTCATTATTTTTTCACCGCAAGAACTATCTTACACCTTATCAATAATTCACAGGTACAAACGATAACGTTAGCTGTCATGGTCCGGGAGCCACATGTTCCTGGCGAGGGGGAAGGGGCCGGGTGATCGCTATTGTTAATGCCTGCGGAGTCG
>JAVKLA010000093.1:26397007-26416909 GCA_034782735.1 Sagittarius serpentarius | reverse complement strand
CCCCCCGGCCCCCCCCCCCCCCCCCCCCCCCCGCCAAGGCTGGGGGTGCCAGCCCCAGCCCTTCGCCGCCTGCCAGCCCGCCGGGGAGGGGGCTGGCCGCCCGCCGGCCTGGCAGCATCTTTTCCTAGGTAACCTCCCCACCTATTAGTGGCACATTTGTTTCCCTGTGTTTCCTTAGAGCTGTCATGAGCCACACTGACTCTTTGTTCCCAGGGGCTGTGGCGAGGCCTCCCGTCCCCCTCCCCGTCCCCCCCAGGCTGGTTGGGGGGGGAGGTGGGGTGGTCTTGCAGCCCGCAGACCCTGCAGTCCCCCCGCAGCTACTGGGGTAAACATGCTCCCCCTCCCGTTTGGTATTCGGGGGGGGGACACGTCCCAGCCCGGCCCCCCCCCCCCAGCCTTGCTCTGTCCCCAACAGAAGAGGCTTTGTCAGGGAGCGCAAGGGGGTACGGCACCTTGTCGAGGGGACAACGGCCGAAATGCGGGCACGGTGACAGCAGGGACACTTGGCACTGGCCCAGCAAGGGGAGGGGGATGCTGCCGGAGGCGGGGGCTGGGGCAGAAATGCGGGATGCTGGGGAAGGGGAAGGAGGGAGGTTTGTTCGGGGCGGGGGGAGCTGCGGGGGGAGCTGCTCCCTGCTCCGACGTTGGCACTTCGCTCTTGGACTGCGGACCTCTGCGCAGGGACACCAGCGCACACGCATCTGTGCAAAGAGCAAAGCAGCCGGGGGCACACGCCCCGAGAGCCAAAGCAACCCTGCTCCAGCCCAGAAAGACGAAAACACAACGCCGCGCCCGCAGGCCCCTTCCCACGCAGCGGCTGCAGGCTCCCAGGCGCACGCCGAGCTTGCCGGCTGCGGAACGAGCACAAAACCTCGCTGGAGGTAGCAAACCTCAGCCAAAGCCCCAACAGGAGTGGCCGTGGGAGGACGGGGAGGGTATCTGGCACAGGAGAGCCGGCGCGCAGCCAGAGCCAGCCCACCACCACGGCAGGATTTCCAGAGAGCCAACACGCAGGCAGGCACCGAAAATCCCCTGCCAGATCAAAACCGGGGCTCAGGCAGGCGAGTCCCCCCCGGCTGGGAGGGGAGCAGAGCTGCGGCACCCACGTCCCTCCCGCACCCACACCTCCCACCTGGCACCGGCACAGCCACCCGCTGCAGGGGCACGGGACCGCTCCTCTACCCAGCCGCCACCAAGCATGCCGGTTTTGTCCCGACGTTTCTCCATCTCTCCCTCTCCTATCCGGGGGTTTTCCCAGTGCAGCGCCAAGAGGAACGGTCACCGGTACAGTCTCGCAAGCAACACCTCCCACGCACAGCCAGCCCCATCCGAGCGGGGCCTGTTTTGTTATTCCTTTCTCCGACAGCTCCTTTTTCACTTGTCACCCTGTTTTGCTACTACTCAGCTCACAGCTTCCTCCCGCGTGGTTGTGGATCTCTCCTTGAAGGATGTCATTTGCATTTTCTCAGCTTATTTAGCAGCGCTCCATTTTTCTCTGCCTGCTTTTCTAAAGGCAGTTAGGGCTGGGTTCGGCCAGATGCAGGGACGGTGCGAGGCACCTGCCCCAGAGCTTGCCTGAATGTAACCTCTCCTGCCCAGGCAGCTCACCCAGCTGCGGTGCAATCTGCAGCTCAGTTCAAAACTCCCTCATCACTCACTCGGGTCTTTAAATACCCCTGGTCCAGAGGTGGTCTGGATCAGCCCCTGGTCTCTGCCTCAGCTCTCGGACAGAAGTAAATGTAGAGCATCGCTACTCCTCTGCAGGCTCCAGCCGCAGGAGGAGGAGAGTCTCATAGGAGCGTGACAATCCCCCCAGCTCCTACAGCATTTCACACGTCCCCGGCTCAGAAAGCCACCGGTCCTGATTGAGATGTTAATGCTGTTTCCAGGGAGCCCCTGCCCTCACAGATGGGAGAGCAGCACCACCGGCCCTTCCCCCTGGGCTCGGCTGCCAGCTCAGAAGCAGCACCGTCTCCTCCACCATTTCTGCTGGCACGGGTCCGACAGGAACCGATAGGCCACGGCCCATGTCCTAAATCTTCCCCCTTCTGGAGGCAAGACCTTTTCTCCGTACTCTTTGCTCATCCTCTCTCAGCTCCCACTCTGCTGAGCACGGAGCAGCTGCTGCGGCTTTTGGGGAGGGAAACCTCTGGGTGGCTGCTCCCCCCCGGGGGGATACCTCCAGCCAGGATTGCTGCTCCCCTGTGGGAGCATCTCCCCAGAGCCCCCCGCAGCTGAGCACCCACCTCTTCTCTCTTCCCTCGCACCAGCTCGGCTTTCCCTTGGAGAAAACCATTTATTTATAGGCATCCTGGCTGCCTCTAGCACATTTCAACAGCCCACGTCTTTGCCTCCCTGACGATGCACCCGCAGCGTTTCTGTTCTCACCCTGCTGCTATGGCCATCCCAGCCTCCTCTCTCCTCCTCGCATCCCCCACCCAGCACCCCCAAAGGGACTTAAAAACGGCTTCAGGAGGAGGTTTTAAGGGAAGGTGGGGAGACAGAGGAGACAAGGCTACAAAAGTCCTCTCCCATCCTTCCCCCGTCCCTTCCAAGCGGGCAGAGAGAAACTCAAGGGCTTGGGTCCCCCCTCCCAAGGGAAAAAACATCTCCTGCAAACATCTCCTGCCAGCTCAGGAGAGATGCTGAAGCGAGGTCTGCCAGCACCCCCCTGGCTCCCGGCGTGCCACAGGGCTGCACCGGGACACCGGTGCTGAGCCAAGATGTGCACAGCTGCGGGGCACTGGGGACCAGCGCTGGGCAGTGCAATAGCAGAGGTCACCTTCTTGCCTGGGTAATCTTCGATAGAAGGGAAGATCCATTTTTTATCAGCTCTCCACCTTGCAGGAGACGTGCTTTTCTCAGCAAGCTGGGGGGGGGGACCCCAGCCCCCGCCTCAAGCCCACCATGCTTTGTTCTTCCGTCCAGTGCTGACAGTTTAATTAAACCCAGTTTGAGATGGGGTCGCCAAGGTCAGGCGCTCTCTGGTGAAACCTCAGATCAGCACCATTTCCAGCCACCAGGACTGCTTAATGAGTTATCCGCTCGTTGCGGCAGGTATAAATAAGGGAGGCCATGCAGAGAATCCTCCTGCCTCCCAGCCCCACTGCCGAGGCACTGGCACAGCCCCCCCCGCCCCACCATCTCAGACCAAGACGGGCTCCAGTCGGGCGTCAGCTCAATATTCCCAAATACCAAGACGAAAACATTCCTCTCCAGGCATCTCACCTCCCCCCACGCCCTCATTTGAGGTTTACTTTCCGCTGGCCCTTTCCTGCCATTCCCCAGTTTATTTAAGCCCTGACGGATCAGGTTTAACTCCAGCCCTTTCTATTATCCCGATGCACAAATGCTCTTTATAGCTGAGATCTGAGTAACTAATTGCAGCTTGAGCCAGGCTGGGCGACCACAAAGCACCACCAACGTGGATTAGGCTTTGACACTCAGACCGGGGAGGTGGACAAACAGCTCTCCACCCCAACCTGAGCCTGAGGTCCTCCTCTCCGTGCTTGCGAGATATTTCCATGAGGCTCGAGGTGCAGTGGAAAACTGCTCTATGGGTATCACATACCTCACGTCCAACAGACTTGCCTTAACCCGCTGCCGCGTTACTGATGTGTTGCTGAACATGCATCAAGACTAAGGCTAGAAGAGGCTGGAGCATCCAGGCCAGCACCCGGGTACCCATCTAAGCATTCCCCACTGGTTCCTTCGTCCATCCCTGGCTTTCTGCCTCAGCTGCCACCCACCTGCCAGACCTGGCAGCCTTATTTCCCAGCTAAACAGATCTCAGCCCGACTCGTTCAGGCAGTTTCTGCTAATTCAAGACCTCCCAGTATCAAGATGCGAGTACACGAGGACCTAGCAGGTGCCCCTGGGAGCTTGAGGAGCACGTTGTGGGTGGCTGGAGTGAGCATGGCATGGGGAAGCCTGCACAGGCACTGCTTGCTGGAAATGGTCTGGAGACCAGGATCTGCAAGATCACGGTGCTGGTGAGTGCCCTCTCCTCCCATCCCATCCCATCCCATCCCGACCAGCACAGGTCCCAGCCTGTCTTTGGGGGAGGGAGGGGGCACCGAGCCACAGGGCCGCCCCAGATCCATTTCAGCAGTTAAATAAGCACAAAGCCTGGTGGAGAGGCTCCGATTTCAGTTCAAGGCAAGCTGATTTCAATTTAGCTTAAACCTGCTCCCCACTGACTCATATCCCTGTAGCCTGAGCCAAGTTTGCAGCAATTTAAGAGTGTCCTTATGACCTCCCGCCCCAGCTGGACTAGCACCGGTCCAGATCCCACCTCCTGCTAAGCCAGCGCGATGGTGTGTCTAGACAAGCTCTGCCCTGGCAGCCCCTGCTCTGCTATCCCCTCCAAACCATCCTTGGGCACCTCAGCAATGGGCAGCCACAAGGAGAAGGAGCAGCAGGTCCTCCGGCGCACAGGGCTTTGCTGCCCGAATGCAGCACCCGAGGTTCTTCCAGGGCTGCAGCTCTTGGTGTGCTCCCTGGGCAGACTCCAGCCCTGCATCCCTGCCCTCGCTAACACAGGCAGCATGTGGGGTAACGTGCTGCAGAGAAGGATGGCAGGTGGCTCACTGTGTCCCCCCAGCCCCAGCCCCACATCTTGTCGCAGGGACCGTCTGCTCTGAGCCTGCATCAGAGCTTCCCAAGACACGGCACCACCTGTAGCTGAGGGGCTGCAAAAATCCAAGCCCGCTCACACAGCCCCAGACTGCACAAGAAAAGCTCGGGGTGCTGGCATCCAGGCGGTGGCTGTCACAGCAGAGATGGTCAGAAAACAGCTTCGAGGCAGGGTGGGAGGGAATAGGTTTGAAACAACCACCACATCGCGGGAAGCAACTGTAAAGCAACAGGCGCAGGCCGAAATGCACCTGCGCACGGGGTGGCTGCAAGGAGCATCTTGCACACCCCTCCTCACCCATGGCAATACCTGCAGCCCCGTGCACACCGTGCGAGGGTGCGTACGGCCCCGGCTCCACGCCAGCCTGGGAGCTGTGGAGGGGCAACACCGCACAGCCCGCCCGGGAGGCTGTCCTTCTGCGCCTCCCCAGTGAATTGCCGGGGTCTGCTTTTTGAAAGAGCCTGGTATTAAAATATAGAGAAGACTAAAAGGGAAACATTAATGTTTGTAAAATAATTCTCTCAACCGTGTTTTTGTTTTGCAATGGGCGGCTGGAGGAGGATGGGCCCTTGCTGGCGCCACGAGACGGCACAGCTGAGCTCAACAAATGCCATTTGATAATTAATTGAACGCCTGTGCTATCAGCTGCCATTACCTAGGCCCATCTTTGGCACGGGTCCACCATTTCACACATCCCACGCTGGCAACCCACACAGCATTTTAACCCTTCCTTACACCGCCTCCAGCTGGACTCCAGGACCGACTCCCTGGCACCGTCAGAAGAAACCAGCATCGGTGCCGAGCAAAACGGCTCAGCCACAGCCTGCCTGCGCGGGCAGGGCTGCCTGGCCCCGACATGGTCATGCCTGTCCTGGCAATGTCTCGGCCCATTCAGTTATTTCATCCACTCTTACCCTGCCCCAGCAGGGACCTGGCATCCTCATTTCACGTCTGAGGAACGGAGATACAAGATGCAGCAAGCAGAGAGCTTGTGTCCTGGCCACAATTGCCCTGATCCTACACTGCAAATCATCTTCTCAGAGCGATGGAGAGCACCCAGCCCCAGTTTGGCATGCACCCTCTCCTCCTCACAGCCCCCTTCCCAATGTACACGGCGCCTGACATAGCTGAGAGCCAGTAAACACTTTGTTAAGAGGATTTCCTGCAGTTTGAAAAATGCTGCCATTGCCAGAGCAAAGCAGCCCCAGGCAAAGGAAAGCCAATATGGAAAAGAGAGTATTTTTCAAACCCCAGCAGCCCTTCCCCAGCAGCCTTCTGCTGCACGGAGGGAACAGGGGTCTGCAGAGCTGGGGCTTTCACAACAGGAGATGGTCCCTGGGGGTGTTTCTGTGGGTGCAGAGGGACAGGCAGGGATGGGGGCAGGCAGGGCTGTGCTGGGAGGGGGCAGCAGGCGTGAGGGGCTGAATCTGCCCCAGGCAGGGCTTCCTCCTCCTTCCCCAGGCTGCCCCGGGCACCAGCAGAAAGGCAGCTCTGGAGCAGGGCCACGGGGCTCTCTGGGCCCTGCACAGGTCTCTGGGCAGGATACGACCCCCTGGGGAAATCCACCTCACCCTCCCCTCATGACAATCTGCTCTAGGGGGTAAGGGCACCCCACTTCAGAGCCTGTGATCTGCACCCAGAGAGGAGGCTGCAGGGCTCACAGCACCTCTGCAACTGCCACTGTGCAGGCACAGTCGAGCTCGGCAGCAACAGCCCCAGCCCAAACTTCCAGCACCTCCTTCCGCATCCCCATGCACTGAAAGACATTTAACACAGTCTTTAACAGACTGGTCTCAAGTCTTCTGCAAGGCAAAGCCAATTCCCTGCCGTGCTGTGCGCTCAGGTCACTCAGAAACAGGGTGCACTTCAAAGCCACACGCTGGGCACTCACTGGGACAAGACACCAGTAACCACCAACACAACCCCCCAGAAGCAGCACCCTCCCAGGACATCAGTGCCCCTCCAAACACCATCGCAGCCCCACAAGCAAGCCCGTGCCACAGCCAGGCAGGGGAGCCCCGCCGGCACAGAGGGTACTTACAGCCGTGACAGTGCCTGGTTGTTCTGGAAGAGGAGCTCAGGCAGGGTGTGCAGCTGGTTGCGGTTCAGCCGCCTGCAGGGAAGGAGGAAAGGGTCAGGGTTTTGGGGGCAAAGCAATCACCCCGCCTGCAGCCCAACTGGCAGCTCCAGGCACAGCTGGGGCACTTCGGCTCACTCAGAGGGGCCCTTAGAGCAGAGCGTCCCCCCTGGCGAGGACAGCCCTGTCCTGCTCACGGCACTCCCAGGCAGGGGCAACCAACTGGGCATTAATAGACTTACAATGTTGTAGTTACATGCAGACAGCACTCCAAGCTCTTAAATGCTGATTGCTGCTTAACTGTGCTGTTAACCTGCTGCTCACTCAGTTCCTCATATTTGCTTGAGCAGCTCGGGATTTTTAAACTGCTGAGCTATTTTACTGAGTACTGGACTGGAACTTACAGCTCCCTCGCTAACACACAGGACACAGCTGATAACAGTGAGAGTGATTTGTATGTAACCTGCCCCTCACCTCAAAAGCATCAGAAAGGACTTTAAGATCTATAGAAACAGAAATAGGTTTGCTTCCCACACTGTAAAATACTGCTGCCACACAGCAGAGAAGCTGTTTGAAGTCAGGCAGCACCGATGCGTTATGGTTTAAGGCAAAAAGGAAAGGATGCTCCCTGCGACTAAACCCAGCCACCCCCCGCTGACCCGCCTCCGCGCCCAGGCACTCACAGCCGCTCCAGCTCCTTCATGTCATCGAACGCCCCACGCTCCACCGTGCTGATCTGGTTTTCCATCAGCTGCCTGCAGAGGGAAAAGATCAGCTTTCCGGAAAGGTGGTCCCCAGTGCCCTCGTCTCACCAGCCACGTCCCCGATGCTCCTCTGGACCCAGAGCCACCTCGCTCCCACCATCCCCTCAACACAATCTGGCCTCTTTCTCCCTGCTCCCTCCCGGCTGGAAGCCCACCATGCTCAGCCCAACACAGATGCCCTCCAGCCCCGTCAGCAGATGCCCAGAAAAGGGCTCAGCATCATCTCTGCCAGCCCCAGGGAGGGCCTCAAACTGAGCACGGAGCCTGCCAAGGTCTGGGCAGCCGGCCCCTCGCCAGGGACTCACAGGACGCGGAGCTGCTTCAGCCCGGCAAAGTCGTTCTTGTTGATCCGTGTGATGTTGTTGCCGTTGAGCTCCCTGCAGAGAGAAGAGGCAGAGATCAGCAAGGAAGTGCTCAGGAGGTTGCCAGGCACTGGGGCTCCCCAGTAGCTCCCCAAAAAGGGCAGACAGCTCCCAAAGGATGGCAGTGGCTGCTGCATTTCTGTACCCCTCACCAGGAATGGCAGGGCTGGCCGCTGGCTCCAGAGAGGACCCTCATCCTCAATGGCCAGCAGCGCTGGGCACGCAGAAGTCTGGATGGCCAGGAGTGTGTAAGATGGCATCTTTCATGGACCATAAAGCAGCAAGGGGCAGGGGCTGCCCGGCTCCCCCATCTCTCTGTCCCCACGCTGGATGTCCCCCTTGGGACAGAAGCCCCAGAGCCCTCAGCAATGCAATAAGCAGCCCAGCAACGCCAGCAGCTGCCTGGCTGGATGCACATTATCCCACTCTGGATATGCAGCAAACACCTGGTAGGGTCATCCCAAACACACAGAGCAGCTTAGAGAGGGCAGGGGTAGTGAGAAAGCAAAGAACTGTCCCCCAGAAAAGGAGAATCCCTCCAAGCATCCAGCTGCAGGTCACCCTGATGCCTCACAACTGGTTCAGTGTGCAGCCATCTCACACCTTCTGCCTGGAGAGTAAGCCGCACTTCAAGTCTCACCTGCCAGGAGACGCTTGCACAGGACAAGCCGCTTCGTCCTGGCATCGGTCTCTCACGCAAAAGCCCTGGGGGAGTGCAGGGACAGGCACTCCAGCCAGAAGGGAGATGCTGTGCCGGCTTACTCGCCCCGCTGGTGGAAATAAGGGGAGAGGGCAGCCCGTGGGGTGCCTACACCCACCCCATGGCTGCTGTCCTGCCCAGGCTCTGCTCAGCACCAGGGCAAGGTGTGCCCCACTGCTGGACCCACACGTGGCAGGGGCTTTGCTCCCAGCCTGCCAGCTACACCTCCCTGGCTGCCCCCCGCCGCGCTCTCCAGCGTGCCCCTGCTAGGATTATCCTGCTTTAAAACACATTGAGACGGGAGCTGCAGAGATTTGCACCTCAGAGTCCCAGCTTTGCAGTGCCTTTCCGCATTACAGGCTGCGAGCACTGCAGGGAGAGGGGGACCGTCAGCCCTGGGACCCACAGTATAACCCCCCAGCCCCAGCAGTGGGACCAGGGAGCAGGAATGCCCCAGGTCACACGAGGGGCTCAATACGAAGTCCATCATGCCCACCCAGAGCCAGGGTCTCCCTCCACCGGGCTCTGCGGCCACGCGAGGGGCCAAGGTCAGCGGCGGGCTGGCCGCAGGGCCACCGAGCAGCCCGTACGGCCGCCGGGTGCAGCCGCGCACCCCGGGGTGCTGCCATTGCCCTGCTGGAACGGCTGATAATGGCTAATGAGTTCCAGCTCGCCATTATAGCCTCGTAATTACACCACTATTCAGCGCCCGAGATTGCCGGGCTCCTGCCATTATCCAGCCGTGTGTGCCTGTGTTGGGAGGGAGGTGGGGAGAGCACGTTACTAGGACACAGATGAATGCAAGCCGGGAATGAATAGAGGTTCCCCAGCCCCGGCGATTAAACTGAAACCCACATTCAGGCTCTGCAGCCCCACGGCTGGCCCGACTCCCCCCCCCCCGCCCCGTACGCCCAGCATGCACATCTGGCTCCCGGGGACAGGGCTCCAACCCGCGGATGGGGCTCCAACCCACAAGGTTGCACCCTGCGGGGCTCAGTCCTGCCTGGGGGAAGCAAAACCCACGGCCAGGCTGTAAGTCCCAGGCACGAGGCTCGCTACGGGCAGATGCGCGCCCACCTCCTGAAGGACCACAGCCATGGGGTCAGCTAAGGGCAGGGAGAAACCCCAGCTCCAGGAGTGGTTTTCTCAAAATGTCCTGAAGGGTCCTTGCCAAAGCTCCCCAGGGCCGTGCCGGAGGTCAAGCTGGAGGTAACGGTGCCCGTCCGAGCTCCTGGCGAGGGAGGGTCCCCAGCAGGACTCCCACGTCACCTTCTTTTAAACATACCTAACATTACTCTGGCTGCAACGTGTAAGCGGAAGTTAGGAAATCTCCAGTACCGCAGACAGACAGGGCAGAGAGGCTCGATTTAAAAACTGCTCAATCTGAAAGCTGACTTACACCTCAGCCTGCAAAGCCCAAGGCAGGCTTGGACACCTCTGGGGTCCTCAGAACAACCGCACCCCAGAACCTTAGCCAGAGGCAGAGCACAGGCGAAGCAGCGTGGAGATATGCAGAAACACCAAAAAGCCATGGACGGGACACGGCCAGTCCCTCCACATGCCAAAACTAGGCTCTGCCCTCTCTCCCAGGCGCCTTCTGGGATAGAGCAGCCTGAACTCAAAGACTTTTCAGCACAGGGAGGCACAGGCAGGATGCACTGCCCTGGGGCAGTGCCCAGGGACAGGCCACCCTGGGGGGCAACTGTGCTGCCCGCCCAGCCTGCCCCAGCCTCCACTCCCTCCATGCTCGCTGAGCATCCTTGGGGTGCTCCGGCACCGGGGCTGGTGGCCATCCCCAAGTGGGGCAGTGCCCCAGGGCCCCTTCACAGCCCCACTCCCTCGGGGACTGGCCCTGCGTGCTCCCTGACAACTGCTCTCAGCACCCCCCCCTTGCCTTTGTTCGGGTAAATGATGGCCTTTGCAACCAAGATGGGAACGAACAGCAGGTAAAGCTTATTTGTAAGGATGCTGAGGCAACGCTGCCATTTAACTTCATGCCGTTTTTTCCCCTCTAAATCCCCTTCAATTCCTCATGGAGATAAATTACAGTCTGCTGTGCCCAGAAAGCCAGATCCCCGCTGCTCAGCTGCTCACCCGCTGCCTCCGTGCCCTTTCTTAGCGAAGCGAAACACCCTGCCCTGCCCCACGCAGCAGAGCTTCGATAAGGACTGATGTGTCTGGGGAGCTGCCTCGCACATTGGTTGCATTTCTGGACTGTGATTTGAAAGCAGAGACGCAGGGCTTGCTCTTTCCTCATTAATCCATAGGGTTTAATGCCAGAAAGCAGCCTCACATTCATCCAGGCTGCCTTCCTCTGCCCCCCAGCACCCCAAATCTCACACTGCTACTGGAGAGGCAGTAAATTTTCATTTGCAACCGTCGAGTTTCAGAAAACCCCCTCCCATTTCTCCCTGGGAAGAGGAAAGTCATTAAGACAAGCAGTCCCTTTGCTACATTGCTTGTGGATCATCCCACTCCCAGATGGGATGTCTGTGCTGCAGCAGGGTTCGTTAGACTCAATTTGCATAGTCTGGGTTTATATTTGGTTTCTAGCTTTGGATTGCTTATTCCATTCCCAGGGGGTCTGATGCATCTTTTCCCTTTGCAGGGTTTGGAGGTACACTAACTCGGTAACAACCTCGGAGCGCAAATGCTGAGAGGTAATTTATTAAATACAGCCAACATGAGTGATATTTCCCTGGGCACTGATTTATCAGGAGCAGGAAGGGGAAGGAGCAGACAGAGCAATCCCACTATCCACACTCCGTTGCAAAGCATCAGCTATTCGGCACACACGTGACTCCTGTCCTTGTGCTCAGCTCAGCTCTGCGCTCCCACCGAGGTAGAAATCCTAACTGCTGTGCTTCCCGGACTCCTGCTTTTAAGAAGGCAGAGGGAAAGTCTGTGAGACGAAAAACCCTACATTTGCACCCACAAGCGGAGAAGTGTGTCCCGGCCCCATCAGCGCCAGCACAGAGCGGGTACCCACAGCACCTGGGCAGTGACGGCAGGGGCTGGCGGAGAAGGGGTTCGTGCCAGCAAGGCCTGCAGCCAGCCATGCTCCTGCGGTCCCTGCTCCGAGGGCCGCCACTGCCCCGATGCCCAGTGAGGCTGGCAGTTGCGTCGTTCTTGCTATGCATCCCTCCCTCCATGGTCCCCATCGCCCTGCCGTTCCTGCCCTTGGCTCAGAGCACCAGCCCCTAGGGGCACGGCTCCCCTCCCAGCAGCTCCGTAGCCCTCATCCCAGAGCCCTGACCCCAGCTGGAGCTGGTAGTGCCAGATAATAATCAGGGAAGCAGAGAAATGAAGGCTGCAAGGTCACGCACCCCACAGCAGTATCTCCGCAGTCCTCCATCAATCCTGACAGATGCATACATGGCTCCTTCAGGGAAAGGGACTGACACTCCCCCATGCCCTATTCCAGCATGTCACTGCTCCTGCCTCAAGGAACATTTCCAAAACTCTGACCTGAACCCCTCTCGCTGCAGACGAACCCCATCCCTGCCTGCCCCGGCCACCATGGTGCAGGGACCAGGCTGCTCCCTTCCCCACACAGGTCCCCCCTCTCCCAGCCCCGTTCGCCCCAACAAGCTGCCAGCTCCAGGGGCACAGCCCTCCCTCGGGGCCTCTCTGCCTTGCAGGGGCAGGACCTGCTCGGCTCGTGCCCCCATCCCACATCTGTGCTGTTGGTCATCCCCTCCGGCCAAACACCTTCCTCTAGTCTGCAGGCAACAGCCTCCTTTTTGTCAGCCCATCCCTCCTGTTCACCAAAGCCACTTTGAAATCTCAGCCTGTCCTCCAGCCTTCTTGCATCTCTCCCAGCCTGGTGGCATCTGCAAATGTCATAAGCAGCTTGTGTTCCATCATGCAGACTGCTAATGGAAACATGGACAAGGCTCAGACCCCGGACTGACCCCTGCGCTCAGCACTGGGGGACAGAGCAGCTGCAACCTTTCATCCTATATTTTATTGCATTTTTCAAGTCTTCTCAGGATTTCACCGAGCTGCTTGAACGTAATCGAGTCCCAGCACAGGCTTGCTGAGCTGCCCAAGCAGCGCAAGGCAGGGCAGAGCCCGTCCCAGTCCCGAGAGAGCTGCTCCCCCCACTCCAGCACGGAAGGATGCTCACCGCACCCACCAGCAACCTGCAGCCCATGGGGGCACGGCTGGGTGCTAACCCCATCCCCTCCAAGGTGCAAGGAGGGTACAGGGTGCTGCTGCCCACTGCTCAGCGAGGGGGCACTGGGCACCCCCGCCCTGGGCTGACACAACTGCACAAGGGGCTCAGCACCTTCTCCTCCTTTTCCTTCCCAACCCTGCCCTGACCAGAGCCCTCAAGGAAGAGCAAGGGTGCTCATGGCATTCATCAAAGTCCCTTTAAGGGTGCCACACATCCCGGGGCGAATGCCCTGCCAGCAGCCCCCCTACCAGATGCCTGCAGGGTGATGTGCCTAAAGAGGAGAGCTCCAAGAGCAGCTATGTGCTGTTTGGGCTCATCTCGGAATAACTGCCCTTGGCCAAAGGAGAACCCAGCCTCAAGCACTGCGTTGGCCCCCAGAGCATGGGAGGCTCTGTAAGCTTTTATGAGGTACTAAAGCAGGTTAGCATCACAATAAATTTTTAAGTGTTACAAACAGCATTGATCGTGCAAGTAACGGTGAGGATCCGGAAGGCTTTCTGCTCTTCCTAACTTTTCTCTGGGGTTTTCATGCCACAGCCATTAGCCACTTACAGTCAGGGAACGCTTTACACTCACGCAGCATCGTGGTGTGTCACCTTCAGGTTAAAAATAAGTAAATAACCTCCCTCAACCCCGGTGTGAGAGAGAAAAGGCAGCAGGTCATTTCTGTTTCACAAGCGGGGAAACTGAGGCTCAGCCAAGAGAACAGATTTGCCAGGATGCCCCCAAAATCTGGCTTTTTGTGCTGTGCTGAGTAGCCTGGCAAGAACTATCGCTACTCTCGTGGCTCCTCTGCTTCCCAGGGCAGGGGAGGCAGCCCAGCCCTCAGGCTTCATCCTGCCACTCAGCAGATAGAGGTCCAAGCCACCCTGCATCTTCCTCAGCAAACCCCCTTTGCTCATCCCTCCTGGAGCAGCTCACAGTGGGGACGGGAGGACAAGTGCACCCAAACTGCTCAGTTATGGGTGCCTGCTCAACCCCAGACCAGCTGGGTCTCCTGAAGCATCTCATTTTGGAGCTGGAGCTTCCTCCTACTGAAAAATATCCAGGGCCAGGAGCTTGCATCTCTCCCAGTCTTGGCGCCCAGGGCTGCTCCTCGGCTGCATCACTTGAAAAATTAATCTTCCCTTTTTTCTGATCTTCCTCCTCCTAGCAGCCTCTCTCCCCCACAGGACACTTGCCTCTGCTATTTTGAGCAGCAAGTGCATCCAAAATGCATGCCAGGAAAGCAGATACTCAGCACAGCTTCAGAGCCTGTGTGCGGCAGGGAGGCCTGAGATGGTCCCAGAGGGGACAGCCTGGGACCGACCCTGCAGCAACAGCACGGGGGGGTCCCCTCCATCCCACCTCTTTCCCTTCCCACTTCCAGCAGTGCTGCGACCCTAACGACCAGGCTGCAAACCATCCCCTCTCGCTGCCCACTTTGCTAATTGCAGCCTGGCACCGTACATCAGGAAAACCTCTGCTCGCTGCTCCTGCCTGTGCAGCCGTCCCTGGCTGTCCCCTGAGTGGGGACAGAGGCCAGCTGCCAGAGCTGGCCTTGGAGCTACTTGCACTGGAAGCCTGCTGGGGAGCAGTGATCTGGGTCTGACATCCCCCCCGGGACGGGGCCATTTGCTAATGCACAACTGTTTTTTTTATTGCCTTTCAGCAAAACATGCACAGAAACATCTCCTTGCCTTTCAGGTTTTATGAAAGGTTATTTCAGTAGCAATAAAGATAAAGAGGATGCGTCCGTGGCACTAAGTACCCCTGGAGCAGGCAGGGAACCATGAAGGACTCGGATGGGAGACAAAGACAGGCTCCATGGTTGCCCACCTCGCCCTCCTGTGCATGCATACATGCACACATCCTGCTCCAGCGCTCGCCTTGTCCGCCGCACCGGCTCCCGGGGGAGCAAATCAGAGGATTGGGAAGCAGGGATGCAGGAAAGGCCCCTCTCAACACGGGGTCATGGGCTCGTACACCTTTCCCCGGACAGGAGACCCCTTCCCTGCCCACACCACCTTGGTGGCATCCCGAATCCCCTCTGTTCCCCCAGGCTGTGGGCTCCGTTCTCCCACAGGGTTCTCTCCAGCATCCTTTGCATTTTATAGCTGCCTCGCTCTTCTGCTGGCCAGAGGTTTGGTAGGAAACAATGAAGTAGGGGAGCACGAAACTCAAAGCAAATGCACGTCCTGTAATTGAGTCGGCTAGATGGTTTCTGCACCTGCGTGTGCGTGGGGTGCTATCCTGTACTGGTACCACTGCCGCCGTGCCCAGGTCACCCCGTGGCTACAGGCTCTGGGGACAGCAGCAGCAGCATCGATGGCATGTGAAGGTGCACGCGAGACCCACAATTAAAGCCAGGAACAATTCCCCCTCCTTGCTTCCACCTCAGTGGTGAGGAATTGCCGGCAGCACAATGCATCACCCCGGAGGAGCAAAGTGGCAGCACGTTTAAGGCAAAAATATCTATTTTAAAGGATGCAATAAAACAGCACCAGGGAAGGGTTTATAGGGAAGCAATTGCTGTGCGGGGTGAGAAGTGGTCACCAGAGGCCAATCTGCCTGGCTTTATTGCCTGTTATCGGTGACTTTTCCCAACCAGGGGACAATAGATCCTCCGCTATCAGCCTCAGCTCCAGTCAATACAAACACGACATAGTTTTTTAAACTAATATTTTTCCAGCATGCAATTCCGTGGAGAGCGAGAACGCAGCGTTACCATGGCAATATATAGACAGCATCTGCCTTGGACGTAGCTGAAGGGAGAAATTGGAATAGAATTGCAAATTTCCTGTGTCCGGGAAGGCTCCCAAGGAAGCCACCACAGCGGGCTGAGCAGGCTGCCTTCCCCAGCCAGCCCGCATCCTCCCAGTGCCCAGCACTGGCTCTCCCGAGAGCCGAGGGCAGCGGGGCCAGCTGAGCACTGCCCTGGCTGGATATCGGTCCTGCACCCTGCCCCAGAGCTCTGCAGAGCCTGCGCACTCCCTCGCTGCCTCTGCAACCAGCCTGCTCAGCTGCAACACCGAAAACTTGCCCGGGCACCCCAGGAAAGGGAGAGGTCAACTGCCTCAAGGTGCTTCCTAAGAATTAACGTTCCCCAAAGCCTCCCAAGGAGACACAGCCCAGCAGTTGGAGTCAGATGCATGAGCGCTGCTGCGATACACCAGCCTTGCTGCTGCAAGACATTTTGATTAACCAGCTAGAGGGAGACACGGGTGCATGCATTAAACACGCTCTGAACAGGAGCTCGCTGCTGTAATTTCGGCAGGGGACGGTTAGGCAGCGCGTGAGCACGCCTCAGGTGCGGCCACCCCGGCATCACGCTCCCGTAGCCAAAGGCTGGAGCTCAGCGCCCCTTCCCTCTGTCAATGCTGACGAGGGAGATGGCAGAGCTAGCTGCGGTCTGGATGGGGCCAATTTCAGCACAGGCAATCCCCAAGTTGGGGGAAGAAGGCAAACAGGAGCCCCATGCAATGCTGAAGCCAGCGAACCTGGGAGGGAAAAGTGGAAGCTGCAGTGATGAGGACCCCCAAACCCAGCTCTGCTGCCCCCCACGTTGGGGGAGAAGGGCACTGCTCAGCCATTGAGCCCACCAGAGAGGAGGCAAAAGGGGTGAGTGGGGCAATTCTCAGCTGTCGGCTGAAAACTTCAAAAGCAGGAACAAGTGCAATGCCATCAGGCTCAATTCATCTCCTATGAGCAAAGAGCTGGGCTGCCAGCAGCCATTTGACAGTGGCAAATTTGCACTGATCCTGCCGGCATGGGGAGAGTGACCCAGCTCCCCGACAGGGCAGTCTGCTCTTCAGAGGCACTTTCAAAGCAAGAAAGAAAAGCAAGCAAACGGGGAAGGGAACCATTTCCTTCTCCCAGGGCTCTCCTCCAGCGGCTAAGACCCGAGGGACTCCTGGGAGCGGATAACACTGTAGTGCTGGAGGATTATCGCCCCGTCGTGCCTACGATGCCTCCAGAACCTGCTCTATCGTGCTTGCCAGAGGCATAGACAGGAGCACAGGCAGCCGTGCAAAGCGCCCAGAGATTCTGCTGCTTCCTGCCTTGCTGCAGCATAAGCCTCTGCTCGGTGCCTGATCCAGGCAGAGCAGGGGGTTCAGGCAGCGCTTGGCATTTACGTCGGGTTGCAGACTAGAAGGCACTTAAGGAGCAACGTGCTGTGCCCTGGTGCAAGGAAAGAGGGGTCCCGTGTCCCCCCATGAAGCCACCACCCATGCTAGACATGTCTCCAGCCCTTACCCTGCACCAACAGCCCAGCACCGGGGAGACATCACAGGGGAAACCTTCAAGCAGAAGACAAGACAATTTATCCCTAACCCATGATTCTCCAAAGTTGCAGTGACCCTGCAAGGCAAATAATTCCCTCCTCTTCAAAGGAAAAGGGTATATTTCAAAAGCGATGGAGCTCGGACCTCGCCACAGGACGCTGCTGTCTGAGTCCCCATGATGACTTCGGCAGTGCCAGCACGCATGGCTGCAGCAGCAGCAGCACTGTCCTGTCCAGGGGTTTGACGCATGCCACCATGGGGCTCACCCAGCTGGGAGGCTAGAGAAAGCCTGGAGCCTCCAAACACCACGCTGGCTGCCCAGCAAGGCTTCAGGCATGCAACAGGCGGGCAACATGACAGCATAGGCGCCACGGCTCACCGGCACTGTGGGATGAATAGCCAGGTCAGCATCACTCACACTGTGCATCCCAGTGCTTGGGGAAAAGGGCAGGCAGCGGGGGGCACCGGTAAGAGGTTACTGGCTTCCCAAAGAAAGCCAGCCCCTGGAGACAGTGAGTCCTGAGCACAGACCCCGCTGCAGGCTCCCCTGTGGTTGCTAGTTGACCCCGCTCCATCAAGTGGTGAGAAGTTGGAGACTGCGAGGTTACAGCCTCTTTATGGGGAACTCCAACTCACTTAGGAGCTGTTACAGCAGGAATTCACTGCTCGGAGATAGACCTGCTCTGCACAGACACCCTCAAACACCTGCAAGGGCATGCAACACAGCGGGAAGTAGTTATCCAGCAGACAACACCCACGAGAAAGCAGCACGTCTAGCTCAACCCAGCCAGCAGATCCGGCATCAGCAGCTGCATGAATATACAAAAAACCCAATGTCGCCGAGCAGCAACGGACATGGAGGACCGGGTCAGTGGAGGCAGAGCAAGAGACAGCAAGCAGGACCCGCTGCCGGAGGAGGAGAGATGCCCTGCGGGGCAGGAGCGAGACACCCAGCCAAGGGCATCCTCCATCGTCCCACTCCAGCATCGTCTCCTCTGAGCGGTGCTGAGCACCTGCCCAGTGGGCAGAGGCGGGGACTCGCTGCCCACACTCCCCCAGCACCCTGCACCTAGGTGCACGGAAAGCTGATGCTGCGGAGCCCACCGAGCTCCCCGAGGGGCAGAAAGGGCTGGTGCAGGCTATGCGCAAAGCTTCCCCCCCGCCCTGGGCACGGAGGAAAGGGGGATCCTGTCTCAGAGCTCACAAACCGGCCCTATGGGACTGCAGCTTGCAGCAGCCTAGTTGCTGTGCTGGGTAATAATCATCATTTGTATGAGGATAATTATGGCAGGAGAAGAGAAAACTCCACTAAAGCGGTGTCCCACAGCGCTGCATGCTGGGTGCAGCCCTGGCGGCTGCCAGGCTGCCTGCAGTCCCTGCCTGCGGGGTCTCTCCCCAGCTGCAGGCAAAGGGCGCGTTCACACTCCAGTAACTGGAGGCAGGGCAGCACAGGGGACAGCAGGAGCCCCGTGTGTGTGTGGCTGTCCCAGGACGCAACCTGCAGCTCTGCTGCCCAAGGAGGCGGCAGCCCAATGCTTCCCTGCACTGCAAGGGGGATGCCGGGGCAGCCTGGCTGCACGGCTGGGGCTGGGGTGGTCTACTGTGCCACCATGCTCCACCGCAGCCTCTGGGACAGGGACCTGCTGCCCCCAAGCAGAGGGGAGAGGCTGGGGACAGCCCTGCTCTTCTGCCGGGACTGGGGACACCGGCATGCCGGGAACCTGCCGCCAGCAGCGGGCTGGACACATTCAGCTCATGCCCCTCTCCCGGAGCGGGGACCTGCTGCAGCCACGGAGCCCCCAAGCAGGGAGACCTGCCCAGCCAGGCGCAGCGGCAAAGGGGCACCCTGCCTGGGGGAGCTTGGAGGGTACGGCAGGACCCCCACAGCCAGCTGGACTGTGACTGTGAGATAAAAGATTTCCTTAGAGAGGTCCAGCCAAGAGACCCAGGGACACCCCCCAGCACCCCTGGGGAGGTGGCAGGGGCTTTGATGAGCACTGAGGTGCAGGCACAGGGGACTGGCGGGGCCGGGTGAGCTGCGTGCACGGCTGGAGGCCGGTCACACTGGGTGTCCCAAGGGTAGTGTGGGGGAATGGGGCCTGACCCTAGCACCATGGGCAGCACTCTCAGGAGGGCTTCCTGGGGACAAAGGGGCACTCAGCATGGGTAGGTGCTTGGGGTGGCAGGGACCCTCAGGCAACCCCTCTGGCTGCGTGGGTACCCCATGACAAGTCACAGCAGGGCCGGCTATACACCTGCCTGTGGGTGCCACGGGGCATGCAGCCCCACACGTGCAGCCCATTCTGGGCTGCCCCAGTGCAAATGCCCCCCCCCCAGAGTAACCCACCCCCTCGGGCACAGCTCTAACCCCAACCCCGCTCCACATGCTTGCACACCCACTGGCACACGCAGGCTCTTGCACACCCCTCCCACAGACGAAGGGTTGCACACGCACCCTGCCCCAGCAGGCTCTTGCACGCTCACTGCTCCCCACCTCGAGGGGCTACTGCAACCCCTCACGGAGGGGATGATGCACGTACACCCACCCAACAGGCTCTTGCACACGCATCCCCCGGACAGGCACTTTTACACACACCCAACCCCCCCTCCCTGCGCTGAACGGGGCGCTGCACATGCGCCACCCCACCAGGTTCTTGCACACGCACCTTTGGGGCAGGCTTTTGCACGCGCCCCCACGGGCATTTGCACAGACAGACACACGCATCTCCCTCGGATGGGCGCTTGCACACACGCACCCCCCCCCACCCCCCGACAGGCTGTTGCACGCACGGCCCACGGACAGACTCTTGCACATGCATCCCCTGACGGGCTCCTGCACTCTCCTGACGGGCTCTTAAACATCTACACGCGCACACCCCACCCCCGCCACGGGGTACTTGCACGCACTCCCCACGCCC
>JAVKLA010000093.1:26345789-26396652 GCA_034782735.1 Sagittarius serpentarius | reverse complement strand
GCCGCCGCCGCCCCCCCGCCGGGGGTCGGGGCCGCCATGGCAGCGGGCAGCGGGGTTAGGCGGCGGGGCCGCTGCGCATCACCGGGGAGCGGGGCTGGGCTGGGCTGGGCTGGGTTCGGTTCGGCTCGGCTCGGCTCGGCTCCGGGGCGAGAGCCCCGTCGGCGCACACCCGCCCGCCCGCTCGCTCGCCCTCACTGCCGCCCCATCCCGCACAGCCCAGGCACAGCCTCCGCGCTGGCTCCTCCCTCCCGCCCCTGCCCGCCCCGACGGGCCCCCCCGCCGCCGCCACCGCCCCTGCCCCTCCCCGCGCCCCCGGCACCGGCACCGGCGGGGGTAGGAGCGCGGTCCTGGCCTGGCCCGGCACCGGCGCCCCGGTGTGAGCCAGACCCGTCGGGGCTCTTGCCCCGCCCCGGCCGTGCTGCGAGGTGGGGTTCGTCTCGGTCCCCCACCCGGGACAGCGGGGTTGGCCCGCGGGGCAGCTGACACCCGCCGTGAGATGGCTGCGGGATGCCGGGGGGCAGCAAGGCGAGCGGGCAGAAGCACCCCGGGGACTGGCGGAGACAGGAGAAACAGCCTGCGAACCGAGCGGCGGCTCGGTGGCGTTCCCACCTCTCCTCGGGGGTTACCAAAAGCTTTCCCGTCCCCCAGTGTGCTCCAGGCACCCCCGGCCTGTCTCCCACCCGGCAGCCCGGAGCCCCATCCCCAACATCCAGAGCCCAGGCGAGGCGTGGGGACCCGGCAGCCCGCGGGGACCACACAGCAGGCCACCACTGGTCAGCCAGGCCGGTACGCGGTGTGCTCGTGGGAACCCTGCGGCCAAGCACCCCAGCACACAGGGGGCACGTGAGGACACTTGCCACGCTTTGCTCTTTGCTCCACACACAGACAACAAGTCCTAAAGTCCTGGCTGTGGCATTAGCTATGTCCTTTCCCACTCCCGGGGAACATCTTAATGTCAAAGACACCAACATGTCTTCGTGGCTAATCCACCTGGAAGAATGAGGCAAAATCTGCCTACTTCAATGCAAAAAAAAAAAAAAAGTGAAGCCGAGAAATCCTGTGAGCTTGGTCCCAAACGGTTGACATCTCAGAAATGTGAAGCATTGCGTTCATTTTGTTACCTTCCACTTTCTTCCCCGAGGTCTGCGAATGCAAAGCAGGAGGGTGTAACCAGGAGGGCTGGTCACCTGTTTCATTAATGACACCTGAAACACTTGTAACCCCATGGCTGCAAGAGCTGAGTCCTTAAGAAAAACAACAGGCGTTCTGAGATGCCCAACAGAGCCCTGGCTGCTGCCAGCAACTGCTGCAAAAGTCCTCCTGAGAGACAAAACCCATGGAAGGAGGGGAGGTGGGAGCCTGTCACATCGCTCCAGCAGCGGGAGGAGAGGTGTGTGAGCACAGACACCCCACCGCACACCCATTTCCCCAGCCTGCAGGATATATGCAGGGACAGTGGCAGGTCCTGGGGGCAGGAGTGCCTCTTAAATCAATGTCCCCTGCATATGGAGCTCCACAAGTTCCTTAATCAGGGCGAGAGGGAGGTGTCTGCGCAGGGTCTCGCTCCGGCGAGGGCCACCTCACACACACAGGGTTGCACCAGCTTGGCCCAGATCAGCGGCCCTTTCCCATCCCGAATGCAGGCTCCCATCATCTGTCTGCATTTTCGTGACATCTCCTTCCTCTGGCCTCAGTCCCGGGAGGACGCTGTGCCTGAGATGGATGAAAAGGGTTTGTTCCTCGTTGCTACCCGGCAGCCCTGACAGCGAGGAAGATGAGCTGCTTCCCAGGACTCTGGGAGCTGACCCCTCACTGGCACGGCTTCAGCAGAGGTGGCCCCGCAGCCCGCCCTGGGGCTCTCAGGGGGACCCCGGTGGCAATGGCACCCAAAGGGGCTCCGTGCCGAAGACCTTGGCCGAATTTCGGGGGCGTGAAGGTTGTTTCCTAGCGATTTGGTGTTCCCCAAAGCTGGCTGCTACTGGTGTGACGCTTGTGACCCCCCTCCCTCCCGGACTCCCCCCTTGCCCCTTGGCCGGTAGAGCAGAGCGGACCCCTTTGCCTCCGATGCTGGTGGGAAGGCAGGAGCAGGACAAGGGATCTTGTTTCCTCCCTTTTGCAGGCGCTTGCCCCAGGCAAATCCTTGCGATCTGCAGAATAAATAGGCTCCCTCCATCTCTGTGTCCAGCTGCAGCAACACCCAGTTGCTTTACAGCCAGGCCTGTGGTCTCAGCAGAGGGAGTAGCCTGCGGGGGCCTGCCTGGAGGCCACCATTGCCTGCCTCAGTTCCAGTGGGAGTGCAGGGCTGGGAGGCAGAAAACCCCATTTTAGTCCAATATCCACATTTTCTCATGTGGGTACCTTGACTCCTGCTCTCCTATGGGAGCTTCTTGCCACCGCCTGCCACGCAGCCGGCACCACGGAGCATCCCACCGAGCTGGGCTGCCGGCCGCGGCCGACCCCTCTGCAGCTGCTCTGGTTGCAAAAGCAACCCCCTTCCAGGGCTGCCAACACGGCGAGGGCCGAGCAAGCCTGGGCAGGCAGGACAGCAGGGCAGGGGGACAGGCTGTGCGCCCACACCCCCCTCCCACACCTCAGCCCCTGGTGCATTTGGGCAACCCCAAATACCCCAGGCACCCTGCACAGGGTGATGCAGGCCTTGGAGAGCAACAGCTTCCCCGGGAATGGCCCAGGGTACCTCTGAATATGGATGAGGAGCTGGGAGAAAAATAAACCCCAAACTTTTCTTTATCGGGGGAGGCCTGGTCCTGCCGTCTGCCACCGGGATTTCGGCCAAACTGCTTGATAGAGAGAGAGACCATCTGGATCGTCTGATGGGCTCTGGGTTTGGTTAAAATGAAGCAGAAGCTTTTCTTGCAGGAGAGGAGTTTTCATGGGAAGATCTGGGGAAGGATTCCAGGGTACGCGCCAGACCTGTCGTGCAAAGAGATGCGAAGCAGCTACAAAGCTTCAAACAAAAATTGCTGCCAGTTTTAAGCCAAGCCCCCCAGGGCAGCACCCAGGCATTTCCACCCACCCCGGGACAGGCCGCAGCCCGCCCCCGTTAGTTCTCCTGCGGTCTGGCCTGGCGCCGCGTCCCCGTCGGAGCCACCGGCGGCCGATAGCACCTTCCAGCACGCCTGGGCTTCGAGGCAGCCGCGCCGCACCGCTGCACCCCGTGCCTCGGCACGCAGGGCAGGAGGCGGCATGCCCCGGCCCCTGCTTGCTACCGCATTTAGGCTGCGTTTCGAAGCAGTGCCACAGCTGTCACTATTCCACAGCAGTGCTAGCCTTTCTCAGGGTAGGACCAGGCACTGGTGCAGAGCAGAAGCATTTAAAACACAGGCAATAGCATGCATTCACGGTGCCTATTCCAACTCCCCTGCTGAGGAGCATTGCCAACAGCAGGATCCGGCTCCCCTTGCACCGGGGCTGTGCTTCGAACCCTTCCTCCCACCAGCAACATCATTAAAACACACCTGGTTTGGGAGCAGTGGCCGCAACACCCAGCTGGAGACGGGCTGGGAGCAGAGTGGCCGTGACCGCCGGCTGCCCAGCGTCTCCCAGAGACCCCGCGCAGGGCGGGCTGCCAGGCTGCCCCTCCACTGGCCGAGGCCACATCTGTCACGCCTGGCCAGCTCAGCTCGTGCTGGGAGGCCAGGCTGCCTTTGTCCCGCCGGACACGCTCGGGTTCAGAGAGTGAGGCATTGTGTGGGAGCGGGCCAGCGTGTCGGCCCCATTAGGGCACCTGTTGGGCTTGTTCAGCGCGACAAGGCCCTTGATGGGTCTATTATGGAGTGGTGCGGGCAGCCGGGGGCCACTGGGATCACGGTAAATCTTGCCTGGTTAGCAGCAGCGGCAGGCAGGGCTGGGATGCGCTCTTTCTGGCATCTCTCCAGGGACTAGCCCTACCTCGCTGGCAAACAGCAAAAGCATCGCCCTGCAAACATGGCCAGCATCGTACTGTGAACGTGGCCGGCATCGCCCCGCAAACACTGCCAGTGTTGCCCTGCGAACATGGCCAGCATCACCCTCTAGACACCACCATCGCCCTGCAAACGCTGCCAGCATCACCCTGCAAACACGGCCAGCGTCGCTCTGTGAACATGACCCCACTGACTGCAGGAGAGGTGGAAGCTCTGCTGCCTGGGGATCTCACCACTGGGACCGAGTGAAGGGAACAGCATCCATTAGGTACTCCACGATGATACAGGAGATGCTGAGGCTCCCAAGCAGGTGGATTTGGCCCCAGCCTTGCACAACAGGGACTGTCTGAGTGGGGGTAGCCCAGCCTGCCCCACTGCCTTGAGCAACTGCAGAGCAGCAGGAGGGGAAACAGTCCACAGGGCACTGCATCCCTGCCTCGTGGCGTGGCTGAGCAGAGGGACCGAGCCCCGCACCTTGGGTTCCCAAAACTAGCTCTAGTCCACAAGGAAAACATTTATGCCGAGCGAGCAGCCCAGACGCAGATGGGGAGACGCTGTTCCCAGCGCAGCTGGACACACCAACCGCCTGGGAGCTCTGTGGCGAGGCACAAGCTGGTTTGAATAAACCACACGCAAGGAGGTGTTTGTGAAGCGCCTTGCACATGGTAACGCTATTGTTGGTGCAGCGTGGGATCAGGGACTCGAGGGTCCCCAGATGTAGCAATTGTTCCACATCCACGCTGTGCGTACACACACGCTCTTCCCTGCTCGCTCTGCCTGGAGCCACTCATTAACCCTTCTCAATGAAGATGCATTGGAGGGATAATTTACTGTTTAATACGCTAACTTTCCATTTGCTGTTGCCAAGCACATCCAGCATATTTCTCCACGGTGCCATAAACTGCAGCTCCTTTGCCATAAAACCCTGCCTCCCAGTAGGAGCAGGTGGGTTTCAGGATTCAGCTGATGACCTTGGCCATGGGGTGAGTAGAGACACTGGGCTTTGTTTTTAGAGGATCAGGGTTTGTTCCCACCAACCCCGTTCACTTATTGCAATCCCCATTGCACTGATATCCCTGAGCTGGGAAACTATCTAGCCTGAAAAATAAGGAGTGCCTCAGCCTGATGGATGAGGGAGGCAGTGGCTCTGTCCTGATTTTGTTAATGAAGATGCCTTGGGTGCAGACGAGCTTGCCTCTGCTCCATATTTATGGCTAGCTGGCAGCCGGTCCCACGCTGGGATGCAATCAATAACCTATGTGCCCGCTTGGGCTCATTGTCCTTCCACGGTCACTGGCAGCCTTTCTGTGACTTGCCGGTCCCACAGTTGTGAGCGTGTGTCTCTGCATCCTCACCCCTCCTCCCCCCTTCCTTACGGTTACAAGCTGCTAGAGGCTGGAGGAAAGTTGGATTCTGCACAACGTGGGTCAGGGGAGCTGGTGCCAGCCCCACTTTGCCTCCATCACCCAAATCCCCTCCCTGTAGAGGGGGCACTTTCAGAGCGCAGGTGCTGCAGGAAGGAGCAGCAGCCCCAGAGGCACGAGCCCAAGTGACTGGCTACCAGGCTGTGAAGGATGGCAAGAGGACACCAGTAGCCAAAAATAACTTGAAAAGGAGAGTGAAAGCATTTAGCTTGTCTTGTGACAGCTCTGCTTAGCCCCAGATGTGGGCAGGGACTCTCACTGGAGCTGGAGGACCATGCTAGGGGCTACCTGCAGAGCTGATTTTTGTCCTTTGCGGAAGGGCATCCCTCCCCAGCCTCTTCCCTCAGCCTTCTCTGTGCTCTTTATGTTCTTATGCACCTTATTTATAGCCCTAGCTTCCTACCCCCTCTATCCCCCAGATGCAGCCAGGGAGGAAGAACCAGGCATCTCCAAGCCTGGCCCCCCGGGGGACTGGCCCCGGTGCCCCCAGTGCTGCGGGGTGGGCAGGGGGTCCCATTCCACAGCATGTGCTGCCAGCCCCCTCTTGCGCTGCTGCTGCAGAACGGCCTTGGAGAGGCACAACGGAGCCAGAAGCTTTTGTGCGAGAGGCTGCTTAGGTCCTCCCACCCCAGGGGAGCAAGACTCAGGCTTTGTGAGTGAAAAGGTTGTAAGAAACAAACCCTAAAACAACCTCAGGCCAACGCAGAGACCCCCGCTTCACAGACCTATGCACGCACCCAGTTACACACAGCCACAATGGCCAAGGCGAGTTTGCACCTCCATTCATCCCAGTTCTTAGTCCCAGCACAACAGGAGCTTCAGCCAGAGAGGATGAAGTGGGGCCCAGTTCTCTTCTCTGGTGCAAAAGCAGCCAGGCTTAAAAATCATGTAAGGCAGCCCATGGGAGGACTGAGTGGTGGATTTGCAAATCCTTCCCAGCAGCAAGGCAGGGGAGGCTGGTTTAGCCTGGGAGAGTAGCCTGGTTTAATCCAGGAGGTGGGACTGGGGAGGGGAGTGCAGTAATGCCCACTCCAGCTGGGACTCAGCAGGGAAGGGAAAGCTCTGCCCCCCCTGACCTGGACTGAAATCAGCACCTCAAAGGCTGGTGCTGGGAACTATCTGAACCTCATCCCGTGATGTACAGCTGGGGACAGCTTCTCCTCACATCAAGACACAGGAGCCCAGAAACAACGCCATCACATTCCTCGTGCATGGGCACTTCCCAGGACCAAAGTGGGGCTGGAGCAGGATGGGGCTGGAGTTCCAGTGCCAGCAGAGAACCCACCCTGGTCCACAGCACAAGTGGAAGGTCAGTGCGGGACCCAGCAAGGAGATCTTGGCATTTACATGCCTGCACAGTTCATGAGCTTCAGCACAAAATCCTCGCTGGGGGGATGAGCAAACAGAACTAAACATGGTAATTTATTCACTCCATGAAAAAATATTAGTTAATCCAAGCCAATGAGATTGTAAAGCCTGATAACTGGTCTGGCTGGTGCCAACATCTATCGCTAGCAGTACTCATGTTTTTTGTCTACACTGTTGCCTGAGGCAGTGAGATGCAGCAGCAGCATGACAGCTCCCAGCCACACATGGTAATTTAAGAAAGAAAAAAATATCTTATTTCAACTCCGAACCAGGGCAGAACAGGTTGTTGTTTTTTTTTAAAAAAAAAGACAACTTGCAAAAACTGATTTAGATAGCAGTGACACTCTGCAGAACTTATTTGCAAGTCTGTGCTGTGCAATTTGAGATAAACACTGTTTAATGAATTGAAGGATGAGCACTGCTTGTTCGCTTTGTAACACCACTGCTGTGCAGGGATACCAACAGGCCAAAGCAAACACACTGAAAGCTGAACGATCCCCCTCTAAATATGTACCTTCACCCAGTGTTTGGTCCCAATGACTGCTGCCCTTTTACTTGCAGCCGAGCATAAGTGCTTGAGTTGTGGCTTCAGGGGCTAAAAAACTATTCATTTTTTAAATTATGTAAGCCATATAAAGCTGTCGCTTTGAATCACAGCTTATCAGGGAGGTGATATTTGGGTTTGCAGTATTCAGACTAGCTATTGTGAGTTTTTGCATTCCTTTGTTCAACGTTTTCAAGTGCAGAGATGTCTCTCTAGACTCCCATGCCTACTTTCAAGTGCACAGAGGCCCATCCCCTCCCGCTCCCTGAGCTCCAGGGAGATGGGGCGCACCAGTCCCATGACACCCAACTGCAGCCCTGGAGGAGAACGGGGCCCGCTGGAAGCTCACCCTGCAGGAAGGCAGCGCTGGTTTCAAACGTACCGCGCCGCTTGCTTCTCCTGCTTGTTTTTCAGTTGCATGGCGAGGATGTTAATGAGTGTCTGAGCCACGGCAGGCAAGCCCAGGGCATTTCAAATGTGGAAGAACTTCACAGAGAAATAATCTGCATAAAATCTGAGATGCCATTATTAAGAAGGAGGAAAAGATAATGCAAGCAGAAACCATCCTCCCTCGGCAGCCAAGAGTGGCAAGAGAAGAATGGTTCTACAGAGAAAAATGTATTCATTTGATCCATTATTTATATAAAGTGTTCTTTGTAAACCTGATTTCCCATCACCCTGGATGACAGCAGGGGGAAGACAGGAAAAGAAGAGGTCCAACTGCATACCTCCAAGGGAAAGACAGCCCGTCTGGGCACCCTGCATCACACAAGGATCCTAGAGAGGGAACAAGCCCTAGAGCCATGGGAGGCCAGTGCTGTCCCTGCAGATGGGCAGCGCCTCACCAAGCACCCCCGCACTTAAAAGTAGGAGCTCTGGGGTTCTGAGCAGATGTTCCCTTTCTTTTGAAGGTGGATGCAACACCAAGTCCTCGCTGTCCCAATGAAACTGCTTAAGCCACTGAGCAAAACAATTAAAAATAAAAGCATTTAATATGGGGTTTTCACATGAACACACAGAAAGGCAACAGTCTGAAACAGTACATACATAGCATATATAAATAAGGACAAAGATTAAAAATACTTTGGAAACTATAGACTCTGGGAACAGTTAGTGGCTGCTCTGGGAGGAAGCATCCTTGTGAGTCATTGCACAGGGCAGACAAATGAGACACCCAAGCATGACTAAAACTCCCCCGTGCCTGTGAGACAGTGTGAACACATTGGGGACTGCAACAGCCAAGGGTCCTAGAGGCCAAATCTGTTAGCCAACACTATCCCCAGCATAGGGAGGACAACACCATGAGCTAGAGCCCAGGGCACCAGACCCCTCCTGGGACTGCCCTGTCTGGAGACTGCACCCACCCCTTTGTCAGGAAAGGCATCCGAGACATGCAGAACGCCAGGCTGATGCCCCATAGTTAATTTTTCTTAGAGCTAAGCAAATCGCAGCTGTGCCAGAAGCCAGATGGAGTCCCTGAACTAGAGCCATCAGTAAGGGGGGGACAGTGGAGAGAAGAGTTATGTTCCTCTCATCTATACAGCAGCAGCGTATTTAGTCTTAGGAACGAGATTGCCTTGCCAAGCAGACACCCATACAGAGATACATGCCCAAGTAAGCTAGGGGGAATGGGGATAGGATGGATGGGATGAACAAATGCTCCACCCAGCAACCGCCCCCGATACAAGTAAGAGCAGAGGTAGCAGGACCAGACCCAGCCCAGCTCTCCCTGCGCTGCCACTCGACCTTCAGCTCTGCCTCATCTCAGAGGCAAAGCTGAGATTCCCAGATTTCCGCTAGCAGCGGACTGCAGGGGCAGAGAAGTGCAGTCAGCAAAATACACGGTGCGCTTCAGAGAAGAGCACACAGACAGCTTCAGCCTCCAGGGGAATGATTACAAACGCATCCAAAAAGCACATACTACTACCACAGCAAACAGCCTCTGCCCTTCCTCACAGCATCCTCGCCCGCCTGGTCCCTGAAGGACCAAAGCTCTTTCTTTGCTGTGACAGAGGCTCCTAACACCAGCAACTCCCAACTCACACGTCTACAGTTCCACTACGCCCTACGTTTTCAAGGCAGGTCCTCTAATTTGGGATCAGACTGGGGACAGGCACCTCTGATAAAGTACCAGGAACATCTCTTTGGACAGAGCAGCAGGAGGCACATAGCCTTGTACATTAAAAAAAACCCAAAACCCCACAGTAAAAAAAAGTGACAAATTCCAGCTAAGCTGCACAGCACTCCGATGCCCTGTTTTGACAGCTCTAGCCAGTTGGACTGAACTCCCTGCTCACATCCCAATATTCACACCTCCTGCCACCAGTTGTCTCAGAAAGCTGTCAAGGACAGAGCTCTAACTCCTGCCGGCTGCTGGTTCTTGAAGATTAGAAGACAATTATAATTGGATTCCAGAGATTATTTGCTTCGCCGAGAAGGGCTGAGAAGTGTTTAGATGGTTCCCCAGCTGATTAAATCTTTATTTCACAGTAGTGACCCTGTGTGTTTCCTACCCCAGAGTGCTTGCAGACATGTACTTGGCAAGACTGGCTTAGTGGAGCACTTTAGCTTAACAAGGCAGCTGACAGTGGCCAGCTGTGACGGGGGTTTATCCTGTATCTAGATGGTTTCATCTCATTTCTGCAGCTCAGGCCAAAAAGCTGAACCCAGCTCCAGCCCTTTCCCGCAGTTTAATGACTAATCAGCCAGTTGCCTGACCAGCCATCCAGATATCTTGAGCCAGAGCCTTTGGCACCATTTGCAGCAGATCACAAATGGCCAGAGCCCTCTCTCACCTCTCACACTGCTGATGCTGTTCCTATGCTGTGCAAACAGCCACCACCTGTCCTGCCCCAGACAGCCTTTACTAGCCTCCTGCCCCGCTCACCTTAGCCTCCCTGGGGGAATACAAAGCAGAGACACTCCTTGCTCACCAGACAGAGCCCAGCAGCAGCGCTGTGCCACGGAAACACAAAGGCAGTGAGCAAGGGCTGCCTCCAGCTCAAGCTGAAACAGAGGGATGAGTTTATCAGGGAAGCTGCTTTCCCCCAGCCCCACTTGAAATGACAGCACCCAGAGTCTCTCCTCTTCTCCCAGGCCCATCCCGTGCTCTGTACCGTTCGTGCACTCCAGCCCTTTGGGGATAGCAGGGCAAAACAGAGCCCACAGGAAGCAGAGGAGGGCATGGCTCCAGAGGAGGGCTGGAGGTAAGGTTAGCTGTCAGGATGCAGGTGAAGGTTGGAGTCCATCATTCTCACTGCTAACAGAGGGGAGGGAGTAAAAACAAGCAAATGTGTTAAAAACTCAGAGCATAAAAGCAAAAAAATACAGCCTAGCAACATTGTAGACAAAGCTGGGAGTGCACACTGGGCCCCACAATACACAGGGCTCTCTCCTTGTAAGCAAGCACTCCAGCTTTTCCCAGAGCCAGCAGGTCAGACATGCTGCACAAGTTTTGATTAGATAGTGGTTTGCCCCATAGTAGAATGAAATATAATTTATATACAGAAAGAAACAAGTCCCTGCAGTCTTTGCAAAGGTCCAGTTTCAAGAGTGCTGCCACGTTGGTGAGGGTTGCGTGAGCCTGCAGCACTCCCCTCTCATTGCAGCACATTATTCACAGCTTGTGAGGCTGGGCATTCCCCACTCATATGTTGCAAGGCAATTCAGAGGGATGATGAATCCTTGGAGAGCAGGTGGGCTCGCATGCGTCTACAGGATTCCTGGAGCAGAGAATCAGAGCAATTGAATGCCTGAGACACACAACGCCATGCAAGAAAATGTTGACATGCTGTTCTCCCCCTGCAAGGACTCCCCACTGGAATCTGCCGCCCACACCTTTTACCAAAACAGAGCACCAGACAAGAGGCAGTGAGCAGACAGGGACAAACACAGCAGTTGGTCTTGGGCTGTACCAACCTCTCGTCCCACTGCACCGAGACCAGCTGTTAGCAGTACCTTGTGCTGCCAGTTTCCCTCTGTTTCCTGTGACAGCCAGCCTGGCAGCTCGCAGGTAGAAGGGCTGTACACACCTGCTCGGGTGAGACCCTTCAAGGCCAGGCTTCTGGCATGCCAACTGCCTGCAGCTCCGCATGGAGGAGGCTGCTACAAGCCAGGGGACTGCAGCTGTCACAGAGCCCAAGACAGAGCCTTGCGTGCATGACATCACCCCTGCAGGTCTCAGATCCCAGCAGGCCAGGTTCCCCACAGGAAGCAGAATGAAAGCGTGTGCATGTCTCACCTCTTTCCGCCCCTCTGAAGATTTCAGCTTCGCTTGGGACATATGAGCCGGAGACCCACATTTCTGTAACTGGACAAGAGAGGGGAATAGGAGTAAGAGAGCTGGGGAATGAAGTGGCATCCACAGCCTTCCCTGCAAGCAGCCTGTACCACCAGAGAGCAGCTATCACCCAAATCCACTCTTGGTTTGTCTGGGCCATGGGCCAGCCCTGCTACCCACAGGCAGCAGGCTCTGTACAACTTGTGGAGGAGAAAGAGGGAGAGGGAAGGAGGCACAAGCCAATGCCCCAGGGCAGGAACACAGCCAGAGGGACAAGACTGGAGTGGAAGCTCAGTGCTGCCACCCCTGTCCCAATGCTGCCCTTGCCATCTGCCCTGCTCTCATAGCAGCTTCCTAAGACCTCGTTTGATCATACAGAAGAAACTTGGAAACCTTCTCTTGGGCAAAGAACAGCAAGCAGCCCCCCAGGGATCGGTGAAATGAGTGCCCAAATTGCACACAAACTCCCCTCACATGCTCCTCCACCAGAAGCTTCAGTGGTGCTGGGAGCAGCTCTTACCAGGTGGATATTCTCTTTACTGACTCGCTCAGGCTCCGGTGTGACATCCCTGCTCTTCCTCTCCAGGATAACTGGGGTCCCCAAAACTTTCCGCTGCCGTAAGAAGAGAGGGCTGTTGGCTAGTGCTTAGAGTGCAAAGTGAAAAAGAAAGGGAAGGAGCAGGATGCATTGCTGGTAAGCAGTTGGATGCTGGGAAAGAAAAAAGGAAGCCAAGCTGCGACGAAGACTGCAAAGCAGAACCACTTGAAATACCATGCCACTAGGCTGAGCTTGCCTGATTGTAAAGGGTTTGGGAGCTGACCTGAGGCCTGGCCAGGAGCCTAGCCTGTCAGAAGCAGGTACATGCTGCTGTGGGGCAGCCAACGGTGTGCTAATACCTGTGCTAACAGGCTAGACTACACAACCAGCTCCCTGTCAGTCCTCATCTCATCTCAGGAAGCAACCAATCCTTCAGAAAGATGCATATGTCCTACAGCCATGTGTTTCATAGATAATTACACTTTAAACTAACAAGGCTTATTGTCACTGTGCTGCCTTTTCTGTCCCCAGTGGATCTGTGTTCCTTGGCAGCCAATACTTTGAACAGTCCCTGCCCTTTGAGGGCCACATTCAAGCCAGGGCAAGGCAGAAGCAAAGAGCAACATTGGAAACTCACAGCAGAGAGAGCATGGGTCAGAGGCTGCCTTTACCTTAATGAGGCCACTGAAGGAGCGCGAGCGGGTGCGTCGCGGTGCTGGGGATGCGGGTACATCAGAGCCAGGAGTGAGAGCTGTAGGATGCTTATTAAACTGGGAAGAAACATGAGGGCAATATGTTAGCACAGTTACTATTACAGTTACACCCGTCTCTTGCTGCTGTATGCTGTTCTACCTGCTGCCCTCTGCCTAGAACTCAGTTTGTCTCTTCTGCACTCCAAAATGGAGGAACAGCTCAGTGCTGCAGGGAGAAGCAAGCAGAGGTAGGCCACATCTCCCACCCAGGATTACAGGGAGCTTGGGCATCAGGCTGCTTTGTGCTGGCTACCAGATTAGCCAAAAGCAGCAAGTGTTGGAGCAGAAAGGGGGCTGGGCAGCAGCTGGAGGCTGGCAGCCAGGACTGGTGCTGACCATGTCGACCAGTCTCTCTCTGGAGCAGCAGGTTTTCTGGGAACACTCACGGGACCAAGAGGAGACAAGTTTGTCCACTCCCTGCAGGCAAGAGGGGACAAGACTTTTCCCTTTCTGAGGGAGGAAGCTCAACAATGCCACAATCAGGACTGGGGAACTGCTGGCTGGCAAGTCCCTGCCTTGGAAAACAGAGAGCTCAAAGCACAGCTTGGTGCAGCAATCTGCATGGTCAGCTGCATCCAGGACAGGCAACCTCCTCCCCTGCCTTCTTACAGCTCTGCCCCTTACACAGCCCAAAGCCCACTCTCCCCAGCCTGCCCAGGACTAGGAGCAGCTCTCAAGAAGGTCCTGCCTTTAGTACCTTTCCTCCTCACACTACCTGCCGGATAAGCTTCTTCTTCTTTGCAGAGTCAGGCATATTGTGGACATGGCGGAAGAGCTCCTTCAGTGCCTCCTCTGTGCGCTGCTGGGTCTCCTCCTGATGGCAAGTGTCCAGCCGGCTTCGCTTCTGAGACTTGAGGGGCTGCAGCTCCTTGGAGCCAGGAGACGTCAGCAAATCCAGGTCGTCCTGGGAAAGCGGAGACAGCAGTCGCTTGCCATGCTTTAATCCAAGTGAGCCACCCATCCGAGCCAGGCTGTGAAGAGCCTCGTGAGCTGCCTCAACCCCAGTGAATGCACAGGGCTGTGTTTTCCCTACCCCTCTGCAGCAGCACTGCACCAGCAGGCCCTGTGCCAGGAAGAGGTGACAGCAATACAAAGGTGACCCCATTGCTTCTTCCCTCCCCTCCCAGATGCCAGCTGCAGAAGCCCTTCCAGGCTTGAGAAGGGTCAGCGCAGCTCCTTGCAATGCATCTTCCCTCTTCTGCAGCTATATGAGGCAGGGAAGCATTTGCTGGCAAGACAGGGACAAATCTTGTACCAGTGGCAGCAAGTATCCTTTATCCCAGCCCCTATTCCGAGCAGCCTGGCCACGGCAGCAGGCACATCTGCCTGTCTGGAAGGCACAACCCCACGAAGGAGCAGGTGCCGCATGTACTGGGCACAGGGAACAGGTTTGCTGCTAAACAGGGGCTGGTAGCTTTCCCCGTGCTTTTGATTAACAGATGCTTCAACTCTGCCCAATTTTCCTAATGCAGCCACCTGTACTACCACACCATATGGTTCCCTCACTCCTGCTCCCTGACAGATCCTCTTTCATGACATGGTTTGTTTTCAGCTTCTTTCACTCACAAGGATCCCTTCACAGTATCACAGCCTCTGCCGTTTTATGGATGGCAGGCACTGCATTTGCTGGCCTTACCTTTGATGTGTGGGCTCTGGATCCCAGATAGTGCAGCCTGGCACACTCCCGGATGTATGCTGGGGCCTGTGAATATGAGCAGAGAAAAGACCAAACGTATGTTTAGTCCTGGGGCAAGAGTGGCCCCAGCAAGAGCTGCTCTTCAGCCATACCACACAAGCCACTTCCATCAAGACTCAGCCACTGAGGGCAGACAAAGCAATGGGATTTCTTGTCCCCCGCGCAGTCCCTGTTCACCGTTTCCTTTTGATGCAGGCAGCCAGCACAAGGGGAGCACAGAGTAAGAACAGAGCTCCACAGGGCCTTTTTCCAAGCAATTCACCTAGCTCTGAGCTGTCCAAACAGGGGCCTGACAAAGAGGGCAGAAGGGGAACTTTCTACGGGAGGACTCTTTGCAGAGAGCAGATGCCTACAGTGACCAGGAAGGTCCTGAGAAGTCAAGAGACTACCTGTTGCAGAAACACTTCCTTGGAGGAACCTGCAGAAAGCCCCACACTCCTGACTGTCCTACCACAGCACCCCACGCTGAACTAGACTGAGGCCCAAGACCGCAGGCTGTGTCTGTAGCTGCAGCGGGTTGACTACCACTTGCAGAGAAGTTCCCAACAAAATGACCTGCCGTATTAGGGCCTCAGCTCTTGGCAGCACTCATCCAGGACAAGCCCCTTCAGTTTCCTTATCCTGCCAGAACCCGAGTGGAGCCTGGTCGCTACCTGCCCCCAGGAACCGTGTTTCCCAGCCGGGCAGCAGGTGCTGGGTGTCCAGCAGAGGGTGGTGTTACACTGCACCGGGTGCTTCCGACCTGCCCAGGCACAAAGCCACCTCCGCGGCTGTCCTCCTCCTCCTGGGCTGCCTGCCCAGCAGGGACCTCCTCCCTAGGCACTGAAGGAACAGTTTCTTGTAGAAATCCTCTTTCTCCTGCCGCAGAAGAGAGCGCCCAGAATATACACTTGACACCTGGGATCTGTCTGGACGAGGGGCATTCAGACTCCCGCTGAAGGGCCAGGGAGAGCAAGACCCCAAAGGGCACTTACCTTGAAGAGTTTCTGAGAGTGTTTGATCATGAAGGTCACTCCATTGTTTAGCTTCGTGATATTTTCCTGAAGGTCATTTGCTGTCACCTGGCAAGGGGACACAGCCAAAGGCACAGCAGTTAGAAGGGAAGGAGGAAGGGTCCCTGCTGCCCTTGCTGTCTCTGGGACATGACACACACATGGTGCCCCAGCAGAAGACCTGCTCTGAGGAGCTAGAGAGGCAGGGCTCACAGCACACTAACAAGCAGAGCTCACAGAGCCAAAGCTGCTCCAAGAGGAGGAGAACTAGACAAATCTGGGGCCAAACAGTTCACCAGCAGCACAAGAAACCTTGCGGAGAGATCTGCAAGGTTTGTCTGCATTTGTCATTCTTAAAAGAAGCTGGACTGTGCTGTGCTTTCAATTTTACTGAAAAAGGTGAAGCATCAGTTGCAAATGAGGCCTATGGCAGGTCCGGACTGAACACTAGCATCGAGTCCTGCCAGGAAGCTACACATCATCATCCCAGCCTCCAGCCCTCACATCACTGTATCAATACTTAATTTTCCCATCTTGGTCCTTCCCCTGTAGGCCTGCCAAGACTCTGCTTTCTACCTTGCAATATTCCACCTGCAGATACTGAGGCATTGCTCACATTTCTGGGCCATAGGATGTGGGGTGCAAACATCAGGGCAAGATTGTGGGCAGACATCTTGTTCTTGTCCTGCTTCTTGGCGGTCTGGTAGAGCAAGTCCAGCAGCAGTTTGAGCAGACTGCGGTTGGGTGCGGGAAGGATCAAAAACAGCAGCTGGAGGGCTTCAATTTGGCGCTCTTTGTCTGGAGTGCTGGTCTTATTCCCTTTCTCATCAAACAGCATCAAGTCTGCCAAATCACAAGGCAGAAAGTGAAGGACATACATTACCTTCCCTAACAGCAGGCCACTTACCCTTCCCTCTTCATGTGCAGATCTCCTCCAAACTCCTGCACAGTTCTTAGACCTCCATCTCTCTCCCCCCAGCTCCCCATCTGATGCGTTAATATGTGGTACTTATCCCATAGGAAAACACAGTTGCTAAGAGTTGTGACGGGTTGAAGGCAAGATGGAGGACATTCACATAAGGTAGTTCAGTAAGTTATTAAGTACATAGAAACCACACCTCACTCAAGAGAGCCCCAGACTTAAAACAGATGGAGATCCAGGTTACCAATGTGGGCTCTACTCCTGTAGGTATCTCTTTATTGCTGAAGAGAGAAGACTGGGCTAAACAGACTTCCTCTGATTCCTTAGGATTTTTAGCTCCAGTCTTTCCACCATTAGGCTGAGATGGCAGGAAGATTCCCTCTTACCCTGCCTTTAAGGATTATACTTCTGCAGCCTAGTGTGCAGCTCTGCAGCATTACCGGGTTTCTAGGAGGCTAGTTCCATTCCCTCTGCTCATCACTGCCTCTTGCTGCTCACTCACCTGCAATTTTGAGGTGGGCATGGAAGTGCTTGTGTGTCAGCAGCGGCTCTGGTAATTCACCCAGGAACATCTTAAGCAGGGTGGCCACGTCATTGGAATGAAACTCCCCAGAGTCCAGGTCAATATCCGTACCACTGTTCAGAGCATCCTTTAGGATCTGTTGCCTGATGCTGTTGCCTGGCACCCGAAACAAGCCTTCTGCTCTTAGATCTGCTTGGCAGAGGGGAGAAAAAAGGCCACCAGTTATCCAGAGGCTGATCCCATTTTCTTACTAAAGCAGTTCCCTCCCCTTTCCAGAGCTTGACAGCAAACCTCAGTGAACTGCATTCAGAGACAGGACCTTCAAGCTGGCTCCCATCAGTAGAAAAAGTCCATGCACAGAGGGAAAGAGATTAACACATCTGCTAGGCAATTCTGGGGAACAGTCGCCTAGTGCAGCCCCAAACTCCTGCTGCTGGAGAGCTCAGAGCTTTTCACTCTGCACCAAAGACCTGAGGTGGGCCAGACAGATACCCCTTGGGACAGGAAGACAGCAAGACAGAGCGACTTACTTTTGTGCAGGTACTCGATTAGCTGGGAAACCTGTGCAATGCCTTCTTCCGTCAACGGTGAGCCAAACACCACCCCTTTATCTGCAGAACAGAAGATAATGTCTTCAGGCAGCTCAGAATCCAACAGCCACAGAGATGAGTGGTCCCCAAAGAACAGGATCTCAGCATGCAAAGAGCAGTGCCCTCAAATACTAAGGGTGAAGGTCACAAGGACCCCAACAGATGTCAGATATCACAAGCACTCCAAAATAAGTCACTTCATCTCACCATGCTGTACTTACAAGGGCTTCATCACCCTGCTTCTTACCTCAGCTTAATTACAGTTTTTATCAGCTAAAGCAAACATTCTCTAGCTCTTGAAAAGAAAACAACACCAGAACATATGTTTCAGTTTTAAAGGGCATATCATCTGCAAGCCTGGACCTTATAGAAACAGGAAAGTGGGAAGGGCAGATGTGACAGCTTGGACTGCCCCGGTGCCTGCCACATTGCCACACTCCACATCCAGGAAGGAAAGTCCAGATTAATCCTCACTGTGGCTTGACATGGAGGGGAGCAGAAAGAAGAGGTGCAGCTATGTGACTATGGGAGAGGGGAATAAACACTACTGGGGAGAACAGACATGATCTGACTGGCTCACACAGGCCTCCTTTTCAGGGATGGGTAAATCCCTGGAATTCCCTGATCCCAGTGAATCTCTCTTCCATGTCAGCTGCCCTGGCCCAAGTACAGTAGAGTACGAAGGATGAACAAGGAAGAACTATAAAAATAGGAGAGCAGCAAAGCAATGAGCTGGGCCCTTCTCCATATGGAGCACTGACAGCTCCTCTCACTCCTGGAGTTTGCTTTCATCTCATGGGGCTGTTACAGATTGGGCACGAGCTGCCAGCTCCAGAACTCCAGTAAATAACACAGGCTACGGCTCCAAAAGATAGAAGCAACTGAGCTGAAAGGAAGGAGATCCTTGCATGGGAGGAAACATTAGCTGAGAAACGCATTTAACTGAAAGGCACTTGTTGAACCAATGCAGGAAACTGTTCTTGTCCAGAGAGGGACTTCCCAGGTAAGACAGTAGTAATCCAGCAGGATAGTATTTTCTAATAAATGCAGTCTTGCTGGTGAATGGCTTTTTCCATCAGATACACACAGCCAGCACTCTGTCCCTCAGAAAGCTGAGGCAACTTGCAGGGGTTTCACTGGCAGCAACCAGAGCCCTGAGCACCGCTTCTTCCCTCAGATGCATGGAGGTTTTGACTGCAGATAGAAACAAGATGCTGGACAGACCATACCGCAATATGCTCACTGGGACTGAGAACTGGAACCAGGTACAGAGCTGGTTTGTCCCGCCCTTGCACTGGCTTCAAAGAGCCAACAGATTTAAGAAAAGAATATTCCTCCCTTCTCCATGACCAGACTGCCAGGAGCATGGGCCACTTCACAGGGCAAGCTGGGCATTTGCACCCCAGCTTTCTGTGGCTGAAGTTTTCCCTCCTTATTGTTGCTGGGCTATCGGCTGTAATCCAAGCAGTGCATTGGCTGGTCTGATAAAAGTTATCTCCCCCACAAGCTTTCTCTTGCCTTTCCCCCCGCCACCCCCATAGCACATTTTGATTTTACTAGCTTTTGGTCTGTTGTACTACAGATCTTACTGTTCTGCGGTGTTGATGCTCACAGCATGTGGGAAAGACCTGGCTAACCCTACGCACTTCTCTAGCAGCCTTCCAGTGCAACTAAATTTATTCCGCCTGAAGAATGTTCCACTTTCTTCCAGGGCTTCTAAAATACATGGTAAACCACCAGGAACTCCAGCCTCCTGTTAAATCAAGAACATTCTGACCTCCCTCTGATAAAGCGCATGCTTCAGTCTTGCAGGAGAAAGGAGGGCAATGTGACCTCTTGATCCACATGTAAGATCTGAAAGGCTCGAGTGCAAAGGGAGAGAACGGTCGGCAAAAGATTCTTGTCCTTGAAGAAAACTAAACTCATTAGACATTCAACAGATAGAATCAATAGAGGCCAGGAAGAGAAGAGGAAAAATACATCTTCTTGAGACATGCAGGGCCTGACAAATTTGATTTGCTTTTCAAGTTAGAAGTTGATATCTGAATGAGAATTTGATTCTCAAAGAAACTTGAAAGACATGTCTGGAGAATGGATGCTGAGTTACGAAGGCTCAGATGTTATTGTATGATTGCTTCTCCAACTAAGAAGCAGCATGAGATTGAGTTCCCTGATGTTCAAAAAGTTGTAAGTATTTGCAGTTTGATCAGCTCTGAGCTCTATGGTCCTTGGCCTCTGGCTTTGAAGAAATAAAACCAGTTTGTTCTAGCTGGTCTATAACGTGAAGAAAAACAAATGATGGCTCCAAGATGAAACATACAGTACATGAAACTGATTTTCTCTGTAGGCACAAACTTCTTTTTCTCAGAGTTTGGCCAAGGAGTTCACAGACAGTGCCTGTCAATGCAGAGAGACACTGCTGTTGCAGCCTGGGAGTGCAGCCAGCAGACTTGGAAACATCTGCTAGCTGTAGCTGTAGTGAGACACACAGCCACGGAGACCTCTGAACGGGGGAAGGCAGAGCTCTTGGGGAAGAGAGCTAGTGGGAGACACCAGGTGTGGTAAGAGCAGTGCTCCAGCAGGGTACAGATAATTAAAAAACAAATGAGCTAGAGGAGGCTCACAAGCCCCTGCTAGAATGTTTTGACAAAACCACATAAGTTTCCATACACGCTAAGAAAACACTTTCAACTTGGTTACTCTCTCGCTTCTGCTTGTCAAGTGGCAAGTGTCTGAATTTAAGGTGTCCTGCTACTCTCCAGGAACAGAGGCAGGAGCAATAACAGGTATGAGCACAGTCATAACTGCAGTTTGGGAGCAGCATGAAGACCTGTTGTTACAGAACAGCAAGGTAAGTCATGGCAGTATTGAATAATTCTCACCTAAGGATGCTAAAGGACTTGATTTGCAGTACTTGATTTTCCCCTGCAGTGCTGTCCAGCCCAGGGTGAATGTACCTACCAGGGTTCCCACTGGGTAAGCCAGGAGCAGAGGGCTGAAGCCAGCACAAGAAAATTCAGCCTGAGCAGTGGGGCTGCAGAGCGTGTCCTCATGAAACACAATGGAGGAATAGGTTTGGTAGAATCAGCAACACTTAGAGAAGCTATATAAAAGACAAAAAAAGCTATATTCGGACATAGTAATAGCTCCTTTCTCAGAGATACAACAGCAGAATTGCTCAAAGGAAGGGGAAGATTAGATAGAAGTGTTCAACCTCAGGCTGCCAACATCTGAAGACAGCTACCCACAGCTTCTCTGCCAGCAGACAGCCAGTCTAGCTATGAAACCGGAGCTGACAAGGGATGTGAGAGGTGCCCAGATGGAGGCAGTTTCTGTCTAGATGAGTGAGAAGTTTCAACTGAACTTACCAGGAGAACCAGGCTCCCCTTGAGTGTGGGCAGAGGTGGGAGAAGGCACACACACACACACCTAGAACACCCTTTTAGTTACAACAAAAGAGAGTGGTAAATGCCAGCCAGTGAAGAGGAGGGGATCTGAACACAACTGTGCTCAAAAGCAAATCTCAGACTTCTGAGAAGGAGCCTGGGGCTACTGTTTCATAACCAAGACAGCTGAACTTGAAAGAGAAGGTAAGAATAATCAGCTTACCAGAAGAAAACTCAGCTGAATGCTCGTCTCTGAGAGAAAGAGAAATGTCATCTCCCAGGGTTGAATCTGGGCTTAAGCACAGTCATTCTGCAGAGCTTTGTCACTGACTGACTGGATTGGGATGTGGATCAGAGCGGCACTGGCATTTGGATGGGAGATGCTTACAGATTTCTAAGCTGCACAGACAAGACCTTGGGACAGCAACTGAAGGACACAGCGGGCCCTGAGTGAAGTGAGCGGCCTGGAAAACCTGGGCATTATTGTTCTTTATGGAATCTGATGCTCTCAGTCTTTGCTTTTCCATCACTTACAAGGAAAGCTAATGAGCTAAGGAGAACAGAGCATGTACTACCATGGACACAAACAAGCAGAGAGACAAGAACACCTTGGTGTGTACTGGAAGAACCTGCAGCTTGTTCAGGCACCCCTCCCCAGCCCAGTGCTATCCACAGAGCCAGACCAGAAACACTCAGGGACCAAAGCTGTAGCTCTGTGGTGTGTGCTGCACCGAGCACAGCAGTTGATGCACTGAGGCCAACCTGGCATAAACCACAGCAATAATCCCCAGAAGAAGGGTACTCTAGAAGTGGCAGGGCATTTCCCAGATGAACCTCCTGGCCTCTGTTTTGCTCCTTTCTAGAGGTGGCAACCCCAGAGATTACAAACCTGTAATTAAGCATTCAACACAAGCTCAAAACAACAGGCCTACACTGAAAGTTTTGTAAACTACATGTAACAGATGATGACAGTCAGCATCAACCTAAAGGTGGGCGCCAGACATCGTGCCATACTCACCCTTGCGCTTCAGAGACATCAGAGAACGAAAAAATCCAGAGGCTGTGCCGTTTGCCCCAGGCAGCTTTGGGTCCTCCTCTCCCATTAACTGGGCCAGCTCTGCCCCAGGCAAGTCAATAAGCCTGGTAATGTTGCTGACAACGAGCTCTGTGAACACCTCTGGTTTTTCATGGCGCAGCTTTTCCACAAAGAAGTCAGGATTGAAGATGATCGGCTGGCTGCGGAGGGAGGAGTCATTGCAAATTACAAAATTGCAGATGGCATCACTGGAAAAAAGGGAAGGAGGAAAAAAAATACAGTAACTCCTCATTACTTTGGGTTTTGTTTTTGGTTTTTGTTTGGTGGGTGGTGTTTTGGTTTTGGTTTTTTGTTTGTTTTTTTTTTTTTTCCCCCAGCCAGCTGGTCTGCCCTGAAGGAGACATCTGCTGACACAGGAGCTACCAGTTTACACCAACAGCACTGTCTGCTGTGCATTCAGCACAGTGCAGTTACATTTCCCTTTGGAGCAAAAACATTTCTGGCCTGTTTGTACAACACAACCCAAGACTAGCACTCCATAGAGTGATGGTAATGTATGCAACATATGGCAACACCCAACTAAAACTTTCACTGTACCTACATCCTACTAGCTCAGGCAGATATGACACCCAATTTTACATTAACTTACCACTCTCAGTCATAAATAGTTTTGGTTCTGCCTCCCTTCCTCCCCAGAAATTCACTCCCAGTGGCTTGAAAGTCTAAATCCCAATCTAAATTTTTTCATGGCCAGCTTATACTCATCAGTTCCCATTGCCGTTCCGTTATCCCTGCCTTCCTATCAACAAATAGATAGTTTCCATGCCCTAGGACTTTGTTTTTAAGATCATAAACGTGCAATAACACTGACCCACAGTGCTGCTAGGGATGTGGTCAAATGCTCCCAGGTGACAAGGTGCCAACTCTTTGGTTACTGCTGTCTGCCAGCTATGGTAACTGCCCAGCTATGCACTCTTGAGTCTGGAGCAAGCATGAACTCTTCAGTATTAGCATGAGCCATGCCTGATCAGTCCTTGAGGAACCCCTAGTAACTTTCCTCCTAGAACATGTCTTTTTGGCGTATCCAGTTCTTGCCTCTTCTTCTGGCTGTCCTTTATCCAACCTCCCTATTCTCTGCTGATACCTACTTTCTCCGTTTCATAGCTTCTCATGTGGCATGGGAAAAGGGACGCATCTGAGACACTGCTCTGCTAAGGGTTACCTATAACCTACCAGAGGTTAGGTAAGCTACATTTACCATGTCTAACATCAAAATAAAGAGTTATCAAATAGATCTCAGGTTAATCAGCGTTCTTAATGCTCACACTTAAAGCTTATCCCAATTTCTATCCACCTCTAGGTCTTCCATTACCGTCTTCCCACCAGTGTTTCAAACACTTGCACGCTTCTGAAGTCAAGCCCACAGACTAGAGTTGCCTAGCTTGCTTCTCCTGTCCCTCTTCTACCTAAATGTGATGATTACTGTCATTATTCTCCAGTCACAAGCTACTGCGCCGATGTCATACTCGGCTATAAAGTGCTGGCCTGGCCCTGTGAGTTGGTGTGCCAGTTCTTCCAGGGCTCTGGGTGGAGGCTGCCTACCCACCCAGCTTGCACACACTGCCTGCCTTCACTGTGTGACATTCCCCAGTCCTTTAATCATTCTTGGTCTCTTGCATACTACTTTCCCTTCCACTGTTTCAACATCCCTCCTCAGCGGTGAGCTCTCACTGAACACCATTTTCCAACAGCAGCTGCCAAGGGCACGGGTAACAGAAACGCTGTGCTCCTGCACCAGGGATCACATCAGTCCCTTAGGTGCGGTGTGGCACTGCGGGGTAAGCACATGCTCTGCCGATCACCCCCGAGGCCACCAAAGGCTTTCCCTCCAAAGAAGGCTTTCCCACAGAAGACTGGAGCACCCTGACCTTCCTCTCCTCTCTGCTGAGGGGTGGAGGCCACGTCACCGTGTTCGGACCACGCTGGGCATGTGCTCACCGCTCGGCATGCCTGCCAGCAACAGCATTTGCAACCCACTGGACCTTACATCCATTGGTTCAAGCAACAGAGCACTTCAGCTACTAGTTCAGCGATCTCAGCAACTTATTGTTCTGATATAAATCGACAGTAGCTAACGAAGGGGAGGACATCAAAGCACATACTGGCACGTCACCTGAACTCCAGCCCACCTCTACGCAATATCTGTGAACCCAACAGTTATCTGAGCTACTGCTGTACATCTTTGACCTGAAAGACCATCTTGGCGTGATTTCCAGGATGCGTGATCAGAATAAAAGAATAAACGCTGGGACTCAGGCTCCACAAGGAGAAAGATACTTGCTGAAATCAGAGGAAACCAGGTTCTCACCAACACTTGCATCGTGAGAATCTGTACAAAACCTTCTCCCCTTGCCACTGCTCTCCACGCATGTCAAAGACTCCTTCAAGAGGTTGGAGAGGAGAAGGTCTGCAAGGCAGACTGCAAGGCAATCTGCCAGGTCATCTAAAATTTTAGAAAGCTCTTAAAGGCTCCCAGCTGCATGGCTCAGAGTGGCCTAGCAAGCATGCTGCCGACTCCAAATGGGGGCCATATTTTTCTGAGCACCTCCCAGCCTGTTTTTCAGCAGTTTATTATCTGCAATAAATCAAGACTGAAATGCAACAACTCAGTATCAGCTGCCAAAAAGCAACTGCCAATCGATCTGATCATATTCGCATTTCATTGCACAGGGCTACAATGCACAAACAAGCGCCAGGTCTGCCCATAATGTGGAGCAAGCCCTTTGCCTGAAACCCATGACAACTCATTCTGTGGCAATACAGATCCTGAGAAGGGTTAATAGCAAGTGTATAGGCCCAGTGACCCTGCCTGCAATGATCCGTGCACTGTTATTCACTCACTAGCAGTTTTGTTTCCCCACAGAGAAGATATGCAAATACTTTGCAGCAGTTACATCAAGCATCACAGATTATCTGCTCCCTCTGACAATTAGATATCTAAATTCAGAGAAAGAAAATTAAACAATTTTGTCAACTAGAACTGACTGATATGACTTCTCTGCACAGCCATTATTATAAGTCGCACAAAGTTTAACAACATTTAATGCAAAAATACATAGAAAAAAGTAAATTTCTTACATGAGTGCTGAGAGCTTTTGGAGAGGCATTAGGAAGCAGAGACAGGGAAAAGAACTTGCTCCTTGTTTCCAGCAACAAAAGAAACCTGCCTGTCCCAGCACAGCCTATGCAAATTCCACGCATGCTACGAGACACAAGGGCGCATTATTGGGTCTGAAAGGCCCCCTTGGCACACACTGGGCATCAGCCTTCACACAGAGACAAAACAGAAAAGAAAAGCTGGACAAATTGATTCATGTCTCTTGCCAAAGGCTGCGTAGCTGGAGTTTAACAGCAAATAATTCCTACATAGAAACCAGAGTTTTGAATTAGGACCAGCGTGGTATTAAGTGCTCTCCACCTGTATCCAAGAGAAATCCACAAAATAGCCCCAAATCTACCCTGTGTTTACCATGAGTAAAGCCATGCAAACACATTCCCAACAGCATCCAAGCACAACCGATGTTACGGCACTGGCAGGACAATAGCCGAGTCCCTTAACTGCACAACCCCGTGCCCAGAAACCTTGCTAGAAACACTCTCTGCCCCTGCCTTTCGCACTTTTAGATCCTTTCAAAGACAAAGCATGTAGATTGGCCCCTCCAGAGCTGGAAACAGCACCTGGCCATTGCTTTTTGCTACCATTACTGTGCCACCATGTGCCATTCATCCACTTCAGGCTTCCCGTTCCATGTTTCTCTGGATTCCCATCCAGTTTCACTGCCTGCCACAGCTGGGACCACTCTTGTATACTCTTATTGTGGTATGGCACTTCAATGAGCTAGTTAATTTTGAAAGGTCACTTTATTAGCTGCTCTTCCTCGCACAGAAAATTTGCCTTTGTATCATTATTGCTAATCAAAATGGAAATGTGAAGCAAACCCCTATTTCTGAGCAAAGATAAAGCCCCCACTGGCTTTACACACAATAACCCTGCCAATCCTCACTGCTGCACACACTATAACCTTCAGAAAAAGCCATGTGCCCCATCTGCTGTTTTCATGCTAAAAAAGGAAGATGGATGTACTCTACCTACACTCACAGTTTATATAACAGCAGCAAAGGGGAGACAAACATACATTCAGAGAGCTTATTGCTTTTTTTTTTTGCTTTGCTTGCAACTACAGAGTTGTATTTTCTATATGCTGTGATCTCAGATTGCTTTACGACACGTCAAAAGACGATAAAATAAAGGAATAAATAGCTTCCTCTCCGATCCCATGAATAAAATCAAATCCCAATGAATAATAAAACCTTGTACTAATAGGGTTGTGATTAAGACAGCAGATTAAAAAAATGGGTCCTATATTGTGCTGAGATTCTTGCCATTCTAGTATCTTTTAGAAGCGAACCCTGTGATCCCAGCCAAGTCACAAAGCAAGCTGTCTGTCACACGCAACGTTCTTGCTTCAGGCATGACAGCCCCATCATTTCATGGGGAGTGGATGGTGCAGGAGGTCAAAATCATGATGGATCAATTAATCCCTAAGGTAACTAGATCCAGGCCAGGGAAATGCCTTGGAAACTAGGACAAAAATGAGACTTTAACTGGCAAAACCTGGTGATTGAACCTGTGGTGCAAGAGCTGTGCAAGAAGGCAGATTAGCTCATGTGGCAGCAAACTTTCATTCAGATAGGCGAGACCTAACTGTTTTAGTGGCTTTTACAGATTTTTATATTGTTCTAACTCCACCCACGTGAAGGCAGAAACAGGTTCAAGCAACATGAAATAGAGCATAAGGAGAACACAAGTAAGCCAAGAAAGAAAAGGAAGAGGTACCTCTGGGGCAAGGCATTAGCTGTGTTTGTCTAGCTGGGAAAGTGGAAACACTGGAACTCGCAGATTTCAGAGGAGCCTGTTGTACCTAATTCAGTGGGCAAAACCCATCTCCGGTGCCATTTTGCGCAATTGGTGTGTCGCCACTAAGGAGCTAACGCTTCAGACACGCCACAGTAGATGAGTTTTACCATGCAGGAGTAAAAGGATTAAAGATCTTTTGAAAATAAGGCAGATAATAGAGGAAAATCTCCCTCTATAATAACAAAACCTTTAGACTATGAGAAAGAGCCAGGCTGCTACCAAATACTGAGAGCAAGGCGATAAGCAGGCAGTGCTAAAGAACACAAAACATGAGCAATTCTTTGCCTGGGTAAGCACAAAGGGAGACGGGACAGATGCGCACAGGCTCGTATTTCCCCAGGGAGAGAGAAGTAGCATCATTTCCTATGTTGTGCCAGAGTAAGGAATCAATTAATGAGGATGTCTGAAGACAGTATTTCCAGAGCCAGATAGGAGCCATCGCAGATTTTGCAAAGAGATGAAAGAACCATAGTGGAATGATGTGGAATCATTTTAAGTACAAAAGGACTAGAAGACAAATTATTTTCTAGATTTAAAAAAAAAAAAAAAAAGATTTAACAGAAGTCTAATGGAAACGGACTGCAGAGACCTTAGAAGTGACTTCACAGTTAAGGTTGCTTTGAGGACTGTACTTCACACTGACATTCTTGTAAGACAGCGTAACAAAGATCGCATTCAGGCCTCAGACTTGGCACAGTAACTCTTCATAGGGCGACTGATTTGCCTCTGAAGAATGTCAAGAAAAACATGCAGCAAGTTTTGCCTAGGGTTATACTCATAAGGTCTTTAGGGGCAGAGTCCTCTTGTGATGAGTACACAGTGCATAGCACAGTGGATGCTGATCCTTGCCTACTGTCTCTAGATTTAATACAAGTACGCCATACTAGATAACACTGCCTTTTTAATTTTTGCTTTCTTCACATTTAAACAGCTAACACGGAGTGACTCAGCCTTTTGGCTATGGGAACCAGATAATAATATACAATTTAAACAGCAAAGAGCTGGGGAAGAAAGCTGCTATTGTGTGATGGCAGCCTGTGCTGGACAACCTGGAACTAACGTAACACCTGGCCATCTTTTGGACGTGGGGTAACTTGGATACCCAAGTCACTGCTATAATCTATGAATTCAAATTCTGTCTCAGTAAAGGACTCAAAGCAGATCTCAGCAACATCAGGTACACGTCTGTGATGTGAACCTGGAGACGGACCTATCTGGGAAGATAAAGGGGTTGGAAGGGGGAGGCAGGGGGAAGCGTGCTTTGGAAGAAACTGAAAATGCAACATATTGCCAGTGTCAAAGAAAACTGCAGTAGCAAGGCAGCTTGATATACGTGAAACATCAAGAAATTTGCATTTCAGCATGAAATTTCTCAAGTTTGACCTCAGTGAATTCTTTTGTGAATCTGTAGTAATTGCCACTGGAATATTTTAAAGTCAACAAAGCAGTTCTTCAGTCAGCCATCACCACAACATCAGAGTATCCAGATGCCTTCTAGCGCTAGAAGGAGGAAAAGAACTAAGAGGCGCCTTAGAGAGGAACCGCATGTTCACTGCGGTGCTCCTCACCAAGTCTCCGTCCCAGCGCCGCCACCACAGCTCTGGATGATCCCACGCTGTGTGGTGGCTCAGCCTCCTACCCAAGACTGCAAAAAATGCAGAAACACAGCTACCGCCAGAAAACCAGTAGTTCTACATTAAAGATCTGCAAGCTCATATGTCTGCCTTAACATCAGAATAACACAGTCTGACAGCATTAAATAGCAATGCCGCTCCAATTTTCACGACTTTCAATGCAGTCTGAAGTTTATGTCTTTATTTTAATGTAAACCCCTACTGGGACCAGCAACAGAAGAGGAGCCTTAGATCCAATCCCGATTTCACTGAAACCAGCACCAAAACTGAATCTTTTTAGACGGCAGCAGCTGCCTCTTCTCGTTACTGATCTATTCACTTTTATCACTGTGGCATTGGGAACCTTGGTCACAGCTGGGGACTCTGCTGTGCTCCATGCGGTACAAACACAGAACAAAGGCAATACCCTGTCTTTAGAGGGCTGATAGCTAAATCCGAAATGAATGCTGGAGGGACAGAAAAGAGAAGGAATCCCAGGAGAAGAGGCAGCACTATCAGTCAGCATGACTGATATAACTGAACTCTGCCAGCTTTTCTGTAGACACTATTAAAAAGGAGGGCGAGGAAGGACAGGAAAAATAATCAGGGCACACTGCAGACATTTAGAAGAAATCCAGCTCTGCGTGAGGGGCGACATGGGACTGAGCACAAAGGAGCTGGTTTGAAAGCTATCAGGCAGGAACGGCTGGGACGTGGGGCTGAGGAGGCAAGAGCCGAGCTCCAGGCGCTGGCCAGGAGCCGCTGGCGAGGCAGAGGAAACGGGCCAGCAGCGCCGGGTAGCCGGAGGAGCCTGGCAGCACCACAGGGCACCGTGTGGCCACAGCCGGACCCCCGCGGCAGGCTGGGAGGGTCGCAGCTGGAGGAAGCCCTGCAGCCGCTTCCCACCACCCAGAACATGCTGGGCAGGCATGCTGCCTCCTTCGGGAGAAGGTCACCAGGGCCTGGGGCTAGTCCCTATAGAAACTCTACTGATGTATTTTCCCTGCCCCAGTCATATAGTTATAATCATGACAAAACAACCCATCTTTTTTGTTTTATTTTACTAATTTAAGCCATTTGCTTTGTCAATAACGTGCCATAGATCTGAGGTACCCTGTGGGGCCAGGTGGTACCTGCCCTGAATGCTGTGTCCTGTGTCTAGGACAGGGATTCTGGGCCTTTTTCTCCCCATGCACTGCAGAATTACCCACCGTGACCGTCGACTACGAGTCTAACAAACTGCAAGGACACCTCCTCTTCCCATGGACCCTAACACCTTTCTTGCGTAATCTAAAATTCTTTACTGAACATCTGTCCATGGACTCTCGCCAACTGAATGCTCTTCAACATCACCCATATCCCAGGTAGGAAGTTTCTTCCCGCTTTTAAGCCTGTTTGGGCCTTAGTTGGGCGGACTGCAAGGTCCACAGGTATCTGTCGTACCCCCAAAGTGTGCCAATGGATGCTTTCCAGTTGCCAACAATGACAGCATTCCCATACTCCCCTCATTTTAAAATGTCTTTAACTTCTTTAGTTCCCCATTTTGAGTGTAGTGGAAGTTAGTAAGAGGCATGGCCAAGTCCTACCTTTACCTCCTTGGCCTTTAGCACTCAAATTGCTGCACACACCTCTGATTGTCACCCTTACACTTGAAGATAGGGCATCCTTCAGAGGCAGGGAAAAATGCAGTTTGGAGCTTAGCAAAGATACACCATGTAGATGCTTCCCAGTCCTGTAGCTCCAAGCCAGCGTCCAGGTCAGAGCACAATTACCATCTATAAAGAGGAGCCCCACAACAATCAGGTTTACTTCTGACATTAAAAAAAAGAAAAAAAAGTAAAAAAAAATGTCGAGCAATCACACAAAAACAGGACAGCAAAATTAACAAGCTATTGTAGCAACTAGTCTGGGAACTCGGAGCAACCCAGTAAGGAAGGAAGGATGTTTTCCTCCAGCCCTCCCACAGGATGATAATCACCCAAAACTAGTAGCACCAACTGGTGCCCAGAACACATTTGGGAATCCCATCCCACCATCAACTGTCGGCGCTCGAGCAAAGCATTACAATTTGAGTATAGTGTGCTGTAGCACTCACAGGTTCACTTGACTGCTGTTTTTTCTGGACCAAGGGGACACCAAGACCTGGGTCAGGACCCCCAGCCAGCTCCCAGCAGTACTGTTGGGTGAGATTTTGCCGTCACAGCCTGGCAAATACAGAGAACAAAGGTACTCTGGAAGTCACAGCTCTTGTTTTTGTTCGTTACACTTTTGTAATTCCACAGTGCTCCTTCGTTCTGGAGGCACAACGGGCAAGCTGCATGCTTACATCTGTATTTTGTATCATGGTGGTGTTTGCAAAGGATGAGAACACATAAAATCCCTTCTCATCAGCAATCCTCTGCAGACACCACTGAGTATGTCAGAGGCCACATCCCATGTTCCAGATGTGTAAACTCTCACAAGCTGGAATTGCAATGAGGCACACCTGGATGCATGCCAGCATTTAAATAAGCTGGTGACATCTGGTCAGGGCTGCCGAGGCACACAGATAAACAGGCTGGGCCAGACACAGAGCAGCACAGCATGCAATACCAGAGAGACAGAGATGCACAAAGCAGCCCAATTAACTCACCAAACTGAGCAGAATGGGGGCCTAGTGCTTTTGAAGGGAATTTGGGCAGGCTAGGATGTCAAAAAACGGAATATTGTACACAGATGCCAGAATTCATATGACAATAACCTATACTGTCACTTTATGCAACTCTCCCATACCAATCAGAAATTGCTTGTCTTCCCATCCTGTCTCACAGGTCATCTCTGTCTGGATTCACCCGGTTTCTCTGCAGAGCCTGGGCAAGAACGATATACTTATGTGCTGCTCCAGGGGCCGCTCAGGAGGATGCGGAGTGGCACGTGCATGAGAGGAGAGCTCCAGCCACCCCTGAGAGCTTGTGAAGGATGTTCCCTAAAAGGCTTCCTGCTCTCCAAGGCACGGCCAGCCGTAGCATGCTTGTCTCCTGCTGTATGACAGCTCGCGAGCAGGGCGGTAGGAATGTCCGTGGGGAACTCCCAAACCATAGAGCTACATTTCAACCTTGAGTCTGAGCTCCAGAAAAACAAAAACGGGAAACTAATGCTGGCTCCCCCGAGAACTTCCTGCCTCTGAAAATCAGAGCTGCCACAGTACCACTCGAGAAGAAAGGACGTTTTGGCCGGACTCCAAATTATTAGAGCTTTATAGGCCAAAAGCAAACACATTAGAAGTTCTCATAAGGCAGCTGGCAGGCAATTATTTAAGCAGCTTATCACGTTCCCTGCTATCTACAGTTTCTGAAAAAAATTATGAGGAAACTCTAGATAGCTTAATTGCAGTTACCTAGCGTAGAGGTGAGAAAGGCCAAGAGGCTGTTGCACCTTGGAGAAAAGGGCCCGATGCTCTTGTCAGACATAACGGTAAGCGTAATGCATTACCGGGATGACAGGCCAAGAACACACCAGACCTGTGAAGCTCTGAAACAAAGGGCTGGCCAAATTTATGACACCACAGGGCCACGGTTCCTCCCGTTTCTCAACCCATGCTGGCTCCAACACCCTTGTGACTTGGCAACACAGGAACCCACAGTGTCAGACCCCAGGATCACAGTGCAGGTTTGGTGAAAGCCTACACAAAAGCAGCACAGCAGGTCCATGCCTGAACCCAGCAGAGCAAAGGCCAAGGAAAGGGCCTCGGCTCCCTGTTCCTGCCTCCAGCTAAGAACAAGTGAAAATGAGATCCTACCAAAAGAGCTAACTCTGAAACAAGTGGAAAATTCAAGGCCTCAGCTGTGACCAGGAGCCTAACCCAGCACACAGAGCAACAGTATTTCCAAGAGGAACTTGAGTTCAGTGCAACCATTAGATATTAGCCAACATTTCCATGCTGCCCTCTTTCCCATCTGTTCATGCCACTTATTAAACCAACACACACTGAAGACTGTTGACCTTTAGGACAAGGAATTTGATTTCCCAGCACAGTGTCCAGCACTCAGCGCTTCGGTTTCAGACTGAACTGAGTGCCCAGGCACCTTTAAAGGAGTGTTACCAAAGCCCGGTGACATTTTCATATGCATGCAAACATGCACACAGCAACAAGGCAATGACTGGGCTGGCAACGAGACCCAGATGCTTTGGGCTATGTGGGCAAGCAATGCTCCCCCTTCATGCAAACAGACAATAAACTGAAGCGTAGCAAAACAAGGATCCTATTGTCCCAAGCCCATCCCAGGCCCTGGATGAGAACAGGACAGAGTGTCATGTGCAACCACACAAAAATACTGCAAATGCAACACAGCCTTGAGTTTGGGTCTGGATGTGCACCTCACAAGGCTTGGAGGGGGTTAAATGCAAGTCTAAGTCTCACAGATTTTAGTGAGAGCTGTGGAAAAGTGCATGTTTGAATAAGAGTGTCCCCTGCTCCAGGCTGTCCTCAGAGAAAAGTAGCCGTGTGTTCAGACTTGGCTTTAACTCTGAAATCAACCCTTTTTTCTGCGTGACCCTCAGCAAGTCACTTTGACTTTTTGCCATTAAGTCATGTTTACAGTGAATGTTTTCCTATTTGCAGTAAAACACAGATGGCAATTGTGTCTCCTTTCATTGCCTGTTTATGACGTGAGCTCTTGATGTCCAGTTGTGCAGTGACACTATCAAGCCATGTTAGCGAGATGCCTTACGCCTTTTTCCAGCACACCCTGCCTTCCAGGCCCATGGCTTTTGCCCTTCCACTCATCCCACCCCTCCCATATCAAATGGCTGACATGAACACCGAGTGCCTGGCAGAGCATTTAGGTGCTGCTTGAATCGAACATTAAATGCATTCATTAATCAGACAGATGTTTCTCTTTTGAAATTGAGGACTTGGGCACACTGCAGTCATCATTCTCAGTTATGAAGAGCCAGGCAGAAGTTAGAAAGACCACAAACAGAACAGAGACCCACACAGATCATCTTTTGTCGTGTTCAGTAACATTTGGTAAGGAGGTTAAGACAACCAGCTTTCATTTCCAATCTTTAAGTCAGCATGCTATAAGACCACACACACAGCATGCAAGCCTTACTAGCTAACTTGCACTTCTCTCCAGATGAGAGGAAATAGCGGCAAAAGCACGGTTGTGGAGCATACTTAAAAAAAAAAAAACAAATAAGGAAGCTTTGTGATCTTTGTGGTGATAGACCTGCAAAGCAAGAGATTGATTTGCTAGCGCTACCTGTGGGTGACAGGAAGCGTTGGAATAAAACTTGTACTTCAGGCTTTGCTTTAACACAATCACTTGTGGGAGGACAGGAGGGGTAAAGAGCTGGGGGATTACATCCTAAGGACAACTGTCAGCATGTAACAAAGTCAGTCATTTGGACTGATCCAGGCCACGTTTAAAATGCGTTATCCAAGAGTGTTGCAAGTATCAGATGCACAGAGCATACTCATCCCTTTACCAGGTCCAGCATTCTAGGCACTCTCTACTCAAACATGCCACACTGAGCACCATCGTTTCATCCCTCCTTCCAGAGCAATGCTCTGCCCCAACCCAGGCACCACAGCAGCACCCCCAGATAAGCACAGCAAGCACCATCAGGGTGGGTCCCACTCAGCAGAGAACAGGACAGCACGACTGTGAATCAGGCTGGATATGAGGCTTCAGCCCTCAACTGTATTTATTCCGCAAGTCCACAAGAATTACCATTCAAAAGATACTCAGTTTGCAGCTCCATGCTGCACGTGCAGGAAAAAACAAACAAACAAAAAACCCACAAAAAAAGACCCCAAAACACGCACCACCCCCCGCAAAGAAGATATCACAGCCTTTTAGAAATCGTCTGACAACACTGTTCCAACGAGGCACTCCAACAGTCTCCACTGTTTTATTGGCAGCAATCGCAGAACGGTTACGCATAGAAGAGTACATGCTAAAGGTGAATTATGTGAAGCTGACATCGTACGTGTATTTAGAAAGCAAGAATAACGCGTGCAGAGCGGACAAAGCAAGGGAGGAAGAGGGCTGGATGCTTGCTTCCGCAAGTCTGCATAGTGCCATCACCCTACCGAACCCTGCAACTGCCGAGCGCTCGGTATCAGGTCTCACTCTGCGGCTGCAGAAGGGAGCCGGCCTAGGCACGGCACGCCTCGTACCTCTGCAGGCAGCCAGGGGCTGCGCCAGAGCAGGGGCAGAACGGAAAGGCGGGCACTTCTCTTGGCTAACTCGAGTGCAGGGACACGCTTCCCTATGGCGCAGTCCCCCTCCCTGCCCGAGGGCAGGCGGTTCGGAGCAGCATCTCTCCCCTGGCAGGAGGCGCGGGCTGTGTTTCCCCTGCAATGCAGCACAGGGACGCTGCAGGGAGCGCTCCCCAGCCGCCGAACCCACCGGGACAAGGGAGCGGCAGCACCGGGGTGCAGCAAACCAACACGGAGGTGCCCCCGCCATGTCCCACCCCGATCCCCCTCGTCCGTCCCGCGGGGCGAGCGGGGGTGTCCGGCGGGCAGCGACACACCGCCGTCAGGGGGTCGGGGGACCCCGGCCGGGGGAGCGGCTGCCCCGCCGCAGCGGGGACGGCGAGAGCCCGGCTAGCGGGGGAAGCACCGCAATGGGCGGGCCGAGGTGCGCCGGACGGCGCCCGCCCGCCCGCCCGCCCGCCAGCCAGCCAGCAGCGCCCTGCGGACGGGTGCGGGGAGCCCGCGGCGGGCCGGGCAACGACCCGTAAGGCGGCGAGGGGCCGGGAAGAGCGACCCGCCACCCCGGGGAGGGGAGTGAGGTGGTGCCGGTCCCCGGGGAAGGGAGGTGAGGGGCGGGGTCCCACTCCTACCTGCCACCACGCCGCCCGCCGGGCGCCGGTGCTCCCGCCGCCATCTCATACCTGCCGCTCCGCCTCCCCATTGGTCCGCAGGACCACCCCCTCGGCCCCGCCCTGCCCGCGGTGAGCATCGCCATTGGCTGCAGCCGGCACCCCCCCCGCCGCCATTGGCCGGTTCGAACGGGCAACTGCCGATCCGCGCGCACGGGGCGGCCGGAGGGGGGAAGGGAAACGGCTGCCAGTGCCGCGCGCGGCATGCTGGGAGTTGTAGGCCGGCGGCGGGCTCGGCGGGGCCCGGTTGTGGCGGCGGGGCCCCTCGGTGCGCGGGGAGACCCCTCAGGGCGGCAGAGCGGTTCCGCAGCGGGCCCGAGGCTCGGCGGCGACCGGCCAGCCTGCCCCTGGCGTCGGCTGCCCGTGAGGTGCGGCAGCATGCAGGGCCTGGCTGGCACGCTCCCGCGGCTGGGGGGCAAAGGGGGCAAGAACGTGCGTGGGCCATTTTGCCTACGCTTGAGCATCCCGCGTGTGGTAGGAGGCCGCGCAGAGCAGGCACGGAGGTACACGGGACAGCGATGCCCCTCCTCACCTGCAGCCCCTTGTTACCGACCTGGGCTGGAGCTGAGGGAAGAGGAAGGGCACTGCTGAGAGACCGGGGCCGGAGGGTGGGGGGACACACGGATGACGACCAGCACAGGCAAGCCGTGGGCCTCTGCGCAGCACCAGTCCGGACCTGTGGAAGTTCTTGTGGCGCTTTCAGAGGCTTGTGCACACCTGACACCCCAAGCCTTAGTATTCAGCAGAAAAATACAAGTTGCAACCATTTTATTGCAGAGAAACTTTTAAAATGTGGCTTGTAAACGGTGCAGCAGGGTCTGCCGGAGCCTGCAGAGACCACACAAAGTGCTCCAAGAAGCGTAAGTTACACCATAAACCCCAACTCAACAGCTCAGCTCAACTATTTTTTAGTCTTTGCTCACCATCAAGGAGAAACAGAAACTGGAAACTGGAAAAGCATTTTTTTTTTTTTTCCCCCTTCTCTTTGTGGGTGGAAGCGCCTGCCTTGCCCCCAGCCAGGGTCCCTGTGGCCCTGCACACCTGCTACACCTAGGTTTGCACACAGCATTCAGGTAGCAACCAAGACAAGACAGGCAACTTTTTAGAAACAAGTGAAACTGTAGATCAGCGTGCTGAGGGGACTAGGAATTAATCTGACATTTTTTTAATTGACTAGATTTCAGCTGGAGTGGTCCCGTGGCATTTTAAACCTCCACACTTAATTATCTCACTGCCAATCATTTTAGCACAAACACAAAGTTTCCACTTATACTGCTGCCCCCAGGAGGGTTCTCCCATCCCTGCACCTTAGTCTGTGCCAAATCCTGACTTCGGACTGGGGGGACCCAGGTGTGCCTGTGGGGACCCCCAAAGGTACTGCAGTGTGCTCTCAGGAGGTGATGGTCCAGCTGGATGCTGCATGGGCACAGCCCCACAGGACATGTCTGTCCCTCTCAGCGGCATGCCATGGTGGACACAACCCAGGTAGGTTGCTTCTAGGGTAAGGAAATGATGTTGTTTTCCTTCTGCTCCTTATTTGAAGCCTTAAGGCTCAGGGTAGGCATCTGCAACTGTCCCAGCCAGTCCAGGGGCCAAGCAGCTAGCTCCGGGGCAGTCCTGCCAGCCTCTCCTCAAGCATGCCTAGTATGCCTGCAGCCCACAACTTGGAGACCTTCCACTTTGCAGATAGTATCTGCAAGGGTAAGAGCCCCTTGTGACAATTTCCTGCACAAGTGTAGCTGAACATGGGGAACACTGTCAGTGCCTACTGTAGCCTGCGGAAAGGAGTTGCATGGTTTAACGGCATGCTGGGTGAAGAAATAGCCTCCAGCCACCTCGCAGCTTGAGCAACAAAAGCCAAGCATCGGTCCAGGTTCCAGTCTTGCGCTTCGCTATGGGTAACTGCAAAATATTTGTGGCTGGTATCTGCGGGAAGCAGGACCCCCCATCACCCCTCGCCCTGCCCCACAGCAGAAAGCTGTGCTCAGGCTCCCGCAGGCCCCTGAGACGCAGCTCTGCTCCCTGCCAGGGACAGCTGCTGGTGGGGAGCAGGCTTGACTCACGGCCAGCCTCGCCGAGCAGGATGACATCTCCTCTCCAAGGGTTTCTATTGCGTTACATGATTAATTAGCTGATTATCAAGATGTTGTTGCAGAAGAATCTGTTCTCTGGACACCGGCTCAGGCGAACACCATCCTCTGTGCTAATGAAACTCTTCTGTTCCATGCAGGCATGCACCAATTTAAGCAACAACATGCAAATGAAGAACAATAGAGTGAGTAATTGGAGCTTTTAAATGAATTAGCTACAGCCTTCTCTAGGCCTTGTCTCCAAGGAGAGAAGAGAAAGCAGAAAGATAGATGGCTCTGGTGGGCCTGGAGCCATGTGTTACAGGTGTTGGGGGCTCAGACGGCAGCTGCTGCCTATGTCCCCCTGTCCTGCTCTCAGGGGAGGGAAGGCATCAGGCCAAGGCTGCAGGCAGCGGAGGAAGATGGATATAGCTCCTGCTGACTGAACGTGGTCAGGAGGTGCTGGTGGAGATGCCTGTCCCGTAAGCCAGGCTATGGGCTCCCTCCTGGCAGGATTAGAGCAGCAGCACCTCAACATGGCCCGGGCCTCAAGGGTCCAAGTGAGAGCCTTGGGTGGAGAAGCGGGAAGGGGACAGTGCTCCTGACAAGGCAGGACCAATACCAGTACAAGAACTCCTCCTCCACCCTCAGGCTTTTAAAAGGATCTTAGGAAGAAACAAAGAGCACGAGAGCCACAAAACTGGATTTGCAGCCTCCAGAAAGAAGCCTGCAGTAAGAGGCTGAACAAGCACAATCCCTTTAGCTTATTAGGAGACTGAGAAGCGTTGCAATTCCAGCATGTAAGCTACTACAGTAGGAAATGACAAAGGACTAAAAGTTTTTCATATAGAAGATGAAGGGAAAGCCAGCTACGTTCATGAATACATGTTCTTTGCGGTGTGAGCAATGGGACCTGTATCCACGACCCTCAGCTCCATTCTCTTCAAGCATGCGTTCACCAGACACCATCTTTTGGGCTCAGTGCAGAAGTAACTGGGCAAAAACAGATGCTCAGGCCAACTTGAGATGGCTGGGCAGCTAAAAAGGTCCAGGATTATTTGCGCTGCTGAGGTTTATCTGGCAGGAGTTGGCCAGAGCAGAGGAAAGGGCTTCTCTCACCTCTCACGGGTAAGTGAAAGGGCAAGGCACTGAGGTTTACAGTAGCAGTTTTCCAGCCAATTTGAAGAAAATTGCAGCAAACTGTTCCTGCCCTGCAATCAGGCATGGCTGATATAGGAAAAGCTGAGGCAGGACAGAAACCAGTGCCAGCCAAGTGGCAAACATGCCCCCCATGGCACAGATCCCGCGGCCCATGGTTTAGGGCAGAAGATCCTACCAAGAAGGAGTTTGTATAAGAAAGTTGGTTGTAAGCAAGACTTCACCATCTCTGGCTTCTTTCTTTGGCCAATGCCACGACTCAGCCCTACTGCACGATTGCTAGGAGGGCACAGGACACGGGCACTGCCTCGCTGCCCTGTGCTGCAGCGTTGCCCCTGGCAGCCCACAGGCAAACCCTACGCGGGGATGAGGGCTCTGGCTCCAGGTCCCAGGCTGACGCAGGCGTGAGCCCCATGGGGCGCAGTGTTGCAGCGGCAGAAGGACCCACTACACCAGGGCAGCAGGCAGAGCACAAGGGACGCAGTGTGCGCAACTCTTTAACGGAAGGAGAGAAGGAATCTGGGCTGAGTAAGAACAGTGGGTATTTATCAATATAGAGAATTCGTTATACATTACTTTCTCTCACACACACACACACACACACCTGCACCAGGCAACCCAGCACATCCCTCCAGGCACAGGAGGGCAGGGCTTGGGCCATGAGTCCATAATACAACAGGGCAGCTTCCCAGGGAGTTTCAAACAGACACAGGCCACCTTCTGCAGAGCAGTCCCTGCTACTCCACTCATGAAGCCCTCGTCCCCCGGTGCCCAGAGGCTACAGGGTGTTGTCTGTCCTTGGGCAGGTGCAGGCCAAGCACCTGAGGCTCCTCAGGGGCGCTGGGCCTTCAGACGGTTTCTGCGGCCGGCCTTGGCCCCACGCTGAGCTCCCTTCATCAGGCCCTTGAACTGGCCCTGCATTTTCGCCCGCTTCCTGGAGGGAAAAAGCAACAGGAGGCTGGGTCAGTGCGGTCACTGGGCACTCCTAAAGCACAGGGATGCTCCAAGCTCCGCAGGGAGCAGTGCAGAGGCTGGCAGGGAGCTCCCAGACCCACAAAACCCCCGTAATGACAAAAAGGAGGATCAAACCCAGGTTTTGGCCCCATTCCTGATCCTGTGCCCTTCCCAGCTAGCCTCACCTTCTGTTGAGTCTAGCTGTGTTCAGGGGGATGTAGGCGTAGGGGTCGAGCTGGCCCTTCTTCTTCACGTCGCCTTTACCTTTCTGTGGGAGACAGTGACATGGGAAAAGATGCAGCACCACGGGAAATGCATGCGTCCCATTCTGGTGCAACCCTGTCACCCGGCCATCTCAAAGACTGTATTGCAGTGGGCTGCCAGCTGACCACATGGCCCTGGGAGCTGATTTCCCACCCAGGTGATGCTACAGACATCTGCTTTGAGCAGTGGGCAGGAACTGGCCACAGCAAGGGCAGGACAGGGACTGCAAGATGGGCTGGAAACATTTACAGGTCCTGAGTGTTTAGCAACTCCTCTTGGAGCAGAGATCCCCTCCAGCCTTGGTGCTACTGGACCAGACCCCCAGCAAACAAACGGTGCTTCCTGCCCTGGCAAAGCCCCAAGCACACCCTCCCACCCTGCAACCCCCAGGGTCCCTCACCTTGGATCTGTACTCCGCACCGAAGGCTCGCTCCTTGTCCAGCTGCCGGTGGATCCCAGAGCCTCCGGCTGGAAAACAGAGAGTATGTGTTGGAAGGGGGTCCCAGGGCTCCCCCTTCCCAGTTCCAGGCTGGGGGAGCTGTTCTTGGTTTTGCCTCTAGCTCTTGGGTGTGAGGACAGCAGAGAAAGGTGACCATTTCCCAGAAGCAAAGTTCTCTGCCCCAGCTGCCCTGGAGCAGCCCAGCAAGATGGGTACGTGGTTCTGGCCCCCTGGGGAGCCCCAGACTGGGCACAGGCAGAGGACTTACCTCTGTACTGAGCATAGGTCCTGGCCTCAGGTTCCTCATCGTCTGGCTCCTCTCTGAACCGACGCTTCTGGCTTTTCTTCTGCAGAAGAAGGCAGCGGGGACCCTGCAGCTGGCTTGTCCTTACAGTTCTGCCCTCCCATGGACCCCTGACCTCCTGCTTCCTCCCACAGGGGCCCAGAGACCTTCCAAACTACCTGCACATGTCCCTGTCCCCAGCCAGCCTCCCGCACTCCTCCAAGCAGCTGGTGCTTGCCCAGTGTCCCCACCGGTGTCTTGGGCAGAGCTGCAACTGCCATGGCACAGGCAGGGGTTTGGCATAGCCAAGTTCCCCCAGCACCTCCTCAAGACCACGAGCCCCATACTCACAGTGCGGAGACCCACATCTTGCAGCACATCTGTCATCTCCTCATCTGCTCCTACGGTACAGGATAAGAGGGTCAGTGCAGGATGTGGGCGCAGGAGAGCCACAGTACTGTGCCCGCCCCTGGAGCGGCCTGCAGGACCAGGGTGCCCCTGCCAAACCGGCACTGGAGGCCATATCCCCTCCAGTACCCTCCTGGTGATGGAGGGGTCTGCCTCCCCTGGGTGGCAGTAGCCCAGAAGAGAGCCACTGGGTGTGACACAAGGCCACACCAACCCCTGCCACTTCCACCCACATCCCCCAGGCTCCCACGTACGGGTGGCAAGAAGAAAACCATTCAGAGTACCAGAGCAAGTCTAGCACGGCCCCCTGTCAACCCAGGCAGTACCTTTGGCTTCATCATCGTCCACCTCCTCCTCCTCTTCATGGATGATCAGGCGCCCGTCCTCAGACACCTGGAAGTCATGGCTCACTCCTCTGGACCGCCTGGGGCCTGGCTTGGTGGCTGCTCACAGAGAGATGGGTCAGGGCCTCGGGAAGGACCCACTCCTGGGGGCAGTTGTACCCCCAGGGCCCCTGTGCATCACAGCAGCTCCTGCCCCATCCATCCCACCCCAGGCACATCCAAAGCTCCACTTCTCACCCAGCACCCGCTGGGAAGCGTTGGGGTCCAGGAAGTTGAGGGGCTCATCATCTTCCCCTTCCTTCAGCCAGGCCTGGCCCTTCTGCCGTGCTTGCTTCCTCCACTCCTTGCTCCGCTGCCGTTCCTCCTCTTCCTCCTCCTCATCCTCTGAGTCGGCCAGGATCTCCTCCATGCTGGGCAAAAGGCAGAGGGGATGATGGAAACAGAACAAGCCCAGGGGTGCAGACCCCAGCCTGCCTCACAGCACAGCAGCCCTGGAGGTGTCCCCAGCATCTCTAGAGGCACCAGCTGAGCAGATCTGACGGGGCTGCCCCTTCTTCACCTGTCTCCTCTGGGCTGTGCCGGTGGTGCCTCCTCTTCATCCGTATCTGCAGCTGCCTGCCTCAGGGCACGCTGCTTGCGGCTCCGGGCTTCCGCCTTGCGGATGTTCACCAGCACCTTGTGGTACTCGGCCGGCAGCAGCCCCTTCACCAGCTCAAAGCTGAGGAGCACACAGAGAGCGGTCAGTGCCCACCTCCTCCTGCACCGCTTCCCAGCAAGCTCCCTCGCTGCCCCAGAGCAGCTCCAGCATGACCCAGGAGCCCCTGGCTCACCCAAACTTGCGGATGAACTTGGTGAAGAGGTTTCGCAGCTTCATACGGAAGTGGCGTCTCATGTCGTCCGAAAGGTTCCCCACGGCTTCCAGCTGCCAGGATAGAGACCCTCGAGACCAAAGTACCCTTGCCCTGGGCACCCAGCCTCCCACACTTCCCCTGCAAGGCCACCTTGCTCACCCTGCTGCCATCTCCTCATACCCACCCCAAGCCAGGCTGTGGGGAGGCCTCCCTGCTTAGCAGGGCTGAATCATGGGGGTTCTATGGCAGGTCCATGCCAGCATTCAGAAGGACCCCATCACTGCCTTCTCAGTCACTGAGATCAAGTTTGTGCCCCTGGCTCCCAGGCAGAAGCAGGATACAGCTGGCGATGCCCCTGGCTGCCCAAGACAGCCCCAGCTCTGCCCTGCCCACCTCCTCGGGGCACCGAGTGCGGGATCTCACCATCGCCTGGACATGCTTGGCCAGCAGCTTGGTGTCCACCAGCAGCAGTGTGACCTTGAGGAAGCCCAGGGCTGCCTTCACAACATCCCGCGTGCGGGAGGCCAGCAGCAGACAGACGTTCTGCAGGAGCTGCTCCACCACGCTCAGCTCCAGGTGATCTGCAACCGCGGCAGGGCTCAGCCACAACTGGCCTCCTCCCAGCACCCACCTTCACCGGAGGGTGCTGCCTCCGTACCTCTGTGCTGCCCCCGTCCTCCCAGCCCTCCTGCTCCCACTCACCTTTGAACTCGAAGAACAGGCGGGTCAGTGCCAGCACCGTGCAGCTGATCATGGTGACCGAGCCCGTAAGCCCCGCATAGACCAGAAACAGGAACCGCTGCATGGCCTCTGCAAGAGAGGGACGACTCAAGCCTCTACTTGCCTCCCCACCCAGCAGCATCCCTGGCCCATTTCAGCAGGGTGCTGGGCATGGTACCATCCCCCTGGGGCCAGAGCGGCCATGGAGCAGGAGCTCACCTTGGGGGGTGGGCCCGAAGCGGATGAAGGCATGCCCCATCTCCACAAGCAGCACGAAAGCATTCTTGCGGGCTCCCACTGACACCTCCTTGGTGCATAGGATGACCTGGAGGCACACGACCACATCACGTTGCTGCTGCCACCCCTGCAGCCAGAACCAGCTGGGTCCCCCTAGGGACCCAGGCTCACCTCTGGGACCAGGGCGGTGATGAAGGGCTCATGCTCCGCAGAGAGCTGCTTTACGATGTGGAACAGGCACTTCAGCCGGGGCTGGGGAAAGAAACAGCCCAGCACTGGTACACCCAGGTATGCACATCCAGCTGCCCCTGCCACCCGCCTCATCCCCTTCCCTCCCAGCAGGAGCTGAGCTCCGCCACCGCAGCCCTTGCTCTCACCCTCTTGGCCGGGGACGCCGCGCTTTTGAGCGAGTCCAGCAGTGCTGCCTGCAGATCCTGCAGGTGGGAGCGGACGAAGGCTTGGCAGGGAGCGTAGGGGGCGGCACACACCTCCTCCAGCACGCGGTACGCCTTCTTCTGCATGCTGCGCTCCTTGCTCTGCAGGGACAGCCAATATGCCCCCGCTGTCAAGGCAGCCCCTTGCAGTGTCTGAAGGGACCCCTGCAGCACCCCATGCCACTCGGCAGAGACCTGTCCCCTATAGCAGCTGCTCAACCCCCCAGAGTGTTGGTCCAAGCGGAGAGCAAACAGAAGGTGCCCCACTGCACCCCCTGTGCCCATCAGAGCTGGGGGCGGACTCACCTGCAGGGAAGGCTGGATGGTGCGGTACAGGGAGTCCAGGGACTGCTCATCAGCGTAGGGTGCCATTGCCACCACCAGGTCCAGGATGGAAAGCCTGCAGCAGAGAAGGACACGCAGGTGGGTAACTGCAGCATCACTAACACCGCCCAACCAAGCTGGGACTCCAGCTGCAAGTCTCACTGGATGCACAAGAGTGGTGCATTCCACACGGGACAGTACGAGTGCCCTAGTGCTGCTCACCAGGAGGAAGCTGGCAGCTTTACCCATTAGCACCAGCCCCGGGTGTTACCTGGCAAACTCGGAGCTCTCGGGACTAGTCAGCTTCTCGCTGGCTTTCTGCAAGAACCCGCACACCATCTGCAGGGCAGGCACACAGAGCAGGATCAGAATTGACCGAAGGGAGTGGTTTTACATGAGTTTGCAATCCACCTGGCAAACACCTTGCCACAGGACTTTGTGGAGACCAGAAGCAGCAGCGGGTCCAAAAAGAGCTGGACAAATTCACAAAGGGCTCAAGCACGATGCATCAGGTGCAGCTGCAAGACTGGGAAATCCCAGACTGCCAGCTGGGAAGGGCTCCCTCCCCACGAGGGCAGGAAGGCCTGCTCTCTGCTCAGCTTCTTTCTTCCTGTCCTCTCCAGTCAGGCACCCACCACAGCCCCATGAGACTGGGTCCAGCTGGGAGATGCTAGCCCAGGCCATCAGAGCCTGTCCCACTGCCCCACACCCCCCTCACCTGGGGGTCAGTGACGGTCAGGTAAGCACGGACAGTGTCCAGCACAGAGCGGCGCTGAGCACTGCTGCCCCCGCCTTCCTCGGGCTGGCTGTACACATTGAACAGGATGGGCAGGAAATTTTTGGCAAAGCGACCCACTTCCGCCCGCTCTGCATCTAGGGAGATGACAGGGTGGTACAGATCAGCATCTCCCCTCTCTGGGTCACTGCAGGGGATAGGGACCCACCACAAGGGCCTGTCTCCCCTCAACCTGTCTCGCAGCCTTTGTGGATGAGGGTGCGCAAGGCCTGGCACACGGTGGGGCGGAGGTCTGGGCGCTCGCTGATGGCCATGCCCAGGGTGCGGGCCAACCCCTTGAAGGCTCCCAGCACGTCCGTGGGGTGGGTGCAGAAGCCGGGCAGCAGGGTCCAGACCTGGAAGGCAAAGGAAGAAGTAGGAGGCCAGCACCCTTTGCCCAAGTCACCAGTCCCCAGCCTGGCACCACGGGTACACTACAGAAGGGCTCCCAGACACTCCTCGTTACCTGCCACTGCAGCGTGTCATAGATCTTGGCCTCCATGCTCTTCCCAGCCTGGGTAAACTCCAGGGCTGCAGAAAAGAAGGGAGATGAGCGGAGCAGCAGAGGTGGCAAAGCCCCACTCTGCCCCAGAGGAGGGAAGGGAGATTCCACAGAGCACCCTAGGGCTCCCCCACCGTGCCACCCTCCTCACCTCTGCTTTTCAGGGCGGCCGCCAAGGGCAAAAAGTAGCTGGTGAAGAAGCCGAGCCGGGCGCCCTGCACATAGTCCCGCAGCACTGGCAGGAGCCAGCTGCGGGGGAAATCCAGCGTCTCCCTGGGGAGGGAAGGCACAGGTCAGGTGAGTGCGGGGCACTGCCAGCATCAGCCCCTGGGCACAGGGCGCCTCCACCCAGCCCCAAAGATGGGCACAGGTAGGCTCGGCAGAGCCAAACACCTCCAGCACTGCAAGGGGACTGAATAGGAATGTCACAAATGGCTGCAAAATCGTTACCCCATGACTACTCACTCCTTGCCGTCAATCTCCAGGGGCACAGCTTCTAGCAGCACCTCGGGGCCCATGGTGCTCAAGGCAGCTCCCACCGCCTGGTCCACTTCAGCAGTGTAGGGGAAGTGTGGGGTGAGACGCAGGTCACACAGGGACCGGAGACACTGAGGGGACAGGGCAGGATGGTCACCACGGCAGGATGGTCACAGAGGAGCCACGGAGGCAGGTCCAGCACGTCACCCACGATGCCTGCCCAGGGATGCCACCTGCCCTGCACGTCCCTGTGCTGAGTCCCAGAGCTGCACACACCCTGCCCACGCACAGGCAGGACAGTGGGCACCGGCATGGCCCTGCTCCACAGCTGGAGAGGGCAACGCAGCCCAGGGAGCAGCGCAGCCACCCCACCCGCCTCCATGGATGAGTCTGTGCCCTGGCTCACCTTCCTCATGATAGCATGGCACTGCTTCCCACATGTCTCAAAGAAGACCTCCAGCACTCGCAACACCTCATCCCACGCTGCGTGGAAACGGTATGTCAGGCCTTCCTCCACTGATCTGGGGTGAGAGAGGAGATGGTCATACTGGCAGAGACTGACCCAGCAGCAATCAGAGTGCCCACCAGGCCTGCCAGCCCCCATCAGGGACTGGGCAGAGGCTGCTCAGAGCTCAGCCGGGACCATGGGGACAGCCATTCCCACACCACCACTCCTCACTTGAACATCTTGCACAGGTAGGCAGCAGGGGCTGGGGCAGATGCAGAGACAGTGCCCAGGTTCTCCATGTGGGGAGCGACGCACTCACTCAGGAGGGTCTGCAAGGGGAAACAAGAAAAATGGGAAAGCAGTGGACCATGGATCCCCCAGCCTGGCAGGCACAGCGGGGCACACCACTCCCCAGCAAGCCCCAAACCCCTGGGCAGAGCCTCCTAGGAGGCCCAGAGCAGACAAGCGGGGAGAGGTGTGTGGTACAGTACCTCCAGGGTCTGCGCCGCTGCCGCCACCACCTGGGAGTGAGGGGAGAGGAAGCAGTTCATGGCAGCAGAGAAGAGCCGGGGTAGGTGAGCCCAGCACAGGTCATTCTGCAGCCTGGAGAAGAGAGACCGGGCAGGTGAGAGACCAAGCAGCCGCTTCTCCCCCTGCCCAGCCGTGGCCCCTGCCCACACCTGCCCAGGTTGATGTGCGCCCGCTCCATGGTGGACAGCCAGGTCAGCAGCGGCTGCAGGTCACTCGTGCTGGGCACATAGTCGTAGAGAGCCTGGGAAAGCAGAGGGCGGGTGGGTGCGTGCTGTGGCACTAGCAACCCTGTCCCTCCCCGCACTGCCACCCCACACTCACGGTGATGATCTGGGCGTTGAGCTCAGCCGGCAGGCAGGCCACGCTGGCCTGGGCACTGAAGAGGCTGTGGAAGGCTTGCATGGCACACGCCGTCACCAGCTGTGAAGGACACGGTGTCAGGAGCGGGGAGGGGGCTCTGCTTTGCACCCACTGTCCCCCTATTCCAAAGCAGGCTTTGCCCCAGGAAGCCCAGCACGGCTGTGACTGTGCCCCATCTTCAGCCTCCCTCTTCCACAGCAAGCACCAACTTCCCCCAGCTCCTCCACATTTGCATCCTGCATTTCCAGGCTCCCAGCTGGCAGCCGGAGTGGTTCAAGCCCTAGGAGGAAAGCATCTGCCCTCACCACCACCAGCACGGGGACACTCACCACATGGCTGAGGGTCATCACTCGGAGCAAGGTCTCGCAGCAGGTCTTCACCACGGCCGCAGGGAAGCAGGGCAGCAGGTCCCGCAGCAGGGCAAGGACATGCAGGGTGGTGGTCGCCTCCTTGGTGCCTGCAGGAGCAGAGCGACATCTGACCCTGTGGCACCCTGTGGCAAAGTCCTGCTCAAGGCAAAGCCCCCGTGACAGCACTGGGGCTGACCCACAGAGACAAGCTGAACACCCCCCTGACTTCTGGGAAAAGCAGAGCAACAAACAGATGGCTGAAGACCCTTCAAAACACCTTAGGTGCCCCAGAGGCATCTCATATCCTCCCCAGCAATCCAGGGTGCTGCACCCTCCCCTCTTTCCCTTCAAGTCCTTATTCTCCCATGGCTGCAGGGCCCTCCGCACTCAGCCGCGAACCCCTTGCTCCAGTGCCCCACACCTCCAGCTTTTTCGATCTCCTGCACACAGAACTTGGCAGTGGAGGGTGCCGCAGGGTGATGCTCAGGGGCTGCATCTCCAAACATGAACTCGCTGCCCCTCAGGACAGAGCACACACCATACTGCGCCGCTTTCCGCACCTGGGGGAAGGAGAGCCCAGGTTGGTAGAAGCCACACACCCCAGGGGCACAGCCAGCCCCAGAAACGAGCCCCAAAAGCAGTGTCATCCCTCCCTAGGGACACTTGGCACTCACCTTGGGCTTGGTGTGAACACAGAAGCTCAGCAAGCTGTGATAGACCTGGAGAGTGACAGGGTAGCTCCAGGCTGCCAAGTCCTGCTTTCGCAGCAGCGTGGCCAGGCAAGAGAGAACCTATGACAAGTCAGCAGCAGGGGCGTTAGCATAACCCCACACAGACCCCCCCGCCATCACAATGGCTTCAGGCTGATCACCCAGCACCACCCTACATCAGCAGCCTTGACCCCAGCTCTCAGCAGACACTCGGGAAGAGCTGGCACAGCTGGCTGCCTCTTGGCTACTCACCCATCGCAGGGCAGAGGTGGAGCTGCTGCAGGCCTGCGAGGACATGATACCCATGAAGGCTTTTGAGGTGTCTGAGAACTTTTTTATGAGCACAGGGCTTGGGACCCTGCCGGGAGAAGGGGGCATGTCAGCAGTGCGAGGAGCAGGCAGCCGGTGGCAGTCTCACAGGGAACCACATATCCCCAGCCCACCCTGGTTGGGTCATTTCCCAGCCCAGCAACGGGGACAGCGCCAGCCCCTTTTTCATGATGGGGCCAGGTAACTCCCCCTACTCCTTTGCCAGCCGCTCACCGCTTTAGGACGAGATTGAGCAGGTAGGTGACAGCAGCCAGCGACTCAGGGGACTCCACCACCTCCAACGTAGTCATCTGGGAACAGAGGATGGGTGAGTGAGGGGGACCAAGCCAGTCATTCCCCATCCCCAACCCTTGGGGAGGGGAGCGGGGAAACCAGGAGCAGCCCAACAGCATCTCTGCTGCAGAAGGATACCCAGGACCTCGGCTACGAGCACAGCACCTTCCTCCACCAACCCTCCCAAGAGCCTACCCATGCTGCCAACAGCAAATTCCCTCACGCTTCCTCCCCACGACTGTCACTCACCAGTGCGGCAAAGTACTCTGTCTCGCTCTCCTTGCCCCCCCGCGAGCGGATCACCTCCGTCACAGCCGCCAGCACGGCGCAGATCTACAAGCAGCAAGAAGAGCAGGTCAGCACCCTCAGCCTCACATCTGGGGGGCCATCCCCACTGGAATCCCCCTGCCCCAGCCCTGCTCCTGCCCGTACCTCTTTGTGAGCAGCAGAATTGGACTCCCAGAAGCGCTGCACCTTACTGAAGGTGATGTTGGTGCAGTCGCTCAGTCCGCTCAGGAAGGTGCCGGAGGACTTTTCTGTGGCGGCCTCCCCAGCATCATCCTCCTCCATACGGAGCTGAGCGCTGTCACTCGTCCGCTCCAAACGCAGGGAGCCTGACTGCAACTCATTGTGCAGCTTCACCGCATCCACCGTCAAGTTACTTTTCTCTGCCAGGATGAAGAGGTACGTTCAGAACTATGAAGTCGTATTGCTCCGTCCTTCACCTCAAAACACCCCACGGCCCCCTCCTCCTCCCCTTCCCACCAGAACAGCTTGGCTGGAGCCCCTCTCCAGCATTATGGGACATGGATGCTGCTTCCCCCCGATGGGAGAAAGCACAGCAATAAGTGGAGAGAACTCCTCACTCCTGTGAAAACAAACCAGGGCAGCACGTATCCCGGCGGCTGCGGGCAGGGCCTCGCACCGGGCCCTGGCAGGGTCACAGGCATCGTTACAGGCCGTGCCTCATTTCGCTCCACAGGCCCGGTGTCACGGTGAAGGTAAGGCGGACACACGCGTTACGCGGCGGGCTCGGTTCTCCTCCCCGGTTTGTCGCCTCCCCCTCCCGGGGGTCAGCGGCTCCGGGCCCTCCTGCCCGCACCGGGGGCCCCTGCCCGCCCCCACCCGCCTGCCGCCTCCCTGCCCTCACCAGCGGGCCGGCTGCAGAAGCGGCTGCGGGCGGCCAGGCGGTGCTGGCGGGTCTCGGGGTTGCAGTCACTGCTGTGGCCCTTCCGCCACCGCTTCAGCTTGGCGGCGGCGCCCGAGCGAAGCCGCCCGCTCCGCGCCATGCTGGACCCGGCTCCACGTGCCTCCGCCCCACGCCCCCTCCTTCCGCTTCCGGCGCCCGCCGCCATCTTGAGTGATGGCACCGCTGCCCTCCGGGCTGGCCCCACCCCCCCAGCGGAGCGGGTGGGGAACGGTGGCGGGGAAGCTAAGCGGGGTCGTGCCCGGTTGGGGCTTGTATGGGAGACCCGAGAGGCCTAGGGACAGCCGTCAGCAGGAGTCTGTCTGACATCCCCCTGCAGGGGGAGAAGGCACCGCCGGTGCCGTACCCCTATGGAACCGTTCACACGGAGTCCGTAGCTGGGATGGCGCCCGGCACGGGTGAGCAACCACGACGGGTTACTGCGTATGCTTTACGGCGCGTTGACGTCACGCCCTGAAGGTCGCGCCGCCCTTCGCAGCCCCGCCATGCGCTACGTGCGCCTCCGCCCGCCCGCCGCCTTGCGCATGCGCGTCCCCCACCTCCCCCCGCCTTGCCGCCCGGGGAGGGGCGGGGCGGCGCTCGTAGCGTCAGTCGCGCGCGGCAGCAGCGTGAAGAGAGAGCGCGCGCGCACCGGCCTCTCTTCAGCCCCGCTCCTCCGCCATGGCCGCCTACCGCCTCGTCCTCGTCCGCCACGGCGAGAGCGCCTGGAACCTGGAGAACCGCTTCAGCGGTTGGTACGATGCCGATCTCAGCCCCGCCGGTCAGCAAGAGGCGCGGCGCGACGGCGAGGCCCTCCGAGGTACCGGTGACCGGTAAAAGGGGGCGGGGGGGCGAAGGGGAAGGTGGGTAGGCTGGGGGGGGTGGTGCGGCCACCTCGGGCCTAAGGGGGGTGGTTGTGGGGCCCTCTGGGGGTGTGGGGGGGGTGGTTCTAGTACCGAGGGGAGGGCCTCAGGTCGCGGGCGGAGGGGGAGGAGGGGG
>JAVKLA010000093.1:26317623-26340329 GCA_034782735.1 Sagittarius serpentarius | reverse complement strand
TTGGGGCGGGGGGGGGGGGGGGGGGGGGGGGGGGGGGTCGCCTGCAGAAAGTCCTCACCCTATTGGTCCCCGGCGGCAAGGGCGGGCCGTAAGCGGTGCGGCTATTGGCTCTCCCTGTCAGGCACGGAGCGTGGGCGCGCTGCCCGCTGGGAGTTGTAGTCCGACGCCTGCAGAGGGCGTTTCCCGGCATGCTCTGCGCGGCCTGCGCGCAGGCGCAGTGCGCGGGGCGGTGGGCCCTGCTGGTGGGGCCGTCAGGGTGGCGGGCCGCCGGGCATGGAGGCGGCAGGCGGCGGGGCGCGGGCGGCAGGTCGGCGGGGCCGGACAAGGCTGTTGTTGCGGGATGTCCTGGGCCTGGGAAGGACTGTGGGGCTGGCAGGCGACGGGGGGGTGCTGTGGGCCTGGAGGGGGTGGGAGGCAATGGGGGGGGGTACTGTGGGCCTAGAGAGACTGGGGGTGCTGTGGGGCTGGGAAGCAGTGGGGGGGATGCTGTGGGCTTGGAGGGGCTGAGGGTGCTGTGAGGCTGAGGATCCCGGGTGTTATGGGGCTGGATGCAGTGGGGCTGAGGGCTTTTTGCTGTTGGTACAGGCAGCCTTTGTGTGATGGGGCTGGGTGCCAGAGTGTCTTGGCGCAGTGAAGCTGGGTGCCAGTGGAGGGTGCCACAGGGTTGGGTGGCTGGAACCGGCAGGAGCAGGGCCCTGGCTGTGCCTGGGGTAGGGCCAAATCTAAGGTTCCCCCCTTGCCGTCATGTTGCCTGTGGTCTTGGCTGTGCTGGTGGTTGCTGTCCCATCCCCGAGGGCTCAGTGCCCCACTGGGATGTGGGGAGGGCTGAAGCCTCAGTGCCTGACTGGGCCAGGGAGGGTGTGTGGCTCTGCTGGAGCCTCGTCCCTGTGGCTGTGCCACTGTCTGCATGCAGGTGCCTGGGGACAGAGGGCTGTCCTGCCTTGGGGCAGGCTGGCTGCCTCCCCTCTGGGCTCCCTGCTCAGCAGCTGCCAGCTGTTTTAGGCAAGGAAACCTCTCTGAGGGGCAGGGGGGTACTGTATGTTTGGAGGGCAGGGCTGACCCCATGACCTGCTGCTGGCTGCAACATTTTTTCTCTTACCACACTGACAACACGGGGATGTGTGCCACCCAAAGGCTGTACAGCAGGAAGTTGTTGCTCCACTTCGCTCCTGATGTGTTGCAGAGGAAACCTCTTGGCAGAGTCAAGGGGAAATGTGGGGAACGAGGTGGCACTGGGTTTTGCATATCCCACCTCTCCCTTACCAGGGTACAGGAAACCTGGGCAGGAGCCATGCCTGTGACCTGGGGTGGGCTGGTGTGTCTGGTGTCCTCGTGTCCAGGTGTTCCCAGCCTTGGGGTCAGCCCCACACTTGCCCGGCAGGGCAGGGGGAGCCCCTGGCTCCTTTGGACAGCCCATCTGGATGCTGCAGCTCCTGTCCTTACCCTTTCTGCTGCTCCCCAAGGGCTGTGCAGTGGGCACGGCAGCACAGGGAGCTGGTCCCCACTGGGGGGACTCTGCAGTGTGGCACCACTACTTGGCACCATGCCGAGGCGAGCACTTGGCCCAGGCTCAGAATGTGCCTTGGCAGGACCCCGGGGCAGCCTTGCTGCTTAATATTGATGGGTACTGCCTGCACAGAGGCCTGGGGGCCCCAGACCTGCAGATCATTTTCCCGGCTGCTGGGCCAGCTCGGGTTCCTCCTCGCTCCCAGCATGGCTCTCAGGTGGGACGAGGGGCTCTGTGGGCAGGGGAGCACTTTGCAGCATTGCCTCAGCCTGGGGCTGCCCCCGGGCTGCTCCTTCGCTGGTGTGTGGCATTGTCCGAGGTGGATCCAGGTGAGGGAAAGGGGAAAAGTGTTGGGACTCTTGGAGTGGGTCTGTGAGGTTGGGAAAGGTGCAGAGTGACCTCTGTGGCTTGGTTCAGAGGTTGAGGTGAAGGGAAGCAGCATCCAGGCCCTGCTTTTTGGGTGTGAGGAGAGGGACTTGGGGAGGAGGGGTAATCCTGGCCTGGCTCCTCCAATACATTTTGTGTGGGTTCCCTGTTCCCAAACCTGTCGGGAAGGGCTAGGTCTGGGATCATCCCTGGAACTGGCCCAGCATCCTGGATGCTCATGCCTTCTCTGGTTTCCTCTGAGTCAGACTCTCTGTGTCGCTCCCCCGGCCCCCTCCCCGCTGGGAAAGACGAGATGGGAGCAGAGAACATCTGAGCCCAGATGCCGAGGGACCTGTGCCCCCCACTCCAGACAGAGAGCCATCCCAACAACAGTGGCCCAAGGCCTCCAGGAGTCTGGGCTCAGCTCCCCCTGCTCTGCATCTTCGTGCAGGGCGAAGGAGAAGCCCCTGCCGTGCTGCGCAGGCAGGCGTCCAGCAGAGTCGGTGCAGGGAGCTGCGTGACCAGTGTCAGCACGTCCGGGAGGGGAGACCCTTCCTGAGGGACAGCCAGGCAGCGGAGTGGCCTGCCCACGCTGATCTCCCCCCTCAGGCATGGCATGGCAGGGATGAGGAGCCGGCAGCGGATGTTTGCGGCAGTGATGCGCCTGCTCCTCAAGTGCCTGCGGCTAGGCCGGCGGCGGCGATTTAAGCTGGTGCGGCAGGTGGAGCAGCTGTGGCACTACGGGCACCTCTGCCTCCGCTCCCTGCTCTACAACTCCTTCACCAACGGCGATGTGGTGCTCGACTCCCTCTTCGAGCCCATCTACTGGCTGGTGGACCACGTCACCCGGTGGTTCGGTGTGGTAAGTACCCTCAGCGGGTGGGGGCACCCGGCTCAGGGGGCTGGGGTGAGTGTGCTGCTGGGGCAACTGAGCCTCAGGGCTGCTTGTGCTCTAGGCAGGAAGGGAGTGGGGACCTCAGTGGGGTTCAGATTGGTTTCCTGTGGCTGTATCCTGCCCATACCTCTCCCAGGCAGCAAGGGGTAGGTGCTGCCTACTCTGGTGACCCAGGCTCCTTTCCCGTAGGTGTTTGTGGCACTGGTGATCGGGCTGACAAGCTCCATCGTGGCCATTGTGTACATCTGCCTGCTGCCCCTCATCCTGCAGACCTACACGCCTGCCTGGATCTGCTGGCACCTCGCCTACGGACACTGGAACCTCATCATGATCGTCTTCCACTACTACATGGCCATCACCACCTCACCTGGGCACCCACCGCAGGTGAGGCACTGACCGGCAGCGCAGCCTCTCCCAGATGGGCTCTGGGGACCAGCTACGGGTGGTCACTGGGAACAGCTAAACCAACCTGGTGGCGTTGTTGCAGGAGGCCTCCAGATCAGGGCAGCTAGGCTGGGCAGGGCAGGGCCGGGGAGGTGGGGTGCATCACAGGGGAGGTGAGGAACATGGGGAGCAGGGGATGGGTGCAGGGCTTGGGTGCACAAATCTCTTCTGACCTGTGTGCAGGCCAAGGACGATCTCACCGGCGTCTCCATCTGCAGGAAATGCATTGCCCCCAAGCCAGCTCGCACCCACCACTGCAGCATCTGCAACAGGTAGGGCTCCCTCCCTCTGCCCACTGCAGCACCCAGGGCAGCCTCCGGGACCCCTCTCCTTGCCCCCCTGCCACACTGTGAGACCAGGGCTCCTTCCCCTCTGCTCTGCCGGCTACTTGCCTTGTCTCTCGCACAGCCCACAGGGCTGGGGGGGGTTCCTGCCCCCTCCCACACATGGTGCTTGCACTGGCACTGACACTGGCGCTGCTCTCCTCCCTCCCAGGTGCGTGCTGAAGATGGACCACCACTGCCGTATCCTTCTGCAGTACTAACCCGTGGCACTCTCCTGGGGGGAGCCGGCCCTGCTTTCCTCTTCTCTCCCTGCCCTATCCCTCTTCCAAGTCAGCCAGCATGGGGAAGGGTGCTGGGGGCCAGGCCCAGAAGAACCACCCTGGTCCCTGGGGAGGGTTTGGACCCGTGGTCTGTCATGGTTACATACCTTTAACCCCAGAGGCAGCCTGGCTAAACAACTGTGTGGGACACTACAACCACCGCTACTTCTTCTCCTTCTGCCTGTTCATGACCATGGGCTGCATCTACTGCAGCATCAGCGGCTGGGAGATGTTCCGGGATGCCTACGCAGCCATCGAGGTGAGCAGGCAGGCCCCAGCCCTTGCCCTGTTGTGTGCTGAGGCTGCCTGGGCTCCCCGGGCTGAGCTTGCAGAACAAGGCTGGGCCAGGCCTGGCCTTGTAGTGACTTTGCTTCCCCTCTCCCTCCTCCTGCGAGGTCCCCAGCTGCCCTGGTCCTGTGGGGTCGGGGGGTGAGAGGGAAGGGCCCCCTCCTCTGAGACACGTAACCGGTGTCCTGTTTTCCATCCCCCTAGAGAATGAAACTGCTTGAGAAGGAGAGACTGCAGGTGGCTGCCAACCAGGTGGGACATCCCTGCCCCCCCAGCTGCTCCAGGCAGTGTGGAGCAGAGCTGCCCTGCAGGCTGGGTCCTGCTTGGGGCCCTGCTCTTGAGGAGCACCCCACAGCCAAGAACCGGCCCCAGGGCTCATCCCGTGTCAGAGAGCTGGGGCTGGCCGGGTAGCTCTGCTATGGGCACTGCCTCCGGCAGCTTGGGGTCTGCTTCCCTGTGCACCCAGCTTCCAGCAGCTTTGGCTGGTGGCATGTGCTGCTCAGGCCCTGCTCTCCTGGGGAAGCTGCAGCAGCGTGTACACATCTTGCCCCGAGCATCAGCTGCGGTGTGGTGCGGTGTCCTGACCGGTCCCACGGCTGCTCCCTGCCCCCTTACCTCCAGCCCACTGCTTCCCACCCATGTGCCAGCTCTCGGGTGTCTGTCTGTCTCGTGGCTGTCTCAGGCTGCCTCTCCATCACCCTGGCTCTTGTGTTGGTTCCAGCCGCAGTCCTTTCTAGTTGTCCGAGCTCTGCATCAGTGAGGGGCAGCAGTCCCCATCTCCAGCTCCAAGCTATAAAGCAATTTGGGTAATCCCCCCGCTCCCTGTTCCTTTTTCAGACGTACTACCAGACCCCACCACCCACCTTCTCCTTCCGCCAGCGAGCTTTCCACAAGAGCGTCGTCTACCTCTGGGTCCTGTGCAGGTAAGGGAGCCCGGGGCTGGCAGTGAGGGTGCTGGGGGAAGCAGTGTGCAGCCCCCTGCCCTGTGACATTGCTCACCCTCTGCCTCCCTGGGCCTCGGCTGGCTTGCTCTAGCACAGACGTCCCTGCCCTGCCAGCTCTTGGGCCACAGAGGAGAGATTTTGGCTCTCTGTTATGGTGGATTAGATGAGCCAACCCACCTATGCAGCTGTGGGTGCAGGAAGACAGCCTCAGCCCCGCCGAGCTGCAACGCTAGGGAAGGCAGGCCTGTCTGCAACCTGCTGTCCCTTGCCATCCCCAGCTCAGTTGCCTTGGCCTTGGGTGCTCTCACGCTGTGGCACGCTGCCCTCATCACCCGTGGGGAAACGAGTATCGAGCGGCACATCAACAAGAAGGAGAGGCAGAGACTGCAGAAGAAAGGCAAGGTGAGCACAGCCCGCAGAGCGGGAAGGCTGGCTGGGGCAGAGCCAGACGTGATGTGCATCTCCCTGGCCTGCAGGTCTTCAGGAACCCCTACAGTTACGGCAGCTGGGATAACTGGAAGGTGTTCCTGGGTGTGGATGTGCCAAGGTAAAGCCCCAGAGAAGGCCCTGCTCAGGAAGGTCGTGGCTCAGTAGCCCATGGGGGTGCTGGGACACTGGGGCTGTCCTTTGGCAGCTGGGGCAGAGCAGGACAGCAAGCATCCCGTGCTGTGCACTGCTCCGGGCTTTGCAAGGCATGGAGGACCTGAGCATCAGCTGCCTTCTGGCTCCTCAGGCCTGCCTGGTGGCAAGCTCTGGCCTACGCAGCACCCCTTTGCCAAGAGAGCCCCAGCTGAGGAGCTCAGCCAGCGTGGCAGCTCGGGGACACAGGCTCACAGCCTTGGCTCGGCTCTGCAGAGCTGAGCAGCATTGAGACTTCAGCTTATTGCTGCGGCCTCACTCCTTTCTCCACAGGCACTGGCTCACCCGCGTCCTGCTGCCCTCGCCTCACCTGCCCCACGGGACGGGCCTGAGCTGGGACCTGCCTCCCTGCGTGACCGAGCAGCGCGCACCACTCCTGGCCATCTGAGGCCTGGGTGCTGCAGATGTCCCTCCCCGCAGGCAGGGGAGCGCACGGGGGACCCGCTCTGCCACGGCGGCTCCCTTTGGCCCAAGTGCCTGGCGGAAGGTGGGTGCTGGCACGCATCGCTGACCGGAGCCAGAGCCATGGGAAACTCTTTGGACAGCGTCGGTGCCTGGATGCCTGCTCACTTGGCTCCTTGGTGGCTGCAGGCAGCCCTGGGGAAAAGGCGGCAGAGCTGCTGCTCCCCGCTCTAGCTGAAGGTGCTGCCCTCGCTAGCACAGGTACGGGCCAGCACGTGGCCCAGCTCGGATCTCCGGCAGGGCTGGGCACAGGATAGCAACCCCTGCCCCCCGAGCACTCCCCAGGGAGCCTTTTTAAGACCATCCAATAAATTTTTTTTTTTTTTTTTTTTAAGGGAGCCTGGCTCTTTTCCCTGGTGGGAGGCACAGACTTCTGGGGACTGGGGAGGAGAGGGACACCTCCCGCCATGATTCCCCAACATGGAAAGAGGAGTAAGGGCCTGTAACCAGCAGCACCTTTTAGCTACTCCACATATGGAAGGGCACTGGGGTCCCAGCCTGAGCTGCATGAAGATCCCCCACAACATTACCAAAACAGATATATTTATTCCTCTGGCGCATGAGTTGCCACACACCATATGTGTGTGCACAGGCCTGCCCTCTCTACTCACACATGGTGAGTCTGTCGCTGTCCCTGGCTGCAGCAGCAGCTGGGCAAGCCACGAGTGGCACAGCTCCTTCCCCACTGTGGGTGCCGGGAAGAGGGCAGGGGTGCTGGAAAGGTGCCGCAGTGAGGGGTGCTGTCTGCTGGCCCCCACCCTCCAGCCCCAGCACTCGGGGCAGTACTGGGCTGCGAGGGTCCGTGGCATCAGTTGGCTGGCTTGGCGGGTGAGCAGGGGCCCGGTCAGATTGTCAGTCAGCACAGGGAGGGGATGCAGGGCGCTCACCTGCCCGGGCTCCCCAGCAGGAACCTGTGGGGACAGAGATGGTGCCATCAGCCACGTCCCCAACACGCCAGCACCCCAGCTGCTCCAGCCACATGCACTCACCATTCCCCCCGTGCTGCCACCGCCTCCTTCCGCACCAGCCTCTTCTTGTCATCCAAAGGCTTGGCCAGCGCCCGGATAACTCGAGCCTTGTACGGCAGGAGCTGTAGGACAGAAAGGGCTCTTAGTGAGAGAGCTGGGTGCTGGCTGTCCCCCAGGAGGAGGAGGTCTGGGACCCTCTTGCCCTTCTACACGCAGAAGCGGGCAGCAGGCCGCTGCCGAAGCACTTACCACTGTTGTGGGCAGGCTGGTAAGTGCGTGGGCACAGCGCAGGGCAGCGATGCGGACAGCCTGGAACAGACGGGTGAGGGTAGCAGAAGGGGCAGGGGCAGAGGAGAGGGGTGGGGAGGGGGGAAAGAGGGGGCGCACGCACCATGGTGGGGCTGGAGGTGAGGCTGAGGAACTTGGTGACCAGTGTGTCGACGTGCAGGCTCATGATCTGGGGAGCTTCGAGCAGCAGCGGCTGGAGGCAGCTCAGTGTGGAGAGCTGCACCACGCGGTCCGAGCAGGACAAGGCCTCAAGCAGGAGGGAAAGCAGCTGCGGGTGGGGAGGACACGAGACGTGAGTAACTGCCAGCCACATGCTCTGCACTGCTACAACCCCCCCCTGCTGCCAAGGCTGGCTCTCACCGTGGGCAGCTCTGTCACCAGCACAGGCTTGGGGAGGTGGTTGAGCACATGGGACAGGCCCTTCAGGTAATTGGCCTTCACATCTGTGGAGAGCAGAGATGGTTACAGGCAGCCAGGAAAGAGGGGGGGACACTGGCTCAGGTCCCCTGGGTAAGGGGTCACAAGGTGGCGAGGCCGGGCTGGGGGTGGCCGCTCACCGGGGCCAGCCCCGTGGAAGCCCTGCACCAGCTTGGGGACATTGTCGGTGAAGAAGCGCTGGCGGAACATGATGCGCACGTCGGCGTGGCAGCCCTTGTGCAGCACGTCGGGGGACTCGGCCATGAGCAGAGAGAAGCCATCGGCCGCGGCAGGGCCCAGCTCTGCATCACCCAGCAGGCCCAGCAGCTGCGAGGGAGAGAGCCCTGAGATGGGGTGCCCTGCCGCTGGGGGTTCCCAGCCGGCCATGGGGGAGCGGGCAGGCTCCTCGGACACCAGCCAGCCCCACCGCTGCCTACCTTGTCCGTCAGGTGGGAGCTCAGGGGGTGGTAGCGCAGCACCAGGGCCTTGGTCACCTGTGCAGGCAGAGCAGAGTCAGCACTGGGCCGGCCCCCCCAGGGCTTTCCCCGCTCCCACACCCAGGGCAGGCCTTACCCAGAGCAGCAGGGTGAGTGCCTGCATTCGGCGGGGCCCCTCTGCAAGGCCAGGCTCCATCCTGTTCACTGCAAGCTGGAGGATCTCATCCAGCTGCTGCCCTGGGGACACAGAAGGGACAGGGTAAGCTATTCCCCCGCCAGCAGTGGGGAAGGGACCCATGATGTCCTGCCCAGCCCCCTTACCTGCCGTGTGTTTGTTCACCAGCCCTGCGAAGCACTTGGCAGCTGTGGTGGCCGTGAAGGGGCAGTTGCAGGAACAGCTTAGTGCCAGCAGCTCCCGGAGCAGCCGTTCCTGCTGAGGAACTGCCACCTGGAAGAGACACGGAGTGTCTTACAGCCTGGGGCCACAGCTGCTCCCTTCTGCCCGTGCAGCTTGCTGTGGACCCAGGCAGGAGGGTGCTCAGTCAGGGCCCGTCTCCACCCTGCTCCCCACCAACTTACGTTGCGGGGCAAGGAGCAGACGAAGGCCATTAGGAGGGCGACCAGGCGTCTTTGTGCCTCCAAGCACTCTCCATCCTGTGGGGGAATAACAGCGCCCATGTCATCATGGTCCTTGCTGCCAGCCTGTGCCACCATCCTCATCACCTGCCCATTCCAGCACCCCTGCCCCAAGCACCCAACACACCTCGAAGGGCTGGAAGGAGCAGGGAAAACTGTTCTGGGGCAGGAAGGAGACCTCTCCGTCCAGGAAAAGGGGCACCACGTGAGACACGCTCTGGGCAGCCAGCCTAGAAGAAAGGAGACATTGCAATGTGCTGCTCTGGGAGGGTCACCAGAGAGCTCCTGAGTACCTCCCAGGAGGTGCAGGGTCCCCCTGAACAGACAGCATCAGTGGGGACGCAGCCTGCCCCCTCCCCACGGTGGAGAGCCTGGCGTCCTGCCCCAGCATCACTCACTCAGGGCTCAGGTGAGTGGTGGCAGCGCTGATGACTGGGACCATGGCAGCCAGCACCTCTTCCTCCAGCAGTGCCTTGCCCAGCAGCGGGTGGGTGCTCTCTGCAGTCAGCGGGAGGAAAGGGACATGCTGGAGCCGGCTGCCCAGAGGGAGGAGGCAGGCACAGCCCCCTGACCCACACCGGCCCTGGGGCAGGGCTGCTCTGCCTCTGGCAGGAGGCAGTGGGGCCCGCGGTGCCTGCAGTTGCCGGAGGGCAGCAGCAGCAGCAGCGCTGGCTGCAGGGTCGGGGACGCCAGAGAGCCCGGGGAGCTGCCTGCTTTCCCCTTTCCCCTCTCCCACTCCAGCCCCGCACCTACCTTGCATGGCAGCCTGCACGGCCATGGCCAGCAGGCAGGGCACCACCGTCTGGTGGTAGTACCAGTACCCCTCCGTGTCCCGCTGGCACTGCAGGGCCACACGGTGCAGGCTCTGGCACACAGAGACCATGTCTTGGGCGCTCCCGGCCTCGCTCCCTGCGGGGCACAGTCACCGTCACATCAAACAGTCTCAGCACTCACCCCCCACCCTGATCTGCGCCGGGATCCCGGGGCAATGCAGCCCTCCCTACTCCTACTCCACCGGTGGGATTCACAGCCCAGCCCTGGGCTCCTCGCACCTCTGCCATCCCCATTCTCTCCCAGCCATCCCCGGTAATGGAGGCAGCTCCTGCCCGGACGCGCTCCGTGGAGCTGCCTGCTATGGGCTGCGGTACCTTTCTGCACCTTCCGGAGATGCTGCAGCAGGACAGGGACGGTCTCCCTCACGATGCTGGTGTGGGTGGACACGGCTGCCAGGGCCTGCAGGCAGCGCTGCCGCAGGGAGCAGTGGTCACGGGAGCTCTCCTCCTCCCGCTCTGAAGAGGAAACACACCTCAGAGGGGTGCTGGGGTGACCGCAGGCCCCCTCGCCCACGGGCATTCAGGGCTCAGACCCTGCCGGGGTAGATGGAGTGAAGCAGCACAGCAGAACCAGCCCGTGCCAGGCCCAAGGCGCTCTGCCTGCTCTGTGGCTGGGCAGCTCCTCCCCAACAAGGCTGATCCTGGCCGCGCAGGCTGGTTGCCAGCACCAGGCACAGCCTTCCCTATGCCAACACCACAGTGCCTGCTCTGGGACTCCTCCAAGGAGGAAAGCCACTGACCTACGCCATATGGCACAGCCCCACTGCCTGGTAGGAGCCAAGTGGGGATGGGACAGGCTTCACCCTAAAACCAGGTGTCACTCCCTTCCCAAGGCCGCCAGCCCTACCTGACTGCAGCTCCTCTTCAAGCCTGGGTACCATGCGTCCAGTGAAAACTTTTGGGTAGATGGGGGCCAGAGATCCGGCTGCCTCCATTGCTGCTTCGCTGGCAGGGGGAAGACAGTGGAAGGGGTGATGCGAGCACTGCAAACCTGCGGATGCTTGTACACCAGCTAAACAGATCTGCGCCAGAAGGTGCCTCCAGAAACCCATTTCTAAGCAACCTGCCTTTTTCACCCTACTGGCAGGCAGAGCAGAGCCCCCTACTTTGACAGGCCCAGACTTTCTAATTTCCAGCCCATAAATCACCTGGTTTATCCCTTTGCTCTTACATCCCCATGGTCTTTTAGTTCAGACAGTTCCTGTGCCTTCCCCTAGACTACCGCCCCTCTCTGCAGCAAAGCCAGGCTTTGTTCCTCTCCCCAGAGTGTGAGTGACTTCAGCAGCGCCAGCCCACCCCTCACCTGCTCTGGGAATCCTCCTCATGCAGAGAGAGGCGGATGAGGTGATCCACAACCAGCTCCAGGTCGGAGGGAGACAGGAAGCCTGGAACAAGAGCTGTAGAGGAATCCTGCCCTCGGCCAAAGGCAAAGATGCCGGTGTTCCGGCCAGCATCCTTCCCCCTTGTGCAGGCTAGCAGCACTGCAGCCGCATGCCAAACACCAGAGATACAAGGTGCCCAGCATAAACAGGCAGGAGAGAGACCAAGTGTCCCTGGAGCTCATGGCCTGGGTAGGAAATGCTGCCACTGCTCCTGTGCACCTACAGGCAGCAGGCAAGGACATCCCAGCAGCCACGTGGCACCGCGTCTCCCCGAACAGGGTGACACTTCCCTCTGCCTCCCCAAGGGAAACAAGGCACCAACCTTGCAGGGAGCCCAGGACAGTCAGTGCCCTGATCCCGACCAGCTGCAGCTGCACACTGGGATCTGTCAGTGCCGAAAACACCACAGAGCAAACTGGGGCTCGGAGCGACAGCAGAGTGCTCTCATCTAGAGGGAGAGGCATGGAGTCACCGCCTGCGCCTGGCTGTCACCGCACAGCCACCACCATGGCAGCTGACAGACCCTTTCTGGGACCCTGCTGGTTGACACCCAGCCATGCAGGGTCCCTGGGACACGGCAGAAGGTTGCACATGCAGCCACCCAGGTCAATGAGCTTTCCTTCTCTGTCAGCATATGGGAAGGTGAGGTCAGAGCCAGCAGCCCCCTGGGACTTGGCTGCCTCCAGAGGGACCAGCCAGCCTCACCTTCTTCCACATGTCCCCACTTCTGCTGCAATTCCAGGAAGCCCAGCAGCATTTCCAGGATTGTCCTCCTCTGGCTGCTCTGCAGGGACACAAAGCAGTAACTCAGATCACCATCACTGCTGGGACATAGCTATGCCTCAGCCCAGCGCTGCAAGGCCAGAGGGTGCCCACGGGGTCCCCACCTGCAGCCAGGAAAGGACATCCACTTTCATACCCAGCTCCCCCCAAGCCCTGCAGAGCTAGTGGGTGCACTCAGCCCTGCTGCCTGTGACCGCAGAGCCTGGGGTGCCCCTCACCTGCGGGTGCTTGGTGTACTGCTCCAGCAGCAGGGGCAGGACACTGCAGGTGACGTGGTGGTAGGCGCGGAGAGAGGCACCTGCTGCTGCCTGCAGGAGTTTGGCACTTGGCCACACCAGCTTCATGTCAGGCTCGCACAGATGGTGTCTGCAATCTGAGATAGGCCGGGCGTCAGCTGCACCGGCAGAGCTCCTCTGCCTCGCATGCCGGGACACAGCTGATATCTGGGCTGGGACGTGCTGTCAGGGCGCAGCTCTGAGCTGCCGCACAGCCTCCCTAACAGAGCTGCTTCCCCCAGCTCCAAGCCCACAGCACAGCCTTGGCTGCCCAAATCCCAGCAGAGAGGAAAGCAACTCAATCCAACAGGCATTTCCTACTGTGCCCCCTTCTCCTCCCTTCCTGCAGCCAATTACCTCGGAGAAGCCAACAGTGGCTGTGAGGGCTAGAAAGAGAATAAAGAGGCTTCGAAGAGAACAGGAGGGCAGATCTCTAGCTAGGAGCATGCTCGCAGGCTTGGCTGCTCAGGGCAAGGTAGGTCCCTCTGCTAGCTACCTTGCAGGATGCTGCTGAGGAAGGAATCCAGGAGATCCTCAGTGTCAGAGCTGAGCACGGAGCAGGAGAGGCAGGCAGAGAGGGCGTGCAGTGCAGCCAGGCACTCCGCCTCGACCTTCTCACTCGCTGTCTGGAAAACCTGCAGGAGAGGCCCTAGGATGAGCTAAGCTCCGTGCTGACCCCAAACCCAGGCTTCACACTCCCAATATGGCCTGAAGGGCTCAGGCTCCTGCCTCACTTCCCACATGCTTTGAACATGCAGCGTGGCATATCCAAGCCCCGGGGACATGCTGATAGGGTTGGCCTGTCCCCCCACTTTTCAGCTGGGGCCATCCAAGGCCACAGGTGGGTGCTGCTGGGAGATATGGGGCCCACCTGGTCTGGCTGTGAACTCCTGCTCAGCAGAAGCCCAACTGTGGTGGAGCATTTGTTAAGGGCCCTGCAGTACTCACCTCCCTGCGCAGGGATGACCAGAGGCTGGGGAGGAATTCCTGCAGCTCCTTCTGCCCGTAGATGGCACAGCAGGCAGTCTGCAAGAGGGAGCCAGGAGAAAGCATGAGAGAGACGCCAGTACCAGGAGGACACAGAGCAGGGACACTGCCCATCCCGCAAGCTCATGCTGAACTGCACAAACCATGCAAGGGACAGAAAAAGAGGAAAGAGTGATGTAGGCCAAACTAGGACCCTGGAAATTGTGGCTCTGCAAGGGAGAATCTCTGGCTGGCAGGGAGAAGGGCTCAGAGGTGGCTGGCTGCTGCTGCCACAGGCCAGCTGTGGGCTGAAGGGAGTAAGGGATCCCTCCTTACCAGAGTCTGCAGGGAGTCAAGCTTGGCACTTTGCAGGTCTGAGTCCATCTTCTCAATGAGCAGAGGGAGAAGAAACTGCAGAGAGAGGCACTTGGACTCAGCCCACCCCTTGCACCACCTTGTCCACAGCCTTGCAGGGCTGCAAGCTCAGCCTCTGCCAGGAGAGCAGAGGTTGAGGGATACCTGCAACGGGTAGCCCCTTTCCAGGGTGTCAGCATCAGCACTCTCCCCATGCCCAGCCCCAGCAGGAGACAGGGCTGCCCTAGTGCAGGCTCCTGGTCCCAGTTGTTACCTTCCCACAGAGCCATAGCAGGAGCTACAGCACTCTGAAATACAGCCTGTGCTCAGGGAACAGTGGGCTGCTCAAGAACGCCCTAGGTGCTTCCTACCTCAGCAAACTGGGGTGTGGAGGCCAGTACGGCCCGGAGGCTCAGGATCAGGTCTTCTCTCTGGATGCCATGAGGGTCATTGGGGGGCTGGAAGGGAAGCAGAGAGAGCAGGTCACTGGTCAGAAAATCTCCCAACCCAGCCATCAGCTGAGGCTGCATCACCTCATCTGCAGCAAGGCAGCAGCGATGGCACGGCCTGTCAGCCTGGGTACTACAGCTCACAACTATACACTGCCCAGCCAAGACTCTTGCCCGCCCTCCCCTCCCATCCCCTGGAGGGGATACAACCCCCTTAGAAAACGCCGGAAGGAATAGGCTGTGGCACGCAGCAGACTCACTCACTGGAGTAAAATCAATGGGGAAGTAGCAGGACGTCACTTCAAACAGCTCCTCCACAAAGGGACCTGCAAGGAAAGGGCAGAGGACATGAACAGAGATGCTGGGCAAAAGAGGCACAGCAGCTATGCCTAGCACCCATGACAGGCTGGCTCTGCAGCTCCTAAAGCACATCAGGGACAACCCCAGCCCTGGTCAGACCCAAGGACCATCCCTCTGACAGCTCAAAGAAAAGCGACATGTCCCCCAGTCAGCTCTGCATGGCAGGCGCAGGCTCACCCAGGGCGTAGTTCTTGGCAATGAGATCACGCACGATCTGGAAGGCCACCAGCAGGTTGCGGGGATCTTTCTCCCCATCCATCACCTGAATGAAGCCAAAGGTGAAGTCGGCACCCAGGCCCTTCAGCTCTGCAGAAAGAAGGAGCGTGAGCAGATGCAGAACACCAGACCTCACCAACACGGCATGAAATCAGCCCAGTTTCCCCAGCCCCGCAGCCCTTCCAGCTCTCCTCCCCAGGGAGAGCAACAGAGCCTTTAAAAAGCTGAAAGTGAGCCATTCTCCCGAGCTGGACAACCCCAGATGGTTCTGGCATCTGCCCCCTCACCTTCCTCCCTACTGCCCATGAAGTTGGTGATGATGCTGTAGACTGTGTGGCGGTCCAGCTGCAGCAGGGACTGGAGGGAGGAGCAGAGCAATCAAAACAAGCTTACACACACAGCAGCATTGCTACCCACCATGCAAGGGCAGTGCATGCCCTTGAGAAGAGGGCAGGACGCCCAGCAGCTCAGCTGCTGCTTCCTGGCACACAGATCCCATTTACCACATGCAAAGTGTGCACATGCCTATGCAATGGCACCTGAACATGACTGTGTCCATCACTGCATCAATGCACCATCACAGTCACACCAGGGCCACACATACTGCCCAAGGCCCTGCCAGCATAAACAATCTTAAACTGGAGGAGAATTTGGGTGCTGAGGGCACTTAAACACAGCCTGGAGAACAAAGCAAAGGAAATACACCCCCCTCAGGGCTGCGAGAAGAGAGGACAAGGGCCAAACAGGATGCTCAGCTGCTGTCTGCCTCTTGCTCTGCAGGGAGACACGCTATCTCTAAGCTCCGCAGGAGCACCGCGCTGCTGCGGGAAGGATGCGCTATGCTGCACTGCACTGAATGTGCTCAGTCCTCAGGGCGGGCAGGCCATCCCCAGACACCCAGGGAATGGAGAGCAGGGACAGGAGGATGGGAAATCACATTGCTCACCTGCACATGTACCTCCTGGAAAATGGCTTTGAGCACAGACACTGCTAGCCCTGGGGACAGCACCTCACACATGCTCTGGGAACAGGAAAAGAAAAGCAAGAAGAAAAAACCATGATGGCAGCCAGATAACAGAGCTCCTGCTTCTGTACAGCAGCCACTTGCAGGATCCTCTCTACGTCAGAGAGAGCTCACCACCCCCTCAGACAGGACAAAACAAGATGCCCATCGTCCATGCTGCTCCCCAGAGTGGCCAGTGAATCCTTGCCCCAATACCAGCACGGGGCAGGAAATCATGGCCATCTCCTCTACCCTGCCCCTCTGCAAGGGACACAGCAGGAGCACGGAGGAGATGGGGCAATGCCGCTGGGCACGAGCTGACAGCGCAGCTGGGCCCTGCTCGACATGCTGCTCCAACCTGTACCCAGGTGTTGCACCTCCCCAGCACCGTTCTGGAGCGCATCCCAGTGCTGCAGGCTGGTGGGTGCAAGCTCACCAGCGCTCGGAGTCCCTGGAGCACCGAGGGGATCACAAGGTGATGGTCTTGCAGCCGATTCTCATAGAACAGGACCAGATGCAGCACTGTCAGAAACAGACACCAATGTGCATTAGTCCCCGGAAATGCAGCTGCCGGGTACCAGCCCCAGCTCTGCCAAAAGCAGCTGCCGGATGAAGAGCAAGCATGTCTTGCACTGGTGAACAGGACAAATTACCACTGTTGGGTGCACCCACCTGGCTCCAACGCCTTCGCCCTCCCCCCATCAGCAACCCACGTCTGACCGCAGCGGGGCAGCACCCACCTCTGGTGCTGGAGCTACCAGAGAGGCATTTGCCCTGGCCTGTCCAGACACACGGATGCAGATGCCAGCAGGGAAGCAGCAAACGCCTGCTCAGTGGAGGCTGGAGGATGTCGTGGGGTGGGGTGCAGGGCTGGAGCAGGAGCTCCAGCTTCCCCGCGCTTGGCTCCACAACACGTTCCCGGCCCCTGAGTCACGGCCACGGGCGCCTGCACACCCTGGCCCTGGGGAGTGGCAGCAGGAAGCAGACTGGAAGAGCCGGCTAGCAGCATCCTGCGCCCACAGCTGCTGCAGAAAGTCACCCCCCCAGGAGGCAGCCTGACGCAGCACTTGAGAAATGAACTGCGTGAGGAGGGACACGAAGGGAGACAGAGCCAGCTGGGGGTGTCACAGCAGCCACCCACACCCTGCCGGGGAGCTGGCTCTGCCCACCCTCCTCCAGAGCTCTTGGTGACTTGGCTCTAACCCAGCTCGCTCAGCTGCCCTGACTCTGCCAGGCGTCCCCACTGAACCTCCCCACCTCTGGCTGCCCCTCCGGAGCACCCCAGTCCCCATCACAGTCATCACACCCGACTCCCAGCTACACCAGTAGCTAGTCTGTGTATATTCTCTCTGCATAGCTGCTCTCAGCCCTGCCTAGCACCAGTCTGAGACTTACAGAGAGCCAAATGCCAAGGACTAGGCACCTTTTACTTCCATCCTTCCCTTCCTCCATCTCTTACTAGCTGGGCCCCCCTGCCTTGCCAGCTTGCTGGCACAGGTTCAGCTACCCATCAGAAACGCCCCCAGTCTAAGTGAGTCTGGCAGCGCTTACTTGCTTTCCTCACTGCCAGCCAGTTGCTATGGGGCATTTAACACAGCCAAACCTTCTCCTTGCCTCCACGAACAGGGCATCTTCCTCTCACCACCCCAGTCCTCCACTCCCACCCCAGTCCTCCACTCCACTCTCATCCGTATGCTGATCTCTCCTCCTCCCCAGGCCTCAGGGTTCCCCTAGAGTTAACTTGGGCAGGCCACAGGGCTGCGTCGTGACTCGCTTTGTGAACGATGGTTTTCCTGCGCTGAATCACCATCCAAGGATTTTGACATACAGATGTGTCCCCAAGACATCCCACGTGGCGCTGAGCACACCTGGGTATGCAACACCCACACACTGCCAGGGGCACAAGCTGCAGCCCAGGGCTTTGGCGTGTTCAGGGAGTGACCCAAATTGTGTGGTGAGGTTGGCAAAAAGGCTGCAGCGTTAGGCCCTGTGCCCTCGTTGGCCTTTGACTCTTTGAGAGACATGTACAAAGTTGTCACGGTGCTAAATCAATCCCTCTGCCAACTGCAGGACACTTGAGTGGCACAGGCTTTGCCCCCGACCTGCCAGCAGCCGCTCAAGGGCCCAGAGCAGCCCTTACCTTCCTTCTCCTGGAGCAGGGAGTAACACTGGTGCAGGACTTGTGACAGCAGCTGGATGCCTCGCCCTCGCGTCCGAGGATCTGTGTTCTCCAGGCAAGACCTAGCCCAAGTGGGGAAAAAGCCCAAGAGGCCTGTTGTGAGCAGGAACACCCAAGCAGGAAGCATATCCTGAGCAGACATGTTATAAAAACAAAGAGGTGCTTGCTCTCTGGGCAGGGGGGTGGTGGCCCAATACTGCCTGACTTGCCAGCAGGGTGGGAGCAGAATCCTCTTCCCCTGGGACTGTGCTGCACGCATGCACCCAGCCCCAGAGCCATGCAGCAATAAATCCAAGTTCTCAAGACGGACCAAAAAAATGGCTCTTGCACCATGCTCTGCACCTGAAACTCAGGCTCCCAAGATCACAAGGGCCAAAAAAGGGCAAAGCCTCTTACAGTGAGGCAAACCCAGCCCCCAGCTTCAGAAAAATGAGCCTCCCTGAGTCCCAGGCCATGACAGCTTGGAGACAGAAGCAAAAGCTGAGTGGCAGCCAACTTGTGACATGGTGATGTGCAGCTATGGGCTTAGGCAGCTCCTGCTGGGGACAGTCCCCTGCAGCTTGCTGCCTGCCACAACACTGCTCCTTGGTCCTTCGGAGAGCATCGAGAACTGCTCCAGCCCTGCTCTTTCCCGAACAGCTCCCAAGTCCTGGGAGGCCAAAGCACCGCTCAGGCCCCATGCTGTGCACTCACAACATCCTTGCAGGCCTGCATGCTGCGGTGTGCCTACCAGCGCTGAAGCTAGCTCATCCTGGACGAGCACACTTTTCCTTCTCATCATCCCTCCTTGCGGGAATCTCCCCTGCAAGGGGATGCATACGTGACGTATAACATGTATAAGGATTTACTTACCCCAAGGCTTCCACAACCTGCAGCACTGTCCAGCTTCCATCTTTCACCCCTGGAGAAAGGAGGTAAAGAGAGTGAAGCAAAAAGACTCCCAGACCGTCAGTCATGCACGGCACTGGAGACGGATGCCAGGAAGGGCCCCGGCACCAGAGCAGGAAAGGCTGGCTGGGTGCCGGCACCACACCAAGCACCGAAGGAGCCATGTGCACTCAGTTGGTGGAGCTGCCTCCAGCCCTGCCTACAAACATGCCTGGGACCGAGAGCTGCCTTGACTGGATCAGAGCTGAGAGCAGGCAGCAAGGGGTGAACTTGCCTGCACTTTGCCTCTGCCTTCTCACCGCAGCCTGGCTGCATCTCTGACCAATGCGTGGCTCCCAAGAGAAGCAGCCTTGCTGTGCTTCACTTTGCTGAGATGCCAAAAAATGCTCCTCTAATGTGAGCAAGCCAGGAGGAGACAGAGGGCAGCTCCCCAGGTGTTTCCCAAGGGAGAACTGGCTGAGCAAACAGCCCAGACACTAGCGATCACCCAGCTTCCCACCTCGGCTCTGCCACCTCCACGCTATGCTGAGCAAGACCTGCACAAACTCCCTCCAAGATGGAGGACAGGGAGAAAGGCAGCTTTGTGGTCAGAGGAAGACGAAGCATTGGGACTACTGGAGTCTATTTCCAGCTCTGACTCAGGCAACCCACCAGGTTGCCTCACTCACCTCCTGCCTCTATTCTTGCAACTCAACTCGGGGAAGAGTCATTCCTCAGAAGGCTTTGGTAAGGACCCGCTGCATCCTATAAGAGCCGTGGCAGAAGGGCAGGTTCTCCCCTCCCACCACCCACTGCCAATACGACACCTTCCCAGTAAGAAAGCTCTGTGCATGCCCTGTGGTCAGACATGGGGTGGGAGGCAAGGGACTGCCTTACCTTCAGACCTCTAACCTGTAGCTCAGGTGGCAAGGGACATTGCTGGGAAACAAACAGCACCCCTCATTCTCTACTTGGACAAAACATCTTTTCTCCACAAAGCACCTTTCAGTCACTGTGTCTCACTGGCTTTGCCCAGGAGCGCTTCTGGTCACTCCAGAGGGCCCTGTTCATCCTTCTGCCCTGCTGAAGTCTTGCCTACATGACTGACAGGGCACTCACCCCTTCAGAAGCCTAAAGGTTTCATTTGGGGCTTTCCCAGGCCTTGTCTCAGCTAGTGTCTCCTGCCATTGCAAGCATTTACTGGCTCTTCCCAAGCAGTTAATTCCAGTATTAAGTCATGCTGTTCATCAGAGTGTGGTCTCTGGGGATGGGAGCGGGGATGACAGTGTTTTCTGTCAGCAGGCAGCCCCAACTCCAGAGACAGAACTTCCGATCCCACTTGGCACAGCAGGGAGAGGGAGCCTGGACTGAAGGACAGAACAGATAAGGGGAGCTGCGAGGAAGAAGAGGAGCCCAGCAGGTCGCAGACTCAACAGGCACAGACTGAATAGGGAGCGCCTTGAGCGACAGCTGTAAGGTGCTGGCAACATCTCTTGGAGAAGAACAACAGTGCAACAGCAAGCAGGTGCTGTGCACCGGCACAAAGCACAGCGGGCTGCTGGGAGAGCTCATATGGCCCCTTCACACCCAGCATCCCAACATCGTGCTCTGCAAGCTCATGAAAAGCCCTCCTGCCTCTAAGCCACTGTGGAGAAGGTCCGAGACAAACGCTGTCTCTGCAGCCGAGTACCCTGCCTCTCTGCGTTTTCAGAGACCACAAGTAGCCTCTACACAAAGCTGCTGGTTTCCTAATCAGCAGGAAAGAGCTGAAGTGTAATGATCAACCACAATCGGCTATTAATGCTCCCCGCGGTTACCAGCCCCTTCGCTCCGCTACAGCAAGAGAACTCACTCTGTTCTCAGGAACCCGGGGGTGTGACCAGCTTCGCCTTGCATAGAGCGACCACACCAGCCCTGACAGTGCAACCTGCGAGCACTGCCGCCTGCTCGCAGGCAGAGCCGTGCAGGCCACGGCTTAAGCGCAAGCACAGCTATAATTGGACCTGCCTCATCAGCACGGCAGGCGCAGTGGCAAGCCTGTGAAACTTCTGCCTCTACATCTGGCAGCAAGTTCCCAAGGTTAATGACGCACCTTGAATCCCAGCATTCCCTTTACCAGGAGGGGCTGCCTTCCTATTCTGGTGTTCCTGTAGTCCCAAAGACTAAACAGAAGTAAGCCATTTACCCTTTGCTGCGTTATTACTCGGAATCATTCTGCTCCCTTTCCTAACAAGTCTGTCCTCCTTTAACGCAGTGTCCTTCTAGACATTAATCACTTCTGCAGGCTTTCTGTTCTTGTCTCCCCCACACCCTCAAAATGTGCGCACAGCATTCATGGGGAGCATGTGATGGATTTCTGCAACAGCAGTATCCTTCTCTCCCCATCTTTTTAAAAAAAATGAGTTCAGCCTCCTTCTGCCACCCACTGACCCGTGCAGCCTGAGCTGCCTGTGACAGCACCGAGGCCTTTCTTCCACTTGCCAAGTTACACTCAGTTTAGTACTCAGCAACACATGGGAAAGCTCAACACGTTTTTTCCAGCAATTGCACAATGGCCACAAGATTAGAAAAAACCTCCCCTTTCGCTCAAGGATATGTGATGCAATTTAATACTTTCTGATGTTTGATTCTATATGAGGTCAGAGAGGCCAAAGGACACTTGCCGGCTCCCTCGCTTGTCAAGGTAGGTTTGTCAAAAGCGCCATATGGCTGATGGGAGCTGGGAGGCTGGGGGGGCGGCTCTTTCTCTTTGTATGTCTTCAAAGAGACAAAGCTTTCTCTGGGCACTTCTGTAACACAACCATAGATGACAATAGCAGTTGTAAGGTTACCTTTCCCCCAGTCTATCCCAAATATATCGGAGGCTTTGTGCAACTCTTTTGCAACATCTTGAATGTCACATAGTTTAGTGAATTCCTCCAAATTTCCTTGGCATTTTCTTCACTCTGTGTTACATGGACCACTGGGTTACCCTCCCGTTTTGCCAGCTCATTTCATCACCAAGATAGCACGGATCGGATCACAACCCAGCAGTCTTGGGAAAGGTCTATAAGCTACCTCTCTGTAACATAACCTACATAGCCCTTCTCTGCTCTTTCAACTCCTTTCCAAAATGCGCTGAAGCTACTGCCTAGAAACACAAACATGCCGCTTTATCCTTAGAAAGCCACATTCCTGAAGCTGCAAATTTCCTTATGTAACAAAGTCACCAAATTGTTGCTCCAAGCAGAAAGACAGTTTATCCAAGGAAACCAAATGCCTCAAGCCCTGTCAGGAAAGGAGGAGAAACCACAGTGCGGGCAGTCAGAGCTTCGTCCCAGAAGCAGGGGCCAGCAAAGCCAGTGCATCAGTCACCTCCCACAGCATCTTGGCAAGGCCAGGAACCCCCTTCCCACTGGAGCCTTCTCTGCCACCCAGCCACAGCCACCCCCTGGCCAACCGTACCCAGTACCACCCACAACAGCTCCCACTGCACCCCAAACCTCCAGTACTGGGGCCTGCAGCCTCATCCTCCTGTCGGCTCACGCATCCCATGCCATACCTCTCACCCCAAAGCCCCATTCCCTGTTCCAGGCCAGCCCCTGGCACCGCCAGTAGCCCAACACACCTTTAATCCCACCCCACGCTCTAGACCAGCCATCTAAAACCCTGACCCATCCCACAGACCCCACAACTCTGCCTTCATCCAGCTCCCAACAGCCCCACATCTACCCACACCCACATCTGCCTTGCCCTAGAGCCCCTCACCCTAGCTGCTGCCCCACACCTACCCCACTGCCCCCCATCCCCTCTTTCAATGCCCAGCTCACAGCTGCAGGCCCTACCCGTTCCCCCATGCCCTGCCCCACAGCCATGCTCTGCACCGCAGCCTCATGCCCCAGCCCCACAACTTATGGCCACGCTCTGTCCCACGCCCCTACACCCTGCCATGCCCTGCCCCACAGCCGGGCCTGTGCTCTGACCCATTCCGCATCCTAAGCCCTGCCCCACAGCCATGCCTATGTCCAGCCCCACACCCTGCCCCACATCCCCACAACCAGCGCCGCAGCCCCACGCTCACCCTCAAAGCCCCCCCCCCCCCCCCCCCCCCCCCCCCCCCCCCCCCCCCCCCCCCCCCCCCCCCCCCCCCCCCCCCCCCCCCCCC
>JAVKLA010000093.1:26299606-26317021 GCA_034782735.1 Sagittarius serpentarius | reverse complement strand
CGGCTGCGTGGGGCGGCAGCGCCGGGAGCGGCCCGCTGCCGGGAACCCCCGCAAGCGAGCAGGTGAGCGGGGCCGGGGCCGGGCCCGCTGGGGCCGTCCCGCCCGGGCACCCCCGGGATGGCGGGCACCGGGGAGCTGTCCCGTGTGCCCCTGCGGGTGGTGGGCGCGGGGGTAGAGTGGGTACCGGAGGGGCGCAGTCCGTAGGCGGGGGTGTGTGTGTGGGGGTATGTCCCGTGCACACACACGGGAGCCGTTCTATGCCCTCGGGGGTCCCCAGGCACCGGGGGTTCCGGTCCGGTGCTCGGCCCCGGGAGCGGACAGGCACCGCGGATCCCGTCCCGGCGCCCCGGGGGTTTTGCAGGGTCACGGCCGGGGTGCACGGCGCGTCCTGCCCAGCCGTGCCGGTCCCTGGCTCCTCCCGGGGAGGGGGTGTCCCGAGGGGGGCTGCAGAGTGGCGGGGGCCCCCGGTTTTGGGCTCGGCAGTGTCCCCCGGCACGCCGCGTCCTGCAAACCGCTGGTCCCTGCCCGGGGTCAGTGCTGCCTGTACACCGGGCTGCTGCCCACGGGCACACCCCCGTCCCTGCTCCCCGGGGTTTCGGGAGGTACCGGGGACCCGACCGCGGGGCGGGCAGGGAGTGGCTGCGCCGGTCCGGAGAGCAGCGGGAGCGGCGGGGGGAGGCTGGTGCAGCCCCGCGGCTCCCGGGAGTTACCGGCAGCCGAATACCTGGGTGCCCTGAGGTACCTGCCCGGGACGCTGCCCTGTAGGGCCCCGGAGGCCACGGGGATGGGCACGCGTGAATCATGCCAGCCTTCCCCTCGCCCGCCTCCCCGGCCGGTGCAATCGCAGCCGGTAATTACCGTGTTTATGGGAAAGCGGTGGTAGGCGGCGGGAGAGGAGGAGCAGGAAGCGTGTGCCCGGGGACGGGGCGCCCCGGCCCTCGCCCGCAGCTGGGATGCGGGAGGTAGGTTTTCCCGTGGGATGCCGTAGCTGCCGGCTCTGGCTGTGCCCGCTGCCCGTGGGGAGCCGTCCCCACCGTGCGGGGCTCCGAGGATGCCCTGCTGGCTCGAGTTAGGGTGATGGCCCCCCATGGAGCCGGCAGCCCTGCTCCCCCTGGGGCTGCAGCCCCCCATCCCAGCACGCTCCGACCCCCAGGGCTGCAGGTGCCTTCCTGTGGGTGTCAGTCCCAGGGTCCCTGGCCAACTGTTTGCTCAGCTCGGTGGGTGTGCGGGGCCATTGCCTTGTAACTTGGGGCTGCTGTGTCTGGGGGGGAGGTGGGGGGGTGTCAGATCCCAACATCTGGATCCGTGTGCTCCCCTCCTATGCCAGGCAGCAGCTGGCTGCAAAGCCTGTGTCTCCATCACCACTATTCACTCCCTGCCAGGCTCTCCTGGGGTGGGTTGCGGTCCCCTCCTGATGCTCCTGTGCCCCTGGCAGCTGCTGCCGCTTTCTTGTACCCTGTCCCTTCCCAGGGGAGTGGGGCCGTCCCCAGTGCCGGGGTGCCCAGGCTGGCTCCTGCCTCCGCTTGTCTGGTGCCACCAGCCCATGGGAGACGCTCAGCAGGTGGTGGAGGATGAAGCAAGGCTGCAGCTGCCCTCACCCACAGTACGGGGACACTGCCCTGGGCGGGCAGGTCCCAGCGTGTGAGGACCTGTCATCGGTGGGGAGGGGTGCTCTGCCTGCCCACCTCTGCTGCCGCAGGGGCCCTGCTAAGCAGCCCACCCGGCTCCTGCACTGGCTGGGCCTCGCTGCAACCCCCTGCAGAGGGGTCCTGCCAGGGCTCCCTGCAGCAGATCACAGCATTGTCCCTGGGGTGGCCAGCTTGCCACAACAGGAGGAGCAGGGGATGCCGGTGGCACACAGCATCCCAACCCTGCCTGGCCCAGGAGGTGACCAGGCAGCACTGCTGGAAGCAGTGTTGTGTGACATCTGGCTGGCATCTCCTCTGGGGCCGAGCCGGCCTCCAGGACCTGCCAGCTGGGTCTGCCTGGCTCTCCCCAGGCCTCCAGCCGGGCAGGGAGCGAGGCCCGGGGCAAGGGAGCCTCCGTGGCACAGCCTCCTGCCGGGGGGTCCCCGCACTGGGGCACCACGGCGGGGCTGAGCCGCGGGCACAGGGCGGGAGGCAGGCAGGCTGCCAGCAAGATCCTGTTGGCTCAAGTCCGGGCGCAGCGAGCAGCCGGACCTGTCCGGTGGTGCTGCTGCTGCCGCCGTGGAGAGTTGCACAAGGGGCCAGGAATAGAGCGGCAGGAGGTGATTAGAGGCTGCGGGGCCCAGCTGGGTGGCAGCAATAAATAGATGAGGCTTAAGCCTCTGCCTACCTGGACAATGCTGCCGGGCACGCCTGCCCACACGGGGCAGCTGCAACCTGTCCCCGCTCCCTGCCGTGGCCGAGCCCTGCGGCTCCGATCCTGCTGCCTCCCCTGGGCCAGCCTCTTCCCTTTGCCATGGCGATGGTGCCGGCCAGGAGTCCTGCTGTGCATGACGGTCCCAGCTGCTAGGATGTGTGCCCTAGCTTGGTGGCCACAGCGGCATGGAGACATGGTCCCCTGGCCACGTCCTTCAGGCTGGCTGTGGCTGCTGCTCCGCCACCCTCCCGGGTCAGGTGCTGCCTCCGACCTTGCTCTGTCCTGCGGTGCCGCAAATCCCTCCTGCCCAGCACCGTGACTGCTGAATCGGCAGCGCTGGCTGCAGCCGGCTGCCCTCGCTCCTCTGGGGATGTGGGTGCAGTCAGGCTGCTGCCCATCAGGGATGCTCAGCCCTGGGGTAGCTGAACTCCTGTGCCCCATGGGGACTCCTGGGGTGGGTGCCACATGTTGTGTCCAGCTCTGGGCTGGGTGCTTGCTGGGAAAGTGGGTGCTGCGCTGGCTCCAGTGGTCTTGGACAGGGTGGGAAAGGGCTGGTACAAAAAAAAAAAAAAAATCACGTAGTGCCTTGTGTCACTGCACACTTGCCCAGGAAAAGCTGCCTGGGGAACGTGACTCAGCCCGCAGCTGGCAGTGGTGGCTGTCCCCAGCGGCTGGGGTGTGTGGCATTGCCTTGCCTGTTAGGTTGCTGGGGGGGGGGGGGCACAGGCATCCTTCCTGCCTGGCTGGTGCTCCACATCCCCCATGTCCCGTGAAGGGAAGAGTGCCGGCTGGCTGCCCCAGGGAGAGGGGTGGCAGGAAGGAGCTGTTGTCACTCATTGTCCCCAGCTCAGCTGGGAGTGACAACAGCTCCTTCCTGCCCCACGCTTCCGGCCCAGCCGTGGGGCCGACAGAATGGGGCTCTTCCCACGGGGCTGCAGCCTAGTGTAGGGAGGGCAGGTCTGTGTGGGACTGGCACGGGGGGTGGCCCAGACCCCTGGGCAGTGCTGGCTGCTGGGGTTCCTGGGGGACATGGTTGGGAGCTGTTTCATGGAGAGCCTGCTCGGTTCGGCCCATCGCTGGGGCTGCTGCTGGCTGGCAGCCCCCCACCCCAGTGACACCCTCTGCCCCCCTGATGCCTTGGGTGCTGCGTGCCTGCTGTCTTGCCCACAGCTGCTCCCGGCCATCCCGGGGTGGGCAGAGAGGACAGTGAAGTCCTGCCCCCCGCCCCCTGCCCCCCAGCCCCTGCCTGGGCTGAAGCTCAGCCCCTGTAATCCCTTTCTCGCTCCGTCACCAGCTTATTTCCTGGCTAATTCCCCAAGCTATAAATACTGCTCTGCCTCAAAGGGCCCCGAGGCCCTGCGGCCACCCCATGGGGCAGGGTCTGGTCCCTCTAGCATGAGGGCAAGAGCCCTTGTCTCTCCTGGGGGCAAAGGTTATCACTTGAGGTGGGCAGCTGCTATGGGGCCAGTGGGACCTTGGGCAGGGCTAGCTTTAGCCGAGTTCCCCCTGGCTGCCTTGGGGACTGTCCTGTGCTGGGCAGGGTGGTCCCTCAGACACTGCTGTGCACGGTGCCAGGGGTCCTCAGGAACCTGTGGGGATGGGGAGGTGGGGGGCTTGGGGCCCAAGGGGAAACCCCGTCCCTTGGCTGAGCATCCCCCCCCCCTCCCCAGGCCGCAATGAGCCCCTGAAGAAGGAGCGTCCCAAGTGGAAGAGCGACTACCCCATGACGGACGGGCAGCTACGCAGCAAGCGGGATGAGTTTTGGGACACGGCACCCGCCTTTGAGGGCCGCAAGGAGATCTGGGATGCCCTGAAGGCAGCTGCCTATGCTGTGGAGGCCAATGACCACAGCCTGGCCCAGGCCATCCTTGACGGAGCCAGCATCACCCTGCCCCATGGTGAGGGACGGCGCTGAGCGTGCGGGTGGGGTGGGTGCTGAGTGCCCCGTATCTGGGCACGTGGGGGTCCCAGGCTGGGGAGGAGAGGGGTTCCCAGCTGCCATCCACGCAGCTCACCCCAACCAAGGCGGGTGACGCAGGCTCTGCCCCACTGCCTGGGGTGGCCCTGTCCCCATTTGGGTGGTCCATGGGGATGCCCACCCACAGTATCTCACCTTGCCATCCCCAGGGTCCCTGACGGAGTGCTACGATGAGCTGGGCAACCGGTACCAGCTGCCCGTCTACTGCCTGGCGCCTCCTGTCAACCTGATCCTGGAGCGGAGTGACGAGGAGATGGCGGAGCCAGCCGAGCCGCTGCCCAACGCCCGGCGGGAATTTGCCCTCAAGGTGCGGCTCTCCACCGGCAAGGACCTGCGGCTCAGCGCCAGCATGGGCGACACTATCGGGCAGCTGAAGAAGCAGCTGCAGGTACAGGAGGGCATTGACCTGGCCTGGCAGCGCTGGTTCTTCTCGGGCAAGCTGCTCACCGACCGCACGCGGCTGCAGGAGACCAAGATCCAGAAGGATTTTGTTGTGCAAGTGATCGTCAACCAGCCCCTGCCACCCAGGAACTGAGCCACCCCCGCCACTGGTTGCGGGGAGAGGGCAGGAAGCTGGGGGGCAGTGGCACCCCTGGGGATGCCCCGTGCCGCATCCCAGCCCTGCCAGAGCCAGGGCAGCCCCTGCTCACCCCTAAGGCTGCCCCCGACCCGGGTGACCCCCCAGGAGGGTCTGCGTGGGGCTGTGCCACCGCAGTGGCCCCTCTTGGCTGGGGACACAGGCACGTGCCACATTTGCTGCAGGAGGTTCAAGACCAAATGTCTCTGGGGCGGTCAGCACGGCTGGGGCCCCACTTGCCGGGCTGTGCCGGTGGGGAGAGGCCATGACCCGCAGGGCTCTGGCTCCCCCTGGCCAGGGGGCCCTGGGGTGCTGGGCTGGGTGGAGATGTCTCCCCTCTGTACATAGTCTGTATTTATCAATAAAGCCTTTTCATCCTTCCTCTGTCCCTGGGGCAGGTTGGGGGGCTGTTACCTGCAGCCATGGGAGGTCCCCGTGTCTCTCCCATGTCTGCTCCCACGTCAGGATGGGCGCAGGGTGGTCAGGAAGAGCCCGGGTGCCCCAGCTCTGCTCCCCAGTGCCACCTGGACCCTGTTCCACCAGCCCCAGCTCTTTGCCTGCCCGGACCCTTTCCCAGCACTGCTGGCATCAACCTGTTGCCATCCTGGCTGCTTGCCAGCGCGGGGCCACTGCCTCCCTTTCCTGGTGCTTCCCCTCCAGAGGTTTCAGCCTGCGTCTGCCCTGGGGCCAGGCAGGATGGTCCACGGAGGGGGACGGTCCCAGGACCACCTTTGTGGCCACCTTTGCCTGTCCGGGTGAAAATGGTGCCTTTCTGCAGCCAGAGGCTGTGGCACCTATGGGACAGGGCACTCAAGGGTGGCCCTGGGAACTGCCCAGGAGGGTGACAGTGACGTGTCCCCATCTGTCCTTCCCCCAGGTCCTGTGCTGGGGGCCAGTGCCCAGCGCATTAACTGTCCCCGCACAGGGCAGCGCCGGCCTCATCTTACAAAGGGAGAGAGCAAAGCCCAGGAGGGCTGAACAATGTCCCCGCTGCCAGGAATAGCTGCTGGCTCTGCGCGCCAGCCCCACGTGAGGCCAGCCAGGCTGCCCGTGCATGGCAGGGGAGGCCGGGCAGCCACTGGGACCCTGGCAGGGCTGCTCGGGACGCTCCGTACCTGAGGTCATCCTCCAAAGCGGCGCAGAGGAGTCGTGGCTCCCGGCATCACGTGCTGCCTGCTGCTGGCCGAGAGGTTTGGGGAGGCCCCATCGCCTCCCTTTGGGGTGGGCACCAGCCCCCTCCCCAGGTGCCAGCGAGCCTCGGGCGATGCCGGCGGGTGCTGCAGCGCCTGGTTGTGTGGGGATGGGGTGATGGGAGCCATGGGGAGCATCCTGGCTGCCCAGGGTTGGTGGCACAGGCACAGGACCCACGGGGCAACTCCAGACCGTGTCCCTGCTCTGCTGAGCCTCTCTGGACCAGCCGCCACGGTCTGTGCGCACCCCAGCTCCCTGCACCCAGCACTAGGGTCCTGGGCAGCCTGCGGGGCGGGGGGGGGGGCAGTGGGTCTCTTTAAGAGGGTGCAGGGCCGGGGAGGTGAGCCAGGGCCACCAGAAAGCAGGAGGGTGAGCTCATGGCAAAGCTGCCCCAGTCATGTGGAGCAGCCACAGCTGTTGGTGCCCTTGGGCCACGGGACGGAGGGGCTGGCGGCATAAAGCCCCACGGCCAGCGGAGTCACCGGCAGCACCGGGAGCCAGGGCTGGGCGCTCCCTGCCCGTGGTGGTGAGGAGGAGAGGCCACATCCTGCACGGGACCACGCACCACAGGTGGACATGGAGCTGGACGTGCAACGAGCCAAGGAACTCATCGAGCAGAAGCTAGCAGAGGAGGAGGAGGAGGAGAAGGTGGGTCCATAGGGCAGGGGGACCTGCCCAGGCTGCAGCAGAGACCCACCTTGCGCTGTGTCCATCCTTAGGGACTCGGAGGTGAGGAGGCTGGCACCAACCCTGCCATCCCGGGGGATGCAGCAAGGTGGCCAAGGGCTCTTGGGGGCATCAGGTTCCCAACCAGGGGCAGAGTCGAGCAGCAGGCAGGTGCCCAGCTTGCCAAGCAGGGCAAGAGGGCAAGCACAAGCCCAAGGGCTGCCCAGAGCCGCCTTCACTGGCAGGCTGGGGATAGAGGTGGTGGAGCTGCTCTGTGCCCAGCTGCGACCATGCAGCCCCCCCATCTCCATGCAGCGACTCAAAAGGGATGGCGCATGGGAGCCGCTGGCCGTGGAGCGGATGAGCACACCTGAGCTGGAGGAGGAGAAACACCGTGGCCCCAGGAACCGGGGCCTCGAGGCTGTCAAGGTGAGGGGAGTCGGGTCATGGGGGCGAGCCACGGGGTGGCTGGGTGCAGAGAAGGCAAACAAGGCACTGTGTGTACCCCCCAGGGCCAGGAGCGGGTGCGGAAGAGCTCAGTGGACCTGCGGCGGGAAATCATCGATGTGGGGAGCATCCAGCGCCTCATTGAGCTCCGCAAGCAGCGCCGGCAGCGCAGGGAGGAACGAGCTGCCACCCCTGAGCCCCCACCACCACCAGAGCCCCTGGAGATTGTATGTCGGGGGTCCCAGGGTGCAGGAGGGGGGCTGCTGGGACACGGGCTGGAGGCCTCACAGGCCAGCCCCCACCTCACCCTGCCAGCTGGGGACCTCCCTGGGGAAGCAGGACAGGGGGCCCCCGGTGTTGTCCCCTGTCCCGTGCCCCTGCGATGCCCCAGCCCTGAGCCCATCCTGCCACCAGGAGGGTCCTGTGGAGCCCGAGACCTTCTTGCGAGCTGCCGTCCAGGGCAAGATGCATGTCATAGAAAAGTTTCTGGCAGATGGTGGCCCCCCCGACACCTGTGACCAGGTAGCGTCCCCTACTGCTCGCCACCCTCTGCCTGTGCCCTGCCACCATGCCCCGCCATGCTCGCTGGCAGGGGCTGGGGCCCCCAGGACAGGGCTGGGGTGCAGCCAGGCTGGGCCAGGGGGTGGATGGATCCGTCCGCCAATGCGACGCCTCGTCCCCCAGTTCCACCGCACGGCCCTGCACCGCTCCTCGCTGGAGGGACACATGGACATCCTGCAGAAGCTGCTGGACAGCGGGGCCACCGTCAACTTCAGGGACCGGGTGAGGCCGGATCCTGCCCCCGGCTCCGTGCTGGTCTGAGCCTCTGGGCATGGTGCAGCCGGAGCAACAGCAGGGTTGGGGTCCCCGCAGCAGGGCAGTGTTGTCCCCACCTCCAAGGTGGCTGCGAGCAGGGCTCTGCCGGCTCAGCCCGGGCACGGGGACTGGCTGGGGTAGGGGACGGACATGGCGTGGGGGTGTCCCCCACCATGACGTGGCCCTGTATGCCCAGCTGGACTGCACCGCCGTGCACTGGGCCTGCCGGGGCGGGCACCTGGACGCCATCAAGCTGCTGCAGGACCACGGGGCAGACCTCAACCTGAAGGACAAGGTGTGCAGGGCAGAGCCTGGGGGCACGGGGCTGTGTCCGGGGCATGGGCATGCCCTGGGGGACCGGGGCTGGCCCTGTGTTGGGCTAGCAAGGGTGGGTGCTGATCCCCCCTGATGTCCATCTCCTCCCGCCTCAAGCTGCTCAGCACTCCCCTCCACGTGGCCACCCGGACTGGGCACCCTGACATCGTGGAGCACCTCATCCACTGTGGGGTGGACATCAACTCCCCAGACAGGGTGAGTCCTGCAGCTGCACAGCCAGCACTGGGGGGCAACACCAATCCCCCCTCCCTTGGCTGACCCCTCCGAGGACGCCCAGCACTTGCAGCAGGCATGTCCGGACACACATGCATCCCTGCCCCGGTGTGCTGGCAGCCACAGCCAGAGCTGGGGCAAGCACCGTCCCCCTTGTCCTTGTGGGGATTTGGGTGTGCGGGGAGCCGGGGAGCTGTGCCAGGGACAGGCAGGGGGTTCCTGTCCCTGGAGCTGGACCACAATCCCCAGCCAGGCTGCGTCTCTTGCAGGAAGGCGACACGGCGCTGCATGACGCCACACGGCTGAGCCGCTACAAGATCATCAAAATGCTGATCCTGCACGGGGCCGACATGATGGCCAAGAACCAGGTGTGTGGGAGGGGGGCAGCACCGGGGCCATTTGCTCCCCCACCATGTCACGCCACCCCAGCCCCAGCCCCTCTCTGCCCGCTCTTGCAGGCTGGCAAGACCCCAACGGACCTGGTGCAGCAGTGGCAGGTGGACACACGCCAGGCGCTGGAGACCAAGGAGCAGCCGCAGGGGGAGACGGAGGTCCCCGCATGACAGCGCCGGGCAGGGACAAGGGACTGGGCTCAGCTCCAAGGACCAGGATCCAGCCGAGACTTGTCCATGTCAATAAATGCCAGCAAAGAGCAGCATTTGGCTCCAGGGGGCTGTGGGGCTGGGCAGCCTCTGCCAGGGGCGATGGGGCTGGGGAAGCTGGGTTATCTGGGGAGCTGGGTTATTGGGCAGCATGGACGTGCCCTGCCTCCTAGCACAGGGACATGAGTGTCGGTGACACCATGGGGCCAGGACACAAATGGTTCAAGGGTGGAAGCCCTCGCTGCGGGATGACCTGGTTGATCGCAGTGCTTCAAAGTCCCACCTGGGCAAGCTCAGGGAGGAAAACTACGTTGATGGCAGCTCAGCCCGGGTCCTTGCTGTGCTGGAGGCTGGGGCTGTGCCAGAGAGCAGCAATCGTACCCCTGCCAAGCAGCCACTTTGCGGGGCTGGATGGCTGCTTGTTCTCCTGCCTTCCCTGCTGGAGCCATCCCTGGGGGGACAGTGGCCCCTTTGCAGGCTGGGTCCCTTCTGCTGAACGCAGTGCTCGTTGCTCCCTACCCTGAAGTGCTCCCACTCACCTGTTTACAGGAGATGCTACACCAACACAGGCAAACCCTGTCCACAGTCCCAGGACTCCCTGCAATGCCTGGTCCCTCCCGGGCCCTGCAGCCCGGCCCCGTAGGTGGCAGAGGGATGGCTGCCAGGGCTGGCAAGCGGAAGGGAAAGCACAGCTGGGGTGGCCGGGGCTCACCCGGAGGGGTGCTGAGCTCCTGCGGCCAGCTCCTGGAGGAGGGGAGAGCATTCTGAGCTCAGCTGGTACCACCTCCCACGTTGTCCACCCAGCCGGGTTGCGGGTCCCTCACGTGCCCCGTCAAACATTAACAGCCCCTCAGCAGGGCAGGCGGCACGGCCAGCAGCAGCACCCAGCCACCATGGCGCTCAGCACCCGCCTCGCCTCACCCCTCCGGCCCACCCTGGCAGCTCTGCGTTGGGCAGCCCCTGGGCAGCGCCGGGGGCTCAGCGCCCACCCGGGACCAGGGCACACACTCGACCTCAGGGGCATATTCCCGCCCCTCACCACCCCCTTCTCACCCATGCAGGAGGTGGACTATGCCCAGCTGGAGGGGAATCTGTGCCGCTATGCCAGTATCCCCTTCCGAGGTAAGTGCTGCCCACTGCCCCTCTCCATGCAGGCTCCTGCCAGATCCCTGCCTGCCGCAGGGGCTGTGCGGCAGCATGCAGACAGCCTGCCGGCTTCCCAAGGGTGCTCAGCCTCCAGCTGGACTTTGCTCTGGGACTGGCAGCCCCTTGGGTGACCCACCTGGGGCTCTTTGCACAGCAAGAGCCCGGGCAGCCCAGGCACAAGTGTGTGCCCTTGCACACCCCAGTGCATGCTTGCATGCACGCTCCACACGTGTGCAGGCTTGCATGCATCCTCCACAAGTAGCTGCAGGCTTGCACCTACCCTCTGCACCTCCATGCACACCCACACAGATTCAGCGCCACGGGATGCATATCTGTTGATTGCCCAGGATGGATGGATGGGAGGAGAGGGGCTGCAGGAAGAGGCTGGGAGTCGCAGGGACGTGCCCTGGGGTCTCCCCTCTTCTGACCAGTCTGAGTTCAGGGCTGTGGAGACCGGGACAGGAGAGGGCACACTGTGGGCTGCAGAGCCCTGTCTGGGTGCCCAGGGGCAAAGAAGGGAGAGAGGATGATGGGGACACCCAATCCTCCTGGCATCCTGGAGCCCTGTATGCCGCGGCAGAGCCTGGTAGCACTGGGCTGGAGCTGGCCTGCCCGTGCCCATAGTGCTGGCAGGGTCCCAGGGAAGGGGTCTGTGTGCCCCGGCCGGGGACAGGGCAGCACAGCCTGGCTGTGGGCATCAACAAATGCCTTGCTAGCGGTGGTGTGGGGGGCCGTTTCTGGGGATGGAGGCATGCAGGCTGTGTTCAGCCCACAGGGTAGATACATGGCACAGAGGAGGGTGCCTGGGTAAGGGATGGCACTGCCAGTGCTCAGCGCAGTGCAGGTGGGCACTGCCATCTGGGGGGCACACACCCACGTGTGCCCTTTGTGGGGGAGCCCAGGGCTTTGTGGGGCACCTGCGGGTGCCTCCTGGCCCAAGAGGGGTGCTGGATGAGAGCATCGGGCTGCTCTGGGTGCCTGGTGCTCGTCAGAGTGGGGTGCGGAGAGGGCAGGAATGGCTGCCCTGTGGGCACCCTGCTCCTGTGCCCAAGCCCTGACCTCCTCACGCTTGCTTTTCAGGGCTGGTGGTGCTGGGCTCCAACGGGGAGTACCCCTACCTGGCACCTCGTGAGCGGCTAGAGCTGGTGAGCTGCGTGCGCCGGGCTCTGCCCAGGGACCGCCTGCTGCTGGCTGGCTCGGGCTGTGAATGTGAGTGCCCACACGGGCAGCACGGGGGCCATGTGTCACCCCTAGGGCCTCCCTCACCCTTCTGCCTCCTCCCCAGCCACCCAGGCCACCATCGAGCTGTCGGTCAGCATGGCAGAGGCGGGGGCCGATGTGGCACTGGTTGTGACACCCTGCTACTACCGGGGGGCCATGACCAGCGCTGCCCTGGTCCAGCACTACACAGAGGTGAGCCATGCCCGGTGCCCGCTGGCAGCCCCAGCTGGGGCAGCAGGATGGGGAGTGCATCCCACACATCTCCGACCCACCCCAGATGCTGAGCTCTGCCTGGCTGCCCACAGGTTGCCGATGCATCCCCCATCCCCGTGGTGCTCTACAGTGTCCCTGCCAACACTGGCCTGGACCTGCCCCTGGAGGCTGTCCTCACCCTGGCTCAGCACCCCAACATCCTCGGGATCAAGGACAGCGGTGGGGACGTGAGTGGGGCAGGGCTATCCCTGGGCTGGCTGCCACCAAACCTGGCCCCAAGCTGGGAATGGGGAGCTGGGGCTTGCAGCCCTTCCCCAGACCCCGGGGGTGACAGCAGGAACCCTGTGGTGGGGGGACGGGGTGATGCCTGCCCCAGGGCACAGCATGTCTCTCCCCAGATCACCCGCATGGGGCTGATGGTCCACAAGACACGGCAGGAGGATTTCCAAGTGCTGGCCGGATCGGCCGGCTTCCTGCTGGCCAGCTACGCCCTGGGTAGGTGCTGCTGCTGCCCCTGCCTGCCTGGGGGCACAGGGTGCTGCCCTGGGGGCACTGGCAGGGACTGGCAGCCGGGCAGGGGGAGGCAGGTGAGGGGCAGTGATGCCCAGGAGGTGCGGGCTGGGCACAGAGCGCTGAGCTGGCTGCCAACGTGCCCGGGTGTCCCCAGGTGCCTCTGGGGGGGTCTGCGCCCTCGCCAACATCCTGGGGGCCCCGCTGTGCCAGCTGGATCGCCTGTGCCGCGAGGGGCACTGGCAGGAGGCCCGCGACCTGCAGCACCGGCTCATTGAGCCCAACCTGGCGGTGAGCGGGCAGCACCCCCCGGGATGCTGAGGGGTTGGGGTGCCTGGCCATGGCAGAGCCGGGGGGTGGCAAAGGATGGAGGTCCCTGGGGCTGTGGGGGGTGGAGAAGTGGCCCGGGGGGGAACAGGATGGCACAGCACCCGGCCAGCAAGCCGAGCCAGGCTGGAGGCGGTGGGGTGGGAAATGCCAGCCCTGCTATGCCAGGAACAGCGTGTCCACTGGCAGCGGGCACCTGCCTGACCCCCCGCAGGAGCCTTGCTGCCTATTTATAGGCAGCGATGGAGGGAAGAGCTGTTCCTCCCCGGCCCCCCCCACCCCACTGTGGGGTGGCCCGTCCCTGCCGCAAAGAGCCCGCCGTGCCACAGGGATGCTCCCCTGCGTGGCCATGCTCTGTGCCCCCACCCCATGGTGGGCACCTTGGGGGGGGGCTGCAGCCACCCCCACCCTGCCCAGACTTGCAGCCCCACATGGGGCAGGGCAGGAGGGATGGCGAGCAAGGAGCAGGGGCGGCAGGAGCAGGGCCCACAGAGTGTGTCACCCTGTCCCACCGGAGCCGGCAAGCCCCCACACCCTCCCTCCCACAGGTCACCCGCCGGTTCGGGATCCCGGGACTGAAGAAGGCCATGGAGTGGTTCGGTTACTACGGTGGTCCCTGCCGTGCACCCCTGGCACCACTGAGCCCCTCCCAGGTTGAGGAGCTGAGGGGCACCTTCAGTGCCAACGGCTGGTTGTGAGGGGTCCGCCCTCGCCCCTTCCCGTAATGGGAAGGCACGGGAGCCAGGGACCTTGGGAGCTGGGGCTGTGGTAGGGACACTGGGACAGGGCCAGGAGAAAGCCACCCTTCTCACTCCTTCCTGCTGGACAGGGCTGCCCTGGGCAGAGTGGGTAGGGGGGACACCCAGCACGCCCTGGCCACCCTTGCATCACCGCTAGCCCCTGGGGTCCCTCCGTCCCCACCTGGGAAGGGATGGATCCCTGCACCACGAGCTGGGAATAAACCTGCTGCCCCCGCTCTGCGTCTGCAGTCCTGCCCGCGCAAGCAGCCCCCCGCCCGGTCCCTGCTCCCGGCAAAAAGGACATGGCCCAGGCATTTGGCAACGTGGTTTACTCAGCTGAGGCCCGTGCAGGCGGCAGCACAAGGCAAGGTCACGGCAAGGCACGGGACCAGTGCGGGCAGAGTCGGGCAGGGAGGGCACGGCCCCTGCAGCCCACCACCGGGCTGCGAGGGCTGCCAGGACCCCCGTGCCACGGCCAGCCAGACCGCACTGGGGGTGAAGGTGAGCACGCGAGGGGGGGAGATGAAGGGTGCATGCGGGGGGCAAGATGGGGAGCCATGTGCCCCCTGCCCACGCCTTCGTGATGCCCCTATCCCCACCTGCCCTGCCCAGGCCCCCTGCTCCAGCCCTGGTACCCCACGCAGCCCTGCTCGTGCCCCTCATCCCGGACTCTGGCTGACCCTGCTCCTTGCTTGCCATTGCTCCTGCCCTCCCCCAGCATGCGGTGGACATGGGCCAGGCTGGGTGCCCCCCGGTCCCCCTTGGTGGGGATGCTGCTGCAGACGTCCCCAAGGCAGTGGGTGGGCTGGATTGGCACAGGTATGAGGGGGACACTGCCCATCAGCTGGCCCTGAGAGCAGGCTGGGTCCTTTGCGGGCACCATGTCACCCTGCCCAGGGCACACGGGGGTATGGCTGGTCACCCAGAGCTGAGAGCAGAGGCCACGGGGTGCCTGGGGTGCCCACCCTGCCTCAGGAGCAGGGTAGCAAAGCAGGCCAGGAGCTGCCCCTCTGCGGGCGCGTGGTCCAGCCAGCAGACCCTGGCCAAGGCACCCTGGCAGTGGGGTCAGGGCCCAGCCCCTACACCCCTGCTCCATCCTCTGCAGCAGGCTAGCAGCCATGGTGGTCCACAGCTTTCCTGGGGGGCAGAGGGGCCAAGCCCCGGCCACCTTGTTCCCCCACTGCTCCGGCAAGTGCCAGGGCTATAGCCAGAGAGAGAAGGCACCACGGCTGCCCCGGGGCACTTGGGTGGAGAGCGGAGGGCCCCATCCCCTGCAGCAGCAGGGGTTCAGCAGGGATGGGCTTGGTGGGGACGGAGGGCAGGGGGGCACCCAGCAGTGCCACATCCCTGCTCCGGGGATGGTGGGGCCAGCCAGTGCCCAGTGGGGGGGCCCCGTTGCGGCGGGAGGGGACGGGGGGCACCGTCACGCTGTCAGGTTATGGGCAGACTTGGAGGCGCCCTGTGCCCTCTGGATGACAGCCGGGCACTTCTCCCGCCGCAGCAGCTTGTTGTTCTCAAAGAAGCCCTCGTTGCGGGGTACCCCGTGGGAGCCGTCGGGGAAGGTCAGGAGACCTGGGGAGGGGAGGGAAGGGCTGGGAGTGAAAGGGCAGGGAGCAGCACCCACCAGGGCCGGGGCCGGGACTGGAGGGACAGAGCAGGAGATGCTGGATGGGGCCGTGCTGAGCTGGGGCCGCACAGGGCTGTGGCTACCTGCACCATGCTGCCGGCCACTCACCGAAGCCATACACTCGCCCGCCTTTGAACTCGCCCTCAAAGGTCATGTTGTCGCAGCGGGTGAAGATGCCGACGCCGTTGAACTTGCCCTGCACAAACTCCCCCTCGTACCTGCACGGGAGGAGCTCCTGAGGCAGCAGCTCCCTGCGGCAAGTGGGGATGCCCGGGGGGAGTGTAAGCAGGGGTGCCACGCTCACCTGGAGCCATCAGAGAAGGTGAGAACACCGCAGCCGTGGAAGAGACCGTTCTCGAAGTGCCCCACGTAAGCTGTGCCGTCGGCAAATGTCAGCTGCCCGATGCCGTGCCTGCGACCTAGGCAAGGGCAGAAATGGGCAGCACTGGACGGACAGAGGCAGGGACTGTCCCGGCGTGGTGCTGGGCAGGGGTGCAGGGGCTGCTCGACCCCCCGTGCAGGCAGCGGCAGCATCCCCTCCCACCCCGTCTCACCTTCCTTCCACTCGCCACGGTACTCCTCCCCGTTGGAGTAGGTGAAGGAGCCTTTGGTGAGGGTCATGGCGACAGCCTCCGGCACCACAGGGCAAGAGCTGGCAGGGAGAAGCGCGGAGGGAGGCTGCTGGGCGGGGAGAGCAGCCCGGCTCGCCCAGAACCCCCACATCCCCTTGGCTTGCGGAGAGGCACTCGTCTGCCCTGGGGACAGCTCTGCTGGGGCACACTGCAGATGAGGATGTGACCCCAGGAGCACGGCCACCCTGCCCTGCCTCTGAAACCCCAGCCGCCAGGTTCGGGTTGCTGCCCGCCCCACTGCAGGGCTCAGGGCGATGTGAACCCATGGGGGTCACAGCCCCATGAAACGTGAGCGAGCGGCAGGAAAAGGAGTGTGGCAGGAGCTGGCTGCCTCTGGCACAGCTCCCTGGCAGGACCCGAGGGGTCCTGCACCACGGCAGGCTCAGGCCACGGGCCGCCCTCAACTCTGCTGGGGCAGTCCCATGAAGACACAGGCATTTTGGAGGGGAGACGCTTGCCGGGTTGTGCTTGCTGCTGGCTCTTCAGGGGAGGGAGCAGAGAGCTTGTGGGGCTTCCAGCTCCAGATTCAAGGATGGGCAGACCTGGCTCACTCCCCGGGGATGGAGTGGCCGCTCCTCCTCAGAGGGACAGGCAGAGAGCGGACCCTGGGGCTCCAGGGCCTTGCTCGGCTACCGAGGGTTTGCAAACCTGCCTGCTGACAGCAAGCGTCCCCCAGAGCCCTGCACACCCCCAGAAGCCACTGCCACCCAGCACAGACCTCCCCAGCACACAGGGAAGGCACCAGCATGGAGACAGCCCCACAGGTGGGCTGGGCGCTGCCTCTCCAGCTGCTCCCGCTGCATCTCAGGCAGTGCCTGCCACAGGAAGGGGCTCCCCGCTTCCAAAGGGGGTATCCCTGCTCACACCGGGCTGCGCGTCCCTGGAGAGATGGGTGCTGAGCCACGCTAACCAGCCGGAGGCCTCGCCCGGGAGCACAGCAAGGGCTTTGTGTCCAGAGGAGAAATGGCCCCCAGCCAAGCCGAGCAGCGACTGAACAGTGCTCTCTGCTGACGGCAGAGACCAGGAGCTCAGCGCCAGCTCCCCAGCCTGCAGCCTGCCCAGCACCTCTGGGGAGGCCTCCCGCAGTGCCAGGAGGAAGGAGAGGGTGCCGCCGGCGGCTGTTAATGCCGGCTGCAGGGGCGGGCTCCTTCCACCAGCATGGCCTGTGCCTGGACCTGCAACTTCATTTGCCCTGCGAGCGACCCAGCCTGCCCAGCAGCTGGATGTCCCCCGACTGGCACCCACCCCCACCACAGCCCTGCAGGCGCAGCGCCCGCAGCAAGCAGGGGCGATGCATGCAGCGCAGCCGGAGCCGGGCACCCCTTCCAGCTCTAAGCCCGCGACCTGCCCAGGCCACACACCCACGGGCTGGAGCCACGCACGGGGGCGAGGGGTGCGCGACCCTGCTGGGCCACACGCCCCTGGGCAATGCGCGCACACCCTGCCCGTGCCACGTACCCACGGGGGGGCACATGCACACCCCACCCGGGCAGTGTGCCCAGAGGTGGCGATTGCACCCGTGGCTGATGCGTGCACACCCCGCTGTATCGATGCCCCACCGCCTCCATGCGCCCACGGCTGATGCACACACGGGCGATGCATGCACGCCCCACGGGGTCCATGCACCCACAGCGGACGCATGCAGGCCCCACCGGCTCCATGCACCCACGGGCGAGGCACGCCCGCCCGCCCCACCGGGTCCGTGCACCCACGGGCGGTGGACGCCCGCCCCACCGGGACACGCGTGGCGATGCCCGCAGGCCCGGTGCCTGCCCGGGGGCGGTGCGGGCGGGCCGGGCGGCGCAGGGACCCGCGGCCCGCGCTCACCTC
>JAVKLA010000093.1:26288457-26298827 GCA_034782735.1 Sagittarius serpentarius | reverse complement strand
GCGGCGGCGCAGGCCCAGGCGCAGGCCCAGGCGGCGGCGGCGCAGCGGGAGCGTAACGACTTCCCCGAGGACCCCGAGTTCGCCGAGGTGGTGCGGCGGGCCGAGCTGGCCAGCGAGCGCGGCATCTTCCCCGAGCGCATCTCGCAGGGCTCCAGCGGCAGCTACTTCGTCAAGGACCCGCAGGGGGTGAGCCGGCCCCGGCCCCGCGTGCCCGCCCCGGGGGTGGCCGACCGCTCCCCGGGACCCCCGGCGACTGCGGGCTGAGCGGCGCTGGCCGGAAGGCGGGCGCTCCCGGGGGAGCGGGTGCTGCTGGCCCGGGGGAGACCGGCCTTGGGGGGGCTGGTAGGGGCAGCTGAAGCCGCCCTGGGCTTCCCCGGGGAGAGGTGCAGTGGGACCAGCGGCAAGAGCGGGGGGCAGCTGTGTCCAAGTGCTGCTTCAGCCTCGTCTGTGGCTCTTGTGCCCAAAGAGGAAGGGTCACCCTCCCCCCTCCAGGCCTGTGCATCAGCATCTCCTGACCACGGTGACTCCAGCCCTCGGGCTGCGACTCTGAGAGCTGAGCTGGGTTTTGGCCTGTGAGACTGGAGTGAGATGTCTCCTCTGTGGCTGTGCGGTCGATATAATCGAGGCAAAGTCCTCGACAAGTAGCTGGTCCCCTGTAGATCTGGTTAGCTGCGTGGCAGCCATCTCCACACCGCTGACTGGATGTGCGCACAGCACGGGGTGGCTCGTCTTGTGACCTGCAGCGCCCAGCCCAATTACTCGAGCCGTTGCTGCTTCCCATGACTCCCTCGCCACATGTGCGCCAGGATGCTTCCTGAGAAGCAGGACTGGGCTCACCGGTTGCTGGTGTGCCCTACTTTTCCGCCCCAGGTGGAGCCTGCCTCTGGGAGCTGTGGCAGGCAGGTCCCAGCTGAGCTGGCGGGCTGTGGGGCAATACATGCTTCCTTCTGCTCCCTCCCGTTGCCTAATACAAGATGTGGTGTTGCTGGGGTGGGTGGCTGGACGAGCTGCCTGGGGGTGGCAGAGCAGAGGCTGCCTGGCCATGGGAGACCTGAGATCAGTGAGGGCTGGTGGAGGATGTGTGCAAGGAGCCAAAGTCTGTGTACTCCTGGCCACGTCGCCTGGCAGGTCCCCTGGCCTGCTCAGCTGTCAGCAAATGTAGTATGTGTTTGGTTTTTGTGGCTGCTGCCCAGGATTACCAAAACCTCCCCACTGCTGGCACAAGAGGTAGCACAGTGCGCTGCTGTGGTGGGCAGGTTAGGGCAGAGGGTGAGGGCATCAGGGCAAAACCTTTTCTCTTGTGTCTGCTTCCCTCTGGGCTGTCGGAGGCTGAGCTGTCCTAGCTGGGATGTGCTTCCCCAGTGGCTGCAGTTACCCCGAGTGCTGGCTGCACCTCTGGGCTGGCCTGGCTCTCTCTGCCCTGCTGCTGGTGCCAGGCAGACCTGTTTTCCCTGCCAGTGCTGCTCCTGGAACGGGTCTGTCTGGAAGGGGATGCTGTGCTGCCAGGCCTCTGGCCTCCGCTGCTGCACTATCCCTGCCCATCTGGGCCTCACTCTACTGGACTGGCTCCATGGAGCACAGGGCACCGTGCTGCTAGAGCTCCCGACAAGCCTCTTGCAGGCTCAAGTCCAAGCACATGTTGGCAGTTGTGTGCCTTCACGTGGGGCTGATGGGGGGATTGCCTTCCTCCCTGCTCAGGGGAAGAGGTTCCTCTGGGGATGGCTGAAGTGCTCCTGTTCCCTCAAACACTTCCTCTCCCTCTTCCTGGCAGACAAAACCTTGCCTCCGCCTGCCCTGGGTTGGCTTCTGGCCCCTGGCAGATTGTGCTGGGGTTCTGCACTGAGATGTTGGGACACAAGTCCCACTTCCACATTGTGACGGGAGCTCAGCTTGGGGAAGTGCCACCCACTCAAGCTGGGGCTGGTGCCAGCCATGGGGAGGGGGGCTGGTTGTGCGTGCTGCTGAGTCACCCCAGAGGAGGGGCTGCCAGCCTGGAGCTGCTGCGCAGCCCCCCCAGGGATGCTTGGCCCACGGGGGCAGATGGCCTTGCTCCTACCTCGGCTCTTGTCTCAGCTGCGTGGCTTGGCAGTGCTGGCTTAGTGATGGTGCAGTGCCTGGTGCAAGGCTTCGGTGCCCTCTGCAGCAGTGGGGTACCTGCGCTGCTGTTGGGTCGATGTGTGTGAGGTTGGATTGAGGGGCTGGGGGTGCTGCTGGTACCAGCTGGTGGCCAGTTTGGAGCTGCCTGTGCCCTCTTGCCCACTGCTGTCTCTAGCCAGGCCTCCCAGCACAGAGCCCTGGGCTCCTCAGGGATCCCCCAGCTGTGCTCGGCTGTTCTGGTCCCATTTCCTCTGGTCAGTTTTGGATCAGCTTTGTGCGATGGGTTTTGGAGTCAGGGCGGGGATCGCTGTCCCCCTGCCTCTCTTATGTGGATGTAATGAGCAGTGGTGAGCTATAGCTCTCCCTAGCCGTCCAAAGGTCCCTGCAGTGTTTACCAGGGGACAGCATCATCACTGGTGTCTTTTGGGACAAGGAGGGTTGTTTCCAGGTGCGTGAGCTGGGTATGAAGGTCTTCGGATAGCACCCTGCTCTCATGGGACAGGGCACTGGCTGGGGAAGGGTCCCTCCCAGTTCCTGCCTGCCTCCCTCCTGGGAGCTGCGGGGTCTGCCTGGTCCCGGGGGCTAGTTCTTGCCCTGGTGAGGGACTGTTCTGAGGCCATTTTTGAGTGTCCACACTGCAGGCTGGCTTAGGGGGGGTGGGGGGGTGTCCCGATTCTGCCAAGTGCCTTGTGTCAGCCCTCTTCTCTCCCGCTTACAGAAAATCATTGGCGTCTTCAAGCCCAAGAACGAGGAGCCATATGGACAGCTGAACCCCAAGTGGACCAAGTGGCTGCAGAAGTTGTGCTGCCCGTGTTGCTTTGGGAGAGACTGCCTCGTCCTCAACCAGGGCTACCTGTCGGAGGCGGGTGCCAGCCTGGTAGACCAGAAACTGGAACTCAACATTGTTCCCCGCACGAAGGTGAGGGGGCAGCAGCTGGAATTTTGTCCCAGGGAGGCTTTCATGTGCTTCTGCACAGCTCTGCTTGCACTTTGTCTTGTGGCACTGCTGACCTCGGAGATGTCGTGTTGAGAGCTCTGGACCAGGACTGCTCCTGCTCAAGCTGTAGGGATCCTTGTGCTGGGCAGAGCCATGGGAAACGCTAAGTCTTGTTTTTATCAACCAGTCCTATGACAATGGCCAGGTGTCCCTGCTGACATCTGCGCTCCTGTTCCCCCAGGTGGTGTATCTGGCCAGCGAGACCTTTAACTACAGTGCCATCGACAGGGTGAAGTCCCGAGGAAAGAGGCTGGCCCTGGAGAAGGTGCCGAAAGTCGGCCAGCGCTTCAACCGCATTGGTCTGCCTCCCAAGGTAGGGCTGCCAGCCTCCACGCCTGCCTGTTGCTGCTTCTCTGTCCTCTGTGGCCTCCTGTAATGCAGCTTCTCCTTGCTTTAGGTGGGCTCCTTCCAGCTCTTTGTGGAAGGCTATAAGGATGCTGACTACTGGCTGCGGCGCTTTGAAGCTGAGCCGCTCCCAGAGAACACCAACCGGCAGCTGCTGCTGCAGTTTGAGCGGCTGGTGGTGCTGGACTACATCATCAGGAACACAGGTAGGGCCAGCCGCCTGGCATGGGATGCTGCCTGCTCCTGCAGGTCCTGTCAGCTGGAGAAAGGGGAGGGGGGCAGGGGCTTGGCATCACTTCCCAGCACCCAAAACTCCCCTCAACACCACTTGGTGGCAGCTGCATCTGGGTAGAGTGCAAATGCTGTGGCTGCCCACCACCATGGCCATGCTATGGCTGCTGGCCTGTGTTCTGGGAGATCTGGATCCATCACAGTACTGGGGTGAAAGTTTGTCAGCTGCGAGGATCCAGGGACATCTGGAGGTCGAGCACCTGACTGTGCCCCTATATCCCCTCTCACGCAGGGCTTCCGAGTTCCTGCCAGGCTGGAAGGGGTCTGGGGCAGCACTCTGGGGCTTGCAGGCTTGACCCTGTGAGCTAGAGATATGTGGACCTCCCCAGTCTCTCAGGGCTGGTTCTGTAGGGGTTTCTGTGGCTTCCCAGGCCTGCAGCAAGCTCAAGGGCTCTGGGGTAGAGTTTGGGCCTAAAACTGGTCTGTCTCACTTCTGCGTCAGAGGAGTAGTAAACTGCCTGGCGTGGTGCAGGCAGGCCCTGGTGCTGACACAGCTGGTTTTATCTCCCTGCAGATCGGGGCAATGACAACTGGCTCATCAAGTACGACTGTCCCCTGGACAGCGCGGGCGTGCGGGTGAGTGGCTCTTCCCGGGCAGGGGCTCTGCGGGGGGCTCTGCTCCTGCAAGCTGCCTGCCTGGCCGGCGGGCCAGGAGTTTCCCAGCTGGCTTGGGTTTCTGAGCGTGTGGAGACCTGATCTTGTCTCCTAGGCCTTTCATTGCCCTCTGCATCGGTGGTTTGTGGCCTAGTGGGACTTTGTGAGGATGCAGCTGGGCCCTGTGGGGGAAACTGGTATTGCTGGACATGTGCATCCTCAGGGTGAGGCCTGGGAGGGGTAGCAGCTTTGTCCGCCTCCCACCCAAAGCAGACTGTGTTTCCCTGTGGGCAAGGAACAATGCTACGGGCGAGAGGCTGCTGTGTCCCTGTGGTAGCCAGGGCAAAGATCCTGGCAGCGGGGATGCAGGGACTGGGAGAGGGACTGTTCCTGCTGAGGAGCCTCCTTGTGACATGCTCTGCTTTCTTCCAGGACAGCGACTGGGTGGTGGTGAAGGAGCCCGTCATCAAGCTGGCTGCTATAGACAATGGTTTGGCCTTTCCCTTGAAACACCCGGACTCCTGGAGAGCATGTGAGTCCCTCAGGCTGTGCCAGGGCACCCTGGCAAGCCATACAACTCTGTGATTGGGCATCCTTCTCAAGGGCTGGTGAGGAGAGGGCTAGGGCTGTCCCACTGCAAACCTTCTGGGTTCATGGGCAGCTCTGCCTCAGCAGAGGCTGTAGAAAGCGGGTGCTGGACCCCGTGTCCCAGACACAGATGATCGGGCACCCAGGGGCATGCGGCACCATCCTTTGCCTTTCCCAGCTCTAATGTTCCTGCTTCCTCCCACAGATCCATTCTACTGGGCATGGCTGCCCCAGGCCAAAATCCCCTTTTCACAGGAGATCAAGGACCTGATTCTTCCCAAGATTTCGGACCCCAACTTTGTCAAGGACCTGGAGGAAGACCTGTATGAGCTCTTCAAGGTGAGCTGGGCGAGTGGGTGAGGATGGCCTGGGAGGAAGAAAAGCGGGGGTGGTGTTGAGAGCTCCCTGTCAAGGCTGCAGGGGACAGAAAGGTGGCCAAGCTCCTGACGGCGTTTCTGGGCTGAGACATAGCAGGGTTATCCCTTTGCCAGGAGCTGAAGATTCAGTGTGGGGAGAAGCAGGAAACCCGTGTGACAGGAGGAGAGAGGCTTGCCTGGGGAATAGGCATCTCTTGCACGGTATTGGGCAGTGGGTGGATCCCACTGTGTTCTCTGCTCTCTCTCTTGCAGAAAGACCCTGGCTTTGACAGGGGACAGTTTCACAAGCAGATTGCTGTCATGAGAGGCCAGGTAAGCTGTGTGTCGGGAAGGCAGATGGGTGAGGCATGGAGCCTTGTCCTGCCTGTGTGGCCAAGAAGGGTGCTGGGGTGGATGCGCTCTGTTGCTGCAGCGTGGCAGCTCAGGCATTGCTCTGTTGTGCCGTACAGATCCTGAACCTGACTCAGGCGCTGAAAGATGGGAAGAGCCCCCTGCACCTGGTTCAGATGCCACCTGTGATTGTGGAAACGGCGCGTTCCCACCAGCGCACCGCCAGCGAGTCCTACACGCAGAGCTTCCAGAGCCGGAAGCCTTTCTTCTCATGGTGGTAGCTGTGGGAGCCGTGGGCAGGGCTTGGCCGCCTCGGACTAGCAGTGCGAGAGGAGCCGGGCCACTGCTGGCTCCTATAGACGGGACTCGACCTTCTGGGTAGAGCAAGCAGGTGTGGCTGGAGGAACCTGCAGCTGAACTGGAGGAGCCAGGCAGGTTGGGCACGATCCCTCCCCAGCTCCGTCGGAGCTCGGTGCCCTGCCTTGGGGCAGAGTCTGGGGGAGGTGTGGGAATCTGCTGGGAGCCGTGGCGTGGCTGGGACCTTGCCCCTGCCTCCCTTCCTCAGCCTGCATGCGGTTCTGAGCACCCCTGCTTGGGGGTGGGATGAGCAGGCTGCCCGGGCCAGGATCCGTCCAGCCCTTTACACCAGCCACTGGCCCTTTTCTTCACCGCTGTGCCGGCTACCAGGCCGGGAAGGCCTGTAGTGGGTTATACCCCCTCCCTTTCCCCGAGGGTGTGCTGTACTCCTCTACTGTCCCTCCTCTGCCCCAACCCCGTGCACGCTGCTTTCCTCAGGGGGAGTTCCTGCTGCCCACTGGCGCAGCGGGGACCGCAATGAACGGCTGTTCTCTGGCTGGGGGCTTGAGGAGGGGACATACGAGGGACAACTCACAGGGCTGGCTTGGGTGCAGTTAGACACTAAGGGGAAAGAGGTGCTGGCTTGTCCTTGTGAGGAGCAGGTGGCTCTGGGAGGGGCTGTAGCTTAGTGACCCTGCCCTCCCCTGCTGTGGGAGCCCCCTCCAGCTGGAGAGGGCTTTGGGTCAGTGCGAGCATCCTCTCCCCCTCTGCTGCCCCAGTCCATCCCTCCTGCCAGGTTTCCATAGCTGCTCTTGCTTGGCTTTTGCCCCTGCTCCTAGCAAGCTGCCTGGCTGCTGTGCAGCCAGCATGGTGCCAGCCTTGTCTGTGCCTAGGGCCCCCTCGAGGGGCAGGGGGCTGCCGGGGAAGGGCTGGAGGGGATCTTCTGCTGCATGGGTGGGAGGTGTGATGGGAGCACGGTGGGGGGCCAGCATGGGCTCCTGGCTGCCCTGGTGCTGACAATCCCGCAGGCCTGCTGTGGGTGGGTGAGGCAGCAAGCCCCTTTCCCCCCAGAACAGAAGCTGCTGAGCTTGTGTTGTATAAAACGGTATGAGGGCTGCTGCCTGCATCTGCTTGCCTTGGGCTGCAGCTTCTCCTGCTGCTGGGGGGAAGCCGGTGTTGGGTCTTGCTGTCCTGTTAACCCATCTTTGGGGGGGTGGAGGGGGAATGAAGGCAGGTTGGGGCTCTGCTGCTTGAACCTGGGAGGGGAGAGCAGCTCCCTTGTCTCCCGCGCAGGGAGGGGGCTTGCCACTGGCTGTGCAAGCACAGGGTGGGCAGCAGTGAGACCCCGGCTCCCCAGCCAGGCCCAGCTGCATCTCTGACTGACCCAAAAATGTATTGTTCTAATGCACTGTAGAAATGTATGTAATGTATTTAAACCATGCAACCGTCTGAATAACAGAGCTGCGGTTCAGCCGGTCGCCTCCGTGTCTCTGCAGCACCCTAGAGCAGGTTGGGGCTCTCCCCCTTGCACCGCGTCCAGTACAACAGCCTGGACCAAGGTCCGGCTGCCCTGGGGGAAGGGCAGGGGTTAGCAGGACACGGCCGGAGCCTCACGCAGCCACCCACTGTCCACCTTTTATTAACCGTTACACTCTGTCCAGTACAATTTGTCTCCTCAGAGAGCCCGGCTGTCCCAGCGCCCGCTGCCTGGCAGCCCTGCTCCTCTACCGCCTGGCCCCTCAGCGCTGCTACGTGGACCCCGAGGGTACCTCTGCCCCGCGGCCGCCCGCCGGCTCCCTCTCTGCGAGCCTGCGGGGGAGAGGTGTGTGTTAGCGGCGCAGTGGGGCGCGGCCCGGCCGCGCTTCCTCGGTTTCCCCCGCCGCCCCGGCCCGCACCTACCGCAGGCGGCGAAGCGCCGCAGCGCCGCCATCCCGCCGCCGGGCTGGGCCGGCCGCCGCCCGCGCCGCCGCGGAGGGCCTGAGGCGGGGGCGGGCCGCAGCTCCCCCGCGGCTCCCGCCCTCCTGCCATTTTGTGGCCGGGGCAGGCACAGGCCGGGAGCGCTCGTTTCTTTTCCCTTTTTTCTCTTCTGCGGCTGAAAAATAAATATCCGTGGCCTCTTTTTTTTTTTTTTCTTTTTGGTGGAAACACGGGTCGTTGCATGTACCGAAAGCCCCCAGGTTCGTCTCTCGTCCAGCACCCGTATGAGTGAAGTGCATGGCGGCTGCTGGCAGGGAATGGCCTCTTCCTCAGGGCCTTCCTCCCCACAGCCTTCCCTGGGCTGGGGGCTGCTCCTGGCCTGGCCAGCACTGGGCTCTCCTCAGGGTTTCACTAGTGCGGCGTTTTTATGTGAATCATGTTGGTTGCTCCTGCCACGAAAGGCTGCATCGTCTCCTGCCTCATCAGCCCTGTAGATAAGCCCAGCTCTCGTTTACGATAACATTCCTTCTGACTTATTTTCCTGTTCCACAGATATTTGAGTTTATTTCAGCCCTGAGTCTTTTAAGTCTTTTACACATTTGTGCGAGGAAAATACCCAACACCCCAGAAATAAACGGAAGCATATTTGTTCTGTAGAAAGCCTTGTGCCACACCATTTTGGTTTGAAATAAAAGTGTGAAGCATGCTTAATAGAGCTACTGCTCCTTCCACCAGACAGAGACGGGAGGAGAACTGGGCAACAGGATTGTGTTAAATCTTAACGGACAAAGTTATTCTTACATCTTTACTATGAGTACATATGAATATTTTCCATTTTACAGCAGGAAATCTTGGCATAAAAATTGCTTACCTTCTGTCACATGGAGACTAAATGACAGACTTAAGATTTCAGTTCATGCATGACCAAATAACACATGTGGTGCATGTGGCGCATGTGGCTGCCCACCTCCAATTTATGAAAAGAGGATTTGTCCTATTTAATAGATATTAATTATAAAGAAATATAAGTAAAAAGAATCATATTTTTTACTCATATCATATACTTTTACAGAGATATGCTCAAATCTCAAAGCGGATAGCTAAAGTTAAAGAGGTGCTGATGACAAGACTGTCACAGTCTGTAATCGCAGTGGCCTCTAAAGAGTGAAGACATGCTCTTGCCACATACTTCAATACTGAATTACTTATGGATTGCATATAGTGAGAGTAGGAAAATCTTTCATTTTGATAAACATATTCTTTGCACAGGCAAAGGAGGGGAGTGTGGCAATACAGCTACTTAATCTTTGTCTTTGAATATCTAGGGATGGGACTATGGCATCAGCAGGAATTGGCAGAACAGCAGAGAAGACAGAACTACCAAAATAATTTTCATCTCTGCCTCTAAGAGGTGGCTGGAACCTCCTCTGATGTTGAACATCTAAGAAAGGTCCTCTTTTCCTGGTTTCAGCTGGGATAGAGTTAATTGTCTTCCAAGTAGCTAGTATAGTGCTATGTTTCGGGTATGAGAAGAATGTTGATAACACCCTGATGTTTTCAGTTGTTGCTAAGTCATGTTTAGACTAAGTCAAGGACTTTTCAGCTTCTCACGCCCAGCCACCAAGAAGGCTGGAGGGACACAGGAAAGTTGGGAGGGGAGACAGCCAGGACAGCTGACCCACACTGGCCAAAGGGGTATTCCATACCATGGGATGTCATGCCCAGTATATAAACTTGGGGGAGTTGACCAGAGGAGGAGCATTGCTTGGGCATCAGTCGGCAAGGGGTGAGCAATTGCATTGTGCACCACTTGTTTTGTGTATTCCAATCCTTTTATTTTGTCACTTTATTGTTATTATTGTCATTGTTAGTTTCTTCCTTCCTGTTCTATTAAACTGTTCTTATCTCAACCCACGAGCTTTACCTTTTTTTTTTCTGATTCTCTCCCCCATCCCACTGGGTGCAGGAGGAAGTGAGTGAGCGGCTGCGTGGTGCTGAGTTGCTGGCTGGGGTTAAACCATGACACCTTTGTGGATGGTTTCCCTAGGAATATCCAGTCTATCCCAGTACGTCACTTTTACTGATACTTTTGGGTTTTTTTCTGATGTTTAGATTGAATCTTTCCTGTGGTATGTTTTTACTCTTGCTCCATGCCCACCTTGGGCCTGGTGAATGCTTTACTAGTTTCCTTTTTATCACCTTCTTTGCAGCAGCCTTTTATCTATTAGAAGACAGCATGTCCTCCTCCATGTTCTCTTTTCTAGAGAATCTCTATAGATTCTCATACATCCTACAGTCCCTGCTCTGGCAGCACATCTTGAGAGTGTTCAGCCCAGGAAGTATTCCTGTAAAAAGTACAATCCCCTTCAGACGTAGAGCTGAGGGACTTTGCACACCCCTGTGCACACCTTTTCTGTGGCTCGATCAGCTGGTATGTTTGCTAGTCTGTGTGTCAGCAGCTGACCGTGTTCTTTCCCTTCCCTTCCCTTCCCTTCCCTTCCCTTCCCTTCCCTTCCCTTCCCTTCCCTTCCCTTCCC
>JAVKLA010000093.1:26273163-26288357 GCA_034782735.1 Sagittarius serpentarius | reverse complement strand
AGGCCCCGCGCGGGGAGGACCGTTAGGCGCCAGAGGTTTGGCAGCGGCCGGGGGAGGAAGTGGCTGCCGGGGCCCTGAGGCCCGCCCGAGCCGCGCCGGAGCAGGCAGGGCCCCGCCATGGCCCGCACGGCTCCCCCGGCAGTGCCGCCGCCCCCGGGGCCGCTGGCCCGCGGCTCCCTCAGCCTCCACCGCGCCTACCTACGGAGCCCGCTGGGCCTGCTGCGCCTGGGGCAGCTGGCGCTGGGCGCTGCCTTCTGGGTGACGGTGGCGGCTCACAAGTACGAGGGGGCGGCCCACTTCGCCCTCTTCGCCGCCGTCCTGGTCTGGCTCCTCACCCTGGCCCTCTTCGGGCTGAGCCTGCTGGGGCGCTGGGCGCTGGTGCCCTGGCTGGGCTCCCGCTGGCTCCTCACCAACCTGGTGCACGACCTGGCGTTGGGCGTGGGGCTCTACGCGGCCGCCACCGGCATCATGGGCTACAAGGCCGGGCGGAAAAGCTATTGCAACCTGCCGGGCTACAGCCAGCGCTGCCTGTACGGCGCCTACCTGAGCGCCTCCGTCTGCGGGGGCATCGCCGCCTGCCTGTACCTCTTCTCTGGGCTCTACTGCCTGTCGCGGCGCTGCCGGGACCAGCGCGACATCATCTGAGACGCCGCGGCGCTCGGCTCCCCTCCTCCTCACCTGCGGACGGAGCGCAGCCCCCCTTTGGGACACAGTGACCCTGCCGCCCCATCCCCTCCCGGCTGACTGCACCGCGCTTCCTCCGGAGACTCCTGCGCAGACGGATGGACAGACAGAGGCCTTCCCCGAGCACGGCTTCCCCTGCACCCCGCCGAGACAGCGAGGACACCCAGCTGCTGCACCAGCCCCTCTTCCGCCCCCGGACAGATGTAGGCTATTGCAAGTGGACGGACTCAAGCGGAGAGCCCCTAAGAAGGACCCCAATTTCTGGGAGCCCCACAGGGCCCCTGCCCCACTCCCCTGCCCCCGGCCTTGCAGATGCTGCGTGCTCAGGTGGGTGCCAACCTGTCCCCAGGGCAGAGAGGGACTGGCCTGGGGGAGCTGAGGAGGCAGCAGTGGTGCATAGTGGGGTTGGGTGGGCATAACCCCCCTGCCCCGATCCGCTGGCAGCCCCCTCCTGCCTTTCCCAACTGCGCGGCGCCTCCACAATTCCCTAACGGAGGCTCTGATCTCGGCTTCCCCAGCCCGGGCCCCTCCTCCTGTCTGGCCTGAACACGTCCACCGTCTTGCCGGAGCCCCGAGGGGCTCAGGCCCTCCCTGCCCTGGCAGTGTAGAGACACCCAGGTTCCGCACAGCCTGACCTGGCGTCACCCCAGCCCCCCGGACACGCTGTCCTGTTTGAGGGCTGAGCCCATGCAGGGCAGCAAGGCTTCCAACGCTGCGGGGTGAGGGGAGGGGCGAGTGGGTCCATAGCCTGGTCCTGTGACACAGGGCAGGGGGTAAATTCTTCCAGCCTTGGGGTTCATACTGCCCCGGGATGGAGCGAGGTGCCCCTGGGGTTGAAGGGAGTGGGGCACCGAGTTGTTCTCTCCCCCTGCCCTCCTGCAGCAAGGATCATGGCTCTGAGTCACCCGGAGCTACTGAGCCTGCCCTGGGTCCTGGCTGCTCCGACAGGGACAGGCACAGCCTCACTGGCGGTGCTGGAGACTGGCCCGCAGCCCTGCCTGGCTCTGCGGCGCTTGGTTTATCATCCTGGAAAACTCTCATCTTGGAACTCTCTGGCTCCATCTCAGGGCCCTGCGCTGCGAGCATGGCGAGGCGGAGGGGAAGGGTGAGCATGCAGCATGGCGGTGCTGGGCTGTCGCTGGCACTGTGGCTGCAGGGGAGCTGGGGCCAGACGTTATGGGGACACAGCCTGTCTTGGGGAACAGGAGAAGAGGACGCCAGCAGCGGGGCCAGCCCAGCCCTGGATCAGCCTCCGCAGCCCGCTGGGTGCCAAGCCCCGAGGAGGCCATGTAGGGCCGACTGGAGCAATGGGTAGCCAGAAACTGGGAATTTTTGGAGAAGCACTGCACCGGGGCTGCTCTGCCTGAAGGCAGGTCCTCTCTGTTGCTCCCGGTGCGAGGGAGGATCTGCCCCAGTCTCTGTGTGGGCTCAGATTGGCGGGATGGGTGTCGCCAGCAGCTAGCCACAGGCTCTGGCTGTTGCCTGGAGTTCCCTGGTGCCTTTTTTTGGGGTGGAGAGCAGCAGCCATGATCCTCCTGGGGCTTGGAAGGGTCCGGGGTTGGAGCTGGGTCACCACTTCCATCATGAGGTGCTGTCCCAGCCGATCCCCCCTCGTGCTCAGGGACCCTGCCAGCCCCCGGGCCATCTACCCTTACCCTGGGCAGGATGTGCTGTCCCTACCCTGTGTCAGGGCTGGTCCCCGACACCGCCTGCCCCTGCCTGCTCCGATGCAGCCCCTGGCCCAGGCTGCCCGAGATGCCCAGGGGGGCTTCTGCCACCACAAGTGCCTTTCCCCAGCTTTCTGCAGCCCTGCCTGTCACGCTGGCTCTGTCCGCCTCCAGCCCCCTCTCCAGTGCCTATGGATTCGTCTTCCAAATAAAGCAATGTTGGCGCTCACCGGGTGTCTGGGCCTTTGTGCTGGGGCTGCGACCTGCTGGGGACGGGGTCTGAGCTGAGATCACACCTGGCTCTGTAGCCCTGAGCCCTGGGGCCTCCCTCCCTGGAGCCTCTGGCCATGGTCACAGCGTCCTGCTGTGCTCTGGGGTCACAGGCAGGCTCCCCAGTGCTGAGCCACCACTCCCGGTAGAGAGGCTTAAACCTCTACCCTTGGTGACAGGGGCTGTCCCCGGCCCCTCTGCCCCCTCCAGACCCAGGGCACAGCCTGGTGCTCGTATGGGTGCTGGGTGCGGGCACTTCCCGCTGCCCAAAGGTGCAGAGGGAGGCCAAGTCCCCTGGGGCTGTGTGGCTGCAGCGACGCGCTGGGGACAGGATGGAGCTGCATGCCTATGGGCTTCGTCACTCCGGGCTGAAAGGGCTCTCTGTCCTGGGGCCGGGGCACTGCTGGGCAGTCATGCCCATGCTGCTGGGCCCCCCAGAGAGCCAGGGGCAGGCTGGGGGCAGCCAGCATCTCCCAGAGCTGGCTCCGGTCCTGGGCCACACTCTCGGGATGGGGATCAGCTTTGGATCTCTACCCGCAGCTGGGGTGTCACCAGGCCCCCCAGCCCTCTGCCCGCAGGACGCATGCCCTGCTCACCGGAGGCTGCAGGTGGCTGGCAGCAGCGTTGAGTCCTGTGTTGCCCTTGTAGCCTGAGAGCTGCCATGGGTTTAACAAGGTTGCATGGAGTGTTATGGGATGGCATCCCCTCTTTTGGCATTGGATGCAGTCCAGGGTCTCCAGAGCACCCCTGGGAGCCAGCAGCCGTGCCCTACTGCAAGCACTTGGCAGGATGGCCTGTGGTGCCCGGGGTGGTGGGAGCAGGACCGCAGGCTGCTGTGCAGGGCAGCGCCAGTGCAGTCAGGGCTGGGTGGCTCTGGGGGCATGGAGGGGCAGCGAATGAGCTGCCAGCCACACTCAGGGGCCTGGGGGAAACTGCCCGCTCCCTCCCAGGGACCCCCAGTGCAGGGCGTGGAGAGGTGCCCCAGCACTGGGGACAAGCCCACAGTGCCCCGATACAGCTGGCAGCAGGCTGTGCCGAGACCCAGGCTGGGACTGAGCCCTGGACCAGGATTAGACCCGGATCAGGGTCGGACCCAGGCTGGGACTGAGCCCTGCACCAGGATTAGACCCGGATCAGGGTCGGACCCAGGCTGGGACTGAGCCCTGGACCAGGATTAGACTCGGATCAGGGTTGGACCCAGACTGGGACTGAACCCTGGATCAGGGTCAGACCAGGATCAGTGCCCAGCCCTGGGACTGGACCCAGACTGGGATTGAGTTTTAGGCCGGACCGGACCCAGATCGGGACCGGGCCGGGACCCAGATTAGCCCCAAGTCAGGGTTGAGTCCCGGACCTAGACCGGACCCACCGGGCCCGAGGCCCAGGCCCAGGCCCAGGCTCAGGCCGGACGCAGGATTCGGAGCACACCCACGGGCCCGAGCCCCGGCCCCGGCGCCGATGGGCCCCAGCGGCCTGGGCCGGGCGGGGCCGGGCTGGGCCGAACCTCCACCGCTTCCGGGGCCGAGGCCTCTTCCGCCCCTTCGCCCGCGCAGGGGCGGGGCTTCGGCCGGCGCTTTCTAGCCTGGCTCTTCTGATTGGCTGCGTGCCAGCGCTGCGGGTGAGGTCACGGCGCACCTGGTCCCTTCACGGAAGCGGTGTGTGTGCGTGCAGCGTAGGGCCGAGCTCGGCGGCGGCGGTCCCGGTCCCGGTCCCGGTCCCGGTCCCGGTCCCGGCCCCGCTGCCCCGGCCCGGCCCGGCCTGTCCCCGCTCCCCTGGTCCGGTCCGTCATGCAGGCGGCGGAGCGGGACGGGGCGGCAGGCGGCCCCGAAGGGGCGGCGGGGGGCGGTGAGGCTCTACCGGAGCCGCCGCCGCCCAAGGCCGCCGCCGCCGCTTTCGACTTGCTGGAGCTGGTACGGAGCTACCGGCGGCTGGAGCTCTACCTGGAGCCGCTGCAGGACGCCGCTGAGTGCGTCCGCTCCCTTCTCCGGTAGGTACGGGCTGCGCCGGGACCGAGACTGTCGCTGGGACCGAGACTGTCCCCGGGGCCGCACGTCCCTCACCCTCCCTCCTCTCCGCAGGTGGCAGCGGCCCGTGTGCTCCCTCCTCGTCTGCCTCGGCCTCAACTTCCTCCTGCTGACCCTCGGCCAAGGTGCGTGGGGGGGGACACAGGGCCGGTCCTCTCCCCCGACCCCCCCGGGCTGACGCTGTCCCGCCTCTTCCAGCCGCCTGGTACTCGGTGCTCGCCCTGTTGGTCCTGGTGCCGGCCCTGCTGGGCTACCTGCAGGAGACGTGCCGGGCTCGGCCGTCGGAGCCGGAGCTGGTGCGCAGGAGGTACCACAGCGTGCGCCGGGAGGACCTGCGCAGGGTGCAGCTCTCGCGGCAGGAGGCCATCGTCCAGGTCAAGAGCTTGTGAGTTTCTGGAGCCCCTCCCGGCTGTGGGGCTCCTGGGGCCTCTGCAACTGGGGAAGGCTTCTCTGTGGCTGTGGAGGGCCTGGGTTCGTGCCAGCGTGGCCACCATAAAGCATGTGAGTGTTGGGGAGCCAGGCTGTGTATTTGTGGGGCCTTTTCCTGACTGTGAGGTCTCATTCGCAGCCTGATCCAGCTGGAGGGATTCCTGAGCGGGCTGTGCTGCAGCTGCGAGGCAGTGTACCGTGTGCTGTACTGGGAGAACCCCACTGTCTCTTCGCAGTGAGTAGTACTGGGTCAGGCACTCTGCAGTGGGCTTGGCAGGGAGAGGGACCTGGCCAGGCCTGTGGAGCAGCGTTGTGTTTGGTACTTGGAGAAAGCAGGTGGAGGACCAGATGAAGGAAGGGGGCTTGTGCTGTGGTGTGAGTTGCTCTGTCTTGACTGAAGAGTCCTGTTGCTCCTTCCCAGGTTTTATGGGGCGCTGCTGGGCTCTGTCTGCATCCTTTACCTGCTGCCCCTCTGCTGGGTCCTGGCCATCCTCAACAGCACCCTCTTCCTGGGCAACACCCAGTTCTACCAAGGTAAGAGAACTCCCTGGAGGTGGCCTGTGTGGGATGGGTTGGGAGAAGGCCCTCTGAAGCCAGGGATCCTGCCCTGGACCTCTCCCAGCACCCTCATGTGAGCCCAGTGTCCTGTGTCAGGCTCTGCCATGGGACCTGAATGCCCTGCCGAGGGCAACTATGTCCTAGGGATGGTGCTCAGCAGCCCAGGTTGGGTGATGGGGTCCTGGGACTCTGCTGTGAGAGGTGAGAGTCTCTCCTGATGTGTGCCTTGGTCTGGGTGCTGTTTTCTGCTCTCCTCTGCTCTGTGACAAACCGGGGCCTGGCACCGCAGCCTGCGTGTGAGCATCGCCACTCCTCTTGGTCCCTGACCCTGCTCTGCAGGACTTGAAATACTCTTGGTGCCTGTGGCAATGTATGACGCAGGCTTGAAAACGTGCCGTCGGAGGGGAGAAGAGCTGGAGGCGCTCCCTGTTCTGTGGCACGTGCTGGAGGAGAGTTGGATGAGATCTGTGTGGCTGAACCATGACTCATCCCTGCTGTTCCCTATCCTGAGCTGGAACAGGTGGTGGGGAGTTCCTTGCTGCCCTAACCTTGATGTGTGAGCAGAGGAGAGCTCAGGGTACCTGAAGGGTGAAGGCTGTATGTGCCAGTGTCCTACCTTGAGCCTTGGAGATCGGCTCTTGCAGCCGGCTTTTTTGTGGTGGGGCTGGGAAGAGGGAAGTCTCACCTCGCCCCAGACGCGTTCCTCTCTTACTAGTGATAATGGAGCTAAAGGCCTCGATCGAGCAGTGTGTGGGCACCAAACCCCTCGAGAGCACTCCAGAGCCTACAGAACCCCTGCCAGCTGTTGTCCCCCCAGATCGGACCCCCACCCCCACCAGCACAGAGGTGAGATAGGGGCAGGGTTGGCAGTTGTGGTGTGGGAGCTGCAGGGTCAGCCCTTTTAGTCTGACTGTGCCTGTGTCCCTCTACCCACAAACTCCTTCCAGCTACCAGCTTTGCTGGAAGTCTGGGAGCCCCTCCTGAGTTATTGGGGGGCTGTGCTGGGGGGCTTGGCTCAGTCCTTTTGCCACATATAAGGATGCGGTCTGGGGAGGCAGGGACTTGCCTCGCCTTCTGGGACTCGTGTCTTCTCATGGGGCTGCCAGCAGCCTGGTCCTTGGTCCTGGAACCTGCTGCAGAAGTGTGGGCCCACCTTTGGACAGGGGTGGGGGTACCGCAGGACTAGCTCTGTGAATCTTCTGCAGGACCTTACCCCTGGCAGCGTGGAGGAGGCGGAGGAGGCAGAGCCTGATGAAGAGTTCAAAGATGCTATTGAGGTTTGAGGCTGGTGGGGGGGGGGTTGTGCCTGTAGGGCAGCTGAGGTGGGAAGGGGTGAGGGCCTTGGTGTGGGCAAGCTGGGTGCTCAGGGAGGGTGGCTGTGGGGCTGGGCTCCTCTGACTGCATCTGTACTGCCTCTCCTCTCTGTCCCATGCTGCGGGAAAAGGAGAACCAGCTGCTGGTCATGGTGAGTACTGCCATGCCAAGGTGTGCAAGAGGGGCATCTCCTCCCAGCTGGAGCTGGCAGCCTTTGCCTCATTTGCTGGTGGCTTGTGGCGATGCCAGGTGGAGCATCCTGCTTGTTGGGTGCTCATCTCTGGGGTGGGCTGCCCTGCAGCCCTCGGGTGCGCCCCCAGCCACCCTGCTGTGCTCAGCTGGCTCTGCTCTCTGCAGGAGGATGATGAGAGCTCTCAGTGCTCAGCAGACTTTGACCTCAGCCTCCCGGACAATGGTTTTATGAGCAAAAACGAGGTGATCCGCAGCAAGGTGTCACGCCTAACCGAGCGCCTGCGGAAGCGCTACCCCAGCAACAATTTCGGTAAGGCTAGAGCAGGTGCTGCTTGGGGGAGCTCAGCAAAGTGGGGTCTGTGCTGCTCCCAGTGGTCACCACTGAACTGGGAGTGGACTGAGTGGTGTGGTACCTGCTAAGACACCTCCAGTGACCCCGCTCCTTGGGGAGGATGTTCCCAGCCCTCCTAGGAAGGGCAAGGATGGGAAGGTGCAGAAATGTCGTTTGCAATCTGAACATTCACAACAACCGTGGGCGTTCCTGTGTCTCTCGTGGTCCCAGGCAGCAGAGCCCTGCCTGACCTCTGCTCTCTTTCTTCCAGGGAACTGCACGGGCTGTGCAGCCACCTTCTCTGTGCTCAAGAAGAGGGTGAGTCTTCAGCTTTTACCCCAGCTTGCTGTCTGCACCTGGGGCAGATGTATTGCATGTGTCTCGCTCACCCTGATTTTCTCTGGCGGCTCGGGTAGCTGGTCTCAGTCACAGCCTGGCAGCAGATGACCTCAACTAAGTGCTGGGTGTTGTCGCATGCCTAATGGTGCCACGGATCCCTTGTGCTATGGAGCCTTTGTCTATTTGCTCCTTTGGAAGCTGCCTCAGGCCAAAGCCGTGTGTGTCGGTGTAGGAGGCACCTGCTCTGTGCCCTGTTTTAGCTTATTTCCTGTGACCTGAGAGCTTTCCGGTGAAGCAAAGTGTGGGTCTGCTTGTCGGAGCTAGAGGAGCAAAGGCCACCCCTCTTGTCTTATCTGAGCGACTGTGCGTGATGCTTGGAGCACAGTCCCCTAGCCAGTTCTGGGAAGGATGTGTCTCTTGTTCCCTCCAGACTCACATTGCTGTCCTCCTACTGCCTCCCGTTCTCCAGACTCGTGGCCCCCTCCCCTTGCTCCTGGGTTAGTCTGATGTATGTCTGGGACTCTCTGGAGTTTGCATCCAGGGTTACAACATAGGAAGTGATATAGTGTCCTTAAACCTGGAGCCTGTGCTCCCCGTGCCTTTCTCAGGGTGGGCACAGGCTGCCTGTGATGTTAGAGCATACTTGAATGCAGATCCAGCGTTGGGCCTGGGCGGTTTGTCCAGGTGTTGTTGGTAGATGACCCCTCTGCTGTTGCTGTCGGGGCTGAGGCCTTGCACCCACTCCCCTTCAGCAGGGAATGCTGTCAGCAGTGCTCTGGCACTGGAGTTTGCCAGGGAGGGCTGGGAGTGGGCCCAGAGTAGTGTCTCACCTCCATCTCTCTCCGCAGCGGAGCTGCAGTAACTGTGGGAACAGCTTCTGCTCCAGGTGTTGTTCCTTCAAAGTCCCCAAGGCTGTGATGGGAGCCACGGGTGAGTGTAAAGGTGGAGGAGGGCAGAGCTCCCGCTCCCACCTGCGCTGTCTGCTGCAGGGATTTGCCCCAGCCCTGGTGGGGAGGGTAGATGGGACCTGCCCAGCGCAGCCTGGCTCGGGACAGAGTGGCGATGGGTTTGCAGCTCTCGGAGCAGCTCTGTGGCTGGGGTCCCTAGCCCATGGTGGGGAAGGGGAGCATCTCTGACACTTGCTTTCCTTTCCAGCCCCGGAGGCTCAGAGGGAGACGGTGTTCGTGTGTGCTCTGTGCAACCAGGTGCTCATCAAGTGACTGCAGCGGGCCCAGCCAGCTCCTGCGTCCTGTGCTGCCTGACACCCAGGACAGCGGGCACCCTTGGCGCCGGGAGCCTGGGCTGCTTGGTTCCCAGCGTGGTGTCACCCTGCCAGGGGACACTTGCGCTCGCTGCTCCTCCTGCCAGTGCCAGGCTGGGGGCAGACCAGCCCTCCTTGCCACGCAGTGTCTGCCGTACCAGCTGGGTCCCTGTGGCACGGAGCATTGCCTGCAGCTGTGCCCCCATCCCTGGGTGCTCCCTGGCACTCACTGTGTCTTGCCACGTACACTTGCCCAGGCCCTGTGGCCTGGCTCAGTGATGGAGGAGACATCCTTCCCACTTGTCATCCTACCTCCACCTCTTGGGTGGGGCAGAACAACCTCAGGGCTCTGTCCCTACCTTTCCCAGCACTGTGCTAGGTGACTGTATTTTTGGGATCAAGTCAGAGCTGTGCCTGCAACCCCAGGAGAAGTGGTCTTTGGTTCTAGCTCAGCTGAGACCCTGCTAGTCACTCCTGTGCTCCTTGGCCTCACCGCCCGCAGTTTAGTCTTCCCCCCACCCCTCATATTTGGCTGTAGCACAGAGGAGGCAAGAGGGTAAGTTTAGGCTGGGCTGTTTGGCTGGGTCTGCAGCTGCAGTGTGAGGAGAGGCATGAGTTGGTGCTGCTCTGTGTACTTAGTGACTGCTGCTTTCTACTACAGATTAATATATAAGTGTATATAGAGAATGACCAATAAATCTCTTGCCCTCAGCTGGCTCTTGTCTCACCCCAGTGAAAGCTGTCCCAGTCCCAGGTCACCCTGGCACCTCTGTGGCCTTGGCTCCCCCTGTCCTGCAGGTGGTCACGGAGAAATGGTGTGTCTCTGCCACCAGCTCTCCTTGCTTACTGGGGTTTCCATCTTCTGTTGTGCTGTGGCCTTGTTTGCCCCCTGCTCGGGTCTGCGTGCAGCTGTGCCAGGGCCGGATCCTGCTGGGCGGGAGCCAGGGAGAAGCTCAGCTCTGGCAGGAGCTGCTGGGCTTCCTGTCTGCCTCCCGGGGACTGCTCTGTCCCCTGCCCGGCCCAGGCGGTGGTCCCGGCAGCTGCCTGCGTGCACAAGGGTGACCTTTCCCTGTGTGAACAGCAAAGCTCCTAGCTATCCCAGGAATGTGACCCTGGCTGCCGTGCAGCTGGGAAGGGCCATGGCCTGGGTCCCTGCCAGCCAGCTGCAGCTCCCCAGCCTGCCGCCCCCCCCCCCCCAGCTGGGGGATCTGGGGGGGCCAGTGCTCTTGTGCTGGCATTGCCCAGTGCCCATCAGGCTGTGACACCCACCAGCCTGAGAAGGTGCTGGGGGCCCAGATCTCGCTGCTGACTGTACACCCCACCAGTGTGGGAGCTCGCATGGGGCAGCCCTGGGGGCAGCCTGAGCCCTTCTCTCGGTTGTGGGCTCATAAACCCCTTCTTCAAGCTGTGCCCAATGGAAATTTGGGGAAAAGTTGGACTTGGCAGTGATGATGAGAGTGCCTGAGTTGTGCTGGGTGTGCTCTAAGGCTGGGGTGGGGGCTGACATACAGAGGGCTCAGCAGTTACTGGGGGCAATGGAGCAGCTGTAACATTGGGGAGGGAGCTGTGTAGCACCCCAAGAGCTGTGCAGTCTTATTTGTGGGTGGGGGTGTCTCTGCGATGGGGCAAGTACTGGTCTGCGAGGGGCTGAGAAGATTGAGCTGTAGAGCTCAGACGGGTGACGGTGGGAGGCAGAGAGGTTACTTGTCTTTCTAGAGAAAACACTTGGAGCAATGAGCGTGATGGCCATCTGTGTCTAAACATTCGCTGGAAAGATGCTAATGATGCAAAATACAGAGGTCTACAGAAAAACTTGGGCTGTAGGAGACGGGGTTTTATTTGTGCACTTTAAGTTTTGCAGTAAAATGACATAATTAACCATTTATTCCTACGGCAGTGAGCTCGGCAGCTTTGCTCTGAACATACCTTTGAACAATATTGGAGTTTTTTCCCCAGGCTTTTTTCCACGTTGGCCAGGGTGGAGGGAGGGGGCACACCCCTGGTGTGAGGCTGTGCCAGGGGCTGGCTGCCCCATGTCCCTGGCTGGCTGCAGGGCAGGGGCACATCCCCCCAGCTGGATGCGAGTGCCCTCGGGGGGGGGTGGGGTGGACAGCGAGGCTGAGGGCATTCCCAAGGGGGGCAGGGGGAGGGGGGAGCAGCCTGGCGTGGGGCAGGTGCCCAGTGGCCTTGGCAGCTGGGAGGAGGGTGGGTGCAGGCATCCCGCAGCCTCAATTCCCCTCTTGTCCCGGGAGGCTCCCCTGCGGTGGGGCCAGCTCGGGTGAGAAGCCGCAGTGTCAGGCGGCCAGGCACTGGGTAAATATCCCGGCGGCCACCTTCATGCCTCCCTCACCCCGCGGGACAGATGGATGCAGGAATGCACTGGGTAAACAGGACTGGGGTGGGTGGGCTGCCCCCCTCACCTGCTGGGACTGGGGGGATGCTGGGGCAGAGGCAGCCCCTGCTCCGGGGCTGGGGGAGCTGAGGCGAGGGGCAGCACCCCGTTGCCACCCAGGGGTCCTGGCTGATGCAGGTGGGTGGTCCCAGGGAACCTTTCAGGAGGAGGCTGGAGGTCGTGGGGTGGGAGGTCTGGCAGCTGAGCAGGGCTGGCTGGGAGCTGCAGACAGGGCTTGCAGGCGCTGCGGAGGTGGGGTGGCCAGGGATAGGGGCTGCCTGGTCCAGGATCTGCCCCTACTACGCTGGGTGCCAGGCTCCTCGCGTGTGCCTCCAACTCCCAGCCTGGGGCTCTGTCCCCCAGGGGCGATGGAGGGAGAAACCTCTCTGGCAAACACCCTCAGACCCAGCTGTGGGGCTCCAGCAGCAGTGATGCCCCCATCCCCTCCCGTCCTCTTCATCTCGCTGCCCTCCCAGGCTCCCTGAAGCGGCGGGGATGGCCCGAGTCTCCTGCGATGCCCGTGACCACTGGGAACCTCATCCCTCGGCTTGGCTGGGCTGCCCAGCCTTGGGCTCCGGGCACAGCACCTAGAGCAGGGCTAGAGCCAGGGCCCAGGCTGAGCCTACTCTCCCAGGCTGCCCCCTCCCATCCTTCCTGGGGTCCCTAAGGGAGCCCAAAGGGGCGGTTGCCCATAAACCACTGGGAGCCAGACACAGGCTTCTCTGAGACGGAATAATTTACTGTGGTGTGGATGGGCAAGGGGGGGCCTGGGCTGGGTCTTGGTAGGGGGATGTGCGAGGGAGCAACAGGGCTGGTCTGGGGTGGCTTGGAGGTGGACCCCCCCCTCCCCACAGAGCCATGTGGAATGGGAAGGGTGGGGGAGCCCAGGCAGGGGCCATACTGCTCTGGGCACTTGGTCTTGAGAGGGCCAGTATGTGGGGACAGCGGGGCAGGAGGGCCCTGCCTTGGCTGGGGTGGGTCCCTGCAAAGGTGGGATAATCCAGGGCTGGGGTGCGAGCTTAAGGTGAGGGCATGGGATGCTTTGGTGGGGTGGAGTAGGGATGGGGGGGGGGGTTGAGGGGCTGGGGCATGTTACCAGGGAGCTGGGCAGGGGCGACAGGGGTGCAGGGTAGGGGTCTCGGGTACAGCCAAAGGGTCCCAAGAGGGCCAAGCAGGGATCCTAAATGCAGGCAGGGGTCCATAGGGGGGCCAGACAGCGGGTTTGGGAGTAGCCAAGGATCTCTGGTGCAGACCAGGGCTCACAAGCATGCAGAGCAAGGGTCCTCCTGGGTCCAGCCTAAGCTCCTGGGTGTGGGCAGGGGTCCCACAAGCAGAATAGGGGTCCCAGGGGTGCAGAGCAGGGCTCTCAGCAGGGAGCAGGGGTCCTGGCTGTGGATCAAGGCTCCCACAAACGCAGCTGGGAATCCTGGGAGTGCAGAGCAGGGTCCTGGGGCACAGCCAAGGGGCTGAGGGGAGCAGAGCCAGGGTCCTGGGGGGCAGCGTCAGGCCAGTGCAGGAGTCCTGTGATGGGGCAGGGTGGGCAGAGCCCTAGTGCTGCCCAGCCCCATAGAGGAGAGGGTGGTAGAGGGGGCAGGGGTAGGAGAACATGAACTTGACGGCGAACTTCATCTCCTTGTTGTGCTTCTGCCAGGGGTAGATGGCGAGGAGGAGCAGGCGGCTGCCCACCTTGCGGCCCATCACCAGGAAGCTGCCGCTGAGGCTGTCAAGCTGGGGGCAGGGGCAGGTGGCCGCGTTCCTCATGTGCAGCACCATCTTCTTGGTGTCCTTGCGCTTGAGCGGGCCCAGCTTCAGCACCTTCTTCTTCTGGGCAGCCACCAGCCGCCGCTCCCCGTTCTCCTCCGTCATCTCCTTGATGCGCATCTTCACCACTGCGTGGGGCAGCCGTGGGGCACAGTTGTGGGGGGGGAACTGCCATGGGGCGCTGCTGGGGGGGGTGTGGGTCTGGGCCAGGTGCCTGTGCAGGACAGGGTGCAGCCCGTCCCTGGGGTGGGATGGAGAAGGGTCTCTGGGGAAGTTACTGTGTGGGGAGGGGAAGGGGCTGTTGGGGCAGAGGGATCAGCAGAGGCCCCCAGTCACCCTCCCAAATGTCCCATTCTCCCTATCCCCCCACCAATGCCTTCTCCTGTGGTGCACCCATCCCATGCACACAGGGTCCAAGGGAACAGCTTGGGGGGGGGGGTGTCTCCCACGGGGCTGTGTACAACTGTGCCCTCCGGCCAACCCCTGCCTGGGCTGTCAGAGCTGGAGGAGGCAGCCCCTTGTCCGGGGGGGCCGGGAAGTGGACCCCAGCACTCACCGAAGTCACTGGAGCACATCTGCTCCATCATGCCATCCGCCTTGTGCTCCATCTCACACTGGGTGCAGATCTTGGACACTGCGGTAAGAGACCAGCCACTGTCACAGCTCCTTGCCGCTGATGTCTGTCACCTGGGCCAGCTCTGGGGGCACATGCTGGGAGGGCACTGACAGTTCCTCTGTTCCCTGGGCAGCTGTGCCAGGGTGATGCAGTGGGCACAGAGCACCTTGCTGGCCAGCATCCCAGCAAGCCCCCAGGAGGGGACGGGGCATGGGAACACTCTCCATCCAGATGGGGATAATTTGGGGTGCAGCAGCAGCAGTTGCACTGAAGAGTGTCACAGCCCTGATCCTGACCCTGGGCTGCCTTTGGGTGATGTCCCCTCCCCTGCCTGAGGGGACAGCCACCCTGCAACAGCAGCATGGGGCTGAGACCTGCAGGTGCAGGATGCTCTTTGCTGCTGGGGTGGGACCCAGCAGAAGGAGAGGGACACAGCTCTGTGGCAGGTCCCCCAGTGGCTCCCACCTCATTCCGTGTTCACCCCCAGCGTTGCTCCCATGGCCGCTTTGCTCTCCCCTGCCCTGGGGCAGCTCAGTGCAGGCAGCTGGGTGCCTGGCGCTCCCCGGGGCAGCGAGCAGTGCCCAGCCACAGCAGCTGGCGCTGCTGGTACCGTGCCCTGCTGCAGACAGAGGGTCCTTGGGCAGCGCCTGTCCCCCGGGCTCTGCTTTGAGGGAGTGCAGGGATGGAGGTGTGGGGGCTCGGCAGGGGGAACCTGCGTGCAGGTCCCCGGCTGCATGGGGACACGCTGATGGCAGGTGCCCCGCATGTGACCCCATCACGGTGCCCTTCCTATCATGGTGTCATCTCGTCACGTCCCGCTTACCTGGCGGCGGGGTGGCCTTGCTGTTCCCGAACTGGACGGCGATGCAAAGCTCGTGGTCGGAGGGGAACTTGCCACAGTGCAGCATCTCGGGCCAGGGGAAGCCATAGGACTCCATGACGGGGGCACAGGAGTCACGCACCACCTCGCAGAGGGAGCGGCAGGGGTAGACGGGCCGGTCGAGGCAGACGGGGGCGAAGAGGGAGCAGAGGAAGAGCTGGGTGTCGGTGTGGCACTGCTTGGCGAGCAGGGGCACCCAGCTGCCGGCCTGCTGCTTGGCCTCGGCCACGGTCTCATGCTCCAGCAGGTTGGGCAGCCGCATGCGCTTGTAGCCCACGTCGCGGCAGAGCTGCATGTCGGGCGGGATGTCGAGGCACTGCGGCTCCCGCCCGTAGAACCGCCCGTGGGGCAGGCTCTCCGGCTGCCAGCCGTAGTAGTCGTACTGCTGCCCGCCGCCCGGGGACCCCGCCAGCGCCAGGGCCAGCGCCAGGGCCAGCGGCGCCGTGCCCCGGCCCCCCGGGGGGCTGCCCGCCCGC
>JAVKLA010000093.1:26248124-26265708 GCA_034782735.1 Sagittarius serpentarius | reverse complement strand
CGGGCACGGGGGGGGGGGCCCCCCCCCCGGGGGGGCGGGGGGGGGGGCCCGGGGGTGCGGGGGGGGCGGGGGGCCGGGGGGGCCCTCGCCCAGGTGCTGTGGGTGGGACCCGGGAGAGGGGCAGAGGGTCTGTGGGGCACACAGCAGGTGGTGGCCCCATGTCACCCAAGGGGAAGCGCAGGGAGGGGTCTGACACCCACCCTTGGCACAACCTGTCCCCTCCGTCCTCCTCTCCGGCCCCCCAAAGCTACCCCGCGGCCCAGACCCTGGGGGGGCTGGCGTGGGCCCTCATACCCCGTGGGGTGCCAGGGCTGGGCTGAGCGCCTGCCGCCGGGGCTGCCGATCCCTTTTGTGCAGCCACCCCGCTGCAGCCTGCCCGCCCGCTGCACTGCTGCTGCAGACCCGCTGCCCGGCCCCCTGCTCCTGCTCCTGCTCGCTTCCCTCCTCCCGCCTGGGAGCTGCTGGGGTGGCTGTGTGGTGGGGTGCTGCTGGGGACAGGGGGGCTGTCCCCTCCCCGGGCCATGGCCCACCAGGGGACACACACCCACGCGTGCAGCAGGCGAGGCCAGGCAGCAGCCCGGGGCAGGGAGCGCATGCACTCGCCCACGCTCCGAGCGGGGGGCTGCCACGGCATCCTCCCCTCGCCGCCATCCTCCCCTCGCCCCTGGCCTCGCACCTCCCGCGCAGAGCTGCGCTCACGGCCTGACACAGCCCGCGCCTGGGGGCTCCCTGCCCCGGGTGTGCGAGCCTGCAGCCCCTGACACGGGGGAGAATAGCACTGCTCCCCGGGCCCCCAGCCCCCCCCGGCAGGGAAGCCCGGCTCCCCCGCGGCTGCGGCCCGCCGGCTCACCCCGCTGCCCCCCAGGTGCACAGCCTGCAGGAGCTGCGGCGCAGTGCGTCCCTGGCCACCAAGGTCTTCGTGCAGCGGGATTACAGCGACGGGACCACGTGCCAGTTCCAGACAAAATTCCCCCCCGAGCTGGAGAGCCGGGTAGGGAGCCTGGCAGGCTGACAGGGTGGGGGGGTGCCCTATGTCTGTGCCCTATGGGGGCTCGGGGGGGGAGAGGGGTCTGAAGGCATGGGGCCCCCACGAGGTGGTGTCGTATGGCCCTGGGCCAGCCGATGCCGCTGGGTGCATGCAGTCACAGCCGCCTTTCCCGGTCTGCAAGGGCTTGGGTGCTCCTGGGGGCCAGGAAGCTCTGTTGAAGGGCTGGTCTTGGTACGGGCGGGAGGTGGGCAGGGTCCAGGGAGCTGAGGCATCAGCTGGGCAGGGAGGAGAGGGTTAACTGCTCCCCAAGTTCCCCTGGGGATGGGGACAGGGGCAGTGCAGGGGGTCAGCCTCTGGCCAGACTCCTCTTCACCCCGATTTCTGCTCTAGATCGAGCGGCAGCTCTTCGAGGAAACTGTGAAAACCCTTAATGGCTTCTACGCTGAGGCGGAGAAGATAGGGGGCAGCTCGTACCTGGAGGGGTGCCTGGCCTGCGCCACCGCCTATTTCATCTTCCTCTGCATGGAGACGCACTACGAGAAGGTGCTGAGGTCCAGGGGAGGGCTCAGGGACGGGCACGGCTGCAGGTCTGGCGGTGGGCACAGGGATGACACAGGGAGCAGGGGGGCTGGAGGCCATAGCAGGCAACAGTGCTGGCAGGCCCTGACTGTCCCTCCGTGCGCTGGCAGGTCCTGAAGAAGATCTCCAAGTACATCCAGGAGCAGAACGAGAAGATCTATGCGCCGCGGGGGCTGCTGCTCACTGACCCCCTGGAGCGTGGCATGAGGGTTGTATCCTCTGGGCAGCAGGGTGCTGGGGGGGATGACAAGGGTGAGGGGTGGGGAGACACTGGGAGCGGGTGCTGGGCAATTGGGCTAGCCCATCTCACCGATGATCCTTAGCAGAGCCCAGATTGAGATCTCCATCTATGAGGACCGGTGCAGCAGCGGCAGCTCCAGCAGCGGTAGCTCCAGCAGCAGCAGCGGTGGCGGGGGCGGCGGGGCGGGGAGCCGGTGACTGGCAGGGAGTCCCTGCAGGGACTCGTACTGCCGGGACAGTGGCCTCTCCGAGCTCCGCAGGCTACACTACCAGAGCACCCGCTTCTGAGCCCAGGGCGGGCGGGAGGGGGAGGCCGGGGGCTGCCCAGTGGGGCTGCCCGTCCCCCTCTGCTCTGTGCCCCCCGCAGTGGCTCTGCCCCTGCTCAGACCCAGTGTGGGCAGGGGCTGGTGCTGGGGTGTCCCATGTGCTTCCTACTGAGCCAAGCTGGTGCCAAGGGGCTCCCACAGCTCTCGGGGTGCTCGGCCCTGCTGCCCCTGCCCCAGGCGAAGGAGCTTGCCCTGCCACAGGCAGCCCCAGCTGGCAGTGCCCCGTGTGCCATGCATCGGGGAGCAGCGGGACCAGCAAAGGCCCAGGCAGCGCTGAGGTGGGGGCACGTACTTATCCCCATGTCCATAGGCACTGCCAGCTCTTGCTGCACCCCCTCCCTGGGGCATCCTGCTCTTGGTGCTGTGGGGTGGGCTCAGCTGCTGCGTGCCCGCTGCCCAGGGTCCCTGGCAGAGCCCTGGTGCCGCTTCATCTGCATGATGGTGCCATGCATTCACCCCAGCCCTGCCCCACGCACTGCCTGTTGCTGCTCCCCAGCCCTGGCCAGCAGCATCCCCGCCAGCAGCATCCTTCAGCACTGCCCACAACACTGGGCACTTGCTTCTGCTCCCTGCCTGACCCGCTGCCATCCCCAGCTGGACCCAGAAAGCTCCCCAGCCCCGTGCCCAGGGCAGGGAGGCACAGCGCTGGGCAGGCTCCTGCCCTCGTGCCTCGGGCTCACACGTGGCCCAGCATAGCGGAGGCTGAGCTGTGGCATGGGCGAGCCAGGCTCCCTGCCCAGTCCTGGCAGAGCCTGCCCGCACCCGGCTGCTGGCAGCCCCCCCGCCTGCTCTGCCCCATGACCTGCCCCAATGCAGGGAGGGTGCTCGGTGGAGCAGCTCTGCCAGCACCCTTCCTCTCCCGCTGCTGAGCCCTCCCCTGCCCACGCATCCTGCATGTGTCTGCCACCCACACCCCGATTCTCAGCCTGGCCTGTGGTGGGGCCCCCAAAAGGCACCTGGGCCTGGCTGCAAGGTGTGGGGGTTCAAGGGCCAGGGTCAGACAGGAGGGAATAGGAGGGTCCCTGTGACATCCAGCACCCTGAGGAGAAGAGTCCCTGCCTCGGTGCAAGGCTGAACCAAGCCATCATTGCTCTCCCAGGGTCCTGGAGGGAGGACCCTGCCCTGTGGGACTCCCTTTGGCTTGGTCATGGCATGTGTGCAGGGTGGCCCTGGCCCCACTGTTCCCACTGGGGCCCCCCTGCATGGAGGCCTTCCTCAATAAACCCTGCACTTCATCCCCTGTTGCCTGCCTGTGTCCTCCTGTGTCAGAGGGGGGAGTGGGGTGATGCTGGACGGGGCAGGGCACAGAGCCAGGCAGGGCTGGGCATCCCCCAGCACACCGGGGTGCACAGAGCCCCACAAGGAGGGTGAGCATGGGGGAAATGGGGGGGGGGGAATGGGACAGTCCATGGGGGGACAGGGACAGACCCGTGTAGCAGTCATGTGGCCCCAGTAACAGGGACCCACAGGGAAACCAGTGCAGGAAAGGGTTTATTCAGTTGGCACGGGGCACAACCAGCACGGGGCTGGGGGCAAGCAGGGGGCACCCAGCTGTGCTGGGGCAGGCTAGTTTTGCCGGCAGCGCCCACCCACGCCCAGGGAGAAGCCGTGGTGGCAGTGGCAGTGGAAGGAGCCGTGGCTGTTGTGGCAGATATGGTCGCAGGGACCAGGCTGTGCCTGGCACTCATCTACATCTGGAAAAGAAGGGGAGAGGGTCAGAGCTGTGCCAAGGGTATGGGGCTCCTCTGACACAGACAGGGCAGGGGATGGAGGGGCACGGTGGTGGTGGGGCAGCTCTGGGGCTGGCTGAAGCTGGGACATGAGGGCATCTCCAATGCCTGCAGTCACACAGCTGTGGTCCTGTCACCACTTGTCCCCAGGGCTGCTGGGTGGCAGATGCCTCCTCACTCCATCAACTCCTGCACAGCTACGGTCTTGTCCACCCTGTCCCTCGTGTTTTGGGTTGGCTGGGACCAGGGCTGTGAGCACAACAGGGCACCCCAGGAAACAGCATCCCTGCTCCCAGGGCAGCATGGCTGCACCTGGCAGCGGCAGGTAGGTGGGCACCGCAGGCTGCCGGCCCCGCTGCCTGCAGGTACTCACCCAGGCACTGGCTGGCAGCGGGATCAAGGGGGCGGAAGCCCGGGCGGCAGTGGCAGGCGTGTGCCCCAGGGGTGTTGGTGCAGAGCTGGCTGCAGTTGTGCAAGCCCCGAGCACATTTGTCGATGTCTGGTGGTGGGGAAGAATGCGGCACGGCGTTACAGCACGTGGGGAAAAGGCAGCGCAGCCCTGTTTGTTGCGGCGTGGGTAGGGCTGCCTGCTGCACCCCAGCCCCTCTCGCACTGTACATCTGGCCGTGCTCCCAGGGCCGGGCAGAGACGCCCAGGGCCACTGTACACCCCCCTGCTAGCTCCCGGCCTGGGGGCAGATAGAGCTGGGGGTGCTCCCTACCCCTGAGCCCACTCCCCATGCAGCCCCAGGGCAGGGTGGGCAGAAGTATGGGCACAGCCCTGCCCCGCATATCTCATCAGGCTAGGCTAATAGACAGGATATAGTTTATTGGGGGTGGGGGGTGGGGTGTGTGTCTCCAGGAGAGGGGCTGGAAGACTGAGCAGGGTCCGACTCCAAACAGTGGGGTCAATACGTTAAAAAAACAGACCAGGAGGATCCTTCCCCTGCAGGGCTGGGGGGACCTGCCGCTGCCGGGGCTGGGGAGGGGGGGTCCCCATCACCGAGGAGGGGGCAGGCAAAGCACACACGTCGCAGGCCAAACCAGCAGGCACACGGTACGGTATCGAGGTGACGGAGCAAGCGACCGCCCAGGAGGCACCGGCGTGGCCGGAGCAGCGCTGGGGCAGGGAGGTGCCAGGGAAGGGGTGCTGCCCTGGGGCTGCTTTCCCAGACATGGTGCAAGGGGCAGCGGGGCTCCGTGCCCGTCCCACCGCAGGCCACCCCAGTATGGCACAGCTGGCACTTCCAGGGCGGTTCAACACAGAGAGAAAGAGAGAGAGAAAAAGAGACGGGCAGAGGCCGGCCGGTCCTTCCGCCAAGGCTGCTCTGGCGTGTTACGGGCAGGGGTTAAAGTGCATAGAGGCAAAGGCAGAGTCCAAGGACTAGAGGAAGGAGGGCACTGTAGGGGGACCCGGACCAGCTCCCGGCGGAGGGGTATCCCCCAAAAAAGGCCACTTGAGCTGCACAGAGGAGAGAAAGAGCAAGAGAGAAAGAGAGAAGGGGAGTCAGTGGCAGCTCAGCGGGAGGTGCAGGATGAACAGATATGGAGCCAGACGGTGGAGGTGGCTGGGCAGACAGCCGGCAGGTTGCAGGATGGGGCCAGGCCTTTGGCAGGAGTGCAACAGCATCCCAGGGCAGGGCTTTGGGGCTGCTGGCCACTGGCTTGGCCAGTCTGCGGTGGCATAGGGTCAGGGCATCCCAGCCATCACTCACCCACGCAAGCCGTGCCATCCTCATTGGGCTCGAAGCCCCGGCTGCAGCGCTTGTTGCTGCGGCAGCGGTACCCGCCATAGGTGTTGACGCAGACGGGCTTGTCCCGAGGGCAGACGAAGGGGAACTCAATACACTCATCCGTGTCTGCAAGCAGAGGGGCCTCGGTGTGAGACGGCTGGGCTGGGAGCTTGGGCCCCTCGGGTTCCCCCTGCACATTGACTCCCCCAGAGCTAGGCACGCACAAGCCATGCCTCTGCCCAGCAGGCTCCCCTGTACCCCACATTGTACCTGTACCCCGCACTGAGCCATGCGGCAGCCCTGCCTGCATGCCCAGCCGCCTCCCCAGTGGTCACCTCCCCATAGCAGGGTGCTGCCCTCGCGTCCCCCGCAGGGCCATGCTGCAGCATCCTGGGTGCCGGCATGCCTCTGGCCCCAGCAGCCACTCACCTACACAGCGTCCGTTCAGGTGCTGGGAGAATCCCTGCCCGCACTGCATTTGGGGAGAAGCGGAGACCGCTTGGATGGGGAGCCCTGGGCAGCCACCGAGCCAGCAGAGCCCAGCCCCATCGTTCCTGCCCCCAAAGGCTCCTGCCCTGCACCCACACCTAGCCCTCACCTCCAGCAGGGCAGGCAGGAGCGGCTCCTCCAGGTCCAGGGGGTAGGGGACCTCCAGGACAGAGTTGGTCTCGCTGCTGGCCACAGCTCGTGCCACAACGCGGCCATCTGGCCACGTCACCTCCAGGCTGCTGGCTTCGTCGTGCCCTGCAGGCGGGCAGCCCGTCAGAGGGGGGGGTCTCCAGGACGGGCAGGGGCTGAAAGGAGGCCAGGGGGGTGGTAGGGATGGAGGGGCAAAACCTCCCCTTGCTCCCCAAGCCAGGCCACGGGTGCCTGCGCTGACAGCCCATGCACAGAGATGTAGCCTGAGAGGTGCGCATGGGGACAACGGGATGCTCTGCCAGCGGGCAGGGACACCCCTGCAGGCTTGGCTGGTGGCTGTGCTGAGCCAGGGAAGGGTTAGTGGGCAGGGAAAGCCCTGGTGCCTGGGCAAAGCAGCAGGCAGGGGGTCAGGAAGGGGGCAGCTGCCCCTTGCAACAGGGCTGCAGTGGCTTGACACCCTGCCCGCAGCCTCCCGGGAGCCCACCGTGCTCAGGGCGATGGGTGTGGATGACTACTGTGCTGCAGGGTGCCGGGGCAGCAGAGGTGGCCCCTACCCAGGGGGGTGCCAGGGAAGGCTAGGGGTGGAGGCAGCCCCTTGCCCCCCCAGCTCACCCAGTCCAAAGTGTGCCACAGGCTCCATCTCGCAGAGGTACCCCGATCCGCCGTCAATAATGCGCAGGTGGGCCCCGCTGCGCCGGGTGAACAGCACCACTTTGGCCCCCCGCGCAAAGGCCCCGAAGCGGGTGCGGGGGATGACACGCAGCCAGTTGTTGCTGGTGCCCTGTAAGAGAGGAGGGAGCAGGGAGACTGAGCAAGGAGAGGTGAAAGGGACAGGGACAACGCAGGGACCCCCTGCTTGACTCACCTGGGTGCCCTTGAAGATGGAGATCGGCTGTGCCATGGACTCGCCATGGGACAGGATGAGGTCCAGCATCCCATCGCCATCAAAATCCGTCACTGCACCGCCTGCAAGGACAGGATCATGTCATGCCTGGGGCCTGGCTCCACATCTCCCAGCACAACACCCCGCTGCCAGCATGGGCTCCCACAGGCAGCAGCAGCACTCTCGACAATGCAGGGGCAATAGGGAAGATGGGGTGACCCCACTGCAGGAATAAGGGTCCCTGTACGGGTGGCACCCTGCAATCAGGTGGGTCAGCTCCCCGGGCAGTGGAGGGGACAGGCAGTGCCTGGGGGACTAGGGGACACAGGAGGCTGCCTGGCCCCCTCCCAAATGCAGAGGTTTGCTTCCAACAGTGGGCACCAGGAAGGAGCCCCCCCAAGAGTGAAACCCTGCGGAACAACTGGAGGTGGCACCATTAGCTGGGTATGGGTGGAGGGAGAAAACATGGGGCCACTCCTGGGTGATGGGGGCTCCAGGATGCTGATGGGGAGCAGGCAGGTGACCCAGCCAGGCATGCGGCATCCCCAGGCACAGCGGGTGCCAGGCAGTGCTGTGGCACACCCCCTGCACGGGCCCCCAGGGGGACCCACCCGTGCCCCGTCCCTCAGGCTCCAGCGCGTCCCCCGGATTCAGCTCTTCCACGATGGGGTCAGAGTGCTCCCTGCGGATGAGCCTGCCAAGCACAGAGAGGGTGTTAGTGCCAGCCCCCGCAGTCCCCAGCACCTTCCCAGGAAGTGCCTGTCCCGTCCTGCAGCAGCATAGTAGAGAGGCGACAGCCCTGGTGGCTATGAAGGGTGGATGGGGGACAGGACTGGCCCCTGCCTCTTAGCACCTCATGTCCCTGTTTCATGCAGGGGTGACAGGGATGTCATGAGAGCCTGGCTCTTGTGGGTCTGAACTGCAGAGCAGCAATGCCATCTCCAAACTCCAAACACTCCTGCGTCCCTCTGGGACCAGAGACACCACCCCCCGGGGGCCCCCTGCCACGCCACTGCCCTCCATCCACCCATGGGTGCCGACACCAGGTGGAAAACCAGCCAGCTTCCACCGCTCCACACACCAGGCGAGGGGGTGCCATACAGCGCTAATGAGGAATTGACCCCCACAATTAACAGGCGCCACGAACAAGCTTCCGTGCAGCTGCTAATTAGCAGTGCTGGGGACCCCCGGGGCTGCTGCAGGCACGATTTCAGCAGCTGGTAATGACACCAGGAAGGGCTCAGTCACGCCGCCTTTTATTAGCTGAGCCCAAGCAGTGGCATTGCTGGAAAGGAGCCCCATGAGCCTGCCTGCACCGCGTGGGCTGCTTGGCCCCCCAGAGCGGGGTGCGGGCTGCCCGTGCACCCCGGTACCCGCCAGGCTCCTACCGGAAGAGGCGGTTGGCAGAGGAACCGCGGTAGGCGATGTTGTTGAAGAAAACCTCCAGCTCCTGGTCGTTGTCGAAGTCGGCTGCGATGACGGTGCGGACGGGGGATGGCATGGAGAACTTGGGGGTGGCAATGTCCTGCGCGGGGGATGGGCATGGGGTGACAATGGGCATGGCGAGCAGGACACCAGGTCCCACTTTGGTGCTTTGGGTCCCCTCCTCGCTGGGAACTGGGGCTCAAAGCCAAATCAGGGTGAAGCTGGTCCCCCCTGCCGAAGAGGCTCAGTGGCAAAGCCAGCAGTAGGGGGGGGTCCCAGCCCTCACCCGGAATCGGACACGCCCGGGGGCCCCGCTCTGCAGGTAGAGGCGGTGCGGCCCGTTCCAGTTGCCATAGACGATGTCCACCCGGCCGTCGCGGTTGAAGTCAGCCAGTGCCACGCCACGTCCGTGCTGGTAGGGGTCATCCAGCCCTGGGGAGCCACAAGGGGATGGGGGGAGACAGGACCCCCTCCCTGACTCAGTCTCCCCGGGCTGCCTCCCAGGATGTGCCTCGTGGTCCCCAGACAGGTCCTCCCCATGCAGGGCTGCACCCCTGCACTGATGGATGCCCTGGTGCACTTCAGCCACCCCTGGTGCTCAGCAGGGCTCTGGTTCCTCAGGGCTGTCCCTCCACCCTGCACTCAACCAGCCCGTGCAGGTGGGGGCAGGTAGAGCCAGCCCCTGCCCTGAGGTCCCCAACCCCTGGGTGCTCCCCCCAGCTCCCCCTACTCACCCACAGCAGCCGCCACGTCCCGGTATGTCCCGTCCCCCCAGTTGTGGAAGAGAAAATTGGGGCTGTTCTCATTACCGCAGAATATGTCGGAGGCGCTGTCGCTCAGGATGGGGCCCACGGCCACCCCACGGCCCCCTGGGGACAGGGGCCTGGGGGTGAGGGGACAGCTGGCACCCTGCCCCAGGGGAGTTAGTGCCCCCCATGCCCCCTCGGTGCTGCCCACCCAGCACTCCCAGGACAACCTCCTCGCCCACCTCCTGCCTTCAACCCCTCTCATCAGGAGCTAATTAGGCCTGGCAGCTGCTTGTGTCACTCCCAACCCTAATCACTGCCATCGCCGTGGTGACAACGCTCCTAATGAGTGACAATTTACGTCCAGGGAGATGGGGCACAGCAGCGGTCCCCGTGGCAGTGGGGCAGCATGGGGCACAGGCTGGCACGCTCCCCGCCGCCCTGCTCCTGTGCCCACGTCCCCGTGCCACGCTGCCTGCCCTGGAGACGCCACAGGCTCCGGAGGGATCAGCCATCAGGTGATGGTGGGCACGGGGGTCCTGCCAGGTGGGCATCCCGTGGCCCTGGTCCCTTCCACGGCCCGTGGGGCTGCCACTAGATGGGGCAGTCAGGCAGCCTAACGCGTGGCACAGGCCACCGACTGCACTGCCCTGCCTGCAATGGGGTCCCACGCCCGCCGTGCCCAGCAATGCCCAGTCCCCTCCGCGGGGCCGCAGCAGCCGGGTACCTGTGTATTTGCTGACGCCAGCCTGGGCGGCCACGTCCACCAGCACCACGATGCCGCGGGCGGGGTCACTGGCAGCCACGTCCATCTCGATCAGGGCATGGGGGCCCACGTTGCCGCTGGCGTAGTTGGCGATGTAGATGGAGTACCTGCCGGAGCCCTGTGGCCGGCGGCACCTCCTCAGCACCCACCCACCTAAAACCCATCTCCATGGGGACCCACAGGATCCCTGCAGCAGGGCTGGACGCTCTCATGGCTCCAGGGGACCAGGCACGGCTACTATGTGCCGAGGAAGAGCTCTGCAAAGCCCATGGGGATGCACCCCATTGCCTCCAGGAGCTCTGTGGTCCCCAGGCTCACGGTGCTGGCACGGAGCAACCTGCCCCCGCAGCATCCCCCCGTGTGCCAAGTCCCCCCCATCCCCACCACTCCCCTTGTCCCGTGCAGCAGCTGGACCCTGATTTAGCGATAATCATTTGGAAACAAACCGCTGGAGGAGGAGGAAGAAGAAAGAGCAGGTGACAGGAACATAAATCACCTCGACAGGCACGTTTATCAGCTGGCAGCAACCGTGTGGACAGGCGCCTGCAGTCCCCACGGCTGGGGGGGGCTGCCAGCCCTGACAGTCACAGGCTACTTGGGGGCACCCCTGGCCCCAGCGGGGGCTGGGATGGGGCTGGTGGCCAGGCGAGGGGAGAGGTCCCCCGGAACCCTGCAGGAGAGGGCTGGAGGGGCACAGGGGGCAGGAAGGGAGTGGAGATGCCCCTGCCCACCATGCCCTGTCTGCTTACCGCCCGGTCCACACAGGCAACGGAGCGCCCGGCGAAGCGGCTGGCCACGTCCCGGTTCACCTCGTCGCTCAGGAGGTCCTCCCAGCGCCCGTTGCGGAGCTTGAAGAGCTTGTCCGTGTAGGTGGCCATGCCTGGGGGGGGCACGGGTCAGGGGGCTGCAGCATCCCGCCCCCTCCCGAGGAGGGTGCCCTGTGGCAAGGGGAGGCTGTGGAAGAGGTACCCTTTTCCCAGAGCATCCCAAACCTCTGCTCTGTTCCCCACCGCCCCCAGCAGCGCCATGGGGCCAGGCTGCTGCTGCAAGAGCCCCCGTGACCCTTAAGGGCTGCCAGGAGACACGCAGAAGAATCAACTCATTACGGTAAAATGTGTCCCAATGGGGCACAGCCCTGTAGATCATCCCCAGGAAGGTAAAAAAAAAAAAAAAAAAAAAAAAAAAAAATCGATTCGGTGCCAGGCACAGGCAGCGAGCTGCACTGCCTGTGACAGTGCCGATGGCAGCGCCTGATTTAGGGACAGGTGTGCCGGCAGCCACCGCCAGCCGGGGTAATTAGGAGCGTCAGGAAGACGGATCCGCTACCTAGAGGTCGGGGCTATGGGACAGGGACACAGCGCAGAGCTGGGCTGGAGCACTGACCCAGGGAGCTCTGGGGATGCCTGCCCGGTGCCGGGCTGGGGCACGCGGGTCTCCTCTCCACGACAGACGTCCCAGGAGCCGGGACAGCACCAGCAGGGGAGGATTAGACCTGGCTTGGTCCAGCGGGCACAGGGGAGCTATGGCACAGAGGGGCACAGCTGGGATTTGCAGCGCAGGGTCCCTGTGGCGGGGCAGCCCTGGGGGTGATGGGGAAGCTGCCGCCCCGCTCAGGGTACTGCTGAGAGGGCGGCGGGCAGCTGTAAGTGCTGACTCGGCGGCTGGCTGGGCTCAGTGTCCCACCCGTGCTACCATCAATCAATGGAGCCACTCAACTGAGAAATTAACTCCAGCCCGCACACATCCCTCACACGCCAAAGGTCGCGGGCGGCCGTGCCGGGAGCTCCCCCCGCGCCCGGGGCTCGGGGCACAGCCGCCAGCGGGGCTCACCAGAGAAGGCGTTGTTGGTGTTGAGGAAATAGATCTCCTCGCGGCCGTCGCCATCGATGTCGCAGGCCGTCACGCCGATGGCGTTGCCCTGCCGGTCCCGCAGTGCGTAGTATGGGGAGTCCCGCTCATCCTCCGCCACGTTCACCAGCCGCCCCCGTGCCTTGTCATACTTGAGCACAAGGTTGGGGCCGTTGTACCTGTGCGTGCAAGCAGGGGTGATGGCTCCCTGAGGCTTGGGGACAGGATGAAAGCCCCTGTCTCATCCCTGGGGGGACATCGGGTGTGACACCAGGTTCTCCCCACAATGGGCACGGCAGAGACCTGCATGGTCCATGGAGGCCGAAGACCCCGGGCTGCCCTCAGCACCCAGCTGGCTCCCAGTTGCTGATGGGGAGGGCTCAGCCTGGACCTGTTCCAGCACACAGCCGGCATCCTACGTCTACCTGGCCCGGGTCACCCAGGGCAATGCCAGGGCAGGGGCTGGGTGGCCAGCAGGCAGGATGGGGTGCAGGTCCCTGCTTGCAGCCCTTTCCCAGGACAGGGAAACAGACACGCAAGGCAAATCCTCTCGGCACGCTGCGCCCCACAGGCTCCCCCCGCCTGCTCCTGCCCTGGGCACCAGTAAACAAGTTACACAACGGGCACCGTGGCCGCTTACAAAACCACAGCTGGCTGCTTGGCTCAGCCTGGCTGGGAGCAGTGTCCTCGGCCACTCTGGGGGTCCCTGGTGCTGCCCGCGGTTTGCTGCCCCAGGGTGACACTCAGAGAGGTGGCAGGGCCCGACTGCCTGCCACTGCGGTGCCCTGGCTTCTACAACTGCCCCCCCGAGATGTGCTCTGTGGGGGTGAGGGGTCCCCTCCAAGTGAGCACACCTGCGTGTGCAAGCCTTCCTCAGGGGTGAGCACGGCGGAGCGTGCACAGACACGCTGTGCCAACAGCTCACAGCCGTGCCAGCACGCACACCCAGAGCCCGTGCTGTGGTCCCCGCTGTCCCCGGCCAGGGCCAGACCTGCTGGCAGCAGCTGCTCCATGTCCAGCCCTGCTCAGGCGCTGGCAGCACAGTGCACGGCTCCCTGCCTCCCCAGCTCCTGCCAGCCCTTCCAAGCCATCACTCCAATAAAGTGCTATAAAAAACCTCCAGCCAATTAACCGAATCTCCGGAAAGGGCTGAGTCCTGTCAGCGGAGCTGAGCCGGCTCGGGGACACGCTGGCTCTGCACTGTAGGGTGGACCCCAGCCGCTGGGCAGCTGCCACTGCCATGTAGAGGGGAGACCTGGCCCTGGGGCCGGGATGGGGGCACCCACATGGTCCCATGCAGGTGCCCAGCTGGCACCAACACCCTATATGGGTGCATGCAGACCCCCATCCCACCCGCCTTGTGCGCAACCACCCAGCTAGCCACATGCCCACAGAGCAGCAAGGAGCTCCTGGCCCTGCAGGGCCACCAGGTCCCGCTGTCACCGAGGTGCTGGATGCACCACTCACCCCGCCACCACGATCTCGAAGTCACCGTCGGCATCCAGGTCAGTGACGGCCACGCCATAGTTGAGCTGCGTGGGGTTGCTGTCGTAGTCAGGCGGGAGGAGGCGGTGGGTGACGGCTGCGAACATGGGCTCACTGCGCTGGGAGCCCTCGCTGAGCCAGGCCAGGGACAGCAGGCACAGTGCCAGCATCCTGGGCACCTGGGAGAGACCTGCAGCCCATCAGCTCCAGGAGGAGACCCTGCTCCACGGTGCCCGAGCATCCCCACCCCCCTTGCACAGGAGATGCTCTCTTTCCACCCCTTGTCACCCACCCCAGCCTGTGCCACCCCACCAGCCCCTTGACCAGTGCCAGAGCTCTGGCATCCCCGTGTATGGACCCTCCTGGGTGCAGCTCACCCTCGGGGCTTCCGTGGGACAAGACCGTACTCCAGTGAGCTGAGAGCCGGGGCTGAGGAGGAGCAGGACCTTGTGAGCCCATCCCATGGGAGGGACTGGGGAGACAGCAGGAGGGCTGCAGGGTGCTGACAAAGCTGGGCTCAGCCCCAGCTCGCCCTGCCCCAAGGGGCCGCTGGCACGCAAGATCCTGGCAAGTCACGATGCCAATCACTGCTCCCTTGGCAGGGCCAGAGGAAGCTGGCAGTTGCCAGGCTGAGGAGCTTTTCCCCTGTCCAGCTGGTCTTCCAGAGCTGGGGAAGGCCACAGGGAGAACACGGGGATACTCTGCCAGATGACTCCTGTGTGCCTCAGTTTCCCCACCCTGCTGCCAGTGTTCCTCCCAGGCTGGCCAGAGAAGGTTTCTGCACAGGGATGCAGCCGCAGGAAGGAGATGCTGGGAGGAACGGGGGACTGGGAGGAGAGGCTCAATTAACCTGGACTGCGGAGGACGGTGTCTGCCAGCACTGCTGGCAAAGCTGCGGAGATTCTGGAGCTGTCTCTGACCCGGCGGTAGCACAGGTGATGAGCAAGGTGGCACTCAGGAAGGCCACCCCTCACCCCAGGCCAGGCAATCCCCTCCAGAGGGGAAGAGCCCAGCAGCAAGCTGTGCATCCCTGGGCTGTGGGCATGAACCCATACGCCAGCACCCCAGCTGGGAGCAAAACCAGCCTGTCCTGCTCTCACAGACTGAAGGCATGACTGGGGCACCCAGCCACCAAGGTGGGGGACACTGTTCCATGTGACTGTGCCAGCCCCCTGGGCAGGGCTACCCCCTCAGCATGGGCAGGGGACTGGGGTGAATGGCCCCACTGCCAGCTGGTCCCCATGCCGTGGGCCCTGCCAGCGTGCAAAGGAAGTTGTGGCAGCTGTGTGGTGCCACACGTGCCTGGCTTGGAGAGGGGAAGGTGCCTGGGGCTTAGATCCTGGCAGACTCACCAGGCCGTGGGGAACAGGCTGCTGCCGCCTCCCCTGGGAATGGTCCCAAGTGTCTTTGGGGGGCCAGGATTCCCCTGCCACAACCAAATAGCTTCCAGGCCCACCTGGCTGGGTGGGAAGAGGCTGTCCTCCAGCTGCAGAGGAAACCTTGAGCCCCACCACCCAGCACTCCCAGAGCCCTGTGTCCCACTGCACTGGTCCTGCTCCCCTTCCCTCTCCAAGCCCATCCATCCCCCAGGCCCAGCTGCAAGGCTGGATGTCCATGGGTGTGTCTCCCCAGCTCTACTCTATGCTGCTCCCATTCCCTCCCTAGCCTGACCCACGTCCTCCCACAGACCCAGGCGCAGCCAGCCCCACTCCGGCACCATGCTCTCCACCACCCAGCCAGACCTAGGGCACTGTGACCGTCACCCTGCCATCCTGTCTGAAGTAGCTCTCCAGGGGCAGGAGCTTGGGTCTTTCCCTGATGCAGGTGCCCTGTACAAGGCACATGTGATGGGGATGGAGTTTCATTGGGTTGCACAGGGATGGGACACTTCCCTGAGTGTCACTTTGCAGTGCCAGGCAGCGAGGGAGGGGGAAACCTTTGCCACAGCCCCATGCTGGGCTCACCAAAGTAAGCGTGGGAGAGCGCAACCCACATGTGGGGATACGGGTGCAGTACTGCCACATGAGCCTGCTGCCAATGCAGAGCAGTGCCCCCTCACCCTGGCCACAGCTGGGTGATGGGTGGCTGTCCCCAGGCCACCGGCAGGGCTCTCCCTGCTCTGTCTCCCCTCCAGCTCCTGCTCCCTGCAGCTTGGCCCGTTCCCCAGGTACTCCCCTGCCCCAACCAGCTGCAGCCGAAATCCCTCCAGGCTGGACTGAACCTTTCCAGGAGGAAACAATGTTCCTGATTGGAGACAAAAAGCCTTTCCCAGCAGATCCGGTGCTTGGTGCCATGGGGAAGGGATGCACGGCCCGGAGCCAGGCCATTTTGGGAAGGGGAGGGAGGGAGGCTCAGGCTCTGCGTGGCAGACGGGAAAGGCCTCATGGTTCCCCGCACACTGCTGACAGCACTGAGGCCCCGGCATGAAGCTCCACCTGAGGTTTGAGGCTATGGGGTCATGCTTGTATGTAGGGCCGAGCTCAGCCTGTCTTGTCCCAGCAGAGCCACGTCCTGGCTTGTATTGTGGCATCTGGTGGCAAGGTCACCCCAGGAGCTGCGGTCACCCCAGGGTGCCTGCTCAGCATGGCTAAGCCTGGTGACATGAGGCCAAGCTGCCAGGCAGGGGTAGAGGCAGCAGGATGGGAGCAAGGCAGGGGGTGCCATGGGCACCCACGCAGGGTACAGCCAGGCAATGCAGGAACGGGATGCTGGCTCCATGGCAGGGATGCAGCATGTAGGGCTCATCTGTCTCCATGCATGACTGCGGCTGGTAATGCCCTGCAGGGAGAGCGGGACAGGACTGGGAAGGGAGTCATGGGGTAGGCAGGGGGTTGTGCCCCAGTCCCCTCACCACAGGTGGGGAGATGCTGTCCCCAGGGCTCCTCATGTACTCACATGCACATCCCCAGCCCTCGGCTCACATCACAGGGAGGGTGGGAGCTGGCGCTCTGTGCAGCCATCCCATCCCGCATGCCACCGTGACATTGCTGCCCACCACATCATGCACCCCAGTGATGTCATGCTCCACCACTGCAGCAACATCCCATCCTGGGCCGCAGCCACCTCCAGCACCGCTACGACATTGCACGACATCGTGCAGCAGGGGCCTCATCACACCCCAAAGGCACCCCAGGGCAGTGACAACATGGTGACTTCACAGCACCCCACGATAACATGCTGCATGTGCCCCAGTAATACCATAGGCCCATTCCTGGCATTCCCAGGCTGCCACAGCTGTAGCCACCAGGGCAGAGGACAGGCAGCAGACGTCCCGCAGACCCAGCAGCCCCTCTCCCACAGCAGTTGAGACGCCCAGGGATGCCAGCAGTGTCCCCTCCACAGCACCTCTGCCCCAAGCAGCCAAGCCCCTGCAGTGCCTCTGCTCTGGCCAAAGCCCATGAGCCCCGGTCCCGCTGCCCCGGCTGCTCACCGCTGCTGTGGGCTCAGCGCTGCTCACTCCCACACCCCTCTCACAGACCCTGGCCTGTCCATGCACCCCATCACAGATGCTTCTGACAGGCCCAAAGCCCCCAGCTGCTGGCTGGCCTGTCCCTGTCCCCTCCCATGCAGGACTCCTCAGTGCCGGACCTGGCACGCTGGGGCTCAGCCAGCAGCAGCTAATGCAGTGTAGAGATGAGCAGTCACCTTAGCCTCCGAGCTCAGCCCAAAGGGACACCAGGTCCTTGCGGGGGCTCAGACCCACCAGCACCCAGACAGCCCCTTCCCGTGCAGGCAGATGCACAGCTGGACCCCTCTCCCCACAGCCCCCAGCCCCTCCAGGGGCTCAGCCACGACCAAGCACAAGTACCCTTAGAAAGAGGAGCTGTCCCTTGCGTCTCACCACCCTGACACCCCTGCCAGCGCTCCCTCAGTCCCAGCCCACACCCCCCATCACCACTCCATCCTCCTGAGCCCGACGGCCCCCAGCCCAGCATCCTTCCATCCCCATCCCATCCTTCCATCCCCCTTCCTCCCACCCCGCATCTCCTCCCCGCTGCGGGGGGGGGGCAGGCTGCGTGCCCGCCGTCCCACTCCACCCACGACCAAGTTCTCTCCGGGCCGGTAACCCTGCTGGAGTTGAAAGCCGCCGCCGCCGCCACCTCCTCCCCCCCTCCCTCCCCAGAGTCCCCGCGAAACTTCACGGAGCAACAAACCATCCCCTACTCACGGGCCAGGGGGGCTGCCCGGCGCCCCCGC
>JAVKLA010000093.1:26218144-26237637 GCA_034782735.1 Sagittarius serpentarius | reverse complement strand
AGCCGCGGGGGACCCGGCGCGGCCACTGGTAACGGCAGGGGCCCGGCCCGGCCCGGCCCGGCGGGGCGCTAGGGGCGGGGGCACCGCAGCTCGGGGTGCGCGTCCTGCCCGGTCCCCGGGCTGCACACTGTGGCCCCCTGCCCCGCTCTCCCCCACCCCGGTGTCCCAGCCCCGAACCGCACCCCCTGCCCCAGCCCCGACCCCCACCCCCTGTCCCTGCCCTGACCCCCACCCCCTGTCCCTGCCTTGTCCCCGACCCCTTGCCCCAGCCCTGACCCCCACCTCATGTCCCAGCCGTGTCCCCCACTCCACTGGCACACAGCCCCCGGAGCACCCGGATAACATGGCACGTTGCAGACCCCGTAACTCTCCCCAGCTTATTGAGTCACGGGGCGATGCTGGCAGTGACAGCCCTCGAGGGCAGGGGAGTTATACGGCATCCCTGGGCACTTGGTGTGCCAGGCTCCCATGGCTCGTAAAACACGTGCCTGGTGCTGCCAGGCACTGGACGCTGTTTTTTACGGCTCCCTGCCTGCCCTCGGCGTCCCCTCCATCCTTCACATCACTTGCAGGGCTCTGTGTGCTGCCCGCTGTGGGGCTGTCGCAGCCCTGGGGTGGCCCGTGGCACGATGCCGGTGACCAGCTTCTGCCTCTTGCACGTTTTGGGGTGGTCACCCCAGCCGCCTGCTTTCCGGTCTGAGTGCACCGTGGGGCTCTTGGGCCTTGCTTTCCAGGCTGCTCCTGCCCACCGCGTAGCTGCTTTGGGTTATTTTGCCCTCATTTCCCCAGACTGGGTCTCACTTTGTTTCCTGCCTACATTTTTCGGATCCTTTGAATGATTGCTCTGCTCTGGCCAGTGTTTGCAACACCTCTCTGCTCAGTATCATCTGCAAATTTAATTACAATTCACTATTCAAGTAAAAGTTTGGAAGATGGTGTAAAACGATACCTTGAAGTTAGCGAAATTGCATCTTGCTTGCCTTATCCAAAAGCTTTGCCCAGCAATTCTTCTGAAATAATTTCTGCTGGGCAAGCCAACGTCCTTCATCCAGGAGCCCATCGTGGTGGGTCTGCAGGCTCCTTCCTCCACCCGTTACATTCTGTGCTAGGGGTGGGCACTGGGTTTATCTTATGCCTGGCTCCGGTTTTATTGTCCTTTCTCTCACAGAAAATCGGCGCCTGGTTTGCTCTGCCCGTCACCAGGGCCCTGGTTTCTTCCCGGCACTGCGCGTGTGGCGGCGGGTTAGTTGGTTTGTCTCGGCACCGGCCGTGCCGGACAGGTGACTGTGTCTATGTGGAGAAGCTGTTTTTGCTTTCCCTGCAGCTGTTTTTGCGAGGCCTCCGCCTGATTTGCATTTTTTCTGGTTAAAAACAGTAATTTTGCCCTTTTGAGTCATCTTTATTTTTGAGCCATCATTAATTTTCTCTCCCTCCTTGTTTATTAATAGACCTTTTCACTTTTGTGCTGATTCTGCCCGGGTATATTTGTAAAGTCCTTTGTGTTCCCCTTAGCCCTCCAGCTGTTAACTCCTTCTGCTGTTTTTTTGTCCCTTTTCCCCCCTGCAGCTGCGAGGGGACACTATTGACTTACAAATCCTCCTGCCTGAAATGTTCCCCTTCTCTTGTTCCAGGTATCTCCTAAGAGCATCTGTTCCAGGTATCTCCTAAGAGCATCGCAAATGAAAGGCACGATTGAAATCTCTCTCTTTTCTCAGCGCCTTTGACGCCTTCGCCGCCCCCTCGCATAGCTGGCGTTTGCTCCGGCTGCTAGAGAGGATCTTTCTGCCGGCAGCAGGGGACAGGGACGTCTTAAAGCCTGCAGGGCTGCGGGCAGGCGTCAGACGGGACGCGGCTCTCCACTCCTTGAAGTGCTTTGCTTTGCCTTGTGCCAGTGGCTCTATGTTCTTGCCTTTGCTCTGCCTTTCCCTGTCAGGTATCCGGGTCCTTCCCTGGCCCCATCGCCTGCTGTGTGAGCTGGGCAGGCTGGGCTGGAGCTCTGCTGAGAGCAGGAGAGGTGCAGGGAAGCCGAAACCTCTGACAATCCTTAGCCGGGCTGCTGGGTGCCGGTGTTGTGCAGTCAGCGAGCGTGCCATGGCACGTGCCTGGCATGGGATGAGCCCTGCGAGCGGCGGGTTCCCCAGCGGGGCTGTTTAGAATCTCCTTGTACCTGCCTTTTTATTAGTCTTGTTATTATATTTATTTTTTTTCCCCTCCAAAGAGCCCAATCTGCAGCAGGCTGTAAAGAGTGACATTGCAGGTGCATGAGCTGCATGCCGAGGCTGCGCGTGGTCCCCCAAGGCCCCCGGTCCCCTGGTGCTGCCATCCCCGTTCACCGTCAAGGCTTTAAGGTTATCTGCTCTATCGACGGGAGTATGGATTGAGTGGAATTAGAAACCTCGAAGGCTAAAAATACAGCTCCCTGCCAGGAAGTGCGGCAGCCTGCTGCGAGGGCGCTGGGTGGCACCGAAACTTTTCCGGGAACTGGCATGCTCTGTGTGAGCCCCGCAGCCCAGCATCCGCACCCGTCCCTGGGTTCCGCGAGCGGGACCACTGCTGGCATCGCTGCCCGCAGCGGGAGAAGGCGGCGGGAGCCCTGGCTTTGCCATCGGAGCTGCGCTGTAGGTGTCCTCACCCACCGGGCAGGGATGCAGATGATGGAATTTGGCGATGAGCTGTGCAGCGTGAAGTAGGGTCTGCGATGGGGCTAGCCCTGTCTGGCTGATGTTCGTGGGGTCCTTCGCTGGACAGGACGGGGAGAGAAATCAGGGAGAAAACGCTGCCCGCTTGTGCTGCGGATGGTCGCTAGAGGAGAAACACAGGCTGGCACATCACCCGGGCAGCTGCTCTGAGACCTCACAAACTCATGCCACGAGCACAAGCTCCTCCTGAGCAGCATGTTCCTGGGGACAGTGCGAGGGGACCCTGTGCCTGTGGGGAGCTCTGGCCACCTCCTGCCTGATGCTCCAGCATCTCCCTGGCCATGCCAGGCTTGTGTTGTGCCGGGCTGGCAGGCAGTACGTGCCAGGCAGCTGGGCAGCGCTCCCACCGCCACTTTTACCATGGTACCGTGGCATGGCTGGTCTGGGGCTGTCTTTCCCAGCTTGGTGCCACAATGCTGAGCTGTTCTGCTAGCCGGCTTCGAAAAGCAGGGCGGCACCTGGGGCAGCACGGGCCCTTTTGGGGATGCGCTGCCCATCGCCGCCTGGCTTTGCAGGACAAGCTTTGTCCTGGAGTCTGGAAGCGGCGGGGTTGCCCTGCCCAGCGTAGTGTGAATGAGACCCGAAGCCAGGGCTGTTGCTCTGCCTTCCGGAGCGTGAAATCGGTCGGTGCCGACGCGTGGCCGTGGCATCGATGAAGTGTGTAATAGGCTGGGGGCAGGAGCTGTGCTGCCCTGTGGGGAAAAAAACCCAAAGTGCTGCAGCATCCCTGCCAGCGTGGGCCAGCCACCACCTTGCCGTGCTTCTCCCTGGGCTGCGGGAAGCGGCTCTTCCCCGGCAGCGTGCTGCCGGCAGAGGCAAAGCTGTGCAGGGAGAGGATGCTCCCAGCACCAGCCGTCTGGCTAATGCCGCACCATCTGCTTTGGAGGGTGAGGCAAGGTGAACGGCAAGCTTTCGAGGAGCCCATAAATCCTGCATGCGAAGGCTCTTCTTGGAGGTGACTCGGGATGTGCGTGGAGCGGCGCTGCTCCTGGCTGCTCCCCATGCTGGAAATTCTCCGGAAGCAGAGCCTGGGGAGATCAGTGATCCCCCCCCAAGGCGTTCGCTGATGTCCCGTGGGCTGAGACTCTGGGCTTGGCTGGGAAAAGTCCTTTAGCAGAATGTGCTTCGGTGCAGTTGGAAGGTCTGCATGGTTGGAAATGGTGGTGCCAGGGGGGCTGCCTGTGCCCCCCCTGCCTCCGGCACCCGGGCTGCGCTTGGCGAGAAAATGTATAACGCCTCGGTGTTGAAAAATGACTGATCCAGACCTTGGAGGGTTTGTAGGATACGTTCCTTTCTTGCGGTCGATAAAGATAAAGGGGATCGTTCTGCCAGCAAAATTAGTGTATCAAAGAGAGGGAAAAAAAATGACAAGAGCTGCGGAGACAGAAAAATGGTTGGGGCGGCCCCGGGACGGTGCCCAGCACCAGCGCCCTGCCTAGGCTTGTCGGCAGTTTCCAGAGAGCTGTGCGAGACCCGTCCATCACGCCGAGGCAGCCGTCCGTCCGTCTGTCCATCAGGAGGAGGGGATGATGCCGTTGCGGCACGGGCAGCCCCGGCCGCTTTCCAGCCGGTGGTTGGCCTCCCTTCGCCTTCCCGGCACCGCTGCCGGCTGTCGGTGAGGGGCCGCGGGGAGTGTTCGCGCCTCGGTCGGGGGCTGCGTGGAGGGGAGGCTAATGTACCGGAGGTGCCTCGGAAATGAGAGCCTTGGATGGGTTCCTGGCCCTATTGATCCGCCGGCAGTTTATGCATCCTGACATTCATAATCTCGGTCGGCGCTGATGGTCCAGATTAATGGGCCCGGGGGCTGTCCATCCGTCACTTCACATTAATTACTGAAGAGGTGTTTTTCCAGTGATTTACCTGACAGCGGCCTGTGATGAATCCCCCTAAACAGAGTGGGCAGTGATTAATCATGGGGCCCCGGCTCGGCCCCGCTCTGCCTTCCCCTCAACCGCAGCGCAGACCCCCACGCCATCCGTCTCCATAAACCCTGCCTGATGCATATTTATAGGGGCAGGGGGGCCTGGCAGCTCACGGCGTGCCTGCTGCTGCCAAAGATGATGAAAAATAAATCTCTGCTGGGACGGGGCAGCAGGTGAGCGGGGCTGCGGCGTGCCGGGGTGGCAGCTGTGGTCCCGCGCCAGGGTGTCCCCGGTCTGGGGTTTGGTTTCTGGTGCTCCGCAGCTTCTGCGGGCTTCTCCGCTGTTTCTGGTGAACGAATGGTGCAAGGGCTGTGTGTCTTGCTTCGGCCGTGGCCGCTGGCCCCTGGGGCTGGGGGGTCCCAGGCAGCAGCCGCTAGAGTGGGGCCAGAGCCCCTGTGATGCCGGCAGGGTTTCCCTCCTTCCCCCAAGCCTGGTACACTCCACCGAAGGCTGTAGGGCTGCGGGGTGCTCCGGGGTCGGGCAGTGTTGAGGCTCTGCTATCCATCGCTGTGTGCTGGCTGCTGTGGGAACGAGGGTGGGTGCCTGGCTGGGACCCCGACCCACCGACCTGGGCAGGGGCTGCCCACCATGTGCCCGGCTGCGGGGCCATTGGGATGCGGGCAGGGAAGTGACGCTGTCTCTCCTTGGCAGGCAGGGGTGGCACCATGCAGCAGGAGGCGGAGGGTGGCCGGCCGCGCCGCAGGAAGCCCGACATGGCCCTCTACGTGCCCAAAGCGCGGCGGGAGAGAGCAGCGCAACTGGTGGGTGACACGCTGGCTGGGCACCGCCAGGAGCCTGAGAACCACCGCCTGGCACAGGACACTTGCCGGGGTAGCGGCGAGGGGCAGAGGCGGAGCCCCCGTGCCAGGACACAGGCGGGTAGAGCGGCGAGGAGGGAGAGCAAGGTGGATGCTGGCTCAAAGGAGCCGCGGGCAGCCTCTGCCGGGCACTGCCGGAGGCCAGGAGGCAGCTTCCCCATCGTGCTGGAGGGCCTGGGGGCATCACCCAATGTGTGGGAACCATGCTCGGATCCAGCTGTTGCCCAGACCTGGGATGAGCAGGACAAAGCATCCCATGATGAAGGATTCAGGGAGCTCAGCCACAGCCGCCGGATGATGAGGACCGAGCCTGACCCTCCGTCCCCACCAAGTGCCCAGCCTGGGGCCATAGAGGCTAGCTCAACACCCCCTGCTAGCCCAATGCTGGCATGTCGGACAGGGCTGAGCAGCGTGTCAGAGCATTTGGGGGACAGCACCCTGGATCCAGCCGGGGACCTCTCCCGGTGCCCAGGAGAGGGTGTCCTGCAGCTGGCAGGGCCAGGCAGCCGGGGCAGTGTTCCCAGGCTGGCGTGGGAGGTTGAAGGTCCGAAAGCCCAGGAGGAGGAGACAGAGTGTGGGGACTCTCTCCTGGCAGGGCAGAGCAAGAGCTGTGCCGCTGGGGTGCCGGAGGAGGAGGAGGAGGGGTGGGGAAGCACGGCTGAGCTTGCCAGGGAGAGTGCCTTGGAGGCACCAGGAGCCAGCTGTGAGCCTGGGTGCTCGAGGGGTGGTGCGGGCGATGCACCACTGCTCCCAGGGGAGAGCACCCCAGGGCAAAGCATTGTCAGCCTGTCCCAGCTCCTGCCCAGCAAGCAGGAGATCACTGCCGGTGCCAGCCATCCCAGTGGGGAGGGTGACCTGGTGCCCACTGCGGAGGGAGCGGGCAGCACCCCTGCCTGCCCAGATGGCAGTGCCGGGGCCGAGGGTGGCCCGCGGGATGCTGACGAGGAGCTGGTGAGCAGCGTGCGGGCGAGGGCACCCCCAGAGAGCCGTGAGCCCCCACCGCCCCTGGAGCTGCTGTGCCGTGGCATAGAGGGTCTCTTGCCCGTGGCCTGGGCTGAGGAGCCGGCGGGGGCAGACGAGGACACGGGCTCACCGCAGCAGCACTGGTGCAGCCAGGAGACTGAGGAGGAAGAGGGATGTCTCCCCAGCAGCTCCCCAAAGGCGGAGCAGGCCGGTGCCAGGACCCCGAGCCAGGCCAGCCCAGGTGCCGAGGAGAGCTGGGACGCGCTGTTCAACGACGACGGGGACTGCCTGGACCCGCGCCTGCTGGAGGAGGTACGTCCTGCGAGCCGGCACCCGTGGGGCTTTGCAGGGACGGTGGCTGCTGCCTGCTGGGATGCGGGGACAGGGGTCTGTGGGGGTCGTCTGTCCCTGTGTCCTCCAGGGTGGGTGCATGGGGGGGTGGGCTGCACCCAGAGCAAACGGCCAGCCTGGCTGCACTGCCTGCTGTTACCGCCAGCCATCCCGGAGGGCACAAGCTGCCTGCTGTGCCAAAACGCCTGGGACCTCCACCTTCCCCCCCCGGCTGGTTCCTACCCCGTCCCGTGGTGCCAGTGAAGGCTGGGGGAGATCTTCCCTCTATAGTACGTAAAGCACTCCCAGTAAAACCTGCTCGAGCGCCATAAACTGCAACTATACCCTTGTGAAACTGGGCCTCGTGGTAAAGAAATGGGCTGAGACGTATGGGCTCCCATTGAAATAGCAACGGGAAGTTTCCTCGAAACTATGGCTTCTTAATCAGCTGTGGCTCATTACCATCCCCTCCTGCATGCGTGTGGCTGAATTTACTACAATTAGCTGCTTAGCACTGGGACCCACGCCGTTTTCCTGCCGTTCGCGAGGAAAGCTCTGCTTCTGCAGTGAGGCTGGATATCCCTTATTGCATTTTAAATCAGTAGCGTCAAACCAGTAGTTTTCCGAATGACATTAATGTGCCCAGTGTAACAAACAGCACTAATATTGTTACAGCCAGCGTTCGTCCACCCCAGGCTGGAAGCAGGGTATGAAGTGGCGGATGGTGCCTGATAACAGCTTCTGGGAAGGGATGAGATTAACTCAAGAGCATCGTTACTGAGGAGCACTGGTACCCACCTCGTCCATGGGGCCATGCTCAGGCTGGTGTGTCCTTGCCAAGCCCGATGTGGGGCTGGGACAGGGCATGGGGCAGGCAAGGCTTGCCTCCGGGGCTGCTCGGAGGGTGATGCAGAAGAGCTTTGGGTACCTCCATCCCTGCCTGGCTGTGCTCCCCCCGCAGCTGCGGTCGCCCACCCTCCAGCCGGGAGGTTGCGGTGAGCGCCGGTGCGAGGGGGATGGTGCTGCTGCTCCGATGGCAGCTGGCACATGTGGTGCTGGTGCTGGCTTTCTGTGGGCTGGCATGGGGGGCACGGCTTCATCCTCAGGCACAGCAGAGCAGCTGCCTGGCCCCACTGGGGAGGCAGGTCGGGGGGGGCCCGTGTTATGGTGCAGCTGTAGGACTCTGCGGGCAAGGTTGTGCCGTGCAGCACCGGTGCTAACTGTGAACAGCTCTGGAGCATCTGTGTTAGCTCCCCCGTGCACAAGCTCTGAGCAAAGCTGGAGCTTTCCAGGGAGCTTCCCAAAATGGGTGAATGAGAACCTGAAAAAGGGATTTATCAATCAAAAGTTGCCATCTTCATCCCCCTGCGGATTCCCATGCTGAGCCTAGTGCTTCCCGAGCCCTCCGAGCTCTTGGCAGGCAGATGCGTCTGCTCAGGAAGGGTGCAGGCTCTTGGGGAGATGGAGCTGTTGTTAATTAACAAAAAGGACGAGAAAATTAGTAGCGTTTTTCCTTGTAACCGAATCCTTATGCGCTGCAGATAGCTGGCAGAGAGCAAGATTTATGACGTTCTGTGTGGAGGAGAGATTTCTGATAGGGGACGGCTCTTTAATCTAGCAGGAAAAAACACCATAGCGAGATCCATTGGCTGGAAGCTGAAACCAGACAAATTCAGAGTAGAAATCAGTTTGAACACAGAGGGTAATTAAGCACTGCAACCATTTCCTCGCAGGCTCGGTGGACTCTCCATCAGCCGGCGCGGCAGGGGCCTCGGTGCGTGCGTGCCGGGGGCCGTGGTGCATCCAGCCCTGGAGGCGCGCTCTCGGCAAGCAAGCAGGAGTATAAGCGAGCAGCCACGGACCCCTCTAACATGCTCCGGCAAGGGTGCGCCTTTACTGAGCAGCGAGGCATGACAGACAGGCTTCATTTCCCACCTCCACTGTCCGTCTGTCCATCCCTCAGCAGACCCTTCCCAGTGCCGGGTGCCTGCCAGGGCTGGGGTCCGTACCCCAGTTCCCATGCCCTGCCCTGCCCCACAGCTGGGGGGCTGTGGGCAGGCTGCGTGCCTGGGCTGGCAGCGCGGGGGGACCTGTTGAGCCGTGCCTGCCGTGTGGCTGAGCCCGGCTGCCAGACGGCTCCCGTCCTTGCCGCCCCACCACACTTGGTGATTTGTGAAGGTCAAGGACCGCTCCGGCACTCTGCGCTCCCGCTCTCTAATCATCTTCCTGGAGCCTAGCACTACCCGAGTGCTTTGCTCCCTCAAGCAGCACCGCAGGGCTTCATCCTGCCTGGGGACGGCTCCTTTGCTTCCCCTGAGCAGGCAGGCGGTGCCTGATGAGTGCCCTGCCCTGCACGGGGTGCGCTCGGTTAATGGGTGCTGGTGGCGGGGCAGGTGTCTGTCGGCAGTGCTAGCCTGTCCCGTGAGCTCCATAACTCAGCTCTACCCTCCACTGGCATCCAGCCGCCCTGGCAGCACCCCCTCACCTGCCGTGAATCCATCTTCCCCATAAAATTGTCGGAATGAGCGCTTTTTATTGACTGAGCTGGCTGGGATTTATGGACTCTAACCTTCCAGCCGTGGTGTGCTCTGCTACGATCGCTTGGGGGATCGGGCTGGGAACCTGGCTGAGTTATGTACCCGCTCCCCGGCTCCGTGCCGGCCCCACACTTCGGCAGGGATGGGTGAGCCACTACTGACTTCGGACTGCGCCTGGCCCAGTGTTGCAGACGGAGTGGGGCCGTGAATCCCCTCGGCCGCCAGCACGGCACAGTTTGGAAAGCAGAGGTGCAGCAAGTGTTGCCCACCGGCACCGATGCTGCAGGGCAAAGGGGAACAGGGTGCAGCTGCACCCCTGTGTCGTGGCAGTGGGAGACTGCTGCCAGTGTTTTAAAATGAAGGTTGAAAAATGGGAGAGGTAGAAAAGCACTACAGCCGTCATCTTTTAGGGCTGGAGAAAGTGCCCCGCTGTGAAATACTAAACACGCACAACCCATTCAGCTTATCAAGAAGAAGATTGAGAAGGGACTTGATTAGCGTGAGTAAGTGCCATCGTGGGGAGGGGACCGGGGACTGAGGGCTCTTTAATTCAGCGGGGAGGCAGAACAAGAACCGCCGGCTGGAAAGCGAAGCCAGACAAATTCAAATGAGAAATAAGGTATAAATTTTCAGCCGTGCAGGTGATTAACCACCAGAACTTGCTCCTCAGGGGAGTGCTGGCTTTTGCATCTTGGTGTCTGGCGTGCCGAGGGGCTGCATGTGCCGAAGGGCTACGGTGCATGTGCTGCAGCCGAGGCATGCCAAGCCCGGTGCTCCTGCGTGGCGGGCAGATGTCAATCTTTCCTCCTGCTCCTTGTTGTTCCCCAAATGTATTTCGGGTCAGCACGTCGCTGTGGAAGGAGGGGTGTGCTTGGGGGGTGCACGCGCTGTCTCACCGGTGCCATTCCTACCGTGTCCCTGGCGGGACCGCAGAGAACAGCAAGTGAAGGGATTCTGGTAACGGGAAAAGCACATGCATGGCATGAGAGCCTCGGTCAATAGCTCCTAATAGCTCAGTGCCATGAATCCAGCTGCAGTGCTGGGGTGCGGCACGGGGGCTGGACCACTTCCCGGGGAGCGCTTGCCATGGATTGGGAGCTGGTGCGGAAAGGGCAGGCATGAGTTGCTCAGTCCTGTGCCTTTCCCACCCCTGCAGCTCTTGGGGGGTGAGAAGCGCCGGGAGAGCCAGCAGTCACCCCGCTTTGACTACTATGGGGCTGAGCCCACCGCACCGGACCTCAGCGATGCCGAGCTGCCCCATGTCATCGAGATCTATGATTTCCCCTCGGATTTCCGCACCGAGGACCTGCTGCGTGTCTTCTGCAGCTACCAGTGAGTCTGCCGGCAATGCCCCATCCCCGGCCCTGCGGTCCCCTGCTTGGGCTCTGCTCCGGACCCCTCCTCACTCAGTGCTGGTGCCTTGCTGAGCTTCCCTCTCTCTGGCAGGAAAAAAGGCTTTGATATTAAGTGGGTGGACGATACACACGCCCTGGGCATCTTCTCCAGCCCCATAACAGGTACTGCTCCCACTTCAACTGCGATGGGCAGAGGGGAGGCATCCCTGCCTCTCCTGCGGCCTGATCCTGGGCATGGGGCTGGTCCCACACGCAGACGCTGCTCCTCTCTCCCTGCAGCACGCGATGCCCTCAGCACCAAGCACCTGCTGGTGAAGACGCGCCCGCTCTCCCAGGGCACCCATGCCTCTAAAGCCAAAGCCAGGGCGTACGCCGGTGAGTGATGCTGCCCCATCCCTCCTGGGATGCCCCTGCTGATGTCCCCCGTCTCCGCTCACCCAGACTACCTGCAGCCGGCCAAGGAGCGCCCCGAAACATCGGCCGCCCTGGCCAGGCGGCTGGTGATCGGTGCCCTGGGGGTACGCAGCAACCAGACGCCAGCCCAGCGAGATGCCGAGCGGAGGAAGCTGCAAGAAGCCCGGGGTGAGATTTGGGTGCCCGAGGTGGGCCTGCAGTGTGGGGGGACCCTCCTCGTGGATGCCCCTTCTCACAGGGTGCTGGATGGGAGGGGGCTGTGCCACGGTGGGCTCCGGCCGCCTCCGTGGGGAACTGGGTGGCTGGGGGGTGATGCGGACGTGGGGTTGACCCTCCTCTTGTCTCTGCAGAGAGGAAGCGCCTGGAAAACAAGCAGCGGGAGGATGCCTGGGAGGGCCGGGACTGAGCCGGGAGGCTGGACCTTCAGTCCCACTGGGAACACCCCTGGGGTGCCCGTGCCCCTCTCTGCGGGCAGGCAGGGCACCCTGCATCTCAGAGCTGGGATGGATCCTGGTACCGCATCCAAAAGCACTGGGATGCTCCACCAAAAGGGCTGAGCAGGACGCGCGCAGGTTGGTTGGTGCCGTGCAGATGCTGTCGCCGTCGGGCAGCGCTGCCCATCCTGCCCGGGGCAGGACCCCCGGTGCTGCCTGCTGCAGCGGGAGCAGCCAGCGGGACGCAGGGAGCTCGGCAGCGAGCGCGTGGGGCCGTGCGGGGCAGCCCTGGCCACCTAGCAGGGCCTTGCGAGCAAGATTTTCTGTCCTTTATTTTGCTAATAAATACCATTTATTTTACTGTGCCTGGCCTGGCTGTGGCTCCCCGTGCTCCTGTGTGCCGGAGGGGGTGCTTGCATGCCAGGGGCTGCCACACGTGGCCCCTGCTGCCGTGGGGATGTCCACCTCTCCCAGGCGGTGGGTGTCCCCGGCGGGTGGGTGGTGGGCGCAGGCAGGAGGGGTCGGGCAGGGCGGCGGGCAGGAATGCGCTGGCAGGGACCCTGTTTACTTCTGCGGAGCAGCTGCGGCCTAAACAGCGGGGCCCTTGTCGGTGCATGGGCAGGGCCACGTTCCCGGCCCCGCGCGGGGCTGTGATGTGGCTGCGCTGGTGGGCTGGGGGCTTCCTGCCCTGCCCCGGTGCGGGGGCGCGGGCAGGCGGCTGGGACCTGCCTTTGGCTCCTCTGCTTTGCATAGTCTCTCAGTACCCAAAAACTAGCCCCATGTGCCTCAGCACTCCCATCCGGTAGCCCCCCACACTCTCGGGGCCACAGTTTGTGGGGCTGCCGTGCCCTTTGCAGCAGGTGGGGATGGGGACGGTGCTTTTCCGCCACCCCTGCCAGCGGTTTGCGCGGTTTTGGTCGTGGGTGCCTTGCCCCAGCCTGCGCTGAAGGGCTCATGTGGCTGCCCCGTGTCCCCTGGCTGTCCCCCAGCTTGGCGGTGGTGGAGCCGGTCACGACCCCGTGGCGGTGGCTGCCTGCCCCCGTGCCGGTGGCACTCCAGCTTGGGAGCCATCTCGGCTGCCAGTCCCAGCCGCTCGTGGCTCGGCCAGTGGAAACTTAAGGGCGCGAAGCTGCTCTCATGCAGAAAGCATCTTCCCCACCATCCGGCATCCCCTGAACCCTGACCACGGCGAAGCGAGCCTCTGCCAAGACGTGCCTTGCCGCGGCCCCTGGCCTTGGGCCACCCCAGCATGTCACCGCCGTCCCTGGTAGCTCCTCCACATGTGGGGACCATCGCTTGTGGGTACAACCCAGCCTGTCCTGGCTGTGCAGGGCCAAGGCGGGTGCTGGCAGCCCCCCACCCCAGGCTGGTGTCTGCCTGCAAGCAGGGGGAACAGGCAGGGGTGTGCAAGGAGCGGGGTGGCACTGCCTGGTAGCTGGCTCGCTGGGGGCTGGGCAGTACAGAGGGCGGGTCCGTGGCGAATATTCCCATTTATTTCCTTTAAAAAAAATTTGCTAGAAACCACAGGAGGAAAGAAACACAGAGAGCAAGGGCACGGCGTCCCCTGTCTCCCCACCCTGTGCCAGGAACAAGGGCTTCGAGGGGCAGAGCGGCCCCATCCCTGCTCCTGGGGCTGGGAAGCTGCCAGGGCAGCCTTGGAAAGCCCAGCACAGTGGCTGCAGGCGCGGTGGCCGGTGGGCTGGCTGCCGGCCCGCGCTGCCACGGAGCTGGCTGGGTCCCTTTGTGCCCACGGGGTCAGCCAGTTCGGGGCCAGGGTGTCCTGGCTGGTGGGGACCGCTGGTGGCAAGCTGGAGCTGCTTGGCAGTGGCCACACACAGGCAGCCAGGGGGCTGGTGGCCCTGGGTGGCACAGTGGGGTCACTGCCTGGCCGGGGACACATCACCTAGCCAGGGTCGTTCCTGGCTGGGGACTGGCTTCATGGTCTTGGTGGGGAAGAGTCCAGGGGAAGGAGCAGAGGATGGTGGGGTTGATAAGGTGGTACCCCCTCTCCCATAGCACAGCACCCATCTCCCATTGCACAGCACCTTTATTAAGGACAGGACTGGCGCAGAGGTGGCAGTGGCCAGGGCCTGTCCTGAGTCTGCTGGGGCAGTAGGGGCCGGGCAGGGAGGTTGAGGTAGTCATTCTGGGGGGGCACCGGAGCTACAGAGCTGGGGGCTGCTGTGGTACCGGGCCCCTCTCGCAGGTCCTGGTGGCGGCGCAGGGCTGGGGACCCCCGGGCGCTCCCCTCCAGGCCCGGTGCTCATCTCCATCCTCTGCGGCAGCATCGGTAAATACAAGATTCTTCGAGTCCCTGAGCTCAGGTCGGTGCTGCTGGTGCGCAGGGGCTGGGCACGGGAGCCGGGCTGCCCCGCGGCGCTGCTGGGAGCGTGCCGATGGCGGGGGCATCACACGAGGTTGTTGGCCAGGCGCTCCCGTCGCTCCAGATCGTTCACCACATTGGCGCCGTAGGCGTCACCTGGGGACAGCGATGGCATAGGTGGGTGGCGGGGACAGGTGACCTGCAGCACCCCCAGCCCCATCACTTCCCCACACCCTGCCCGCCATGCCCGCTATGCTCCTGTCCCTCCGTACTTGTGTGGCAGCCATGCATCCAGACGCGCTGCCCATCGTACTTGCACCGGCACCGCATCACATTGTTGGAGAAGTCTGACTCAGCCACCTCATGCTTGGGGTTCACAACCACCTGGGGAGAGCAGGGGGCAGGGCTGAGGTCACTGCTGCCCCCCACCGAGTACCGCTGTGCCTTAGCCAGGCAGGGCCATGGCATGCACCGTGGGGTGCAGAGCAGCACCCCAGTGTGCAGCATGAGGGGTGCTGGTGGTGCCCATGGAGGGCAGCTGCCAGCCCTGAGCTCCAGTGGCTTGGTGTCCCCCCGCCCCTCCGTCCCCGTACTTGGAAGGTGTAGCTGCCTGGTGGCACGTCAGTGATGTCAATCCACTGGCAGTCGATGTCGTGGCGGTAGGTGTCCCAGCACCCCACGCTCACCCCCTGCTCCCCAAAGTTGGCGCAGGCGAAGCGTCGCTGCAGCCCTGTGGGAGGGAGGGGAGGTGAGGGAGGGCATGGGCAGAGCCCCCCTTGGGGAGCAGAATGGTGGTGGTGGTGGGGGGTGTCGCCCAGCAGCTCTGTGGCTGTCACCCACCCTCAGGGCAGTTGGTGTCCTCTAGGCAAAAGCTGGCCTTGTGCCCTTCAGCCACCTTGGAGCCGTTGAGCGTCAGCAGGTCATAGTGGGTGAAGACCTCAATGCTGTGGAAGTGCCTGCGGGGACAGGGGCTGAGCGCGGGGCCGGTCCCTGGCTGGGGACCACGCAGCCGCCGGCCCAGCCGCCCAGCTGGGAGCGGGCAGCGCCCAGAGGCTCTGAGCAAATTACAGCCTTGAAGCCAAATAAAGCCGTAATGACAGTGCCAGCGCGGACGCTGCCAATTACCCCGGGGCGGGCCAGCCTCTGCAGGACGGGTGCCACCATGCCCTGCCTGGCCCGGGGAAGAGGGCAGTTCCCTGCCAGCTCCTGCCCGTGGGCCACTCACCGGTGGCACTGGTGCCAGGTCCAGGCGTGGCGCCCCATCTTGGGTCGGAAGTCGGCTCTGCCCAGGTTGTGGATCTGGGAGGAGAAGCGGAGGAGGCGGCGGTGGCCGTAGGGCCAGTGCATGTGGTCAGCGGAGCGGGAGAGGCAGCGCTCCTCGTGGGCGCAGTACAGCAGCTCCAGCGGCCGGTCCTCCAGGTAGGCCGTCTCCTGCACCAGCTGGGCGTTCATCACCAGGTCCGGGGCGTCTGGCATGGAGGGGATCGTTGGGGATGGAGCGGGTGGTCCCTGCTCCACATAGCCCCCCCGCCCCGTTCTCTGTGCCAGGAGAAGGGGGGTGCCCCCTCCCAGCGGGTACCCCGTGGGCGCCCAGTACTCACGGGCGGTGCAGGTGACCCCCGCTGAGAAGCGTCCCCCGCCGCTGGGGCAGTGGACGGGGCCGTGGCGCTGGCACTGCTGGAGGGCCAGCTCGGTGCCGGCACAGCGCACCCCGCTCATCACCACCTGGGCAGCATCGGGGCTGCCTGCCCAGTACCACGTCTCCTGGGCAGAGGAGGAGCACAGCGCTCGGACCAGCCTTCGCACCCCCTGCCAGCACCCACCCTGCCTCCCCTGCCCCAGCACTGCTGCCAGGGCTTGTGCCCCGGGGCTGTCCCATCCCGGAGCCCCCGTGATCACGCCACGCGTCCTGTTGCACCCCTCACAGCCCAGGGCCCAGGCTGGGACCCCGCTCACCTGGAGGGCATGGCTGGCAAAGCCCAGCCCCAGCTGCCTGCAGACGACCATGGCCTCGTTCAGCCCCCACTGTGCACCGCACACTGCGCCCCACTGCAGCCGCCCCTGCACTGGCACCAGCACCTCCACCACACCCTCTTCGGGGCTGCGGCCCCCGGCCAGCCGCACCTGCGGGCAAAGAGAGGCTGAGCTGGAACGTGGGGCAGACCCCCAGCCCTCCCACCCCACCCAGCACTGCAATGGGGCAGGCAGCCTCGTGCATCCAGCTGAACATCTCCCCCACCTTCCTTTGCCTCCTTTCCTCCCCACAAGACCACTTTTGCCACCGGCTCATCCTGCAGACCCCCATCGGCGTGCTGCTCTGTGTTACCCCATCCCCTGGGCCACCCCAGGGCTGCTCTGAGCATTCACGCTCAGCACAGAGCTTGGTGGGGCAGGGGCTGTGCAATGGGGCTAGGGCTCCACAGGCTCTGGGGAGGAGGCAGAGGCTCACCTGGCTCTGGAAGTCCGTGTGGGGCACATGGCAGCGGACAGCGGCATCAGCCTCATGCCGGCACCCACTCCGCTCGGCCTCCTGGAAGCGGCACTCACCCAGGGAATGCTCGTGGCCGGTGCACCGTACCTCGCTCATGTGGATGGGCCCCAGGCCTGAAGCAGGGGGAGGGTCAGCACTCCCTGCTCTGTGCCCATCATGGAGCAGGGAGGACCCCCACCCTCCTTCCCCCAGACTGGGCGGTCCCTATGGGAACAAGGCTGCACCATGGCAGGAATAGCTGGGGGAGCCCCATCCCAGTGCAGGCTGGAGCTGCCTGGACATCCCAGGATGCTCCAGCAGCACCCAGTAAACCAGGGGCTTTCCCCGTCGTGCCCCTCCCAAGCCCAGCGGCACCCCGAGTCCCTGTCATGCTGCCCGCCTCACCTTGGCCCATCTGGGCTCCCACCAGGGCCTGCTTCGCTGTCCCGTAGCCCAGCTGCCGGCACACCACGCTGGCTGCGGCCAGGTCCCACTGCTTGTCACACACGGTGCCCCACTGCCCGTGGCGCAGCACCTCCACCCGGCCCTCGCCAGCATGGGTGCCCGCTCGCAGCCGCACTGGGAGCACCTGGGCACGGGGAGCAGCCGGTCAGCAGCTCCAGGGCACGGCTACCTGCCTGCACCACGGGCACGAGCGCAAACAGGGTGGCCGGGTGCTGCCCAGCTCCGGGACCCTCCGTCGGCAGGACGGGGCGCGGGTCTATGCCGGGGCTCACCTTTCCAGGGGAGGTCTTGCTCCTGCCCTTGCCTGTGCCCTTCTGGAAGGTAGGGACGGGGAGGCAGCTGACGATGGCGTGCATGCCGCGGGGGCAGGCGTGCTGACGGGGGGCCGGTGGGGCCATCTGCGTGGGGCAGCGGGCCAGGTGGGGCTCTGTGCCCTGGCACCGCACCTTGTGGACCCAGAAGCTGTTCTTCTGGCTGAGGGTCTTCAGGCTGCCAAGGGAGAGGAGCAGGGGTCGGCATCAGCTCAGGTGCCAGAGAGTCTTCCCCTCCCAACACCCGCACTGGGTGCCCACCCAAGGTGCCCCTGCCCAGGGCTGAGCCATACCTGGAGCCGGGGTCCTTCAGCTTCATGTTCCAGAGCTTCCTGCGGGCGCACAGAGCCGGGAGGTCAGGGGGCCCATGCCGACCCGGCAGGGCTCCAGACCCCCACCCCGTCATCCCTGCCCTCCCCAGCATCCTGTGGCTGGAGCTGGAGCGGTGGGGTCCTCCCACGGCATGGGAGGGTGAGGACAGGTCCTCTCCCCACTGGCAATTACCGTGCCAAGCCCGTCTGTGCCGTGCCCTGGCGGGACTGCGCGACTCCTGGCACCGGCAGGGGCTCATTACAGGCTGTATTTATAGCCCCAGCCCAAGGCGGGGGTGGAGGGGCCAAGGGCCACTTGCCTCTCCTCTCCTTCCACCCACGCTTTGCCGGCCGCGGCTGGTGACCATCCGCACAGCCCCCTGGCTGCTGCCGAGCCCAGCTCTGCCCCTGGTCGAGGCCCCAGGAAGGGGACCCAGGCACGGGAAGGCCATACCAGCACCCTGCACACCCATCCATCCCTTCCCTGATGCCCCCTGATCTCTCGCCCCCACAGCGTGTCCAGCCAAGTGCCCTGCCCCACGCGCCCCACAGCTGCGATGCAGCTCTCCCGCATTCCTACCGGTAAAAGCTGGTGTTGACATGCTTCTCCTGGGGGAAGCCCAGCATCCCGCAGACCACGCGGCTGTTGTTCCTGGTCCAGCCAGCATCGCACACCTGCCTCCAGCGCCCGTTGTGCTTCACCTCCACGGCACCCTCCGTCACCGGCATGCTCAGCTTGGCCCGCGCCAGGATGGGCTTGAGCCGCACCTCCTCCAGGCTCAGCCCCGGCACCTGCCGCGGTGGGCACGGGGGTGGGCACGGGGGCTCCAGCATTGAGGGCAGGGTGTTCAGGATGGGGACGAGGGGAAGGGGACCTGCTCCAGCCCCCCTGGTGCACCCTGCTGGGCACAGGGGAACCCCATGGCTTCCCACTCACCTCTCCCAGGTGACCAGAGGCGGTGGCCTGGGGGGGGCTGCCAGGCAGGCGCTGTCCTGAGCACACCACGCCGGCATCCTCGCCATGGTGGCAGTCACTGGTGCCCCAGCCATTGTGGACGCACTCCGCCAGGGAGCCCTCGCTGCCCCCGCACCGCACATTGTCCAGCCAGATGGGGCCTGGGGACACACACGCAGGGCTGGGGGTCACCTTTGGGGGGAGGTCCCCATCTCCCTCCCCAGCACCATGGGGCCCATCCAGTGCCCCCGCGCAGGCTGCCTGCACCCACAGCCCCCCAGGCAGGGTCCCCCAGCCAGTGCTAAGCACACTGCCCTCGCCAGGACCCCCTGCCCCCCCGATTCCCCACCTGCCCCCTACCTTCCCCTTGGCCGTAGGTGGCACTATGGGTCCAGGTGACGGCCGCGGCGTAGCCCAGCTGCCGGCAGGCGACGGTGGCCGCGTGGAAGTCAAAGCCATCGTCACAGACGGTGCCCCAGCGCCCCTGGTACAGCACCTCCAGCCGGCCCTCCCCGGCTGGCCCCCGCGGCCCCGCCAGCCGCAGCTGCACCGGGGCTGGCTCCTGCCCGCTGGGGGCCACCCAGCACAGCAGCAGCACCAGCAGCAGCAGGATGGGGCTCGCACCAGCTGGCATCGCCATTGTGGTTCTGGGGGTGGGATGCCTGGGGATAGCCCGACACTGAGCCTTGGGGACCATGGCAGGGTGGGGGGGGGTGCTGCTGCACCCCGCTGTGCCCCAGGAGCTGGGCCCCACACCCACCTGCCCCTCGCTAGGCTCACCCAGCCCTGGCACAGCCCTCCCGGGCACCCTAAAGCCCTGCGCTCAGCCCTGGCTGCCAGCAGCCACGGGCAGCCCCACAAATGCTGCCCTGCCCCTGCTGCTTCCTGCCTGCCCCATGCTTCGGGCCTTGGGTGAGGGTTCCACAGAGCCCCCCCCCGCCTTTATCCCCCACTTGAACCCTCTGCCAGACACGAGGGTCCCCTCCCCATCCTGCACACAGCCCCTGTCCCCCATCACCCCACCTCTCCCCCTGCATCCCCACTCAGAGCACTAGGGGGTTGCTGGCCCCCCCCCCCCCCCACCGGGTGCCCAGACCACCCGCCCCCCCGGGGGTCATCCTCGGCACTCACCCTGGCAGGGGGTGACGGCGCAGGGCAGGCAGCAGCGTGGGGCAGGCAGTGGCGA
>JAVKLA010000093.1:26204845-26218001 GCA_034782735.1 Sagittarius serpentarius | reverse complement strand
CCCGCACTGTGCCTGGAGCACAGACCTGCACCCTGCCCCAGCCCTCCTCTGTCACCCTGGGGAAAACCTGCCCCTGCTCCAACCCCTGCCCCTCCCCCTCAGCTTGGGGGCTCTGAGCACCCCTGGGATAGCCCCTACCTGCCGTGAGCCTGGACACCCCCCTACCCCCACAATGAGCCCCATGCCCTCAATCAGGGATGCCCCCCCCCCAGCACCACCACACCATGGGGCTGGCCCCCAGCCAGGCAGAGCATGGGGTTTCTGGGGGTGACAAACTGCCACACTAGGGACACCCCAAAAGGACACCCCTTGCCCCTTGCCACCCCACCCAGCAGCTCAAGCAGGCACGCAGGCATGGGGTGCCTGGGGCTGCTGCAACGGGGCCAGGACTTGGGGGGCACAGAGACCAGGGGAGGCTGTGGGGTGACACCAGGAGCCCAGAGCAGGGTCCTCCCTGGGCTCAGGGCATCACCCGGACCATCCCTGAGCCAGGCTGGCAGCAGGGGTCCCCAGGCACAGCACCCCTCCGTGGGACATGGTGACGGGGGATGGCCCCTGCAACCTGCCCCGAGCACAACCTCCGGCTTGGGGTGCTGCCAGTCCCTGGGGTACCCCGCTGCCCACCCGCCCCGCCGTGCCCCACCGTGGGACAGGGAAAAACAGGAAGCCCTGTGCCCTCGCCGTGGCCAGGGGCCGGCCAGGAATGTGCCGGTGGCCACCGGGCTGTTTGTTTGGAGTCAAAGCAGCTGGTTCCTGCCGGAGGAGCCAGGATCAACACAGCCGGGAATAGCGTGTGAGCTCATCGCCACGTCCTGCGGGAGCCTCCGGCACCCCCGGGTGTGCAGGGGTGCACGGCCCCGGGACCCCTCCCAGGGTACCCTCATCCTGGCCCTAGGCCCAAGCCGGGCTCTGGGCACATGTTGGAGCCTCTACTGGGGTGGGGGTCCCTGGCCAGCCCCCAACATGGGGGCCACGGAAAGCCCTGGGGAAGGGCAGGGCTGGGGCCGGCAGCGGAGCCCATGACTCATTCGTGTCTCGACGTTTTGGAGCTCAATTACTCAAGTGTGAGGCCAGGAACTCCCCCCCTGAGGCCCCCCCCCCCCAAGACAGATGCCAGCAAGGATGCAGGGCAGGCGGGTGCTGGGTCCCACTCCCAGCTCTGCCTCCGCTCCTGGGGGCAGCAGGAAGAGGGCAGCGGGGGGGGTCCGGTGGGCTCTCCCCCACCTGGGACATGCCAGCCTCAACCCGCAGCAGTGGGGGCACCGTGTCCCGCTGCTCAGTGTGACCGTGGCAGGCTGGAGGTGTCCCCCCTTGCTGTCATCCCCCTCACTGCCACCCCTTGGGGCTCACTGGGTGCCAGCACCTGCAGTCCCCAGCAGCCAGCGACTGCGGCAACTAAAAATACGCTGCCGGCAGCAGGGCAGCCCCGTGCGCGGGAAGCTGTGGGCAGGGGGGCGGGCATGCGGGGCTATTCTCAGAGGGCTGCGGGACTATTCCTGGCCGGTCAATATTGATTCAGCCAGCTCAGGTGCAACAGCTCAGCCTGGCAGCGCCGTATTTAGGGCCCGGTGGGAGGCGAGGCGGGCGGCTGAATTGGGAGTATTGTCCGAGGGAGGAAGAGGGCAGGGAGAGGATGTAAGCTCTGTAATCCGCAGCGAGCGGCTCCCGGCAGCAGCCCGGGAGAGGGGCACACCCCGGGCCTGCCGCCGGCTGAGGGGTGGCCAGCAAGAACCACTGGGCTGCACGGAGCATCTGCCCTGGGGATGGATGGATGGACAGGGCCAGAACACGTGCAGGCAGCTCCTGGCAGGAATGGAGGTGGGGGTGTAGGGCACGGGGAGGGGGCAGCTGCCAGTCCGGGCTCCTGCGGTCTCTGAGCTGCTGGGTGCATGGCTGCTGAACACGCAGCCACCGAGGGCTGGGGGCTCCAGGTAGCAAAGCAGGTCTCCAGCAGCTCCCTGCTTCCCTGCTTGTTCTAGACACCTTGGAGTGGTCCAGGCGAGCCTGGGGCTGGGTGCCTCCAGCCAAATAGCCCTGCACGCACCTGAGCCTGCATCAGTAAGCAGAGGAGAGGGCAAGGAGCCGATTGTCCCCATTCACTGCTCTGGGACATGCCTGTCCCCTCTGGCAGCTCCCCCCAGACTGCATCGCCAGCCGCAGCGCAGATGGCACAGTGCAGCCCCAACACCGGTACGTTGGGAGCTGCACGAAGAGCCAAAAAACCACAGCAAGAGTGCTCAGGACAGAGGCCGGGCCAGGGTTTATTTCCCCCAGGCAGGGGCCGAGCGAGGCTCATCGTGGCCCAGGAGCCACCTGGGCAAGGCTGGGCTGTGGCAGGCTGGGAGCAGCCCCGTGTTCAAGGTGACAGTAGCAACTGAGAGTACAAGGGACCCTGCCAGCCTGCACGCCCCAGCTCTCAGGGGATGCTGCTGCCCTGCGGTGCCTAGGAAGCAAGTTGGGGACAGGCAGGGCTCTGCATGGGGCCGGCACTTCTGCGCTGCAGCCACTACCCTGCATAGGCAAAGTCGGTGTCACCACTGCCATCGCAGGCGCCTGAAGTCCTCGAGGGCCACCTGGGCAGCATTACGCCCTGCTGCTCCCATCACTCCTCCTCCTGCAAGAGAGCAGAAAAGGGGAGCGGCGGGCAGCTCCAGCCCCGGGAGATGGGGCTCAGGGCTGCACCAGTGGAGCTGGCCCATCCCCCTGCCCATGAGAGGGTGGAGAGGGGAGTGGACACCGCCCCACCCCATGCTGCCCTTGCACCTCTTCCACACGCCCCTGCCCTCCTCCTGCAGCCCACCCAGGAGGGTTCTGGCCCCCAGCCCTCCTCACCAGGGTGGGCTCCACTTCCACACAGGTACAAGCCAGGAATTGGGGACCGGTAGCCTGAGTAGGATGGCGCTGGCCGGGCAAAGTACAGCTGGTCTAGAGACATCCCGCCGTGGAAGATGTTCTGCAAGCAGAACTCTGGGTGAGGTGGCTGTGCCTTGGCCCAGGGCTGTGTGCCCACCAGCGCTGGCACTGGGGCGATGCTCAGAGCCGAGCCCGCGTGGTACCCACCCCGCCAGGCAGCCCGAAGATCCTCTCCAGGTCTGGAGGCGTCAGGACATCCCTGCCGACGACAGATGCCTTGAACCCCGGGGCATAGGCTTCGATGCAGTCAAACACTAGAGTGGGATGGAGGGACTGGAGGGCAGTTTGCGGGGGGGGATGGTGGCTGCCGCCTGAGCAGCTCCAGGGTGGCTCTGCCTGCAGGCAGGGACCAGCTCTCCTGGTGTTACTTGGGGCCCATGTATGCTTTACGTACCCCTGTCCACGTATGCATTACGTACCCGTGTCTGCATATGCATTTCTGGCCTGCTCGTCCCAGGGCCGCCCACCCGCCAGCACGGAGGGGGTGTACTGGGTGAAGAGGGACACGACGTGGCAGCCCCGCGGGGCCAGCCCTGGGTCCAGCGCCGAGGGGATGCAGAGTTCGATCATGGGCCTAGGGGAGCAGAGCACCAGCTGGGCAGGCAGAGGGGGACCCAGCCACCCCAATCCTCTTCCCCCAGCACCACCCGACATGGCCGTCCTACCCTTTCCCCGGGGCACCGAGGTGCACCGGTGCAGGCTCCTACCTGCTGGAGGGGTGCCCGTGGGTGGCCTCAGTGAAGGCCTGGTGCAGGAGGTGGGTGCACTCACAGTTGAGATGGATGGAGCACTGGTGATGGGGCAGGGGCTGGCTGTCACGGGTGTTGGGGGCAGCCAGGAAGCTGGGCAGCCGATCCACCGCCACTGGGCACAGGAGGGAGGGACGGGGGAAGCAGGGTGCACCCTCTTGCTATGCTTGGCGCCAGCATCCCTCCAGCGGGGACGGCGGCGGAGATGGCCCCGCCGGTACCTACCGTTGATCTTGGTGACGGGGGAGCGCGTGTCAATCTGCTGGATCCGCCGGACAAAATCCTTCGGCAGCTGCTCCTGGGGTGGAAGGTGCCAGTGCGGAGGCTGGCTGTGAGGGGTCGCTGCGGCCAGGGGGACGCCGCCACACCAAGCCCCTACCAGCCCCCCGTGCCCCATACCTGGGGGATGAGCTTCAGGAAGGTGATCTGGGGGGAGGCGTTGGACAGCACCAGTTTGCTCCTCACCTCCGTCCCGTCCCGCAGCACGACGCCCTGCGCCCGCCCATCCCTGCCCAACAGCACGTGGCACACTGCCTGGGCGAGCGGAGGGGACAGGACTTCATCAAGAGCATCCCCGCTGCCTGCAGGCTGGCCAGGCAGCTCCCTGCACCCAGACACCCCGTACCTTCTCAGCAAAGATGTGGGCTCCCCGGGCAGCTGCTGCGCAGGCGATGGCTTGGGACAGGGCCCCCATCCCACCAGCCACGTAGCCCCAGGCCCCCCGCCGTCCCTCCAGCTCGCCCATCACATGGTGCAACAGAACGTACCTGCGGTGGCAGGACCGCAGGTTAGCCTCCGGCTGAGGGGACAGGTCTGTCCCCTAAATGGGCGCAGTGAGGATGGTGCCGTGGCCCCCATAGATGAGACCATGCCAGCTCGTGGGATGCCAGCTTAGTTACAGGGAGCACCCACCGGCCAGGACTTGACCCAACCTGGGGACTGAGATGTCCAAACAGCAAAAGGGCAGGTGGGGACCACTCAGGGGAGCCATGTAGCAGGGATGGGGGACAGCCCCTTGCCCAGCCCCAACCCCTGAGCCACCCTGGCAAGGCTGAGCAGGCAGCAGGAGGGAGAGGCAGTGGGGCAGGGCATGGGGTACCGGGGGGGCAGCAAAGCCAAGGAGCTGTCAGCACAAAGGATGGCATGGGTGGACGGTGCAGCCATGAGCCCTGGGGGAAGGGCCCCTCACCCGCTGCCGGGGGTGTGGGGGCTGGCCATGGCTCCAATCACGGCGTCAGTAGCCAGAGTTGCCTTCAGGGGCTCCGACTCAAACCACTGATCCAGGATCTGGCCCAGGAGAAAAAGAGAGCACCAGGCTCGCGATGGGGAGCTGCCGCAGCACCCTTGCAGGCAGGCAGCCAGGCAGGCAGCCGGTGGCTCCACACCACTACGGCCGGCACTCACCTTGGAGATGGGGGCTGTGAGCACCTCATGATAGCGGGGCAGCTGCTGCCCCAGTGCCAGCCCTGGGGATGGAGAGGTGATGCGAGACCTGCATGGCTGTGCTGGGGCCGGCTGCCCGCGCCTGGCTGGGTTTGGGGGTCAGGCGGCAGGACCAAAGTGGGCAACCCTGCCAGAGCCTGCCAGCCCAGCTGGGGCTCCTGAGAAGCCTGTGGCCCGGGAAGGGGCAGCTCTGCATCACCCGCCCCAGGTGAGGGCAAATACCCACTGCCAACGAGGTCCCTCGGCATCCCAGACATACCTGCCCGCAGCAGGGGTTGCAGGGCTCGCAGGGCCCTGAGCCGCTGGAGCAGGGACCCCTGCCCCAGGGCAGCTGTATCCACTGGGGGGGCATCCAGCAGCGGGTTGAGGGCCGACACCAAGCCCCCCATGAACGCCTCGTACTCAGGGTAAGCCTGAAAGGGGACAGAGGGGGACAACAGGAACTGCACCATGGTAGGTGCAATGGATATCCCACCTACAAGCATCTCTGCTGCCCCGTGGGCAGGGCAGCCCCTCGGGGGCTTTGCCGTGGCAGGTGCATGCCCCTGTGGTACCTGGGCATCCTTCTGGGAGAACTGAGCTATCTGCTGCTGGGTCTGGGCCATGTCGTGCCCCAGAAGGAGGGAGCGGGGGGGAGTCCTGTCCTCCAGCAGGGGGGTGAAGGAGTAGGGGTCCCGTGGGAGCACCCTCAGACCGTGCCGCTGCAAGATAGGGATGGCAGGACCCACCCTGCAGGGACAGCATGGCAGCAGGCTCACCCTGCCAGTGTGCCAGGAGGTGCCAGCAGCCCGGCGAGGGATGAGTGCCGGTACCTGCAGCTCCAGCTCGGTGTAGATCTGCGGTCGCAGCAGGCTGAGCAGGTATGATGCCCGGGAGAACTTGAAGCCTGGAAGACGTGGGGCAGTGGGGGGTGCCCGTGCCCAGGGCTGGCCAAGGGCGGGGGCGCAGGGAGCGTGCAGGGGTACCTGGCACAATCTCCTCCGTGACGGCTGCGCCGCCCAGCACGTGGCGTTTCTCCAGCACGGCCGTACGCACCCCTGCCTGCTGCAGGTAGGCAGCCTGTGGAGAGCACGGCATAGCACTGCCCATCCATCCAGGTGGAAGGTATCCTTATCACCCCGAGCACCCTCTTGCACACGGTGACCCCCTCACCAGGGAGCCCCCAGCCCCATGGGCACTGCCACCAACCCCCTCCCTTGCCCACAGCGCAGACCCTCCCTGGTTCCCCACTGTTCCCTGGGGACGGAGGAGAGACAGCACCCTGCTCTCGGTACTCACTGCCACCAGCCCGTTGTGCCCTGCAAGGAGAGAGGGAGGTGAGCAGAGGCCGGCGTCAGGGCGGTCCCACAGCACAGGGTACCCTGCCACACCTGGGGCGCAGGGCTGCCACAATCACCCAAATAACAGGGTTCTGGACATGGGGATACAGGTGACAGGGAGCACCCTCGCCTGCCCCTACAGCCCCGGCCCTAACAGTGGAGGGGAGGGCTCAAGGCAGATGCCCCAGCTGCACCCTGCAGGGCTGCAACTTGTGCCTGCCCATGCTAGGGCCTTGCATCCTCCCTGGCAGAAGGAGCATGCCAGGGGTCTGCAACGTGCTCAGCACCTCTGTGGTCCCCACCTGGCCACTACCTCCCCACTTGTCCTGGGGGAAGGGCAGCTGGGGGTCCCTGCCAGCTCCCCACAGCCCAGCACTGGCTGCCTTGCCCAGTGTTACCTGCCCCGATCACCACCGCGTCGTACTCCCGCTGCAGCTGGTCTGCAGCCCTGGCATGGGCCAGCCGTGCTCCCGGCAGCCCCAGGGATGGATGCCAGCCCCGCAGCCGGTGGGAAGGGCAGCCCGTGCCCAGTCTTGCCCAGAGCCCAGCTGCCATTGCCCCGCAGCGCCCAGCCATGGCTGCCCTGCACCCGGCAGCCTGGACTTTGCTTTCACAGCGGAACTTTTCCCAGGGCTTCCGGGCACGGGGTGGGGACAGCGGGGGCCAGGACAGGGGACGACTTGGCGCGGAGCCGGAGACTGCGTCGCAGGGCTTGCGGGGAGGCTGGGCAGGACAGGGACACACACCGAGTGCTGCCCTGCTGGCATTGCCCACAGCAAGGCAGTGACCCTGGCAGAGCTTTGCCAGGGGCTTGCAGTGGGGCTGGAGACCAGCCCCAGTGCTGAGAAGGTAACAGGGTTGGATCCTGCCTGCTGCTCAGCAGGATACCAGGCACTCCCCAGCCTGTACCCCAGGAAGGTCCTAGGCAGGCAGGTGGGGGCCTAAGAGCCCCCGCCAGCCCCCGTTCTGCTCCAAGGAGGACCCAGGGGCACATGGCTGGGGTGATGGGCCAACAAACACTGCAGGACAGGAGCTTGGCCCCCCTCCAGCATGCAAGCCCCAAGCACAGCCCTGAGAGCAGCAGGAAAAGGGGCATCTTGGGGGTGAGCTTGGCCCCAAACCCAGCGCTGCCGCTCAGCAGGGCAAATTCCTGCCCAGCAGGACAGGACAAAGGCCCTGCTGTGGTCCAGTGCTCCCTGAATCGCCACCCCCAGCCCCCGCAAGTGACACGGTGTGACAAGGGGCAGTGGCTGCCAGAGTCCCTCGGGGCTGGCCCCATCCACAGCTGCGCCCAGGGATTTGCACGTGCAGCTGTGCCTGGGAAACACATAAGCTGCTTTGGCTTTACCCCCTGTTCACAGCTGAGCTCGGCCCTGCGGCCAACTGGTGCCTGGGAGCTCTGGTGCAGGGAAGGGGGTGCAGGACGAGCTGCACCTCCCCAGTGCCTGCCAAGCACCCGAAGGCCCTGCAGCCCGCATTTGGGGATGAAGGGGAAGGGGGACGCACCCTGGGCCATTCCTCCACGCAGGTTTGGCTACACCATTTTGTTCTCCGGCCAAAGCCTGGCGGCGATGCCAAACCAATGCTATAAATCCTGCTTCGGAAACGCGTTTTCCAGCAAGATGGTGTTTTGCCAACAACCTCTCAGCCCCACTCTCCGCCTGTCCCTGGAGGCTGCTGGGTGCCAGCGAAGCCCGTGGGGAGGCAGGCAGCGCCAGCCCCCGCCGGGCTGGAGAACAGGAAGGCTGCCCGTGGCTGCCTGCAGGCAGAGCCGCCGGCGCGCAGACACTGAGAGAGCAGCCCAGGCACCGGGAACACCCACACACCCACTTTAATCCTGTCCCCGAGGTGGCTGGAGGCAGGTCAGAGCAGGGGGATGCGGGAGGGCTCCCAGAGGCGCCGGGCCAAGTCGCAGGCCTGCTGGACCACGAGCTCAGAGGGGATGATGCCCAGGTGTACGGTCAGCAGCTCGTAGCACTTCACCACCTCTGCCTGGTGGCTCTTGCTGTAGTAACGCAGCAGCTTCCTGGGGAAGAAAAGACAGGGGGCTCGGCAGGCAGAGCGCAGACTGGCACCCCCCTTTCTAACCACCTTCCCCCCTAGAAAGTCCCTGGCAAGGACACAGCACCTGTCCACCGGCAGGACCATGGCACCAGGCTGGGGAGATGGGCTGGTGCAACCCCGGTGACACCACAGCAGCAACATCCCAGCGAGGACAGCACCGCTCACGGGGCCCTCTGTGCCAGCACAGCCCCAGGCCCTCGTGCCAAACCACAGGGCTGGGCGCTGCTCACCTGTAGTAGTCTCCAGCCAGCATCCCAATGGGAGCAGAATCATCGGAGAGAACGGGCACCTCCATCACCTCCAGCTTGTAGCCCTGGGGAGAGATGACAGCAGAGGGCAGGCGCGGGGAAGGGACTGCCGAGGAGCCGGAGCCGGCTGTGCCTACAGCCCTTCGCTCTGCCCCCAGAAGGTGCTGGGGGAGAGGGGTTCAGCCCATTCCTGGCCCCACGTACCAGCTCATTCTCAAACCAGAGGAAGTAGGAGCAGCAGTAGTCGCCATCCTGCAGGACAAGCGTCGTGTAGCCCTTCTGTAGGTATCGCCGGGCCAATGCGATCAGGGACCAGACCTGGGGGACAAGGGGCACCTGAAGCCTGAGCAGAAAACCTTTCAACTGTCACCCACTCCTGTGGTCCCCATCCCACCCCTAGCCCTACCAGTACCTTCTTCTTGATGAAGGTGGCCAGGGGGCCCTTGCCCAGCTCTGAGCTGGACTTCTCTGTCACACTGAGCGATGGTGCCATCATCTGCCCGGCCGTGCGGTCCACATAGATGAAGTGCACCAGGCCAGGAAAGTCCTCCAGGTATGTGGGGTGGGTTAAGGGTGTCCAACAACTTTGGTGCCCTTCCAGGACAGCCTGGGCCTTGGGGAAACCACCTTCACCCACCACACTCCTCCCCTTGAGCCCGGTGCTGGGGGGACAGGGTCCCACTCCCACCTCTGCTACCCCCTTAGGGACCCCTCCTCGCCAGACTGGGTTCCCAGCCGCAGGGACGGGTATGACACCATGGTGATATTGCGTCTGCTCTTCACCAGCAGAAAGTCCCGCCAGTCCAGCAGCTTCTCCCTGCCAAGAAGAGGAGTGCTGAGAGGCTGGGACCCCCCAAGCCCCAACACAGCTGGGTGTGGGGCAGCCCCCCGGGGACGCTGGCCACCCCCATGCACTCACCTCATCAGCTTCTGGGCACGGTCCCGCAGCCCCTGGGACAGGCTGTGGCCGGTGGAGGCCAGGAAGAGCTGGCGGTACACGGAGCAGAGCTGCCGCTTCACGTTGGCCACTGCCTGCAGCAGCCTTAGCCGGGAGACATAGATGGTGCCCAGTTTGGCCCCTGGGTCCCCAGCGCCGCAGGGACAGCCATGCCACCCCCTGGGCTGGGAAAAGTCCCTGCCTGCCCTGGAGACTTTCCCTGGCCACCCCCCGTACTCACTCCAGGGAGCTCCCAGGCTCGCTCCGGGAAAATATCTTGTTCTTGAAGTCCACCCAGGTGTTCTGCAACTAGAGAGAGACAAGGCTCAGCATCAGGATGTGGGGACAGCAGGACAGAGTCCTCGCATCCCCACTCCCACCTGGATGTCCTGCCCACTCAGCTTCTTCACAAACTTGTCCATGCGCTGCCGCAGCTCAGCCAGGAACGGGTAGGAGCGTGGGGCTCCCGCCTCTGGCCCCTCTTCCAGCTTCCTCTCCAGCACCAAGAAACCATCCAGCAGCTGGTACAAGGTGACAGCCACCTGGGTCATGGGGCCCTGCCGGGGAGGAGAGAGGTGGGTCAGCCAGGACCGAGCCCAACATTGCTTCTCTCACCTTGGAGACAGCTCACCTTGGTCAGGAGGACGAGGGAAATGCCTGGCCAGAGCGGGAGGCAGTGCACGGTGTGTGGCAGCAAGGGGCAGTAACCTTCCCGCAGGCTGGCGTCCAGGAAGATTCTTCTGGGGTTTGAAGCTTCAGGGACCAGAGGCCCCAAGGTCTGGAGCAAGTCCTCTGCCATCTGGGGAAAGAGGGGAGATGCTCAGCTCCCTACGGGGATAAGACAGCCCGCACCGACCCAGGAAGCTCTGGAGGGACACAGCATTGCCCTGAAAGCTGTAACCAGGCGCAACTGAACCGAGGGAGCTGGAGGGGCTAACGCGGCAAAAGATCAGCAGCGGGGGAAGTGCCCAGGGACCCCCAAAGAGCAGCAGACAGAGGGGAAGCCGCTTGCAAAGACACAGGCTGCAGACACCTTACGTGAGGCTAGCACTTGGTTACAGAGTGTGAGAGGCTCTGCAGCATCTGTCAGGGAAGCAGCCCAGAAAGCCCAGAGGCAGCAGAGGGAGACAGCAGACTGCTTTGAGGCAGCCCTGGTCCCTCTGTGCTGACAGCTCTGGACAGGGAGATGGCAAGCAATGTCTCAGAGCGAGCAGTCAGAGCTGTCACAGTTATGCACAGCACGGGGGACGCAGGGCACACCCCCAGCCATAGAGCCTGGGGCACCCACAGCCACAGCACAGCAAGGGACAAGTGACGAGGACCAGAGACCGCAAAGAGCACCAGGACAGGCTGAGGAGGGGTGGAGCTGGGAGGGGGGACTGCAGGACCCCTTGCTCACCTGGACATCTGCAGCGTCTGCCTCCCCGGTGCCCAGCATCTCGGCACCCTCCGACCAGCTCTCGCTGCCTGCAGGGAGCACGGCAGGTCGCCCTCCCTGCCAGCTCCCCACGCAGCCCCGGAGCCTCCGCAGGGCTGCGGGGCACGGGGCAGGGCTGCTGCCCGGCTGGGCACTCACCCGTGCTGTGCCTGCCCGGCGAGGGCTCAGGCGTGTAGTAGACCTCAGGCATGGAGAGATCGTCTGTGTCCTGCCGGCAAGAACGACTGGGTCAGCAACGGGAGCGATGCAGGCAGCCCAGCCAGAGTTCCACCCGGCAGCTCCCGACCCCAGGGACTCACCTGATCATCCGAGTCCTTCTCTGCAGCTCCGTGGGAGCCAGGGCCACTCATGGGGATGCTCTCACTTCTCTTGGGTCCCTGGGGGAGCACCTTCCCTGCTGTGGCCTTCCGAAAAGAGGGAAAAAAAATTAAGCCCTGGCTGCCAAGGCATTACCCTGAGGGGACACCCCAACCTGCTGCCCCCCCACACCCTGCTCTGGAGCACCTGGGGGCCGAGCTCCTCCTCGGCGCTCTGGCTGGGGTACAAGTCCTGCACCAGGAGGATGAGGACGAGCAGGTCGGCAGGGCGGATGGAGCTGGCGTTGCGGCTGCGGGCCAGAGAAGGGAAGGGTCATCCAGGAGGGCGAGCGGCTGCCCTGGGGAGGGTGGTGGGGCTGGGCGCACCTGGAGTAGAAGGCCAGCAGCTTGGTGTGCACCAGGAGGAAGGCATGGCCCACCTCGTCCCCGCCACGCTCGGGGCTGGTGTTGATGTACTGCACCACCTGCTGCTCCAGGAACTCGATGCACTGCTCACACAGCTGAGGGTGGATCAGCCGCTCCACGGCCTAAGGTGCAGGTTGGGGGGGGGGAAGGCTGCTGATCCACCCCCCAGACCCAACCATGCAGCCCCAGGGGCAGGTCTGAGCTTCCGTGGCTCCAGGGAGCAGCCCCAAAGTCCCCGGCCCAGAGCCTTTCCCCACATGCTGGGACTCCACGCAGCCTCACTCCCCTGGGACACCCTGAAGGCGAGGGACACCCCGGGGCACGGTACCTCCACCGCAAAGCTCTGGTCCTCCTCCCGCAGGCGGCTGTAGGTCTCCAGCAGGCCCCGCAGCAGGCTCCAGACACGCTCCCGCTGCTCCGAATCAGCCGGCCGCAACCTGCAACGGCCACAGTGTGAGAGCCGGCCGTCACCTCCCCGACTGGGACGGGAACCCCAAAACCCAGTTGCAGCCCAGCAGGCAGGTGGTCCTGCTGCAAAGGAGGGGGGTCCCAGCTTGGGGACACCCACTCCCACCCCCCTAGGGCTGCACGAAGGCACCGCTTGGCAGCTGCCCCGGCACCCCACCGTGCCAGCCCGTGCCAGCCGGCCGTGCCCGCTCACTCCTTGCGGATGAGGGGGGAGTCGAGTGTGACGAGGCCGCAGTGAGCCTCCACCAAGCGCCGCAGCACGAACAGCGTCCGGCGCAGGTCGTCCTCGCTCTCCGTCCCGTCGCCGTTCACTGCGATGTACAGGCAGTCCCCAAACTGCAACCGGCAGCGGGGTCAGGTGGGGGCGGGCCGGGGCACCCCGGTCCCCGGTCCCGGCCCTACCATGTGCAGGACGTGGAGGTGCCGCCCGTGCTCGGTTGCGAAGCAGGTGTAGGTGTCGGCGAGCTTCTCCAGCAGTGCCGCGCAGGAGATGATGAGGGGGGCGAAGAGGGTGTTGAGGCTGTCCTCCAGCGCCGGGCCCTGGGGCACACGCTCACGGGTCAGCGCCCACGCACGACCGCGCACCCCCTCCCCGCAACCCCCGCCGCCCCGTCCCGCCCCGCCCCGCCCCACCTGCCCGGCGTGGGGCGGCCGCAACCGGCGGAGGAAGGCGGCATCGGCCCAGTAGAAGAGCAGCTCGGCCGCGCTGCTGGCGATCAGGACGCACCGCATGGCCCGGCCCGGCCCGGCCCGCGGCAGCGGAGCTGGGGAGCGGGAAGGGGGGCACTGGGACCGCGCGGCTCCGCCCGCCCCGCGCCGCTTCCTGCTCCGCCGCGCGTGACCGCCGCGCCCACG
>JAVKLA010000093.1:26145040-26204603 GCA_034782735.1 Sagittarius serpentarius | reverse complement strand
GCGGGCAGAACGCGCTCACGGCCCGGCCGCCGCCGCCGCCGCCGCTCCCGCTTCCCGCCTGGGGTGGGGGCCGGGGCTGTCCGCCGGCCCCGCCTCCCGCCGCTCCGCTCCGTTCCGCTCCGCTCCGTATAATTTAATTGTCAACATTTCCAGCCGCGGACCCCCGAGCCCCGCCCGGGGCGGACCCCGGCGCCCCTTCTCCCGGCCCGCCCAGCCGGCAGCGTCCCCGCGCCGGTCCCGGCCGGGCTGGCGGCGGCCCGGCGGCAGCAGAGGGAGCTGCTTCCATGCGCTTGCTGCGCCGGCAGCGCTGACCGTCGCCCAGGAGGGTGCAGAGGAGAGCGGGACCCGGCTGCTGGAGGGGTCACCCTGAGGGGCAGCGGGACTGGGGGGGCCGGGGAGGGTGGCCGTGCCAGCGCTCAGCACCCCAGCCCTCCCCGGCGGCCGGTGGGCGCCGGACCCCGGGCGCTTCTCGCAGCTTGCAGGAGGGAGTGCGGCAGGCCTTCCAAATTTGACGTCGCACCACTCCGGCGGGATGGCGGCCAGGGCCAAGCAGAGCTCTGGGGTCACAGGGTGGGAGAGGGTGCCAAGCCGGAGGGCATCCAGGGTGTGAGGATGAGGGCGTGGCGCGGTGCCCGCCCGATGTGGCCCTGCTGCGAGGCTGTGTGGGCTGCCGAGGAGGCAGCGTGTCCTGGGGAGTGCGTGGGGGCAGGAGCAGAGCCAGCGGGTCCGTTCTGGGCCACGGGCTATCGGTACCGGCAGGCCAGCGCGTTCACGTTCTTCACCACGTAGAAGCTCATGGTCAGCGGGGGGATGACCAGGGTGCGGCCGGCCCGCAGCGGACGAGGCTTTAGCTCGGGGAGGGTCCCATCATCCACCATGGCCAGCGGCTGCCCGTTGAGCTGGACCGACCTGTGGGACCAGGAGAGGGTGAGGGTGGTGGCATCAAGGACGGGGTGGTGGCGGCAGCCCCAGCCGCCAGCATTGCACTTACTTGGAGTGGAGCCCGTCCTTGCCGTAGGGCTGCAGCAGGTACTGGTGGACGATCTTATCCCGCAGTGTCCCTGCCAGCTTGATTTTCTTCCGGGAGCGATGCAGGTTGATGATGTAAAGGGTGATGGAGCCCCGGACATAGTTGTGGCTGCAAAGGGGAGAGCGGGAGCTGAGGGGCACGTTGGCACGTGCCCCGGGAACATCGCCTCCAAGAAGTGGTTTGGGGGGTCTCTGCAAGAACAGGCCTCGTGCAGCCATCCGGAGGGGATGTTACTGTCCCGGCAGCCCCTCCACAGGGAGATGCCACCTCCTCATCACGAAGCCCGGCTCTGCAATGACACCTTTCCAATCTCCCCCTCCCCTCCTCAGCCAGGGCTGGCACAGCTCGAGGGGGTGCTGTGCCGGTGTCTGGAGCTGGGGGGTGGCGGTCACAGGGCAGCCCACCCAAGGGCCTCACAAGGAGGAGGCTGAGACTGGAGGGGAGCTCTGTGCACAAGTGGCGTCTGCCCCCACCACCCTGGGCACCTAACTGACAGGTCCAGACACCGATCCTCTGTCCCTGCCTAATCAGGCAGCCCCAAACAAAGGCTATAAAGCACTTTGCACCTGTCAGTTACTGGACAAGGTTTCCTACCGAGCTGGAGGCATGTTGAAAGCATCTGGACTGTGTAAAGAAACAGACTCTCCTCCTCCACAATAGCAACTTGTGTCTGCGGAGGAGGTGACCGCCCCCCCCCTCAGCTTCCTGGGGCTCTTTCAAAGACCTTATCAGCGAAACAATAACCAGGCCGGGCTCCCCGGCAGCGCAGCCCGGCGGGTAACCCGACCGACCGGGGGCCCCTTGTGTGAAATCCACTCCCTTGATCTCTGCTGCTGGGGCTGCCCGGCAGCCACCGCACTGGCCCCGGCCGGCCCCGTTCCCAGGCGCGGGCTTGCCACGATTTTCATCAGAGGCATCGCCATTCCCGTGCGCTCCCTCCACCGCCGCAGCAGCCAGAGCAACACCTGCGCGAGTACCCTGGGAAGCCAACCTGCCTTGCCGGAGCCAAACCCTGGGCTCCTGCCCCCGCGTGTCCTCAGTGGTCCCCATCTCCTGGGGGTCCTGCTTATCCCGCCCCCCCGCTGCAGCTCCCAGCCTCCCTTGCTCTGCTTACTTGTGGTAGCTGGTGCAGTGGGCGTAAATGCGGAGCTTGTCGCGAATGACCCTGCCGGGCCGGGGTTTCCTCTGGAGACCGGCCACGTGGATCGCCAGGACCTTGGGACCGATGAGGCGCTTGTAGAGCAGGGAGAGCCAGTAGTCCTGGGGAGCAGAGGGGAGAGTCAGCAGCACAACAGTCCCCCCGACTCACGGCAGGAGCAGGCAGGGGAGGCTGGCTTCCCTGCTTACAGCCTAGCAAAATTTTGGGTGTTGGGGGGAAAATGTTGTGTGCCAGATGTCTGCCTTGGGGTGAGATTTTTCTGGCAGTCGAAGCCAAAACGGCATCACTGTTTCCAGGAAAGAGATTAAGGGAGGAATACATTGCTCTGCCCACGCTGAGAGACACCGATACCCTCTAAAGGAGCTTAGCTTTTGGCTGGGCTGCAGAGCGGCATGGATGCCCTTGCACATTCCCACAGACCTGCACGTAGCCATGCCGTGGACCTGTGCACCAGCTCCAGCTGATGCACACAGGATGGTAATGTCTCTGGATCAGGCAGGTCACCCTCTACCCCACTTTCTACACGGGGCTGGAGTACACCAGGGCTCTCCCGTGCTCTCCAGCTCTGCTCGTGGCACGCTGGCCTTGGTGATTGCTGAGGGTGCTCCACTTCCCAGAGGTATTTCTCCTGTTTTAAAGCCTCCCGTGGAGTTAAGCGCCCATGAACACAGCACAGGGAAGCTAAGCACTCAAGAAATAGGAAATGTTCAGACCCTGCACACATGCGTTAATGATGCAGGCTTTAATTACGTCACCACATACTACTTTTTCCCACAGGGCACAGCCTCGCTCTGCACACAGGATGGGCCCCAAGCCCCGGGGAGGGGGGGTGAGGCTGTGCGGTGACAGAGGTCGCTGCTGTCAGGGCCCCCCACTCATCCGCTGCAGAAGCTGGGAGGTGTGCGGTAAATGAAGCAGGGTTGTGGGAAGGGAAAGGGCAGGCTTAGGCTCTCGCCTGCCGTTCTGCAGGATGAGGCTCTGGCCCTGCCGCTGCGCCGGGCACCTCGGGTGATGCCGAGGAGACGGAGCCTCTCGTGTTGCTTCTCTGGGTGCTGCCTGTGGGTGTGCTGGGCACTGCCTGGGTGCTGGGGCACCGTTGCACACACGAGCACGCTGGATAAACCCCCTCTGCGCAACTCTGGCTGCCCCAGAAGGACCATGTGCCCCAGGGCAATTGGGATGACACCCCAATCCCGCTGGCGATGTCAAACACCCAGCAGCGATGGTCACACTGCCACCAGGGACACTGCTCTGCCCGGCAACATCTGACACTGCCTGGGGAGTCACAAGGAGGAAAGCCCTGCGTGGTCAGGACAGTGCCAGGAAGGGGTCTGGCGCCCCAGAGGGGCATGTGGAGGGAATGGGGTCTCTAGGGCTCCAGGCTACAGGGCAGAACGGGCAGGTGGAAGCACAGATCCCTTGTACAGGTACAGGTATCCCTCCCGTGGGTGAGAAGCCCTCGCACAGCCCCCAGTGAACATGCATTTTGGATGAAGAAGCCAGCGGATGAAACAGAGCAGTAATGCAGCAGACCGGCACGAGGCGAATACCTGCTGGCCAGACCGGCCTGCCGGCCCCATCCTCTCTCCAGCCCAGCTCAGCCGAAGCTGACCTGCTCCAGCAGCGCTGGGCCGGCCTGGCAAAGGGAGATCCAAACCCACTTCCCACTCTCTGGGTAAGCTTTTGCCACAATGCTGGAGGAAAAGCCGCCTCCTGCTCTCCTCTCGCTGCTCCCAGCCAAAACCACGGGGCTTTGTGCCACACCAGCCTGGTAACTGCTTCCCCTCCAAACCCCAGGCCCCGGAGGAGACGTGAGGGTGAAGGGAGAGGCTTGCGCACTCCGAGGAGGCTCAGCCTACGAGGCCGAAGCTCCCAGGGAGGACGAGCTGCAGACCTGTGCCGTCCCCAAGGCGCTGTGCCACCGTCCCTGTCCCTGCTGGCTGGCGGTGCTGCCCCGCGCTCTGGAGATGTCCCTGCCCGCAGCACGCTGCGGGGACTGTGCCAGCCTGCCCCCGCTGCGGGGAGCTGTGCCAGCCCACCCCGCTCGGGCTCACAGCCGTGCCGGCTTCCCCGTGAGCCGTGGTGATTAGCAGGCGTCATTAGATGAGTAATTACTTGAGTTTATGTTGAGGCCAAAGGTGAGCACAGACTGCAGTGTTTAGCCCCACGGTCGTGAGTTAAAATAAACGAGTTCAGTGCCCCGAGCGACCTGTCAGCTCAGGCTCTTAGGTCTTTCTAGCAGCCACCTTGGGATTTCTCACCTCCTCTCCGTATTTCCACTGATGAGATGCTGCTTTTGCCCACAAGTTACGGGAGCGATAGAGGCCAGAGACTTCGTGGCCACGCTCAGAATTGCCATATGGGTCTCAAGAGCTGTTCTGCAGGGGGCTTGTGATGACCTCGTCACGATGGGGAGTTGGCAGGAGCCGCTCCAGCCTCCAGCTGAGCACCCGCTCCTCCGGGCACGGTGGTCCTTGGGTGTTTGCTGCTTCGACGCCAGCATCCCTCCGCTCTCAAGGCTCAGCAGCAGCAAGGTTTGTGATGTGGGGGTGCGGGGAGCTGCCCAGCCCCACGACCTGCCCCAGCTGCTGCCAATTCTCACGTGTCGGCATACTCTCTTCCCAAGGGTGCTCTGGCAAACCCTGCTGCCTTGCAGAGCTGGGGGGGCTGAGCCCGGGGCTCCTGCCATGGCAGCTCACAGGCAGAGCTGTGCTGTTCAGCATCTCCTGGGCTGGGCACAAGGACAGATGCTTGTCTCTCTGGGAAGCATTGGCCACATTTTGTGAGCTTCTGATCCAGCTAAGGGTATACAGCTTTTCTGAGAAAAACCGTGCAGGTGCCGTGAGATGGGTATGGCAGGCAGCAGCGATGCAGGGTGAGCTGTTCTGCAAAGCGTGAGATGACCACGGCTGAGCAGGCAGTATTTCGGCACAGACAATGCCCCCAGGGCAGCGCGAGGACCGACCTCTCCCTCCAGCATCTCTAGGAGGCGAGGGGAGAGCAGTGATTTTACTTTGCCTCGCTGGCAAAGCTAGCTCCAAAGTCTCCGTTTCGGGAAGGATGTAGAAATACCAAAGAGAGTTCAAAGGAGGGCCAGAAAAACGACCCGGGGCTGGAAAAGGAGTCGTCAGCACTGGCCTCGAGGCACTCGAGCTCTTCAGCTTACTGCAGGGAAGCACTGAAGACAGCTGCAGCTTTTCGCGTCATCGCAAGCCCGCTTGCGGCAGGGGCCAAAATCATGTTACTTGCAATAAATTACCAGGAGCTGGTGACGCTGAGCATTTGGATGATGAATTGCACACACACCTAGCATGATGGAAACAAACCCGCTGGGTGTGGGCACTTCCCCCAGCTGGGCCGGTGCTCTGAGGCTGCTCCTACCATCGGCACGCGTGAACCCGTTACAATCACACCAGGGCTGCTGGGCACTTGCAGCTACCGGCTCCTGTTCAAACAGTGACCAGCTTGGGAAGCAGCTGTTCTTGAAACCCAGCTTGGCTGCAACCAGGGTGGCTTTTCCACTGATCAGTGACCTCTTCCTGGACCCCTGACAGGCCCTGGCACCCCCTCCCATATGGCAAACCCTGTGCGAGCGTGGCTCCCAGGCTAGCAGTGCCCATATGCCCCTTGCAAAGACAAGTGCCCGCCTTGCAGTGCGGTGCCAGGCATCCCGGCAGAGGCAGCCCCAGCAATGGCTAGGGAGATACGTGGCTCCAACCAGTGCAACTGCAGAAAGGATTAGGCTTTCGGAGTCATGGAGGGCTCCCATTGTGAGGGCTGAGCCAGCAACACAGCTGTAGAGGTAGAGGAGGAATACCAGACAGGAATCTGGTCTGCTATTAGTCCCCTGAGAATAGACGGAGCTTTCTTGCTTTAATTACTTTGCAGACCCATTAAGCAGCGCTGCCACTGCAGCCCTCAGAACTGCAGGCGAGGAGCACCTGAAGGCAGAGCCGTCCTGCGCCTCAGGAGGTCTCCTGGCCGGGACCCCTGATTTATGGGCAGGAGCGGTGCTTGTCTCAAGTGAGCTGATGTGCAGAGCTCAGGTCAGCCACATCTTCTGAGCTCCATGGGGCCAGTGAAGACCCACGAGCTTTCCACTAGACAGGGAAAGCCCAGAGGATCCCAATTTTTTTATTTTTGCACATTTTAATTCATTGCAGGAACTTTTAGAGACTTCAGCTTTTGGAAACAAGGCTGATTAGGCAGACCTTCAGACAAACCTATTAACCAGACCCTCCTGTCTCCAGAGTCATCGGGAAGGGGCAGGAGCGTATCCCCATGCTCTCTCCTTCAGGCAGCAAAGCAGCTTTACAGCCCACCTGAGTTTGTTCAGCTCCATGCTCACCACGTGTGAGAAGATGTTGCCATAACCAGAAAACTGGAGTAATGGAGCCGTAGCCCTTCGGTCTCCTGGGGGCTGTAACCAGCGAAAGCAGCTGAAATTCAAATGAGCAGGCTGCCAACCCCGCGGCGCACAGCCTCCTCCGGCTGGGGCTGCCGGGGCATGGCTCTGTGTCCCTGTGTCACCGGCAGCATCAGCTGGTTGCTGCCTACCCTCCTCCTCTTCCTCTTGCTTCTTCCCGCTTCTGAAGCTACCCAAGTTCTTCCTCCATCCCTCAAGCACACTCGAGTTTCAACAGGCTGTTACAGATTGCTCCATTCCTGCACCTTCATCTGCATTTCTCCACGGTCCAAGCAACCCGTATGGAGATAAGGGCTGGCTGGTCTACCTTTCTGTACATCACAGGACAGAGAGCTTTGCTCTTTTATCCCTCTGCTGAGCCTGATGGCTCGGTTTTGGCAAAAGCATCTTCCAGAAAAGTAGTGATTGTGGTTGTGAGGGCTTGGAGGGACGGAGGAGCCGCCACTTCGCAGGGAGTCTGTTCCAGCGGTTAAACATCCGCACTGTTAACGATCCCCCTCCTTATTTTCAGCTTGAATTTGTCTGGCTTCAGCTTCCAACCAGTGGTTCTTGTTCTTTCTTTTTCCACTAGATTAAAGAGATCCTCAGCATCCAAAGCTTTCTCCCTGTGGAGGTCCTTACATCCTGTTGAAGCCACGGCTGGTCGTTCCTTCAGCAAGGCTGGACTAATGCTGCTTTTAACACTATCCCTCAGTTTTATGTGCTTCTTGGACTGTGGGAGTTCAAGGCTTTCTCACCCAAATCTTGTGCAAGGTCCTGCGACAAGCAGAGTGGGGCAGAGTCTCTCCCCAAAGGGAACATTTGCTGAAGTCAAAACGCTCAGCTCTGGGAGCGGGCACTGATGCTGTCCTCATGAGCTCGCATGCACCCATCCTCAGGGACGTGACTGTTTGCCATTTTGCATGTGCAGCCTCCTTGTGTGGAGGTCCTGAAGGGCTGAGGACTTGGTGAGCAGTCTCCTACAACATTTGCTGCCGTACTGATGCAATTTGTGGGTGTGCCCTGAGCACCACAGGGTATGCTCCAGAGAGGGTCTGTAAATGGTGAACAACACTCCTTCTAGCCCCAAACGAGGGGGCTTCAGGTGGACTGGGCTGCCAGGAGCCAGTGGCATCAGCAGGGGAGGACGGGGCCAGCACGCACGGAGACGCTGCAGCGAAGTGGCCCCTTGCCTCTTCCCTCTGCTCTGCCCACACAGCCCTGCCCCTCCTGGGCAGGAGAGACCCTTGCTTTCACCCAGGCACCTGCACCTATGAAAGGATCGGCCGATGCTGCCCAATTCCTTTCTTGCTTAGCCTTGGTCCCTGCAGGTGCCCACCACCAGTCCCCCGAAGCTGCTGACATCTCTGCCTGGCCGTCTGTTGCTCTCACTGTGCTGATCCTCTTCCTTCCTGCTCTTAACGGCTGCGAATGCCTCATTTCACACCACGCTTTCCCGCATCGCCTTCCGCCTTCCTATCTTCCCAGCAGCTTTCTCTGCTGGCAAGCGGTCTATGGCTGAAGCGTGACATGCGGGGCTGCCAGTCCCCCACCCCAGTGCCTTTTGGCTAAGGAGGGAGAGGAGAGGAGGCAGGCACAGCGAGAGAGGGCAATGGCTCCACTGGCCAGGGCAGAAGCAGCCCTGCAGAGCAGAACAGTTGCTGCTGTGGCTGCGTTGTGCACTCTGTGCGCCTATGGGGGCTTATGGAAGGCTGGCTCTTGCCTAGCCCTGTGGACTGAATATCTACCCATGGTTAGGGAAGGGAAACCAGGTCACATTTTACAACAGCTCTGCAATAAGTCCCAAAGCACAGCACATGGGGACCGCCAGGAGAGTTGCTCCCATCCCAAATAACCTGCTAACATGTATGCACCCATGGGCTCGGAGAGCAGCATTCTCATCCACCGGTGCTGGCAGCACCGCAAGCTCTGTGTTTGGGCTGAGCATCAGCCATTCATCCTACAGCCTGGGGTCTCCCCAGCTGTGCCAGCAGCACAACCTGCCAAGGCTCTGATGAGCATCATGTCTTCCCAGCCTTCGAGCTGCTGCACCCTTTGCTCAGCCCCTCTCTGTTGTCTCTGTCTCTTCTGCTCTTTTCTCCATCCTGGAGAAAGACCAAACACTGACATTAAGGCAAAATTCCTGCTTCAGGAGCGGCAGCCACAGGAATTGCTGCCAGTCACCAGTGGCACTGAGGGGACAGCCTGCCAGGCTCTGGGAAAGTGGCGAGTGGGAAGTGGCCCCTGCCTACCACTGCCCTTCGCAAACTGGCCCCCAGTCAGCAGCCTCCACCTTCCTGGGGAGCTGAGCAGATGGAGGAAGAGCCAAACCTCTCTTTTGTCATCACCTCTCCCTAACAGGGTCCAGGCGATGGAGGCCACAGGAAGGGAACAGAGCTGCCGGATCAGAGGGCTTGGAAACCAAATGCGACTTCTTTGCTGTTTTCTGTTCTTCTGCTGCTTTTCACCGTAACACTACTTCCCTCTGCTCTGCTGACGAGCACCAACACATGCTGGGAAGAGTCTTGCTGTCCCAGCTCTTCTACAGCCCCAGGATGGCTCTGTCACCAAGGTGGGCAGGTCTGTCACTAGCACGGTGCCTCTGGGAGACGTGGGCAGTGGCTGTGTCCATCCTCCCACGCGCAAGCCACTGCTGCCGGTCCCAGATGGAGCGTGTCTCTGCCCCAGCCTCTGGTGCCGGAGAAGCAGCCCGGCTCCAGGTCTGCACATGTCCCGCAGCTCCGGCGGGTGGGTGCCAGAGCTGCTAGCCGCAGCATGGCTTTGATGCCTTTGCGAGTCCAAGCATACACACTTCGGAGATGTTTTTTACGGTGGACTAAGAGAGAAAGGCCCCTTAACCCGCTGTGACAACAAGCAGAGTTTAGGCACTTTAAATCTGCCTGCTTGTTTGCCGATAAAACGAGCCTCAGAGCAGACTTGGAGCTCCTGGAAGCCTGAATGCAGCGAGGGTGCAGCGAGCAGCGGATGCTGCAGTCCTCAAGGCGTGGTATGATCATGGCTGAAAGGACAAGGCAGTGGAGGGGATGCCCTGCCCAGACCTGCTTCAGGTGCTCGTGCCAAGGCTGGCTGGGAGATTTCTGCGGGGCACCATTTCCACCCTGCCCTTCAGTGGGCCGTTCTCCGGCTTGACATCTCCTGGGAGAGCCTTTTCCCCGCGCACACCCGAACTGCCCAGGATTTCATCCCTCCCTCTCGCCGCCCACGCGAACGTCCCCTACAGACACTGTCCTCGCCTCTCCCGCCCCTTCCCGTCTGCAGGCGTCGCTCCCGCCAGAGCCAGTGCTCCCGCGTGCGGGGCAGATGGGGGGTGCCAGACGCCCGCGTGGCAGATTTACGGTCATCGGGAACGGCTTCCATGTGTGTGCGAGCTCCATTGGACCCGCTCCCTCTCCCCTCCCTTTGTCACTCCCAGGCCTGGGACCATGCCTCTGCCCCCGTCTGGCGCGGCGCATGGCACGCTGCAGCCCGACCCGGCCGCCCTTTCCCCAGCAGTGACCCCAAAGCCGAGGGTCCCCGCCGGGGGGAACGGCAGCCGCAGTCCTACCCCTGGCAGCTCGGCCGGCTGCGTGTGCGCAGCGCGGTGACTCAGTGCTGGGCGTGCAGATGGGCCGGCGCAGCAGCGGGGCTGAATTCCCCCGACCCTGCAGCCAGCTGGCCAGGCTCGGCGGCGGGAGCGGGAGCGCTTGCAGGAAAGGGCTCTCTGTACACTTTCCCCCGTGGATGCCGGCTCTCTTCTTCGCCTCTGGACGCTGCCCAGACCAGCAGCCGGGCTGCCACCGGGCAAGCAGACGGCAGGGTGGGGATGGGTGCAGGTGGGCGAGGACCTGGCCCCCGCAGCCCTGGCCTGGGGAGGGCCCCCTCCTGCGCAGTGCAGGGGCGGGAGAGGCACCGTCCCGGGGAGACGGCTGGGACCTCCAGCTGCAATTAGCAACGCCTCCGGCCAAGCCAGCTCAGCTAACGAGCGCACCGGGGAGCGCGTACGTGCGGCAGGCAGGAGCGAGGCCGGGGGACCTGCTCCCACCCCTGGCACCCGGCACGGCACCTCCCCGGCGGGCCCCTTGCCTCTGTGCACCCGGAGCCCGGGGGGCCCAGCCCATGCCCTGCTGGCGAGGTGCTCAGGACGGGTGGGGCAGGCACCCTCGGTACCGCGTCGCCTGGCTCACACCACAGCTCTGCCCGAGGGAACCCAAGGGATGCTGGGGACGGCGGCAAACTGGCACCGAGCTCGTTCACAACTGGGCTTTTGTGAAAGCCCGGTTTTGAAGGGGGCAGATCACTAAGGACAGACCCGATCCAAGCCCAGGGTCCTCCCTCCTCCAGGACAGACAGTAACTTTCCCATCACGTTCCTCGGTGCCTTTGGGCTAAGCAAAGCAGGTGAAAAATCCCCCGCAGCATCCAAGCACCCGACCAAGGCACCGTCAGGCACAGATCTCCGCACCGCTGCGATGCTTTCTCAAGGACGCCATCAATTCACAGGCAGTATCACATCGTCTTCTGCTACCACAGCTGAGCAGGCAGGCGCTGCCATCACTTTTCACCCTGTGATCCCTCTGGGCCTTTCTCATGCTGTGTATGAAACTTATAAGCAGAAAGCAAGTTTTAGCGTCGATCTAACTCAGGAGAACCAAGTATCTCACTGTCCACAGTCTTTAGGACAAGATCCAAGAGAAGCCGCAGTCATCAGGAAATGGAAGTCTGGATTTCAGCTTTGGCTTTTCCATGGGGCTTGTGTTGTTCGGGCTCTGCCCAGACATACGCCCAAATTTTTCCACGCGTTAAGTATAACCTTGCAGCACTGTGCATTAAGGGAGCAGGAATCACTACCAAATGGATAAAAAAGAGGCGAGTGCCACGTGGAAGAGCATTCAGAAAGATCTTTAACATGCTGTAACAATCTGAAGAGAAAGCTCACACCTACCTGGGGGGCTCTCCAGTGAAATAAATGTATTGCATCCCTCTGGACTGTTTGAGAGAGATACTAAGGAAAGAGAGATGGAGTACGTACACTGCGTACCTGAAATGAGCCTAGAGCTACTAAATGCCAGAGCGGCATTTCAAAGACACTGCCCTGTGAAGAGTGAATATCAGTGCTGCTCCTGCCCTCCTTTCCTCCGCTCCTCACTCCCACACACATGTACAGATGGGTTTAGGTGCAGGCAGGAGACTGAACGTACCTACAAGAGGCTTTATTTGAAGGGCTTCTCAAGCACAAGCCCTGACTATTATACAACTGGCTGCCCCAGTCACTCAGGAAGAAAAAGCACTCCAACCATACATGAAAAAATTATCTTAAAAATAACAAGGCATTAAAATGCTTGAGCTCAGTTGCACTGAGGTCAGCTGGAGCATTTCTATTCCCCAGCCTGATCACATCCGTGCTAAGGCCAGGGAACCTCACGTGACCCAGTTTCTCCTGCTTTGGTCCGCATTAGTCCAGCAAGAGAAACCCATTTCCTCAGATCTGCACCTGGAAGGAGGCTCAGAGAAACGGCCTTGCCGTCCCCTGCCGCAGCACCCGTCCCTCGCATGGCACTTCGATGGCACCACCTCTGAGGAGAGGGTGGACGGGCAATTCTGGCAGCCAGGACAGGCACTCAGAGCCGCTCTTTCATGGGTGAAGGACCTGGATGGGGGCACAAAGGCCATGTGCCTTGCAAGATGCCACAAAAGCCAGAAGATGCTGCTGAGCTCGTGAGTCAGCTGTGTGTGGAAAGCCCAGCGGAGCCGTGAACATCTCCCTAATTTCACTGTGAAGCTGCAGTGCCCCTGCTGCCACCTGAGACCATTTTCGGGGAGCCAGGCAGCATTGCACCGGCAAGCCACCGCGGCACAAGGCTGGTGAGAGACCGGCTTAAACCTCCGCTTTCAAGGTTTCACTGCATCCCTGCCTGCAAGCAGCTATTCCCAGATCCTCTTGTGTTTCCTACCGAAAAAGCCAGAGTTTACAAGTTCATTTTCAAGCCAAGGCTAACCCTCAGAAAACATGGAGCAAGCCCCACCAGGCTGCCCGGGTTTGCTGCCCAGCACCCACACCCAGAGAGCAGCCGTGCTCCCTGCTCGCCCGACGGGCTGGTAGCCCTCGCTAGCTCGCAGCATGGCCCACGACAGCGACTATCAACCTGCTATGCATAGAGCGGTGCAGTGATTTGCCTGCTCCTTCCCTTGTACATAAGAAATACCCCCGGTGCTGCAGTCCTGGGGGAGAGGCAGAAAGAAAGGTGGTGATTTAGAAGCTGAGACTCCCACAGCGGTGCCCACCAAGCGACCCCCGTTATCTGCGTTCCCTGATCCCCCAACATGGCACCCAAACCACATTTCATGGGCTTCCTTATGCCGTCCGCTGTAACGTGCCCTAACAGAGACAGTACTAACATGAGCAAGACCGGCAGCATCTGAGGGACCCAGCTGAAGGACAGGGAGGAGGGTTCGCGTGGCAGCAGCGCAGTGCTTGTACGGCGACAGACTACAAATCACCTGGATTTATAGGGGAAGCTCTTTAGCACAAGGATGGAGAGCTGTATTTGCATTGCCATGCCATCCCTGGACCACGCAGGAAACTCTCCGTAGACTGTGCAGCTACCCGGCACCGAAGGACACCACTGTAAAAGGCTCAGCTTCAGCTCAGCATCCCGAAACGTGCCGGGCTGCCCTCTTATCTGACAAGCAGGGATCAGCAGTGGCAGGGGAGGAGGAGGTGCAAAGGCTGCTACAGGGAGCCCAGCCCTGGCTCCCGGCTCCCTGAGGAGCTGCCAGCCGGCGCTGCGATTGATGCTGCGGTGCAGCCCTTCTCTCAGCAGGCAGCTGCCTCACGCCCAGCCGGCGTGCGGAAACCTCTTTGTCGTGGCAGCAAATGAGCAGATTGTATTTCACAGTGCCGCGGCCCCGCGCAGGTACCGCCAGCGGCTTTCATCTCCCTGATAGCTCCCACGGGAAAAGAGTGGCCACTGCCCCGCGGAGCAGGTCACGGTCCGGTCTCGCTGGGCTTTTTGGTGTTTGCAGCTTTTAAACCCTCCATCGGTTTGCACCTGCCAGTGGCTTTTTCACAGCACAGCAGTGGAGGGAAAGGGGTTGGGGAAGCACCCACCAGCGTTTGTGCAGGAACACATTGGTGGGATGTGGGATCAACGCTGAAGCAGGTGGGAAAGCAAGGAAACAGCCGTGGCGGGGATGGCATCTAACTTACTGGGAGACTTATCTTTAAAACAGCAGCAAAAACCATTTTAAAGACCTCTATTGCATTTAACAGCCCAGGGTTTATTCCTCTAACTCCTCCCCTGGCTTTAATCCCGCTCCTAAATGCATGCCTGCTCCAGCCGCTCCAAAGCCGCTGCCCCCGCTGTGCCGGGAGAGCTGGCCACGGGCCACCCGCTGCCCCCCGCTGTGCCAGGAGAGCTGGCCACGGGCCACCCGCTGCCCCCATGCGCCTGGCAGGCAGGAGCTGGCCTGCACCCGTCCAGCCGGGAGCAATCTGGGGGGGCCCTGAGGCCCTGAGGGGGGGCGCGGGATGTGGCTAAGCCGGGGGAATTTGCTTTTCAGAAGAAATCCATCAAGTGCTTGCTCCAGGCTCAGATTCATCTCAAAGAAAGTTCAAAGCCCCCCAGGCACCCCCCAGCCCAGGCCCCCAGAGCTGGCAGGTACGCTTGCCAGAGGGGTGCACGTGGGAGCTACCCGGGGTGCTCCAGGAGCTACCTGGAGCAGCACAGGCAGGGGACCGTGCTCTCCCGCTCTCTGGTTTGCTCTCCAGAGCCACCCACCAGGCCATGCTGGGCGGGGGGGGGTGGGTTAGCACAGACCTTGTGTCACCGACACCTCCTGCATCCTCCCCCGACGCTCAGGGATGCTGTCGTGGGGATGCTGTTTTCATCATCCGAGTAGGCAGAGCTGATCAAGACATGGCCTCTCTCAGCCTCTGCCCCCCCGCAGCCAACCCCCGCAAGATCCCAGCACAGCATCAAAGGCAGATTCGCAGCAGCAGGGTTGTGCACCTCTCCGACACGGGTAAAGTGTCAGCCTGCTGGCAGTGTCTGCTGGGTCATGGACCCATAAATTCTTTCCAGGGGAGATGCAGAGCGCCCCGCCACTCTGCCAGGCTCTCCGCTTACAAGGCATTGTATTTACTAGCCCCCCCCCCGCCCCGGAAAAGGAAACCTGCTACTTCTGACAGAGTTTTTCATATTGTTTCTTTATCAGCACCATGTGTGCTGGGAGTTCCTCCCTGCCCAAGCGTTTCTGAAGAGTGAGGGATGCTGCGGGGTACGGGTGAGGACCGCTGCTCCCTGTGAAGCCAGGAATGCCCTTCAAATGCCCTTCACCTCAGTCTCTAGAGATCTGAAGTTGGGTGCTGAGGCTCCAGCCTGGCTTCCCCGGGCCAGCTCACCACTAGTGATTCATCTGCCCGCCCTGTGCCGTGTGTGGTGGTCCTGCCACATCCCTCCCTCCCCCCAGCTCCGCAGTCCACGCTGGCACCCCTCAGTAGCACCAGCCTCCCTCCTGTGCTGCTGGCCCTGGGCACTCGATGAAGTTTCAGCTACAGAGAGGTATCGCTCTCCCATCTGCCTCCAACATGTTGCATTTGACATGAACTAACGTCTCCTATTAACGCTGCAAGAAACAGATCCGGAAAAATTCATTTTCAAGTAGAGTTCAGACAGGCCACAAGGAGAGAATCCCCCCAAAATGAGCAGGCAGAAGCCAGTGCCAGCACAACACCCCCAGGCAGACCTACCGGCAAGGGGTTGAAGTTCTGGTCCACCAGGTGGTTGTGGCCGTGGTCGAGGAAGGAGTGCCGCACCACGACGTCGATGCCCTGGCTGGCCAGCAAGCCCAGCGTGTTCAGCCACCTGGGGACGGAGGGAGCAGAGTCAGGCTGCCGCAGGGGGACCAGCCGGCCCCTTGGCACAGCCGTGCTCCAGCACACGGCATCGCTCTCAAGCACCCGACCTGGTGCCTGCTCCCGGCACCTGAGCTGAAGCCTTCAGATGGTTTTGCGACCTGGCTATTAACCGGCTCCCACCATCCCTGCCCCAGCAAGCCTGCATGCCTCTCCCCCCGCTGCAGCCACCTCTGCCCCAGCTGTGCCCGGCTTGCATGTCCCGACACCACAGCTGAGCCCCTGCGTGCACGCCAGCATCACGGCCCTGTGCCCAAAGCCTGGGGTGCTCCCCCAGCCTGCCAGCACTCTGCACCCACCATCTCAGCAGGAGGGACCAGACCTTTGCACCAGCCTGTCTCCTCACAACCCCCGGGCAAAGTATTCAACCCTCACAGCCTGCCACAGCCCTGATACCCTGGGCACATCCCTGCACCTCCCCGCAAAGCCTGGATAATCTTCCTCCAACTTTCGTGATCACGGCCAGCTCTGAAGATCTGAACTGGGGCTTTGCAGCAGGGTGCCCGTGCCATGGGGCTGTGCCAGTAGACAAGCCCCAGGAGCTAGGAATGGTTATGGCTTCGAAGAAGGAGAGAAAATGGTTTCCAGAGCAGAGCCCTGCCGAGTGCCTCCCCGGACAGACGCCCCAAGAGTGAATGCACGCAAGGATGCGTGGCTGCAGCCTGGACCAAAAAAGCAGAGCGGGAGGAGGCCCAGGTGATCCTGAGCTGCCGAGCGAGGCAAGCCTGTCAGGATGCCAGCCCTGGGGTGCCAGAGCTGGTGTGCTCGGATCACACCTCCCTTCCACGCCCATGCCCTGCGGGCACACCGTGGGTACTGGTATGGGATCCCATGCAGTCCCCTCCTTACTCTGCTTCTCTGGGTATGCCAGAGGCTGGGTCACCTACAGGAAAGCAGAGCTGAGGAGGGGTAATAGGGATGCTATGGAGAAAGTAACAGTGCCCAGGCTGGTGGGGAGTACTGAAGGGGGGGTCTCTGGGCACAGAGCTGGCCCTCTCTGGGCTGCAGTGGCTTTGCAGCACCCGAGCCCACAGAGCCCGTGGGGGTGGCAGTGCCCTGGCACCGGCAAGCCGGCATAACTCACAGGAACCCGGCCGCATAGGAATCGGAGAGGTTGTTCATGCCTCCGGCCGAGGTTGCGCCAACGCCTTCCAGCCATATCTTCTTCCCTGGTGTGTACGTGTTCACTACCTGCGCAGGAGACAAAAGCAACCAAAATGACTCTCACGAACCTGTGATTTAAAGCCAAGGCAGACATCTCCTGTGCTATGCCCTGGGAAGGCTTTCAGAGACCTTCGGTAATGGTGCTGCTGGGCAGTGAGTGCCCGCCTGGCCCTGGCATGGTCACTAGGTGTCTTTACCGTGGCTGGGTGGTGGGAGACTGTTCCTCACTCTCTCCTGCCGCTGCCACACATCCACTACCCATCTTCTGGAGCTGCTCCAAACACGCCCTCCCAAACATGCTCTCGTGCTCCCAAACCCAGAGCCTGCTCTTTCCCCGTGGTCTCCCCACGCACTCCGTCCCGCAGGCTACCCTGCCACGTCACCTCAGCTGTCCATGTCCCCAGGCAAAGTGGCTGCCAGCCACCGGGAGCACCCCAGCCCCAGTGGCTCTGTGGCTGGGAGCACTGGGACACGTACTGGAGCCACATGGAGGAACGATGGGCAGCTGAGAAGAAAGCAGTGGATGCCCCTGGGCACAGGCAGAGCCAGCCCCATGGCTGAGCAGGGGCTGCTTCGCCACCCTAGGGGTCCCTGGCAGGTCTGAGCACACCGGCCACCCCTTACAAGGCTCCAGCTGGCAGTACAGACACCCGTGAGATGCCAGGCAGGATGGGAGGGCTCGGATGGCCGGAGCTGCCCTCTCCCAGCATGAGCAACCTCCGGCACTGCGCAACGCCCCATCCTCTCTCCCGCAATCCCACTTCTCCAGGCCGGGCGATGAGCTCCCGTGACCAGATGTCTGCAAACCCAGCGGCCCAAGGAGCGCTCCGTGCAGCCTGATGGATCCTGCCCCATTAGTGAGGAGAGCTGGAATGTGCTGGATGGACTGGGATCCCTCAAAGATGTTAAATACGCCAGCTCTGGGCTGCCTCCCACTCACAGCCTGTGAGAGTCGACATCCCTGACTGAAGCCCCAGAGGTGCTGGCATCCTGCCTGTAATTATCTAAGCCCGCCACCTTCCCCTGTCGGAGAGGAAGCAATAAAACAGGGAAGTGGACAAGCCCAGCTGCTCTAATCAGCCCCGGCAGGATGCACGGACTCAAAGCCAAGCTGGAGGCTATTAGCACCCAGCGCTGTGCTTTCGCTCAGCCACACTGGCATTCCCGGGAGAGCCCTTCTCCGGCCCTGCCCTGTGCAGACCAAATCCCGTCCCGTGGGTGCAAGGGTTCCCCCAACCCGTACCGAGGGCAGCTCCTTGCTGCCTCTGGTCTGGGGATGGATGGGGTCCTGCTCCCTTCCCAGCAGGTTCTCGACCTGCAGCAGAGGTGGGACACGTGCCACCACTTTTGGTGGGGTACTGTACCCCCAGTGAGAGCAGGGTCAGCCGATGCCTCTCTCTTGCCCCTGCGCGGATCCCACCGGCTGCCCTGCCATGCCTCTCTGCAGCAGGAGGATCATCCGCACGCGTCGATGATTCCCAGCTTGTGCCAGAGGACTCAGTGAACGGCTCTTCTCCTCCAGTTTTGCTGTGCCGACCCTCACATCCCCTTTCTTGGGGCCTCTTTGAGTTGTTTACTCATCCTACGGTTTCTCCCCGCAGGAATTACAACACTAAGACATTGTGGTGACTGGTACGGTATGAAAACCTAGACAAGACAGACGGACGGACATCCTCTCTAGTCCCTTAAGCCTTCCCCGCTTACTAGGTGTTCCTTTTTTCTTCTGGGACTGACAGCTGAGTGGGCTGGTCACAGCTCTGGCCTCCGTATCAGCCAAAGCAGGGGGACGCTGTGACGCCCCTGTCCCCTACCCAGTTGCTAGAGGTGTGAGCCAGGTCCCCCCAGCCGGCGGGGAGAGAAGTGCTTGCTGCAGGCTGCGCTAGCCAGGCAGAGCCGTGGGCTCTGACACAGCACGCCAGCAACAGCTGGGTTTTATAACACAGTCAAAACATGATCGTCAGGGAAAAAAAACCAGTCGTTCATAGTGACCATGATTCTCCACTAGTGAAAATCACCCTGGAAATGCAACTGTCACAACTTTGAAAGCAACATTTTTAAGCACTGGGAGCGCGTGGGGCACGATACTGCAGTAGGAGCCCCATCCTGAGCAGGCTTGGTACCGCCTGGCTGCTCTCTCCTCTCCTTGTCCTCAGTAGCCACTGTCAGAGAATACCCATGTTACGTGCTTCTCCCTTCGGGAATGGATGGATGGGAGACTCAAGCCAGTCGGCTGCTTTCGAAAGGCTTTGCACGGCAGCGTCTGTCCGTGCCCCACGCATCCAGCCTGCGTCCTGGCACACCTGCGCAGCCCACGCCACGCTGCAGCCTGTGGCCGCTTCCCTCCCAGCCCACTGCACATCCCACCCCGGGGCCACGCATCGTGCTGCCTGGTCTTTCCTCCCATCCCCTGCATGAGGGCTGGCTGCATTTAGGCTGGGAACACAGCTGCCCCCAGCAGCCACCCTCCATCCCTGCCCCACGCCAGCTCTCCTGGGAGCACGTTGGTGCTGAGGCCACAGCCCCGGCCACGAGCTGTGCCAAGGCCGGGCACCACAGGCATGGTGCCCCCTCGCCCCTTGCAGACCCTTTGCACTCACGCACTTTCTGGATTTTCCTGATCTGGTCAGAAAGCGTGTCTAACAGGCGCGTTTTCAGGAAGTCCGTCACTTTGGCCACTCGGCCATCAATGTAGTAACTGGAAAGAAAATAAGAAGACAAGGATCAGACAGCTGGGAGTAGCTCTGCCCTGAACCACATCCTCCCGTACCACTGCCCCAGGCCAAGAAGCCGCCTCTGCTCCGGCGGGGGGGCCTTGCTTGCACCCTGCTCTGCCCTGGCCCTCTGGCCATGCCTGTGTCTGGCAGGTGCTTCCCGTCTCCAAAACAGGGCGTGAGGTGGACGCACCCTGAATGCTGGGCATCCTGCACTGCACAAACCATGGGAAGTTTTGCACTTTCTTAACTACTGCTGGCGAGGCACTGGGAGCAGAATGTGAAAGGCTGGGAGCAAAATGCCACCCGCAAAGGCTTTGCAGCACCTTCTGCACTGATCTCACGGAGACCCCACAGAAAGAGACCCTCCGACACGACGCCTGTGATAGCAGCACCTGGGCTCCATGACCAGGGAGATCTCGGGAGATCTGCTCACATGGCTCATCCCGTCTGTACCCGTCCCCTGCCTTAGGGACACACTGTTTTCAAAATGCAGACAAGCCAGTCAGTCCTGGGCCCAGTATCAGTGCTACAGGAAAGATTGCTTTTGTGGGAGGGCAAAACAGAAGATGGAAATCTAATGGCTGAAACGAAGGGCTCCGTAGCCACAGGAGGACACTGTGCAGACACCAGGGAGGAGAAGGGTCCCGAGCAGCAAATACCCTCTGAGACACACTGGAAATTGCTGCATTAAACAACCAGGAGGGGACAGGGGAGGCTGCCCATGCTCCCAGCTGTGGGAATAACTCCATTGCTCTGCCCAGGTCGTGGGACACTCTCCATTCAATGGCTGTTCTGCAGGGAGGACTGTACAAAGCCTCTTCTGGTCTGAGAACCAGAATTGCTCGTGGATGTCCTGCTGCAATAACAACCCTCCAGGCTAAGCCCTGATGGTATATCTGAGCAAGGATTAGTGACCGTGGGGTGCACGGGCTGAGGACCTATGGCACCGGAGCGAGCCCTGCTCCCAGCACCCCTGCACCTTCCTTGCTTGCTCTTCCAGCAAAATCCACAGCTGTATCCCCCACTCAAGAAACGCCATGGCCATTACTTGCAGGGGAAGTCCTGCTCTCACAGAAATCCCTTCTGCCCTGGGAATGCCAGGGAGCGCTTCCCATACAGAGGGCTGATTCCTGCTCTCCATGTGCTTGCTTATATAAAACACAGCTATAGTGCTGCCAATCATGATGTGAATCATCTGTCTCTTAAGTGTGGGAGGAAGGCTCTGAAATGCCTCAATACTGTCTCCTGGCTCCAGGACATAAGGTGAAGCGGTCTGTCCTGGAGTGCGAATACCATGTGGCTGGAAGTAATCCCAGCCAGCCCCTCCTGAGGAAGCGTCTGGGGCTGGCACCTCTGCCCCCGCACAAGGAGCAGTGGCAGCCCTTGCACATCTCCCAGAGGCTCCTCCCAGCTTTGCAGGGACACCAGGACATCTGCTGCAGCGTGCACTGGCATACCCCTGGGATGGCCGTTTAGCTGATAAATAGGTTTTTGCAAGAGAATTGCAGCATCTCTGGCTGGGGCTGGCCAGGCTCAGCCATTGCCTCCCATCCCTCAGTGGAGCCACGTCTACTCGGTGTTCACCAGAGTTACACAGACCCTTCTCCCTCTCCACAGACTTCAGTGCAGCCATGGGTGCTGGGATGCGTAACGGGCTGAAGACCTGGGGTATGAAGAAAGGTGGATTCACCTTTCCAGGGCTTTGTCCGAAACACGCATCTCATCTGCACCAGCGAGCAGCTGTAGCAGCCGTAGTGGTTGCTTCACTTGCGTGCTGGAATGCAGGAGCATCCCCGGAGGGATTCTGTGGGCTAACTCAGCCTCAGCCAGAGCACCCGGCACACGTGCAACATGCATGAGTGCTCAGAGAGGATTTTTGTGTCTCACTGCTCCAAGTCACTACCCAGGTAACAGATTAAAAGCGCTCGGAGCTGTGCAGGGCTGTGGTGAAGGGGGAACAATACCGGCACTAACTGTCCCAGAACAGAAATGCATTACAGGCTCAACTTGTAAATGCATTAAACGGGAAGAACCTCCTCTGTCAATCCTCCCCCAGGGCATGCGGTCCCAGCTATGTCCCCAGCGAAGCACAGGATCATGCCAGTCACGCCCCAGTTTCACTCCAATGTTGTGTAACCTGGGGAAGGAGGCAAGAGGCATTTCTGCATGTCTGTGGCAACTGGAAGGTGCTAAGGGCAGCGATTATCTCCAGGGGGGGACTTAGGAAGTGTTCAAAATCGTTCTGATCAGTTATACACTATCGAACCACTGGCTGCCGGGAGGAGAGCAGATCTGTAAGCAGCAGGCAGCGGTAGGGTTTACAGAGATTACTTTTTAAGACAAAATTACAAAGCAATGGACTCTGGGGATGGCAGATGTTTGGATTTTAGCACAGCACTTAAGAACTGAACAGAAATGATTTTTTCAGACTGCTGTGGACTAAAAACCCCATCATCTGTGCCGAAAACTGGCTGAAAGGCCATAAAAAGAAGGTCGCATTGACTGGGAAAAGATAACAGTTAGAGAGACCTCCGTCTGTGTACGGCCCCTCCAAGGCAGCAGGCTTTCTGCAGGATTCAGCTTGTCTGCACAAGCCAATATGGTCCCAGAGGCCAGGATAAACCCCTCGGAGAGCAAAGGCAGGCTTGCACCTCCTCCTCACCTCAGTCAAGCACAAGGTGTGCTCTGAGCTACAGCTCCGCTGCCAAGGGAGAGGAACACCTCTCCAGGAGCAGCCCCAGAGGAGGCTGAGCCCCCCCAGGGACCGCGCGGAGGGGGCAGCCCGGGAAGGTGCTGCTGTGCTGGGCACAGCCAAGACCCTGCAGGAAAGAGAAATGCCCCGGGACAGTGCCACGGTCACGTATTTCTGACACCTTCGTTAACAACCCAGAGAAATGGGGATGTGTAGAGGGATAATAGGCAAAACCAAACCTGCTTCAGTAACAGGAAATCTTAGTGGTAGCGTGTCTCCTGGGGGAGCGAGGAGGGGAGCACCTTGGCTTTGGGTATTTAAGCAGAGCACGAAAACAATTACAAGCTTCTGCAAGATAGGCAAGGATCTCTTGCACATCTTCCTGGAAAACTCTCGGACTCCAGCAGGTACTTTCAACCTGCCCAGACTGGGAAAGAGGGAAAATGGCACCAGTTGTACAAGGCTTGTGAGGAAGAGAGAGGCACTGAGGTCTTCGCTGGTGCCAGGCTACTCACGAATGGGTGAGCTGTTTCCAGCCGCAGCCTTCGTCACTGAGATGAGGGCACTTCCTTTTGAGAACTTTAACTGTCAGTAGAGGCAGCATAGAAATCTGCCAAATGCAAACAACTGACAGGCCTTTAAAGCAGGAGAAGCGCTCGTTAGGCGTGGATTATTCCCAGGAGCAAAGGCTGCAGCTTTGCTGATATTTACAATGACTCAGTGCGCTTGACTTAAAAAAAAACCCCTGAACAGTCACAACTCTCCAACCTCCAAAAAAGCCAGCAGCAGCTGCAGAGAGCTCCAGTGCTGACAAGTACCTCCCCAGGCAGCAGCACGGTGCACAGGCAGCCAGACCGAGCCAGCCCCGGGGCCGCGGCATCCACATCCTCCTCTCCCGGTGCCGGCGAGGTCTGAGCGCCAAAGGAGACGAACGGACCGACTCTCCCCAGCGTGGGCAGGGGTCTCTGGCAGCTGCAGCTCTGCAGAGGCAGAGGACATGTAGCTCATGGACAAGCTATTTGTCTCCAGCACAGGCTGGCCGATCTTCCAGTGGGCTCTGGATATGATGCAGCGCACCAGAGTTGGCCCCGAACCCTAGGAGGTATCGGCATGCCCACGGAGGGCACAGACCATCGCATTTCTCATAGTACACGAGAGAACACATGCAGGCCATTACACGCAGAGCTGACTCATCGTGTCCCCCAGTTTGATGCCACTATCTCCGTAGACAGACAACCTGCAGGAACTTGAGAAGAGCCAGCCAAGGAAAAGAGGGATCTAGCAACTAAATCCTAGATGAGACATACGTCTCAGAGGAATGGCCACGTACAGCGACTTTGGGTGCCCTATTGTACTACACAAAGCTGAGGCCAGTTCTCCCCCTTCCGTTTACATCACCCCATTTCTAAAAGACCCATTTGAATACGCCCTAGAAACCTGGGATGGGATCAGTGCTCTTTGCAAAGGGAGGTGTGACTGTATCACTCTGGAGGTGGCCAAACCAGAGCACGACGCAGGGGGAGGACTCGGCCAAGGGCCGGGCAGGGATTTGTGCCAGTGCTAGCAAATGCACCACTCCAATTCCTGGCCCCTATCCCTGGCCGGAACTGTAGCATGAGACTCAAGGCACAAAGACGCGAGCTGGAAACAGTACTGAGGCAGGGCTGAGCAGAGCTGCCAGTCAGAAATGCCCTTGTTCCTGGGCAGGCTGCAGGGCCAGCATGCACGCAGCTCCCCAGTGCCCCGCAGAGAAGGACAGTGCCGGGTACCAGGACACTTCGGCTAACCTGGGGCTGGCTACACGTCTCTACCCTTTCACCTCCAGGTCTTATGCTTCCTTTAAAATGGTTTTCTGGAAGGATCCACAATTTGCTGCGTGGGACCACGAGCATCGTCCCATGTTTAATGAAGGCAGTGCACTGGCTCCTGAGCAGCTGGTTTCATTTACCTCCTCTTTCATTTTAAAGAGAAACCTTTGCCCCTATTATCTGACCTCTTCTTCTGTTGCAGTTAATTACATTAAAGCCCACTTCCCAAAGCTCAGGAATTTCCGGATCTACTTTGTTGCCTGCTGCTATGGGGAGAGTCTGCTAGGAATTAGGGCACCCGCCTGCCGGGGACGCCGAGCGGGGCAGATCCCGGCCATCAGCGTGACACCCCCCCGCCACCGCATGTGTGAAACTGAGACACCTCTGCCGACAGAGGCGGCCCCGATCCCTGAGCATCTTCCCAGGGAGCGGGCAGAGCCCTTGTCTGCAGCACCGGACACAGGGCAGCCCCACTGCTCCCCCCCGGAGAGGGGAAGCGGGGTGTGACCGGCTCCCCCCAGGCTGTGGGCACAGGGGAGAGGTGCTGCCCACCTCCTGTCAACGAATAAACGCGCTGATAAAGAAGGGTGACTGGGGGCTGCTCTCTGGCCCTAAAGGCATAACTCACACCCGTGCCTTTCTCTGCCCCCAGACAAGGTGCCTCTGTCCGTCCTGCCAGCGGGAGCTCTCTCTTGCCCATGCCATCTCCCCAGTCATGCCCTCGCATCGCCTGGGACTGTGCTGGTGACCAGGGCCATGATGCTGCCAGGGACTGCGCTCTCCATCAGAAAGTGCAGAGGATGGCAAGCCAGCATGCAAAGCCGTGCCCTGGCCAGGTTTATTTACAAGTGGAGATAGGCCAGTGATTCCTTCATGCAACCCCTTCCTCCAGGCGTAGCCTTCGAAGATACTGTGCTCTGAGCACTCGCAGCAGGCTCACGCAAGCCCAAATACATACCCCTGGTATACACATCGGTGTGTGTGTGCACATTGGGCAACTCTCCCCTGGCACCTTTGGGAAATCTGCCCCCTGCTACTGCCTCACGAGCATCTCCACCTGCACACTCAACATGTCTAAGCCAGAAGAGATCTCACCCAAACCAAGCCCAGCAAAAGCATTTTAAGCAGCATCTCATACATGCCCGTGTGCCTTGCATCTCTGATTTGCCGCACAGGACAAGTGACTTTCCATCTTGGAAGATAATGTGGCATTCTCTAAGGAGCCACAGGGACAGATGTCCACTGGCTTTAAAGATGCAAACATTTACTTTCCCTGTAAGCAATAGGGATTTCTGCTTCAGAGGCAGCATTCATTGTGTAAGGATTTGTCCATTAAATATGCCAAACTTGGAGTTGTGCACAAGACTTCGGATGGAAAACCAGCTGTACAGACTGAGAGAGCGTGCCCAGGGACAGAACTGGGCTCGGCTGCAGGTTTAAGTGGGCAAAGAATCTTCACCATGTGTGAGGATGCCAGCACCAAGCAAAGAGATGGCTGTGGGGAAGCTTCTGAGCAGTGGAAACCCCCATCCAAAGGCTGAGGGGGTCTGCAATAAACCGAGCATTTACTCATAACCAAACAGAACGAACAAACAAAATTACCAGGGAAATGCCAAAACTCTAAGAGCCACTGTCAGTCCCACCTGCCACACCCTCCTTTAGTGGAAATTCCCTGAGCGTTTTGAAGCCATTCACACATCCCTCTCCAGCAACACATTACTTCTGAAGAGGGAGGCACACATGCTGAGTTACATATGTAAGTGAAACCATATTCAGAAAGGCTGGCAAGCTGCTTATTTCCACCCAGTGTCACTTTTCTGTCAGATATATTTCAGCCATACTCTGTTTTCACACAGAGAATAGGGATCCCTGCAACGTATTCCCTTCTCAATTCCCTTTCTGGATCAAGCACAGCCTTTTCAAAGGCATAACAGATTTGACAAATTTATAACCAATATCCCAGGAGAACGTTAGGGTTTGGAACAGAAATATTCATACTTGAAGTTAGACAGCAGTTTAGTTTCCTGCTAATAATTTTCGTCTTGGATACAAAGGAACTTGTTTTGTTTTGTTTTGCTGTTTGGAGCAGAGGGATGAGACACTGTTTTGACATTTATTCATAAACAGTACAGAAGCCCAGCTCGGAGCTGTGGCCATTGCCAGTCCTCGCAAATGCATACGGGTGCAATCTCCAGAGCTGCAAACCCGGGCTGGGGGAGAAGCGGCTCCTACGCTGCAGTGGAAATGGGTCGGCAAGCAGCGTCTCAGCTCTGCCGACCCTCGCAGGGAGCTGCACCAGCCCTCCTGCTTGCAGGTTGCTGCTTCAGCACGGCTGCTCAGCACCAGAGCTGCCAAGCACTTTGCTCTGATCTTACAGGAAAAGGTTTCAAAGCAGCCATGAGGGCAGATTCCCTGCACACCAGGATGAAACTCCACATCTGAAGCCTGGAAGTTTGTTCCTTCAGCTCATCCAAGGGCTTGGCCCAGTGATCAAGCCCCATTGCAGAAAGCAAATTCCTGGACTAAGTAAATGTGATCAGCACATCGTGTAATCATGAAAAGCAAACTCCCAGCTGAGACATAGATCATCATTGCACAGCATGAGCCTGTAAGTAACACAAATCCCACTCCAAATGCTCTGCTACCCCACTGCCCCCATCGCAGCAAGCTGCTGCTGCTCCCTGGCAGGGAAGCCACAGGAGCCAAACACCCAAGCAAGCAGCACTGTGGCACAGCGAGGCAAGCTGAGCTCCCCGAGGAACGGGACTTGCTGGCTGCTGATCATGCCCGGTGCTACAAACCACTCTTGAGATGCCAACAGTTGCTTCTGCAGGAGGCTCCAAGGTTAACACACCAACGGAGAGACTGTGGGTGCAGTTGGAAGAGAACCTCATGTCTTAAAACCCACTGAGCTCTTCTTAAGAGCAGGTCTCGAGTTGGGCTTTACAAGAGATGGGCTTTACAAACCACACTGCTATACTTCAGCAAAGCAACCTGAGCACCCCGCGAAGGGTCGCCGTGAAGGACCAGCTTGGGGAACGAGGCCTGTGGGCAGCGCACACCAGCCCACCTTGGACCTGAGCCCCTGGCTCCTGTGCTCAAGGCCATGTGGGACGTTTAACCCAGCATCAGAACTAATCCACTTTTTCTGGAAACAGGGGGGTCTCAACATGGTTTTTGCTCCAATGAATGTCTGTCTCTGAAATGTGTCCTTTCTGTGGCAGGAGAGAGTCCTGCCTGCCCCACAACCCCCTTTTTCTATCAATTTTGGCAGTTGCTGCTGTGCTTGCACACTGCCTCACCTTTGCACTGGCATTTGCACTCCCACTGCAGAGAGCCACAGCCTGCTGGGGAGCCTACCCCTGGCCACACTGTGCAAACTGGGGCAGTTGGAAATAAGAGGAGGAAAAAGATGTTTATGGATTTTCCCCAAATAAGAAAACGTTTCCCTCCCCTTGGTGATTGTCACACTTGGTGCTACAGCTCAGAGATTGCTTTGCTCTTCTGAACTGCAGCACATGTAGGAACCAGGAGGAAAATCAGGTATCAGGATCTCTCTGGCAGCCCCAGCTGGACCTGGGTCTTGGATGTTCACCCCCTTTCCATTGACATCTGCTCCTAGGGCTCCATCTGCAGTGTAGGACAGCAGCATGTCTGCGGACAAAATGGAGCGGGGACTGGGGCGTTATGCATTTACCATTGAACTAAGCTGCCTCTCCCTCCTCTGGGCCAAACCAGTTTAGCTTCAGGCCAGCGGTCACGGGGAGACAGTGACTGGGGTGAAAGGAAAAGGGCTTTCAGGTAGTCCCATACATTTGTCACGCGTGGCTTTTCCTTCCCGGCCACCACTGGAGCCGCCTGTCCTCCCCGCTGCCTCTGGGGACTCAGCGGTCCAGCGCAGGGCTTTGTTTCCAGCAATCAGGCAGGCCAGGTATGCAGGCACTGGTATTTTTAGCCTCTGTCTCAGCTGCAAAGGTGAGATGCGCACATCCCCTCCTGTATTTGTTCGAGAGGCTCCAGAAGGCGGAGCAGAGCCTCTTTCGCCTACTTAAATTCGGCAGGGGGACAGAGGAGGTGGCTCTCACACGTCTGCACCCTTTCACACCCAGACAGCACATCAGCTCTGCTCCCAGCATCGTCTGACGAGTGCAACTGGTGTTGGGAAGCGGAAGGAATGGCGAATACCTACTGTTGCCACGTAACAGCATCCACCGTGCCGCCAGCCACTTTCATGAACCTATAGGAAACAGAGGAAGAAACCATATAAGCCCAGTGTTGTCACAGGGGAAGTCCTAAAACAACCGATGCCCATCCTACCTCACGGGATACCAAAGGCGGTCACCACTCTCACAGACCCTTTCTAATGAAGCCTTTGCATCCTTAAATGGAAGGAATAAATTATACTTAATACAAATACTTGTAAGCAAGCACAGCTGAGAATAACGGAGTGAAACCCAACAGGCAGCAGAGCTCTGAGCATCATTTTGGGGTAGGTAGGAGAGCTTTTGGAGCACAACAGCATTTCAGGAACAAGATCTTGGGGTATGACTGCAACAACTCTCAACAGCGATTAAAGAAAAAGTGTTAAATGCCCATCTTAAAAGCAGACACTTCTTCACCCAACATGTATTTAAACTGAGGAACCCCTTGCCCGCATTCAGGCAAGGACTGGAAAAATGGAAGAACATGGAAACAAAAACCAGCAAAGCTATTAGATGCAAGGATGCCACCTCCAGCTCAGGAAGCCCCTGAGCATCAGAGGATGGGAGGAAACACAGGACAAATACTGCTACCTGCCTCCCTTATTTTGATCCTCTTTCTTTGGCACTGGCTGTTAGCAAACTGATGGCATTCTGACCTGGGTGCGCTTTTGGTTTGTCCCATTCCTACGACTAACCACAGCACTTCCATGCACAAGGTTACAGCGAGTTACATACATGTATTAGTCTCCTGATGGCTTGTGACCCAACTGTCTTAAAGAAAATACACCTCTTCCAGTCAGCTCCTCTTTGAGTCAGATTTGAGGCTACACAGGTGTATCTGCTTACACTGCCGATGCCCAAACCAAAGTAATTCCTAATCTCGGGACCATACGCAACCACCACAGCAGCAGCCTCTAGCACAGGCTTGCTGCCATCCCAGATGTTCCCTCCCTGGCTCCCTGACCCAGCAATCCAAACTGCTCCTTGGAAAACTGTGGCTCCCATGAGGGAGCCCAAGCAGTTACCATATTCTTATGCTTAGGGGCACAGATATGAAAACACATGAAGGCACAGAGCAACTGGACAGACACGCTTTTCTGTTCAGTAACGTAACGCGCGCACTTCCCGATGCATTTGGGAAGTGATAATGTATGTACACGACAGGTGACGTTGGCCTGAGCAAGCGAACGTGATGAGAAAGAAACTGATGCTGTATTGTCTCGGGGCTACTCTTCGATGCACAGGGATCCCGGGAACACAACAGGAATCACACAGCTCTCCTGACTCCACCGGGACACAGGGATGAGTGGCGCTGGCTCCTGTGACCCCGACTCCCCCAGCACAGCCCCGTGACCAAGGGCGGAGAAGGAAAAGGAAGGTTTGTGAGGAGAGAGGAGACCTTTTATCAGACTAGTCATGGCAGGGATGAGCAGCAAGCTTTCCAGCGCACGAGCCTCTAATCAGGTCTGAAACAAGAGCAGCAACCTTCAGGCTAAATATAGCTCGGAAACAATCATTCTGCCTTTAAATTAATGACGATGGTCAATTATAGACTGGGACAAAAGGGCAGCTGGACCCCGTGAAGCATAAGAGGACACTGGCAGAGGCAGCAGTAATAAATCCCTGCAGACAGAGAGGGAAGAGATACAATTAGAAATGGGAAAACAATAACATGCTGTAAAACTCCGCAGCACCGATGCATCCCTGGTTCTACTGCCCAGCAGTGCTGTGAGCTTCAGTTCCCAGGCTCACCTTTCAGAAATGCTTTTACATCTCTCTTGAGGGTCAGGCCTGGGAGACCAGTGCCGGGGCGGCAGTTTGGGGACGGTTCCTCCCCAGCTGAGCAGGGCGAGGAGACCAGCTGGACCAGCCCCAGTGCAGCCAGAGGGAGAGGTGCGAGCTGCCTGCAACTCACATCGGTCATCTGGCGAAAAGGGGATTTTGCAAATATTGCTACGGAGAGGCTGCTGTTCTACAAAACAAAGTGTGCAGAAATACGCCAAAAGGATCAAAAAACCTGACTCGCAGGTTTTAAATGCTCAGTACAGAGACTGCTGCCTAAAATGCCTAAGTGCACAAGAGTGTACTAATGAACTCTAAACTGAAATTATGAACACAATCTATACTGGGTTTGAAGTTCAACATATGGCAACTGGGTTTGAAGATTAGCCCAGCTTGCTTTCTAACCTCAAATGCTTTATGTTCTGGCCGCAAAACAAACCATCCTGGACATTACTAAATCACCTCTTCAGGCTCAGCTTGGCACTCTCCACTCACAGCCCAAAACAACGAGCAGACCAAGCTCAGAGGAAGAAGATCTCTGGTTTTGTTCGCTACTTCCACAGCGCCTACAGCCTTGCTGCAAACACGCGCACTACAGTGGTCTTTGAGCAGGGACTGAAAAGCAAAGCAAACCCTCGGTATATCCTCCAGTATCCCTGGAAGAGCAGAAGCAGGACATCCGTCTGTCCCATCTCCCACATCTCTAGGAAGCTAATTGGCCTGTTGTCAAAAAGCTCCTGCGGAAATTTTGTTCTCGGACACAGGCATCACTCAGGCAGTGCAGTGCAGTGCAGTGCAATGCAGACCAAAAGCAGGACAGAAAAGGCCATGGCTTGCTTAGTGTTCCTCTTCTGTCTCCAAAAGAGCGAAATAAATCAGTTAGTTCTGGTAATTTTCAAATTTTACCATACAAGATGCATATCTAGCTCAAATTTTGCTTTCCATGGCTGTTTTTCTTTCTTTTTTTTTTTCTTTATTTTTCCTTTTATTGAGATTTTTGCAGGACAGAGTTCAAAAGTTCCTGGTAAAACTTCAAGTCCTGCCTTAATGGTGGAGTTGTGCCTGGAGCACCCCAGATGACTTGGGCAATGGTCTCTACCCTCCAAAGGGAACCTAGAGCAGCTCAACAGCCAGCAAGTGGTACTGCCACGAGCAAGAGATGAAAGCCCAGGGCAGGTGGGGATGCAGTGATGCACAGGTATCTGAATATCCTCACTTTAGGAATACAGATGTTACTAATCCTTTTATTCCTGTAGCACCTGTGCTACTCAAACCACAGATTTTGAGGCCACTGAAGATCCATACGGTCCAAACGACCAGTGCTGGCACGTTTTTATCTGGGATTTCCTGGACTGCGTGATGTCCATGTGTGCAGCGCGGCACAGGCAGAGCAAACCAGACGCTTCCGGGAGGGCTCAGATCCCTGCACATGTGCTGCACAGATGGGCTGGGCTGGCGCAGTAAATCTGCCATTTTCCTACACATTGGGCTTTCTCTGTGAGCACCAATCGACCGCGCAGCGCATGTGCAGTAAACCCCCCCCAGGAGCAGTGGGACACCCTCAGCTCACGCTGTTCAGGCAATTTGGGCAACGACTGTAGCGATGCGCCGTAAATCAGATGGGTGGCAGCCCCAGGGCATGCCTGTGCGGTACCCCTGGCTGGACTACCACATAGGAGAAACCTGGGCAAACGTAAAAGTCCTCAAAATCTGCTAGGGCAGCATCTCTGGGGGGAAAGCAGAACACGTCAGAGGTGCGTGGAGGAACAGGAGCCTCAGGCAGGGAGTTTGTGGTACTAAGGATGAGACAAAGCCACTGAGCTCGTGTATGTCCATGTCCTTACCCTTGCAGCTGCCCATGTGCCAGCATCCCATGCAGCATTACTTCTTGCGAGGCCCTGCGTTGAGCTAGAACCAAGGCTCAAGCTTGTTTGTAAATAAGCAGTGAGAAAAATATAATTTAACATTGCTCAGTCACCCAAACAGTTCACAGCTCTGTCCCAGAAATGGTAATACTGGCACAAGGTGGGACAGCACCTCACAGGTCAGGAATGAGCTGTGGGAGAGTGGGGCAGGAGGGCTGCAACACCATGAGATGGTACTGACACCAAAACGCTATATTGTGAAACCATGGCTCAGATCTGACCTCTGCCAGAGCATCTCCCATAGCCACATCTCCCAGGACAGCAACTTTCACTTGAGTGTAGGCACGTCTCTGAAATAGATCTCCTGTCCTGATTCAATACTTGCCAGTCATGCAGCACCTACTGCGACCTTAAGCAAATTGCTCCCACGGTTAATTAGCCTCCAAGTATGTTATTTCTCATCTGAATGTGTCTTGCTTCAGCTTCCAGCCACTGGAACTTCCTAGGCTTACTCCTGATACGTTAAAGAGCCATCTGCATTTGGAAATCTCTTTCCCATGCAGGTAATTGCAGATTGTCATCCTTTAGATAATAAAAAAAAAGTGATCCTGTAACAAAGAATGCAGCTGCACAAGGAGACAAGTTACCATTGCACAGGCTCCCAGGTGGTTTAGCATCATCGTCTGACTCCTGGGTGCTGGGCTTCAGAAACACAGGTTATTTCATCTGCCACTCCCTGGACTACTACAAAAGCAAACAGACCCTCGCCAAGTCTCAAATGTAGGAGCAACACTGGCCTGCCTGTGGTGCCGTGGTGGATCCCTAGAGACGGGTGGCAGATCTCTGCTCTTTGAGCCAGCAGTGACGGGTAGAAATAGCTTTACCTTGCGTCTGAATTGGTTGGTGCAGGGGACTAAGGCATAGGCTTCACTTACTAACTTCTTCAGGTTCCAGCGGCACAATCAAATACCTGCAGCAGCAGAGACAGGTACTAGACCCAACTCGTGCCACCTGCTGCAAAGACTTTGACCTGCAGTGCCAGATTTCAGACAGGGATTTCACTCTGGGGAGCACAGCCTGGTGGGGACTACATATAATTCTGCTGCTATACTGTATTCTCTCTCTGCTCAGCATCACCTTTCTTCAGCAACCTGATCTACGGTAGGGCTGCACAAGCCTTCTAGCAAAGAGGGCTTTATGTCCCCGACTGCCCCACCCAGCCTTGGTAATCTGCACCCCAGGGACACTGGAGGTTGCATGTGGACCATGATGTTGCATTACCACTGATGCTTTTGTCCACCATTGACTTGTCCAGTCCCTTTCTGAACACACACCTCTGACCTCCACAATACCCTGCGACAACGACTTCTACAGTGCCATCGTATACCATGTGAAAAGGCGTCCTCCTTCTTTCCAAGGCTTCCTTCCAAACTACTTTCTGCTCTGTGGAAAAAACACCCCATTCACAGGCTCATGGGCCTCGATAACATTCCCTCTGAGCTGTCTGCCTTCTGAGCTGGAGAGGCATAGCCTATTTAATCTCTTCTCACGTGAAGACATCATATACCTCCACACATCCTTGGCTCCTCTCCCTGTAACCCTCCTGGTTCTATTACATCTTTTCTGACATGAAATGACTAAGATTGTAGATAGCAATCAGAATGAAGGTACACTGTGCACTTATACAGTGGCATAATCTCATCTATGTCTTTTCTTATCCATTTTGTTCTGCCTATACAGGTGACTGTGATTTTGGCGTTCCAGCCGTCCAGATCAAGATTCAGCAACAACAACACTTTCCTCCTGAAAAAGCAATAACTAAATCCTTTGCTTATATCTCAGATCCTCGACCCTGCTGTACAACCAACTGCAAAATGCCTCATTGCATCCTTCACACCTCGTTTCAATGTATTTATGAATGAATTCACTCACAAGTTCAATGCTACCAGAGCTTGAGTTCATGCTGCAGTGACCTCCCCCTCCCTTTGTATCATTAGTTTAACGTTGCTTGTCTTGTGGCTTGATTTTTTTGCGCAAAATTCTTGCTCTGGACCTATTCAGTGTCCCAGTACACTCTGTGCCACCAGCCTTGAGGTAGCTTGCATAAGGGTGAAGCTTCTGGCTCTGCTGACTGAGACACGCTTGCCCCTGCAGCATCACTACAGAGCCTTAGACCAATACAGAAGGGATGCACTTTTTAAAGAAAGTCAGACAACCAAAACAGCTTCTAAAAAACGCAGTGCTTACAAGTCCCCTGGGTCGAACAGGGCAGGAGTCCTTGTCAAGCACAGGACAAATACCTACATTTCTTCCTGAAACCCAGCCAGAGTCCTTCCCTCTGCCGCATACGGCCTACTCCAGGCTCTCCTTGTTTTCCTTCCCTACTTGAATTTAAACAAACAAGCTCTGTCCATGCACTGTCTTTGGCTGCTACTCCAGAACAAGTCGCAGATAAAAAGCAATTCCTGGACAGACCGATGTGTGCTGACCTGCTCAGCCAGCCGCAGCCCTCTTCACCCTTGTGACAGCACGGACACAAGGCATGGGCGCTCGTCATAAAAATGCTTCCAAAGACTCTCCCATTTTTAGCACCTTGATTTTGCTTTGGCCCCTGGTTGTGTTGGACCCTACGCATACAGCTTGTGCCATTTCATGAGCTGTAAGCTAACGCCTCTTTCTGCCACATAAGCGCCAACACAGGAACCTGGGCTTGGGGTTGATTTGTGGACGCAGGGAGCAGGGATGAGGATTGGGACAGGTTTTAACCTGACCTCTACCTCGGCTGCCCGCAGATAATCAAGACATCGTCTCCACGCCCCCTCCCGACCCTGCCACGTCCACAGCTGGCAGGGAGGAAGGGCATCATCACCACCGACAAGCGTGCCTCCTCACCATTATGGGCTCCTTTCCACAGAGCACTGTGGAATGACATCATCACCAAAAAGGGCCAAGGTGACCCAGACAGGCGGTTAACTCTCCACAGGGACTACAAACCAGGAGTAGGAGGCAGTAAAATCACGAAGGATGAGAAACTCTTGTGCCTTGTGAGGTGAGGACTGACATGCGGGAGCTTCCTCACCTGCGGCTGCCACCCGGCCGGAGGTGCTGTGGCTCTGTGACCAGAGGGTGGATGTGCAACGGTGACAGCAGTAGCGAGAAGGGGCCAAGGAGGCTGGAAAGAGGGCAGACAGATAGCCAGGAATGCAGCAGGTCTAGTGGCTCCGAGATGAGGAGGTAGGGAAAGGCTGTAGCTCCAGACAAGAAAGATTTTGACTTCTCTGGTGACTTCAGCAGGCTCAGGACCCAAAGCGGCCAGAGAGCATCAACAACAGCCAGCCTAGCGCGGACACAAGTGCCTGCCAGCCCTTATCCTCCCGGCCCCGCAGCTCCCGCTGCAGTGGAGGTAACACCGCGACGCTTCTGAGTGTCCTGTGGCAAAAACTAGGCTACACCAGCGGAGGAACAACAGGTCGTGAGAGCCCCTAGCCAGATCTGCCCAGACATGCTGGCCTAAGTTTTGTACCAAATGTTCTGAGCTTTAACACATGTTAGCATCTCTTCTTCCCTAATAGCTTTCCCTAGTGTTTCGTTTCTTCCAGCACTGAATGTGTGATTCAGTCATGCATTAACCTTTGTGTCCGATTCCTGATCTGCTGTTAAAATCTCTGTTAATTCCTTAGAATCTCACCATTTTTTTCCCCAAGCAAATGCTGAGCAGTTCTGGGATTCCTGTACCCAAGCAGACGCAGTAGGTAGCTATCGTGGTCTGCTCTCCAACAGCTCAGGCTGCATGAATGGTCTAATTAACACCTCATCAAACTCAACTGTTGGTTGTGTCTGGAGAAATTCCCTCTTGCACCTGTGCATTCACAGGACACCGTTTCTAGCCTCCCGCACAGCAGGCCCCAGCCATCAGACCAACGCTCCATCACTGCGGGGCCCGTCCTTACATCAGCAGTAGCGGTCCCGGTCCAGCCTCCACGACTTGCCAGCCCAGAGAGGCATCGATACGCTCTGTGGCTGCTCTGAGCCTTTGCGCTGTGCAGGGTGGTGCCAGAGCTCAGGAGCAGTAAACTCAGCAGCGAAGGGTGTGCAAAGCCCGTGCTGCTGCGTTTCGGGCAGGGCTGTCCTCCCCTCACCATATCCCACCTACATCATCACAAAGTGCACAGGTTTCACCCAGCACAGCTCGCTGTCACCCGCCTAAGGGCAGCCTTTGCAGTGGGACAGCGTGCACACACCCCTACGTGCCGCAAACCTCCAGGTGTCTGATCTGTGCTCATCATCTAGCCTGTCTAGCAGACCCCAGAGAAAGGTGTGACCCCAGGAGGGGGTTCAGTCCCACTCTGTCCTGGAGGGCAGGCCCTAGGATTGGGTCAGAAGGGCCCTGGAAGTGTCCACCTCCCACCACTGCGACAGACAGAGCCTGGTGCACAGCAGACAGCAATGCCCAATTCATGTTGATACTGCCATTACCGCAGAGGACATTGTGTAAACATAAAGAATAAGTTTAGCTTGGTTGCTTGAGATAACAGTTAAACAATAGACTACAATGTTTGGAACACGGAGCATGCAACAGGGAAATGTGATTTTAGGTAATACTTCACAATGAGACTTTTCTCTGAGCGTTTCAGGACCGCAGGTAAGCCTAGAGGCTTTCCCTGGAGAACATCTAATGCCAGCTGCTACTGTCAAAGATCACTCCCTGGGCCTCTCTGAGCTCTCCTCTCCCACTTCAGCTCATTCCCATGATTTCCCCCACCACAACCCGCTTCCTCACGTTGTGTAACAGGGCACTGCTTGCCTGGCAGACTAATCCACCCATCCCGTCTTCTGCTGCGGGGTGTCTCATCTCTCCCCTCCAGTCTTACTTAACACTTGAGTCATAGTCTTACACTTGGCGTATCTCTTCCTACCTGGTTGACTTCTGCTGTTCATCACATTAAAACGAGAGAAAAACTTTGCAGATTTCACATCATCAGGACTATTAACTGCACTTTATTCACTCTGGAGCCTTCATCCTACTGCGAGCACTATGTAAACCACTGATGGTGGTCTAGCAAGGCAGACAGCAGGCTTGCCGTTGAGAGCACCTTCCTAAATTCCTTCTCCTCTCTCCTGACTGCTGACTGTGTGGGGCTCATTCAGGATCCTGAAAGGCACATCTTGGCCGTGACAGCCCCAGGCACACGCTGAGCCACATCCCATTGACCAGTTCTACGATGCTGCTGCAGAAGGCAGAGCTCTCGGTAGCGCTAACCAAGAGTACTGAAGAGACCTCAGGGAGCTGCTGGGAATAAAGCTCACGCTGTCAAGCAGCTTAGGCACTGGGGTTTATTTGTTTTGTCCTTTTGCAACTCCACTTCCAAATACTGCGAATGAGCATTTAGCCCTTTGTCTTTGTGTAATCAGACTTGTTCCTCTTCTTTACGCCCTGTCTGGTAATAATGGGGTCTTTATGTGGAAAGACAAACAGCTCTCTTCTCACAGGACCCCTTGGGCTGTAAGGCCATGCAGGCACGTGCCGCTCGCCATGAGCTGCAGACACCAGGGTTTGGAGTGCAGGACGCAAGGTTTCTCCATGGGAGAGAGAAATCACTTTGAGGGCCTGTGGACCAGCGTCACCCTGGCAGGCAGGGATGGCAGCAGAGAAACAGCATATAGTTGGGAAAGCAGGCATGCTCGTTACAGCTCTTTCAGACCAGTGCGAGGGGCTGGAGAGCCCCCACCATCCCGTCACCAGGGCTGTTCAAACCCCAGCTCTTACCTACCTTCCCTTTCATTCGAGATGGTGTTTCTGCCATCCTCCCCATAAGGTTGTACACTACAGCCTCGCTCCCAGGGTCGCCGTCAGTCAAAGCGCAGCTCCAGCAATGCAGAGCCGCCGGACCACCCTGGCCGTGCAACTCTGCTCTTCCGACCCCTCTTCCCTGGGACCCGGCTGCGGCGCACAAAGGGCAAACGCAGCAGTAGGGCTTCCCTTTCTCTAAGAGCTTCTTGGCTCTCATCCCTGCTGTTTTCCTTACTCAGCCCGCTCCTCCTGGCGCTAATAGATTTCCCGCTGATCAAGGCTACTACAACATTTTGTAACTCCCCCCGCGCCGCTTTCACTGAGCCATACCGAACGCGGGGGCTCCGGCAAGCAATGCGCTCATGCGGCATCGGCACCAGCTGTGGGGTGGGCTCAGGGGCTGCTCCCCCACTTTCGTCAGCAGGAGGGATGCTGGCGTCGCAGCTGGTTCAACCAGCTTTATGGTCTCTTTGTGCTGCTGCAGCAGAGCTGAGAATCTGGCCCTGGCTCCCTCCCCGCCTCGCCGGGGACTGCATCAGTGTGCTGTTTATTGTTTCTGCCAGATCATTCATGCAGATGTTAATGAATGCTAGACCCAGCTTTGCTCCCAGCAGAGTCCCTTCCACACCTCCCCCTGCCCAGCCCTCTGCAGGGGAGTTTCTGTTTACAGTCCTGCAGGGAATTTCCCTCTGCTGCACCGTCTTCGAGCAGCACAGTCCCAATTCCTGCTGCCAGCAGGCTCCCACACCTCCCTGGTTCCTGTAGCTGTCCAATGTCACCTCCAGGTGTTTGCGTCCCTCACTGTCACCATTCCTTCTCCACCTCTGGCCTCCCCAAACTAGAGACATGCCAGTTCTCCTAGGAGGGAGCAGAGGGCTTGGCCAGTGAAGAAAGTTGCTACGGGTTCTTCCTCTGCACAGATGGAGGAAGCACAGAGAGAAGTCACCAAATGGGAAAAGCAAAGCAATTTGTCCAGGAGGACTCTGAGACAACACCTACACTGGTAATTGGTGCCAGGACCCACCTCCTGGCCCTGCAGCCCGCAGGCATGCAAGAGCCTGCATCTACACCACGGTGTTACCTTCACATCCCAACAAGGTGGGGACCTCAGTCTACCTATAATTGGGAAATGCTGGGAATACTTGGGAAACTGTTAATCAGCCCAGTCCAAAATCCCACCAGGGACCTCTGCAGAAGTTTAGCAGCACAGATGACCATGTCCCCAAGCCCCTGGTACTGCGGTGGCTGAGCCACACAGAGCCTCACTGTCCTGGCAGCTGTTGGACATCGGGAAGCCAAAGAGGAAGTCTACCTGCTGCACAGGGCATCAGTCTCAGGAGGGTTTCCTGATCTCTTCTTGATCAAAGCAACATCGCTTACCCTTCCAGGAGAGTGATGACGTTCTTTCTAGGCCTCCCAATGTTCGGCCCATAGAGGTTTGCTCTGGAGTAAGTGCGGATAAGCTGCAGCAGGCTTCTCAGCTGGATGTAGTCCTTCCCCAGCTGGCTGCCGTTCACCGAGCGGCCGATCAGGGTCCGATAGTTATTGGGCTCTGGGAAAATAAAAACAGACAAGCAAGGCTTGCCAGCTCTGCTCCTTCATCCGCGCTTCCGGAGAGAGACACACAGCTCACGCTGTCGCACAGCTTGAGCTCCACAGAGCTGCCTGCCTGCTCTGCGGAGCAGCAGAAGGAACCTCTGAGGAATGGATGAGGGCCATCGCTTGCTCTCCTGTGCCAGCATTTCCTCCTGCGCCCCTTTTGCGGTGTGCTGGGTGGAGGACCTGTGCCTTGGTGTCACGCTCCCGTCCCCATAGGGTCCCCCAGTTCCCCATGCACTGCAGCCCCCATACAAGTCCATACAGCTGCTGGTCTGGCCACCCCAGGAAAGGCTGTGCCCAGCAGCTGGGGCAGAAACATTTCATGTGCTTAATACCAACTGATGGAAACGTGCAGCTAAGGTCGTAACACATGCCAGGTACATCTTAGAGATGGTGCTGCCTTATAGCAGGGGCCTTTAAACCCCTTTGAAGCTACATCGGCAAAGCATCCTGGGATCTGCAAATACCTTCTTCCAAAAGGGAATACCTTTCTGCTACAGCGAGCTCCATTCCCGTGGCTCTCCTGTTCCCACACTCACCGTTGCCCAGCTCCCAGGAGATGTTGTATTTTTTGCTGGCACTGTACTTCAGCAAGCTGAGGGCATTGGAGCTGTTCCAGGAGTTGTTGGGATTTCGGCGTAAAGCATTCAGTGCAAAGATCAGGTGAAGGCCAGAGCAGTCAGCAAAGTTATAGAGTTTGTCTAGAGACCTGGCTGGGAAGAAACAAAAAACAGTTTGTAATTCAAATGAAAGCTAGTTCCAGGGAGGTTCAAATGATCCTGCTGTCCATCAGACCTTGCCTTCTGTATAGGATGAGCCAGGGTCAAATGCTATCCCCGTGACATCTGTAACTGCAGAAACACACCTGACCTTTGAAACCGGGATAGGATTCCAGGTGTGGGCTCATCTCCTTCCAGCAAGAAACTTGGATGCCCTCCACCACTGTGTCAGAGCTGGGGGCTATGTTACCAGAGACAAGTGACTTTATAACATCTCTTTTCATCTGCTCTTGGCAAGGAAAGTTAAGCCTTTCCCGCGCTCATCCTGCCTTGCATCTCTTTCAGGGCAGATCCCTGCAGTGCCTGGGAAGCAGGGGAGGAAACCACCGCCCCAGGGCTGCCAGCCCACGACCACCTCTCCTGCATGCCACCACAGCCTGCCCTCAGCTCCCACAGCCCCCTGTGCAGTAACCAAGCCCCAGCAATGTTCAAGTAAAGGCGCCAAGGCGTGCGCCACGCACCCGGCTAACCTCTGCTCCGCACACAGAGCGAGGAGCTTCGTGCCACCCCAGGGGGTTTGGGGAGAGAGGAGGGTTCCCTGCGTGGTGACAGCCTGGCCAAGCCCTGCTGCCGGGGTGGCCCTCCCGGGCTGCTGGCGTCTTTGCGGGATTCGTGTCCTACCTGCTGGCCCCAGAGCTCCCCGGCCGGCATCTCCCCTGCCGTACTGTGGCCGTGATGAGCAGTGGGGCACCAGCCAGCAGGAGAGACCAAAGAAAGAGCTGACCCACTATTCAGGGAGGAGTGACATTAGCACAGGGCACTGCTGGGAGAGCCGCAACGCTTAATGCCCTTTTTTGCTTCAATCTTCCCTAAGAACTCAAAAGCAATCAAATACCTGAAAGTTAATGCCCGTGTCAGCAGGATACAAACTCATGCGACAGCAAGGAGATTCGGTTAGAAAGCAATTAGGTAACTGTGGTGTTTTCAATCATCCCTGCCTGTTGAACTGCATCCCAGGACACTCGGCGAGCTTCCTGAAGCAGCCTCAGAGATGCAACCACTTAACTGCGAGGAGCCACCGGGGACGGGGAGGTTCCAGGGGGCTGGGGAGGGCAGACCAAGGGCTCTGCTTTCAGAAGAGGAGAAGGAGGCGCTGAGGAATTTCAGAGTAGGCAGACTGGCTTCAGGTCCCAGAAAAATACTTGGACAAATAATCAAGGTGCTTGTCAGCACTTACAAAATATAAGGAGATGATCAACAGCCACAGGAATGTGTCAAGAACAAACCACACTGAAGCAAACTACCGACAGGAGAGCAGGGCTTGCGGGCAGCAAAGCAGCCGTTTAGGTCTTACACCCTGATGGTTTTTAAGGCTTTTGACACGACTGCACATGATGTTCTCTCCAGAAAAGTGAGGTAACCCTGATCTAGACTGAACTGCAGTGAGAAATACGCATACCGAGAGCAGCTACCAGTAATTTGCTGTTAAACTGAAGGGTCTAGGCAGCCTGCTCTGGGTCCTTTTACACATTTCCAATAAAGAGGGGTATAAAGAAGCGGAGGATACATACATCAGACTTGCCATGGCACTAAGGTGATAGCATGCAGCACCGTGGCCAAGGGAGATGAAGAGAGATGATGGAGAGGAGGCGACTGCATGCTCAGGGAATTGCTCTAAGCCCAGGGGTGATGCCCCGAGACTCCCTGTACCTGCACTGCCCGACCAAGGCGCAAGTGAGACAGTGTCAGCTGGGAGCTGCTCGCTCCTGTTGGGATAAACTGCTCCCAGTCTGTATGTCTGCATTTATTTTGTTGCCTTTCCTGGTCGCTGAAAGCCTTGGTGAATACAGATCCGGCGCTGAGGTCTGAGAAGAATAAACTTATTTCAAAAGTAATGTTTTACTTTTGTAATTCAGCTAACCAAATAGCTAATCTTTAATAGAACACAGCAAAGTCATGGAAAAGAGAAGAAAGGAAAAATGTGGACAAGAAATTCCTAATCCCTTTCACAACCTTTTTCTAAACGCTACTGGTTGTTTGAGTGAAAAGTAGTTGAATTAGATTATCTAATGTATTCATCCCACTGGTTCAGGCACATTAGCTGTTTTTCTGGATGTTTAGTGAATTAGAGACAGATACAGTTACTTAATACTCAATTACTTCAGACCTCCAGGCAAAAAGCTGCACTTGAAATGAGACTCCTATAAAGAGGATAAGATAGACACCTAAATGACAACATGAAGATAGCAAAAAGGTGTTACCTGCAGTTCCCTTGCTAGAAATGAAACCTTTTCGCTGGCACAAAACAGTTGTAGTTCTTAAGTATTACAGGAGGGGATTTGGTTCATGTTTAGGAGCCTCTGCAGAGGACTGGGAATTGATTTTCCATGCATCCACTGGAGGAAACAAGCCGTCTGTTAATCCCAGTGCAGGGCCTGCCACTGTGAAATTATATTTTCCCCATGACACTTATTTTGTTTCCGTGCGCCTGGACACAGAGATGCCACGCGTATTTCATGTTCTGCCGTGACTTTCCAAGCTGGAAACCTCAGCCATCAGGGGAGACAGCTAGGAGAAACACACAGATGTTTGGGGGTTGCTCCTGCACATTTCCAGTATCTCCCAGCACACAAACCGACCTGCAGAATGCAACGAGGCCACAAAGAGCAGAAAACTACTAATAAACCTATATCTCTGCATCAAACCAGGCTGTTCATATAGGCACTCTTAGTATCAAGAGCATCAGGTATCAAGTCCACTCATCTCCTTTGTCCTTGACAGCTGTCTTGGGATAGCGTGAACCTGGAAGCACCAGTCTCTCCAGTGACTCTAGCAGAGCCTTGATGACCTGTTTGCACAAGACGCCCAGCCGCTAGTGGTTAAAGGGCATGTCTTTCTCCTCCTGAGATGACTGCCTTAAATTGGCTGTCTCCATTGCAGGCAGCTGCAGTTAGATGAGAAGAGTACTGTCATGGGTGGCTACAGCACAAAAAGAAGTGTATTTAGAAGACCTCGAGCAATGTCCAGCCCTCCACAAGTACAAACAGGGCCAAAAGAGAACGCTATAAATATTTTACTGCCATGACTAGGGATGGCTACATTACTTTTGAGCAATGAGAACGTGAAGAATCACAGTATTATTAACAGCTGGCTAAAACTCACTTTGAATTCTGGATAATTGCACTGTTTTTCCTTCATCAAACACAGAAAATCTTGCAGGATTTTAACCTTTCCCCAGCTAACAGATCATTAGGCAAGGCTTTCACAAAGCATTTCAATAGAAAAAGCCATTGTCATACCAGAATGAATCTTAATAGAGCAGAACTGGATTTGTAAGATGTTCTGCCTGCCCCTTCTCCCCCTCTGCCTGGTGCAGAGATGCACACGCTCAGCACTCACGTGCCACTGAACTCAGGGAGAAGGAACAAAGTGGAAAAAAAAAAAGAAAAAGAAAAGAGAATTTAAAAAAAAGCCCAAGGATGCTGAGAGTCAGCTTCTGCCCCTTACTAACGTTCACGTAGTTGGAGCGAGGCTAACCAAGGCAGCAATGCTCCGTGCTCCGTTCCCTCGCGCCCAGCAGCAGTGCTGGCTGGCAGGTTTCAGCGGGGATGGGTGCCTGCCTCGGTGGGTTTGGGACTAACAGCAGTCAGTAGGCAGAGACAGAGGCGCCATGGCCCTGGCACAAAAAAGAAATCAGAAGGTATTTGGGCTTTCTCAACCTTTTACATCCTTGGTTGCAGAGGCTTGAATGCATCTGGAGAGTGAATACCGCCCGACAGCGTACGGCTGGGTGCCCGCCAGTGAGGCTCTGCTCGCAATCCTGCCCTCAGCTGAAGCTCTGCACAGGAATTGAAGAGTTTAGCTGTTTGCATAGATCTCTCACCCTGCGCAGAGGGAGACAAACGATTTCAAAACGCAGAAGAAGGTGTCTGTGAGGCCACAAATGGTGGTGGGGTTCATGGGACAAGTACGTCCTTTGGGATTCCTTCCCATTTTTTTTCCTTTTTATATGAGGCTAAATTTAAAAGTTCTCTGAAAGATGGATAGCACTTAACTCTGTGGCATGCTAACACAAAATCTGAGGCACATTAAAAAGTCCCTGGCAGTTTAAAATAATTGGAAAGACTTTCCAGTTGTAGTTACTGAATTAAACATTATACTAGAGACTTTATAAAGAACATAGTATTGACTGCCATTTGGTAAAAGGGACAGTTCAATAATCTCTGGGTTTGAAAGCCTTCCACATTTTTTATTCTGCTTCAGGAATTTTGCTTTGGCAGGGCTTAGCACGAGGAGTGGAAATTCATGTGCACGCTAAGACGGAGGCCGAGATCAGCCAGTGGGCTGAGGGGTGGCGGGGCATGGCACGGCGTGCCGGGGCCTTTCGTAACTCTGGGAAGTCAACCAGGAGGACAGGAAAGAAGAGCCTGTTCTCCCTCTATCCCCACCGTTCACCACGTCCGTCTCGTGCACGTACAGTGCGTGCCAATGCTGAAGAGGACAAGAGGGCGCGAGAGCTGAGCACGGAGCAGGCAGCACACGCTGCACTCCCCAAATCTGCAGGTTAGCTGAGAGACCAAGCAAATGCACAACAGATGAACCCTTCTGTTGATAAAGCAAAGAAATACAGTTCTAGAAATAACGATTTCAACTAATCACAGGTATTGCTCGACTCTGCATTCTCCATAAATTGTGAGCAGTGCCTGGAGCATCCCTGCAAACAGCTCCTGGTGCCAGCACCAAAGCCAGCAGCATCCCCTGCCCCCCAAGCACCCCGCAGGAGACGGCAGCGGGAAGGGGTAGGGAAAGACCTGGCAAAGAGCAAAGAGATGCCCAAAGAGAGCTTTACAGGGAGGAGGCAGAAAGGGTGGTACAGAGTGTTCAGACAAGAGATGAATAAGATGGCTGGCGACAGCAACGAACGGAAAAAGAAAGGTGTTCCCACTTATAAAAGAACAAGTAGGTACATGGAAAATTTATTTACAAACAAATTGCCACCACAGTCAGCTGAATCCCATTTGCACGAGCTCTCTTGGGTTGAAAGTCCTCATAAAACCGCATGTGTGTGGCAAGAACTTAGTATTTTCTTGGCAAATAAATATGAATCAGAAGATATGCAACAGACAATCAGAGTAACTGCAGACCCATGGGACAGGTCTGCAAAACTGGCTTGAAAACTTCCCACGGATTCCATCCCCAGTCACGGTAGGGTTTCGGACAGGGAAACCAGAACTCCCCATCCACAATTTGCACAGTTAGAGCACCAAAGAGTAGCCTTCACCACCACTGCAAGTTCAGAGGAAAAGCAACGTCCCGCACTGTCCATATGCACAGTAACATCCGGCTTGATCCACTGGATCATGGGAAGATTTTCCTATTCTAGCTGCATGCTGAGCCATTCCTTCAAAGTTGCTGCTTAATGAGAATTTTAAAGATTTCGAGGCTACCAAGAAACCCACACAATTGCTGGAAATTGCATTCTAATGATGACCATCCCAGCTAGGAAGCTGTTTGGTTTTAATTCAGTCTTCTGAAGCATTTTGCTATGCAGTAAAACCACACCGTGTGAAGATGCTGAAGAATTCCTGGGCAAAATCGCTGGCAGGAGGGAAAAAGTTTGCTCGCCTCAGACACACGTTTCACCTGAAACGCTCCCTCTACCTGGTCAGGCTCCCGATTTCCCCCAAAGAGGATAGAGGTGTGCAGAACCGTCCCTTGCTCTCATTTACCTCCCAGCCTTCGCTATTGCTCTACAGAGGAGCAAAGGCTGGGGGCACGCTGTGCGCAGGAAGGGCTTCCCAAGGCAAGGTGCAGCGTTGGAGGTCTGCTCTGAGTGACAAGAAGTGCTTTGGCAGAGCCTAACGGTGCTATAGAAAAGGGATCTAGTTTAATCCCATCTGAAGAATACCTGAAAGTTGGAGGAACTGGCTTTAATACTGCCAGCCAGTAAAGAAATGCTGCGCACTGTGTGTTAATGAGAACCTGGATTTTATATCCAGCTGGATGACAGATGGGGGATCTGGAGATATTCCCCCCGGAGTATTGAGGGGGCCTTGTTCCAAGGGAATTGTTGTCATCATCCCTGGTCTTTAAGCAGCTGAACATCGACCCTCAATATTCATTCAAGTCTTTAACTAGATTTTTCATTTCATTGCCAACGCAGAGGTGATTATGCTGACCACGTGAGCTAGGTTTAGTCCTTAACACCACCGTACAGAAATAGCAGTCTGGGGGCTTGGTGTCAATCTCTCGCCAATAAGGAGCTTGGCTGGCAGCCATGGATTGTGGGCTGAGTTCCCAGCTGGCATATAACTTGGAAGACAACCACGAGGTCTGGGTTCAATATCCAATTGCTAAGCAGTCTGGCTGACAGCCTTGTTTTGTGGAATGAATCCCAAATTAATATAATGCTTTTGATACCAGACAAGGGGCATGGCCCACTTCCAAATGCTGTAAGGGCTCAGATAAAAGCCAAAGGCATTGGGTTCAGTGTGTAAATGGTATCGAGGTCGGATAACAGTCAGGATTGGGCTTAATCCTCAGATGGTGAGAAAAAGGAATGAGCCCTGAGCTCTTCCTTCATGCAAAAAAAGAGCTCAAATGAGCAGAATAGCTCTGTTTTCAATCCTCACGTGGTAAAGAGCTCACAGGACAGTAATGGTTTCTAGGAACAAGTGTAAATTGACATGGAGCTTCAGAAGAGATGTGGGATCTGGGTTCAATCTCCAAATGCTGTAAAGCTCAGATTATGGCCAGAGGGGCAATTTCCAAACCCTCTGTTCCAGCCTGGTGCCTGGGAAGGAACCAAGATCACATTACAGCTAAGCAAGCTGTTTTCTTCTGCTGCATAACTTAAGACATTTTCCCTTTTGGATCAGGATGAATCCAGCATCTTCTGCAGTTTCAGAGGGAAACGGAGGTGGGCGGGGAGAGGGCTGCAGGTTTGAGCAGAGCAGAAGAACAGAGCAAAAGAAAGTAAGACTCTGAGCACCGCCTGCTCTTGCACACCGTGTTGGCCACCCCAGATCACTGGGCTCAAGCCACAGAAACTGCTCCAGAGAAAACACAGGTACAGCTCATCGGCATCCTCGCTGCTCCACAGTGCCTGCACGGCTGGGTGTCCTCGGGGCCTCTGCGGGAGGCAGCTCATCCCACCGAGAGAGACAGCAATAGACCTGCGTTGCAGTTACTTCTCGCTGATGCTGCTTGCGCAAGGGATCGGTGTGCAACAGCGTGCGCAGCAATAACTCACTCCCATTCTCACAGCTCGCTCGTGGAGTAGCATTCTGACACAGCTAGACTAGTTTGCTTGAAGTTGTTCCACTTTGTAGAAAGGAACGCAAATAAAACGGGTATAAAAAACTCAAATACTACTTTGAGCGGGCATTTAAAGTTGGTCTGTTACATAGGAAACCCTTCCTGGATGATGTTTTAGCGAAAGCGATATTGATCCTGTGGAAAGCTTCAAATTTGATAAATTGGCACTATCTCACTTCCCTTGAGGAAAGTCTTTAAAATCTAATTCTGGTCCCTGGGACTCTCAGCTTTGAAGTCCAAACAGGACGGACCACAGACGACAGAGCCTGACTGCTGCAAGTACTGCTATAACAAGATGGGGCTTGTCAATCTGACCTCCAGCTAGCCAGACTCTTGAGCAGCAACTACAGATTTGGAGTAAAACCTGCCAAAACACCCTCTCAGGGCAGCAACTACCCATTCCTAACGACCGGGGGTGCTGAAGACAAGCCCTCTCAGCACCATCCCCTGCACGGGCAGTGGGCGCAGCCCAACTTTTTGCTCCTTACCCTGTGCAAACCTACAGCCTTGGGGACAGGTTACAGCCCATGCCCCAAAACCACCTTCCTCCAGACTTTACCCACGCACGTGGAGGGAGCAAACCCGCCAGGCTTGGGAACATGGCTGCAAATAAAACCCAGCTCCACTGCCAGACCGTTTGCTGACAGAATGACTGTTTTATATGGCTATAAGAGCAGCTATAAGTGCAGCTGTCTGAAAAGCAACAAAATCTATGATGTGTGTTTCTAAATCCAATGACAGCTGGCAGTGCTGCGCTGCAGCTCATTCCTTCTCTTACACAGTTTAGCTAAAACACTTCTCTGTGATCACCCCGATTTATCAACAAACAGCAGTTTCTGGAACAATTTTAAAGCATTCCCAAATAGGCAAGAAGTGGTCAGCTCTTCAAACACTCAGCAATCTGTGAGCTCCCAAATAGGCAGGCAGCTGGAGATGGACGGGGACGGCTGATGGGAAGACCGACTGCCCTCCCCGGCCAGCTCGCGGGGAGGACGGGGCTGTGGATCACATCAGGATGGGGGGGCTTTGAGGCAGGGGTACCTGGGTAGCTGCAGAGCATTACCCATGGGTGGGGGGGGAAGGGTGATATATATGGTTTAAAGCTGGCTTGAGGCGCAGAGATGAGCTATTTCCGCACTGCCAGGGAGGAGAGGTGACTTGCTCCCTGCACAGTGCTGCTCCCCTGCTGAGGAAGCCACACGGAGGGAGATCTTGGCCTGTGACTCAGTCTCGCCTCCCCAGCACGGGAAACCCCCTGCAGCCCAAGCCCATGCAGTTGTGTACAAGATAACACCGTAGCTTGCTGTACAGCCGTGCACTGTAACACAAGGCAGAGCGAGAAGAGGCAAGGGCAGGTACCGTGCCTGTCCCCACGCTCTGCGGGGCAGGTGACAGCAGCCGTCGTGAGGACCCGCTCCCCTGTGCATTACTTGCTGCTCAGGCAAGCTACATCCACATCATTCTTTGAAGGTGCCACAGTTGCAAGGCAGAAGTTTGCTTTATAAATACCCTTTCTCGACAGCACCTTAAGTGCTAACGCTGCAGCGAGAGGATGGATGTTTTCAGCACTTTCCTGCAAAAACTGAGCTGGGCAGCACGGGCTGAGCAACACCCTGTGAATATGCTGCGTGGCTAAACTGGAAGGAGAGATGTACGGTATGAAGCATGTTTTTAACATGTTCATTTAATCTCAGGAAAATGCTTAACCCAGGTAAGCTGTGCATCTAGCTCACCGATTCCCTTCAGCCCAGCCGGCAGCTCCCATACTCCATTTTTGCTGCCTGAACTGCTGTCACGTGGCAGACACACAGCTTGATTCAGAAGAGCCTCAGGCAGGGATGGGAGCCAGACCCACCCGACAGCATCCCCGGAGCCGCGGAAGGCGCAGCACCTTGTCCCGGACCTCTCTACCTCCCGCCCCCCGGGTCCCGTGCTGCTCCGGAGGAGAGTGACACTGATCAGTCATGCTAGGAAGCTGAAATACCACATCGGGAACATATTCAAACTGAGGACTTCAGCGTTGCCAAACCCCAACATTCAAAAATCATGAGTCAAACTCCCAAAAATCCTGGGACTGGCTTGAGAAACCTGGTTTTAACATAATTTTCATTGCCTGCTGTGTGTAAATATTTCGGGTGCCTTTATAGGACATTTTTAAGCTCTTCTACTACAAGGAGAGCCAAAATCTGGCTTGTTTTTATTTTTCCTTTTAATGGCAGTTGATGTGCAGCAAAAACAACCATTTTATTTTACAAGTTGTTTGGGTTGGCCTTGCTTCCCCCGTGGGTGGGGGCTGCAGGCAGTGGCCAGGGATGGCAGGGCCACACCTGACACCCCTTGCCAGCGGGCGCTGCGATAGAGATGCTCTGCCGTTAAGCAAGGATCTGCCCATCCCCTCTTACAATCCCTAGCAATTTGTGGGGTAAACCCACAATCCACAAGAATCAGGTGCTTTGTTTTATGGGTCTGAGTCAACGTTTCCTATCGTGGAAGGAGCCGCAGTCATGGTGTGCCGCTGAAAACCGCCGGTCCCAGTCCTGGCTCATCCTCTCCTGCCTGCTGACCCCATTCTCGCCATCGGCCGTCCCTGGCTGTTCCCGCTCGGCGGAGCAGCTGATTTCCCTGGGAGGAAGAGGGAGTGACTAGGGCTCTTTGCACACTTTGTGAGCTGGGCATCTGGTATTTTTCAAAACTCTAAAACATTTTAACTGAAAACTGTCCTAAAAAAAAAAAAACAACAACAAAAAAAAACCCACAACCCAGAACCAACCCAAAGAACAACGCATAAAACCGGAAATGTTTCAATCTGAAATCCTTAATTAAAACCACACTCTTTAGTACGTAAAGAAGGAAGTTAAAACAGAAATGTACTTTTGCACATTACAGACAGCATTATAATAAACACAAAGCACTGCCAAGAAAGAGGCATTTTCAAGGCTAAAGTAGATGCCTCCAGCTGCACTCAAATGAAGTCAGAAGGCTTGTCCACACTGCCGAATGTCATTGCATTTGAACACGATAGCGAACGACCAAGCTAGGCGGATGAGGAAGACAGCAATTATTGGCACAGACTGCTAGCGCTGCAGCAAGGACCACGACCCGCTGGGGTCTGTGAACTCCACTGACTTCCCACAGATCCCAGACCCTGGTCTTAATCTGTACGATATTTGAAGGAGCTGGCCCTGGCTCTTCCTGCTCCTCTGGGCTCGCAGATACGGCTCAGCTGGAGGGACCCGGTTTGGCAGGAGCTATCCCCTGCTAATCTTTGGGGGAATCTTGTACCAAAGCACACAGGGTGGAGTTTGAACCTGATTTCAGAGGCACAGACGAATGGCTGGAAAAGGCCAGCATCATTAGCCTGACGTCCTGCACCATGCAGCCCAGGACACACACAAGAAGTGCAAGAGTCAAACGCAATCCCTCAGCAGGACAGATCAGATCTTTTGTAAAGGTATCCACCACCAGCTTAAAGTTTGCTGCAAGTACAGAAATCAGCTTATCCCCATGTAAAATTCTGTTCTTTAACATCCGTGGTCAAAACAGGCACCTGGCTTCTAGTCCAAACTTACCTGTTTTAGCCTTCTAGTGACTGGATCTTGCTATACTCCTGCCTGCTAGTTTTTTATTTCTTGTGGCTAGCTCAAGATTAAGATCAAGCCTCCTCTAAATGCACTTTCATTAAGCACCATTTGTTGCAGGTCTTCAGCACCTTCACAGTAATGCAAGTTGCTCCAAGCTTCCAATCCTGCAGCTCTTTGCTGTCCTACAGGTCTTACCAAGCTACGTCAACAAACGGCTGCTACGCGTGACGCTTAGGATCTCACGAAACAGTATTGACGTGCCGAGGGAGGACAGGTCTGCTCAGGCGCCTGCGGCTGACAGCCCGGCGCTGCTGCCCAGGCGAGGTGCTCTTCTGCAGAGAGAGGGTACGGGGGAAAAAAAGTAGCGTCTGGATGACGGTGGTTGGTACCTCTCCAACCTCGAGAGAGGTCTGGAAACTAGGTCTGAAGGGAGCCACCCACAAAAGCTAGTGGTGCCTTAACACCAACTGAAGGCTTGGGATATGGCTAAGGGAAATTGCAGTAAGCTCAGAGAAAAACTCTGAGTGAGAATAACAAGGCAGCCTTCTGATCCTATTGTAAGTCTGCAGATAAGTGCTAGGAGAACAGAGGATAAACAAGACTGCTTTAAAGCCCTTATATACAACTACAGCATTTAGCCTCACACATGCCACGTGGAAAGACATCACTGGAGGGGAATACTGATAGAAGATGTATCTTGTTTAGGAAACAGAAGAAGGAAATAGGAAGGTGGGGTTTTTTTCTTGTATGAAGAACACTTTGGGGTTCAAGAAGAAGTGAGAAACAGACTCTGTGCATGTCCCCGGGGACAGAGAAAGAGATTAAGGAGCACAGGAGATGTCCCACAGAGCTCCCTTAATCAGGAATAGGACACGGACAACACCTCTTTGAGCTTCTGACTGAAGCAGCCAAATAATTGGTAGGAACAGGTAATTTTAATTACCCTGGCATCTGCTAAAGACAGAGCAGGGCAGGTCCCAGACATACCAAGCTGCTGGAATGCATGAGGAAAAGTTGCTCTGGAGAAGGGAAAGTAGCAGGGGAGGGGATGTTTATTACTTGGATATTATTGATACAGAAAGTTGATTAATAGTCCAAAACTGGAAATAAATTTGAGTGCAAGTGGTTACAAAACCATAAAGTTCAGCAATTTAAGGCAGTGGAGGAACAAGAACAACGGATTAAAGATAATGTATTTCAAAAAAAGCAAATTTGAACAAATTCAGGGCACAGGTCAAGAGGATCTCTAGGGAAGGGAGTTTAAGACAGCATTTCCCAACCAGTGAGACATGGAGAGGCAACAGCTGTGCTGTGGGTCCAGGGGAGAGAGCAGCAGAAAGAACAACAGGAAAATACCCTGCAAATACATACAAATAAGAGGAAGAAAGAGGAAAATATCAATCCCTAACTCAGTGCAAAAGAATAAACAATGTATTGACGTAGAGACAGCTCTTTGCTTTAGTTTTCATAGAAACAATTAACTGTGACATGGCTGCTAATTACATTAATTTTAAGTGTGAAACAGCAGCAGACCTGAAAGAGAGAAGGAACAGACGAAAAGACCACTTAGGAAACCTAAACCACAGAAGTGCTCAGTTATGACTATGAAATCCGTGTCAGATTGTTTTGTCAAATACAGAAGATTCATATGTATTCGATAAACACTTTTCACCCAGAATTTTGCCATTATCAGCATGCAATAATGCTGCACTTGCTGAAGTGGTTTTACTCCTGGTATACTAGAAGTGTACTTATTGCTTTACTCCCCTGGACCCAGATGCATACCCAAGACCCTCAGCTTCCCCTCACTGCTTGCCAGTGGTTCAGGGGAATGCATCTCCTCCAACTTTACTGCAATGGAGATACCATCATCTGAACTACTTCTCTTTAACCTTTTAAGGTGAGCAGGGAAGAACAGGGTGACTTCTTGTGAAGTAAGCACCCCAAGTGGCTCAGGTGAACTCTGCAGGAGCTCTATACCTCTTTATCCTCCTGGAGAACAACCCAAAGCCAGCCCAGCCCAGGACATCAACACTGCAGACATACGGACTTGGATGGGATGGATGTTGAATTTCACAACAATTATTCTGCAGCCACTGCTGCCAGCACAACTCCTCCGCATTAGTTAGCACATCCTCAGTCGCTGTGGAGATGCAGAGGGGTGCTCGTACAGCCTGCCAGGACAGTAGCTCCAAATATCCTCCATTAATTGTATCATGCCTAGAGGTGGCTGTCCAAAATGCAGCGAGCCACGCAGGCAGAAGAGGCCATTGAGAGCACAGCTCACTTGTGGTATGTGGGACCCAGCTAATCACACAGCAAAAGGCTCTGCTGGGAGTTACTCCAACCAACGAATGGATTTAGATGTTGGTTCTTTTCCAGAGAGACCCTCTGCATGTTTTTTAATACATCTGCGTACCCAACTCCTGAGTGACCTACAACGCTGCCCTCCCTCCCTCTCCCCTCTTACTACTGGAACACAAATCCTTCAGCTGAAAACACATCATATTCTGGAGCTAAAGAGTTGTATTAAAATCCAGTATATGAGGTGCTGGATTAAGCTAATGGTGTCATTGGCTTGCCTTCTGGGAGAGGGATCTGAGATTTTTGCAATGTACTTGTCAGATTTTTAAACTTACTCAGCTAAACAAATAACCGTCGTTAAGCCTCTGAAAGGGATTCTGCCCCCAGACAGAGGAGACAGCCTTCCGAGACAGTTCTTGGGGATAAAGGCTGAACTAAAGAAGTACAATTTCTTAGGGTTTAACTGAATGTATCTCAGTGGTTAAGTAAACGGTTATCTTTCTGGATATAGCATAATCTCCAATGAAAAATAAATGCATGAAAAATATTAAAATCAACTTATTAAAATAAATTTGTCCAAAACTGCTTGGCAGTCTCTAATTAAATAATTCCACCTGAGAATCCCATCCCCTCAGGTCACATATGGGATATGCCCACTGGCTCCCACCTTTGGTAAATAGAAACCATGTGGGCAGCATTAGAAGAGGGAAGTGCAAGAAAAGGTGAGCCTAGCAAAAGGCAGATGAACACACCATGGCATGCTGGGGAAGATTAAAGGGAGACAAAAATGGAGGGCTGAAAGCTTTTGACAGCAGAGAATAGGAAAGTTTCTGTATCTGAGAAAGGTTATAGGCTTGCTCTGAGTGGGAAGGAAGGTGTTAGAAGTTGGAAGAAAAGACTAGGTCTTGTCCTGGGAGGAAATGCTTCAAAAGCATTTACTTTCCAGCTTAGCAATGACCTTGCTCCATTTACTGCTGAGGGCTGTGGATGTTGGAAGCCTAATCCTGCAAAATGAGGCTGGTTGCGCATTATTGTACAGCTGATAAACGTTACACTTTCAGAATTGAGAAATATACTTATGCTCACAGCACTCAGAAATGACTCGACAGATTCTCACTCAGATTTCAGGTCATCTCCAGGAGCCCTCAAGTCTGAAACTCTAGCATAAGGAATTCCCATTTAAAGAGAGACGATAGGATAAAATTATAAACACTCAAACCAGGTTTGCAACCACCGACCTGGGTTTCCACATGCTCTTGTGCTGTATCAGCCCCAAGGGGACAAACAGGGTGAGAGGCTGGACACCAGGAGGACAAGTCAGGCACCAGGAGCGCCTGCTGGAGAGAAGACGGAGGGAGGCAGAGGGTGCCCAGGATGAAGGCAGTAGCAGCAGCAAACTCAGGCAGCCCCAGCCTCTTCCCAGCAGCACCGACCCGACCTGGTGGTGGTGTGCTGCTGTGCAACGCAACAGCTTTGGCCACAAAGACTGATGGTGATGAAGCAGGTATCTACAGTGATTTAGGAACGTGAAATATTTTGTGTGCACATGACTACATCTTTCTAGAGCACTTTTGGCCAGCCAGTCAAGAAGTCACATATCTAGCACTTGTGTTAGAAGAGGTGGAAGCAGCTGGGAATGGTTTATCAAGCTGAGCCTTCAGGCCCTAGTTGATCACGATTTCTTTCTAGTGAACTTCACTGGCACTCCAGCACACACAAGCCCTGGCGTGACAAACGCAACAAAAGCCTGTAAGTATCAGAGGGGCCTCAGAAAACCTCATTAGCTTGCCGATGGCTCTTCACCCAAGTACAATCTAATCACCACACGGCCTGAGCAGAAGGGAAATCCAGCTTCCATGGTCCCCTGGAGAAGTTTTGGCAATGCTGTTGGTAACTGTGCTCCAGGAAGGCATTGGCTGGGGCACTGCACAGAACTGGGTTCTTCTCAGTGCGTTTCCTGTGTATCCCGTTCCTTGACACAAGAGGTGCTGCAAGTCCTATCAGTGATGATTTCCCACTTCTTGAAGGATGGAGATCTGCAAAATTTCCTTAGCCTCTAATGGCTCCTTCCCAAGGACATACTCGCTAGGAGGTGCAAGCTATTGGCAGCTTGAGGGCCCAGAGGAGCTGTTGACCGTGTTTAGGCCACAATCCAGAAGACTTGACTTTATCCAGCATAAGTGGAGCTGTTTTATTTATTCTAATGGTCCGATGGTGAGGGAGGAGTGCTCCCTGGCTGCCCATGACAGCCACAGCCCTGTTCCAAACGTGGGGTCCAACGCACAGCCCTGCTCTGGAAAACACTGCTCGCAGGGACGAGGCACCCATCCTCACGTGCCACTCGGACGCAAGGTTTCAGCAGACCCATGCCGCCTCCCTAGAGATGTTTATTCTTCTCTTAGGCTTGTTGTCTGACCCTGTACATCTTCTCCAGTCAGGCGTGGAGCCCACATGGTTGCTCCACATCATGCTGGAGGACTGTTTGAGCCTCCCATCTCCAGCAATGGCAAAGAGGAGATGCCTGGAGAAGAGTGCAAGAGAAGCAACCACACCATGACACCTCCCAGGGTACACTCCCAGTCTCCAGGAACCGGTAGCACTGGGCACCAAGCACACAAGGCATCAGGAGTCTTACTTACGAAATAAAAGCAACAGCAAAAGCCAGTAAATAATTACAGACCCAGCACTTCACATGCACCACAAGTATGATGAAACTCAACTCGGAGTAACCTGCTGTCTCATCTAAAGGTCTGAGAGCAAGATGTCCTAGTTCATACAAAACAGCGAGAGTCCGCTGAGCCCTCAGAACAGACTCGCGCCAAATTATAAATAAAGATCCAAGAAGTCTTGACACAAATACTGAGGCAATGACTAGAGAAATGACTTATGAAGTACACAGCAAATGCCTGCAGGGCTGACCAAATGGAGGAGAAGCTTTTAAGAACTGCAGAAGCTTTCCAGAGGAACAGAATCTAAGGAGTGCCAATTTGTGTCAAAGATTTTCCATCTGCACGTAAATAAATAAATAAGGAAGATAGAAGCAGACAGGGAGAAATCTGTATTGTCCATCCCAGAGCCCTATGGGGGTGTAGCTCCTCCAATGCAAAGTCTGTGCTGGACTCCAGCGAGACTGAAGCATTGCAGATGGCCAGTGGTAGTCGTCATCTGTGTGGGACAGAATTATACTTTATAGGTCCAATTCTGCCTCTAAAATTAATACTGCGTCCTGTACACGTCCAAGGTACTCTCTGGACCTGCACAGCATTCACCTGCCGGAGAAGGAGCAACAATGTCCCTCAGGCAGAGCGCCGTCTGGGAGGACAGTGAGAACAAAGGAGCAAGAAAAGAAGATACAGGACAATAAGTAGAAAGGAAAAAGAAATAAAGTTATTCGCCAAGCCGTGACGTCCCAGCTCCCATTAACTCCCACTGCTGCTCGCCACAGCACCTCGGCATAAGGACACCAGCCTTGCCACCCACTGACACGTCCGCAGCAGGAGCGGAGAGGGAGGGATGGCAGGCAAAGAGGGGACAAAGGCAAGCCAAACAGTGCGGGAGGAAAAAAACATTTTGGGGTTTATTTTTCACACAGGATTCACAACATTCCTCAGAAAATTTAATTTTGCCGTCCTGTTCTTGTTTGCTAACCAGAACCAATTTAATTTTAAAACAACACGCAGAGCCAACGGGGGGAAAGACATTTTGCAATGGCTCTTCGCTCCCACTTGGAACGGCAAGCACAGCTTAACTCGTTCGGCTCCCACAGCCACAACACCGGCTCGTGGGGAGCCGGCCCGGGAAGCCTCTGGCTGGGAGGGAACGGGGGACTTGCTGGCGCCGGTAAACGATACGATACAAATGGCTTTTTTTGAGCAACTTGACGAATCCCACCCCGTGCATCTGCAGAGGCTGGAGGTGGCGGGAGAGGAGAGCAATTTGTCGCATGGAACATCTTTCTCTCGCCCCGGCTCCCCGCTCAACAGCTCGCTCCACGGTTTGTAGAAGAAAAATGGCTTGTTACCGAATTTAACAAAGAGCAGAAAGCTCCTATTCCTCTTCCGCTACCAAGAACATGCACATTTCTCATATCAGCATGTGAGTCTTCTGTGGTTTTATGCCTTGTTGTGACAGTTTGGTAAACAAGCTGATAAAAATCAAGCGTTTTTCAAAGGCAAGGTTAACACACTCACGTGCAACCTGGCTTGTCAGAGAACACCAGAAACCCCAAACACGTTGCTTCTGCTTTCCATCTGCATAAGCTTATTCAGACTAAAATAAAGCGTGTTTCCTGATCTCCGTCAACGTAGAGCCATTAAGCTACGAGGCTGTTTACATTCTGGGAAACAGTCATTGCATTCATCCTGATTACTCCTCGTCCTGCAGCCACAGAGTCCCCACACTGTGCAAGCAGTGACTCTGCTGCAGCCCGCAGCCCCGCCGACCACCAGTTAACACCAGGACCCACCACGTCTGTGCCACAAAGCCAACATAAAACTCTTTGCAAATATTGTATGTTGCTGTCCCGATTTGGTTTTATAACAACCAGAAACAAGGGCACACTTGAAGGATCCAGCTCTCCCAGTTGTAGTATCTGGCAGGCGTAAGTAGGAACATTCACATTTTTTAAAAGCAGCTCTTGTGGTAAGTAAAATCGTAAATATTAAAGCAGAAAAGACCTGGAGCTTGCCGGTGGTGTGCTTACAACAGCTCTGTCTTCTGCATCACGCAAAGACCAACGCTCCAACACGAGCACGTAGAGATGGCACAGCCTCTGTCCCAGAGGATTTACGTCCTGGAAGAGGAGGGGACGGTATCATCTGCAAGCCGTTGCATCCCAGAACATCGGAGCCAAACGCTGCGCTCTTTTGGCCGAGGCAACCCATCTGCTCGTAGGCAAGGGCTGAGAGCGAACGTCGCCCAGCCCCACGGGGGTCCCACTGCTCCAACCGGCGCCTCTTCGCCCACGCAGGGACTGGGCTCCTGGGCGTTGGCGAGGACATTTCCACAACCCACCGGGAACACGTGCCGTTCTGGATGCGGGCCTGCATTGCTAGCCTTGTTACAGCCCTAATAGGTGCTCCCTGTAATTGCGGGAGACCATTGTTTTTTCTTGGCCTAGCTTCACCTGCAGAATTGTAGAAGAATGAGAATTCCACATTTGGAAATAATAACAAAAGGATAAAACCGGGCAAATAATGGTGCAGGCCAGGTCACACATTCCCATTTTATTAGACTCAAACCCTCCTGAAAGAATTTCCTTGAATCTGCGTGTACTAGCTAAGTGCAAATATTTTCTAGAGGACATTCTGTTTCACAAAATGGAGGGGCTCCATTTCTGCGAGGGTTACATCATAAATTATCCATTATAAGTTCAGCAAGTTTTGCCTTTATGCTATCTAGCATAACAGCTCTGGACCTGCCCGCTCGGCTCTGCTTGGTGAGCCAGCCCCGCAGTTTCACAGTCCCATCAGAAACGTTCCCCGTTGCAGGGCCAGAAAGTTGTACATCCCTAGCACTGCTCTTCAGAGCCGGGGTCTTTGTCTTGGTCCCAGCTGAAAACATCCCTTTTCTCTTTTGCATATGGCTCTTCCCTACCCTCTCCCCCTGCTAACAATTAACACACTGGAGCATTCGGGAACCAGAACAAAAGACAACATGGAAGATAAATCCATAGCCCCATTCCCCACCACACTGACGGGGACAACGCTGCTTAGCCCAGCTTTGTGCTGAAAGGCAGTGTGCAGCAGAAAGCCGGCGCGGTACGAACAAGGATGAGAGAGAAGCGAGCACGACTGCGTTTGCTTTAGCTGCTGATGTTCTGCCAACCACGTCATACGTAACCGTTTAACAACGGGGCTCATGAAAACTAGCACACCAATATTTGCTTTTACCTTGACTTCCAAAGCATTTGAGCTATGCAAGCACTGTTTTTAAAAGAGTAAAACAAATATGGTTTTGTGCTTGTACGCGAGCAACGGTGAGGTCGGATACACCACGGGAATGCCATCGCCCTCGGCAGAGCTGGTATGTCCAAGGGAACTGTCCTGCCGTGATTCAGAGCTGTTAATCATGTGCCAGGAACCATCGCTGGTTCCGGAGCCATGCACCCGCTGGGAGAGAGGCTTTCATCACAGCCCTGTAATTAAGGGGAAATGTTACTGTTAAATGTTAACAGCTTGGAACATCAGTTATCCTAGGAGTTCAGAGAATTTAAAAAATGCAAGTATTTTGATAAAGCTAATCAGTTTACATACCAACTTTAACTCCAAATAAATCAGGAAGGTTTGACTTTTTTTATGTCAAGATATTCCTGCAGAAATAGAAAGTACCTCAGCATAAGCACAGCAAGTCTCAGCCACGGTACAGGCAGGCACAGCATGCCAGCACACGGCACCTTGCATCTGTCCATCCGCATATAAAACAGTTAAAGAATTACTCAACGCTTTGCACAATAAATTCTAAATATCTTTACAACCCCTCAGGTTCACTTGGGCGGGGGGGGGGGGGGGGACACTGAG
>JAVKLA010000093.1:26104943-26144940 GCA_034782735.1 Sagittarius serpentarius | reverse complement strand
CCCCCCCCCCCCCCCCCCCCCCCCCCCCCCCCCCCCCCCCCCCCCCCCCCCCCCCCCCCCCCCCCCCCCCCCCACTGAGGAAAAAAAGGATGCCTGTGGCTGGACTGTGTTTTAATCATGTCCAGCCCATTCCATCTGAAGTGTCTGTATCAGGTATCCATCCAAACAGGAAAGACGCACACACAGGGTAGTCGGAACAGCTGAAGCTCACGCACTCGAGAAGGAAAACATCTCCTGGTTGTGCGTGGGTTAGCTCTGAGGAACAGGAAATACACGGGAGATGATGCCGAGGGACAGGGTGGTCTTGGCCACAGGACGAGCTTGGGCACGCTGCCGTGGGGTCACTGGGGAATGGTCCGTTTTGGGTCAGGGCTGGAGAGGACCCCGTCCCCTGCTCAGAAGACACCTAACCCAGACGGGAGAGGTGAAAGCGGCAGCCCTGGTCCATTCTTGAGCGTGTGGCAATCTTTCATTGTCAAAAAGACTGTGCTGGCCAGAAATGTTACTACATTATTCAGCATTAAGAAACATTTTCCACTTAAGAGCAGACACAAGCTTGAAGCCAGCGTAAAAGCACCCTTTCAATCAGTAGTAACAATGGCATCATTCAGTTCTGCTGACGCTTCAGTAGAGATCAGTACTTCTGCCTGTATGGTTTTAATAAAAGCAGCCAAATAATCCAGGGATGGGCTCTCCAGAAAGCCCTGTGGAGGGTTTGTGTACTTGAAAACAGAGCACGGCATTCATGGCAGTTAAGGTGGTACTCATGTGAACGCAGCCGCCCTGGAATAAAGATGTTCCCGGCACAAGCTGAAGCTGTACAGAACTGTATGCAGACAAGCCCCTGGAGAGGCAGAAGAGAATTATGGAGTGTTGAGCTAATTAAGTTCACAGCCTTAATTATTGGAGCACTACAGCTGATAATGCAAAACCAGCCTTGTAAACAAGCTTCTATTTTCAGCCACTCATGCCAACAACTTTCTTCTGAAAGCATCTGCTGCAGAACTCAGACTTGTCCCAGCCCAAGGGCACATTCTGGAGAATGTAAAAAGGCACTCTGAAGCCCTGTAGCATCAGGTAATTAAAGCAAAAAGAGATCTAGAGAATTCCCATTTTTAAACAAATAATGAAAACGTAATGGAACATTTCAAACTCGTATGTGGGCTGGATCATGCATAGCTTAAGTGCTGGTTAAAAAAAAAAAAAAAAAAAGAAAGAAAGAACATGGGAATTCAGTTTTATATATGGCTTCCAAACCCATAACCTTTAGCTTCTCTTCAGAGCATCCTCTCCTGAGATTGGAAGAACAAGAGGCAGGGTCACACACAGACCCTCTGCTAGTCCCAGGAGAGCACAGATGGAGTCACAGCCTCACACCTTAAATGGCCCCATCCTTCCGGCCACGCTAAAACTTCTTAGCGGCTCTGAAGCCGGAGGAACCATCAGATCACCTTGTCTGACCTCTTGTACATCACACACTATAGTATTTCACCCACTTATCCATGTGCTGAGCCAAATAACCCAAATTTGGCTGAAGCATATTTTCTATAAAGGCACCCAGACTCGATATAAAGCATTACAAGATGAAGAAGAGAATCCACTTTTTTTTTTCCTTAGGTAATTTATGCAGCCGGCTAAATATTTGTGTCCCATTTCTAACTGGAATTCTTTGGTTTTGGCTTCCAGCCCCTAATTCTTGTTCTGCCTCTAGCCATTAGATTAAGAGACTCTGCAGTAGATTATATATATATTTTTTTTTTCCCCCAAGAACACACAAATCAAGTAACTTTTTGGTCGTCTTTTTGGTAAGCTAAACTGACCAAATTTGTGAAGGCTTCTTCCACATGGTGAACCAATACCTCTTGGCACCCTGTAGAGCACCCTCCACTCCTCCCACCTGCACACATCCAGGCAAAATAGCAAATTGAATGTGTTTGGTAGATAGGTGCCTCAGCTGGTGCATGGGGAGCCCAGGGAGGGAGGAGGAGCTGAAGGGGAACAACAACTCTCAGCCACAAGGAAAAGTCAGCAGGGGAGCTTGGAGATCGCACCAAACTCTGTCCTGTAGTGTGCCGAGACCTCCAGTTACAGCAACATCCAAAGCGCCATTCCTGTTCACACATGTGATTCACACATCAATGCACAGAAAAAAATCCTTGAAAAAAAACAAAAAAAACCAAAAAAAAACCCCAAACCAACCAACCTCAGTCCATATGAAGGCCAGAAAAGGTCATCACATCATCTAGGCTACCCTCCTACACAGGCAAAGCCAGGTACCTGCTAGAGCCACCTTCACTGAACTCAGTAATTTGAATTTTACTCAATAGCAAAAAGCATGAGAATTTTAATTTTTTTCTTAAATGAAAAACATGTGCACCAGATTCACTTTTATACTGCTGCCCGCTCAGTGAAGGGTTAAGTGTTTCCTGGGACAGGGTGCAAGCAATGATGAAAGGGTTTGGGAGCCTCAGATATGGGGCAGCTGGAACAAATGGACCATCATGAGCTGTCAACATGTGAACAAAGACATCAAGTACGAGATGGGATTCCTGGGCATTAAAATACACACTTCACAACTCCCACAGCAGACGGTGATTTATAACTCACCCAATTATCCCTGTCTCATGATGGTGTATAGCAGAAATGTTAATGAGGGAACTAAGCTAAGAGGAGACAAGAATGGACAGATCTCCACATGGTCATGCACAATGTATGACATGACACATATTACAATATTCCAGTGCCCACCCAAGGGAACTGGGGCTGGGCAAATGGAGGAGAAAATTTAGAAGAGGACCAGATCACCTGTTTCTGCTGCGAGCAGCAGTTTGAAGAACAGAAGCCAAGATGCTGCACTTCAGTCCTGGGAGAGCGGCAGTGACTGATGAGCCAGGCTTACACGCCCCAGACACGGCGACCTCCAGGGCAAACCTGATCTTTAAGTGAGAATGCATTTTGTTATTTCATACCTTTGCCCCACCATTGTAAGTCCGTGGGGTCAGGCAGGTTAATGAAACAGTGTGCCACATAAGCCCTGCTTAGTGATAAACCTGACTCCAAGGCTCTCCACCACTGACCACACCTGCCCTACGTCCCGGAGAAGTCATGTCGGCTGGGCTGCAAGCATGCTGCTCTGTCCATGCTGCACAGAAACTGGGGGTCCCCTCCCTGCCCAGGCTACGCCCCAGAGTGCTATTGTGTTATTATCCTTTCGGTGCATCTTCTATTTCACAGCACTTTCCAACTTAACTCAGGCCAATCCCCCACTTAATTGCAAGGACTTAGTCATTAAGCAAGTAACATGAATTAGCAGGTTATGAGAAACATCTTTTCTGGAAAAGGTTAGCCTGAGCTGCTTAATAAATAACATGATAGCAGAGACAGCGTCTAAGATTCAGGGATCACCAGGAGCTCATCGCCAACACAAAAACTTTTACAGGTTCTCTTAGGCCTCCTAAAAAAGCCACTCCAGAAACAGATGCAAAATCAGCTAGTCACAGAGTAGCAGAGCTGTGTGCCTTCCTCATTTCAAAGCAGAGGTCAAGCACCATGCAATAATAAAAAAGAAGTAAAAAAAAAAAAAAAAAAAAAAAAAAAAAAGAGGCACAGGGCTGGTTTTATGTGCATCTTTTATACAGAGTGGGTGTAAGGGCCAAGGATGGAGCAGCCCCTGGGGTCCCCGAAACAGGTCTTCCTCAGCAGTACAGGAAGGCACCTGGGACACAAAGATGTGATTTTAAAGTCATGAGCGTCAGCAGGGACAGAACAGCAATTTTAATTTCTAGCATGACTTTTAATTAAAGGAAGCAGTAAGAGTACAATGAGACCCTCATACAGCCAAAGCATACAGGGTGTCTGCCTCTACACTGCTTTAACAAAAACTCCCTTCAGACACCAGGAGGCACCAGCATCCTGAGAGGGATGCACTTCTTGTGGGTGATGCTCACAGCTAACTCCTAGGTATCCATGTGTGCACTTTCTCCAGCTGGCCAAGCACTGCTTTTCCCTAAGCATGAGGTTTTCATTTGCATGTACCCTCCCATACTCCTTCGTTTTTCTCCCAGGCTTTCTGTTGTATGAACATCTCCACTAGCTGTCATCTTTTTGCCTTCCAAATTCTTTCCAAAGACTTGCACCTGCCTGTCACCCATGAAGTTCAAGTAAAACCTTGCTTTTTCTCCCCAGAATATGATACCACCACCACCATGTGCATCATAAACCAGTGGAACCACAGCAGCACCCACATGCCCAAGCAGCCACTAGCCATTACTGGAACCGCCAGCCCCAAGTCTCCTCTTCCTATAATTATTATCCTCAAAACCGTCACAGCTAAATTGCCACAGGGAGGATTGCTTCTTTGCATATGGTGCCCAGCTGATCTCTGAGCATATAAAAATCTCGTGTCCATCTCTGGTTAGTTTCACATGGAGGCACTCAAATGCTGAGCAAGCCAAAGCCTGCACGTCTGCTGTGATGAGAGATGCACTGTTGCAGCTAAATCCCCAGGGCACATGCAGTCCATTTGTCTTTATTTGCAACAAGTCAAAACGAGGACACACTGTAACACCTACTGTTATTCTCCCCCTCATCTCTTCCATCACCCTGTTCATGCAGCGAGATAAATCCATCCCAAGGACAGAAACCCATGGGAGCTCAATTCCCAGCCTTAACACAGGCTGTATTTAACCTTCTGTTCATAGACTCCATCAGTGGGAACTGGGCTCCTTCAGTGCCCGAGGAGGGGGCTACCAGAGAACTGTGTTCCCGTGTTGAGAGCTGACAATCCAAACAGCACAAAACCAAGTGGCACTGAAGCTGCTGGCACTGAATGACAGTGTTGGAGGCACTCTTCCCTCGGGAAGCCACTTCAAGGAACGCATGCCATGGCGGGGTCCCCATCCCCAGGCACCCCCAAGCCTGACAGCTGCGTGGGCGGGCAGGAGGCAGCATCGAAGTCACAGTGTGCCAAAGCACGTGGCACTGCTCCAAGCCTACGGAAAGCCACCAGCATGGATCTGCCCCACAAGGTCCCAAGTCAGTGTTTCTGCAAAGCATAAACCCCTTAAACCCCGTGTTTCTGGAACTTAAATCTGCCATTTTAAAGCAGCTTAAAGGTGATGCGAACACTAATAAAAACACCATCCACCAGCTCTGCTGCTGCAAAGCAGCTGGCTTTGAAGTTGGGTAATTCGCTTAGCAGGAGCTCAGCCTTGCAGCGCTCTTGAAGGACAGAGGGACTGCAGGAGCATCGCTAAGAGCAAAACCTGTCTGGAAGAACTACCAGGTTGTTTCTATTTACTGCTCAGGGTACGAACAAGTCCAACAAGGAGAAAAGCACATGTAATTTTCCTGCTACAAAGGCAATGTGAGCAGCCCAAACACATGAGGTAACTCACACATGAGCTTTTAAAAGCAACGGCTGTGACCATTTCTGGTGCTTGGGACATGATTGCCCCAAGGGAACACATAGCTACGTGACACACCAGCCCCTCTCTGGGATTCACGATCTCGGGAGTTCACTGAAACTAAAGCTTTTATTGCGTTTTTACTTTGTTTCAGGGCTGGGTAATTTTATGGCCATTAATAACACTTACAGTTAAGAAAGATACGCCTATGAAAAGGTAATCAAATGTCATGCATGAATCCAGAAACCAGCAGTGGTTCATTCAGAGAGGGCTGAGGAAATGGCAAGATAATTATCTATGAAAGGCAAGAGATGTACTTATATATTAGCAATTAGCAATATGTACTTACATATCAAGAAACCATACACCAGTAAATTAAACAAGGGCTGGTGCTTGGAGCGATGGGCAATTAAGCACAGCTAGCTCAGAGGTGGGCTTCTGTCGGGGGTAAGAGACCCCGATGCCCAGATTACAGGCTGGGAACACAAGAGGGGATGGATATGACCTAAACTGGGCATTCACCACCTTGGTGATGGAGGCATCCTTATGCTGATACAGCCGAGGATTAAACTCTGCAGCTAGGCAGTCTTGGGCTGAGAGGAGATAAATCAGAGCAAGGAGGAGATCGGAGGCCAGGAATGGGAAAGAGACACGGCCAGTCCCACTGAAGGCTGGCTGCGCCGTGCTCACAAGCAAGAAGATCCCGCCGATCTTCTGCCACAGCTGCTCCAGGAAGCTGCTGCCCTGTGACGATGATGGATACGGGTGGTGACAGCAGCACTCCTTGCTCTCAGCCAGGAGCCTGTCTGCTCCTGCACCGCAACGGGGGTCAGCGGGACGCTGCGGGCTAACGCACCCATAGCCACAGCAGCCAAGCATCTTCTGGTTGCACGGTACCAATGTAAGTAGTGCCCATTACACGTTTTTTTTTTTTCCCCTGAAGAGGTTTCCCCGAAAGGGTAACGTGCCTCCGACAGCATCAGAGGAACACACAGCTGATCTGTCCAGCTCAACAGAAATAACGACTGAGGGCTGGTTTGTGGCGTGACCTCCACGTCCTGGTGCCGCACTAGATCACCCTCCTGGTCAGTGTTCAGCATAGAGAAAGCCGGCTAAATGCTGCGGCAGGGTACGTTACTACAGTCAGGATGCATTTCTGCACCCAGCGTGGTGATGCTGGGGTCCTTTTTAGTTGCACATTTTCCTGCACTGCACTGGCCCCTTGGGGTCCTGGGCTGAGGATGGAAAGGAAAGATGCCACAGCGCTTGTCAGAAAAGCTTTCTGGATACAGGCTCTTTGATCACAGGGAAGGAAGAGCAGGTTGGGACATTTATGTGGGAAACAAACCCCTGAGAGCCACCTTATTGCAGGGTAAGGAACAGTCTTTTTTTGACTCTGAGCTCCAAGCAGACTGTTTAAAAAAAAAACAACCCACAGAAAAAGCAGAAACTCTGGCAAATTAAATGTAAGAGCATAATAAAGCAAGTCAAAAAGATTTTAAGAAACAACTTACTAAAGCCTTAAAAACTAATAAAAGCTTTTTCCAAACACATCAAAAGGAGGAAGCCTGCCAGAGAGTCCGTAGAGCCAATAGATGGCTGAGGCAAAAAGATAAGGCTACAGCAAAGATAAATTAATTCTTGACATGTGTACGAAGCGGCTTAAGAAGGTTCCCGCAGCAGAGCCTTGCTCTACGTGGGACGAGCCAGAGGAATGTCTCCAGCCGCAACACCAGCAACGGAGCTGCAAGGACAGGGGCTTGCGGGGCCGGGCAGGACAGGGGAGCTTTGGTCCAGGACACCACAAGGTGGAAATATCAACTCACACAGCCAGCGCCAGCTTCCCTCCCACCCTATGTAATTAAGCAGAGGAGCTCGTTACCAGAAGGGCACTGAGGGTGCCACAAGGCTGGATGGATTCCCCGGGCTCCAAGATGAACGAGCAGGAAGAAATCCACCATCAGCAATGAGCACCAAGCGGTAGGTGATGCGCTGGCAATTCCACAACTCTCCCATCCAGGCTCTCCGTTAAAGGCAAGAGATGCAGGAGGTCCCTCCGAGGGAGGGAGCAGCAGCCCCCAGAAGGAGGGAAGGCGGAAGGTGAACGCCCAAATGAGATTTGCCATCACCCTCATCGCTCTAAGACCGTTCTTTGGGAAAAAGTCTCAGTAGTGAGGACTTACAGTGCAAATTATAATTAAAGGATGACAGCAGAGAGGAGGAGGGTGGTACTGTGAAACAGGCCAGTCTTTTGGGGGTTCAGAAGAATTTTACTGTGGGTGCTAGAGAGGTCGAGGACTGTGCCTAGCACCACAGTGCCTAGCACCACACGGGAAATCCTTGGTCATAATAAAACCCGAACCACCAGCAGCTGGGCACGGCATCAGCTCAAGTCCCTGGCTGCTTCCAGCACAAATTTGATGTGATTTGGTACCAAGCATATTCTGTCACCATCATTCATATGGCTATGAAGACTAGTCACAGTACCACAGATGATGAAATTAGGACCAGAGTGCTTATTCTGAGCAACACTTTCTTGGCTTCCCAGGGTGCCTCCCAGGAGAGCCTGCTGCAATGCTGTTTGTAACGGGGTTGTATTATGAAGGTTAATATTGTTTTTATGGGGGGGAAAAAAAACCTGCAAATACAGGAGTGGTGGAAAACTTAGGGGTTGGAGGTGCAAATGTGTAGGCTAAGGAAAGGTATAATTTTATAACTAGACATTTTATATTTTTTTTTTTTTATCTAGACTGCTCCGAGCACTGCATAAGCCCCTTCCCTCTCACCACCCGCTTGCCCCTGCACATTTTCCAGCCTCAGTTTTTTACCACTGCACCTTCCCGAGGAATCAGGCTGCTAATCAGAGGCAAGACCCAATCCATTTCTCAAACTTACAAAAATGGATTTAGCCTACCAGGGCACGTGGAGCCTCACGGATGAGGGTGCTGCACAGCCACCACGGTCCCCCGACGCCTGTGGGAATGCAGCACTTCAGGGGGCTTTGTGGGGGACAAACCCAGGAAGCCCAACACCTGGAGGTTGACATTTTCTATATTTGAGCCTAATTCCCACCCACAACCCCCTGGAAAATTTCAGAGTTCCACCAAAAAAATAGCCTACAGATTATATATTTGTATATTTAGTTTAAAAAAAGATTAAGTCTCACTTTCTCTTATTCACTTGGACCTCCTTGGGGCAGGAAATGAGGGCTTTCAATTTGGCTTTAGCAAGGGGAAATTTGCAGATGAATGGAAGATGGCTTTGCTCCTAGAAATGCTGGCATAACGACTCCACAGCCAGATACCAGAGAACTTCAAGCTATTCAATTTATTCTAGTGACATATAGCATGTCAATCACCTCTTAAGCACCGGAATACGTTAAAAAGATCTTTTTTTTTTAATTATAAGTTACACTTCAATTTATCAAAGCCAGGGCAATTTTTAGAGACAGAATGAAGCAAGACAAATGTATGTACTAGAAATAAGCCTCCTTTTTATACATACATACAGCGAAGGCAGTTAATCATTGGAACAATTTATCATTGTGGAAGATTCTCCATCACATGTTATCTTTTTAAGGCAAGAATAGAAAATTTTATTAAAATCTGCTCTGGTTCAACCAAAAGTTGTGAGTTTTAAGTAGGAATTTCTGAATAAGAATTTATGTTCAATGTTATTATGCAAGACAGACAAGATTTTTGTATTAGTGCCTACTGACCCTAAAAGCCAAGAACGATTGTAATGAGAGAGATTTCCCATTAAAAGGAGATGATATTAAGGGCATTAAATTGTATTTCTTTGAACTACTCTGAAAATTTTTGCTTTGATATAGATATTCCTATTCAGCCAGTGTTTATTTAGATATCAAAAGGTACTAAAACTAATCATGGGACTTTTCCTTAACATACATTTAATATAGCACAATAGACTTACTGAAGCACGTAAAATATCTGAAGCGCATTAGGAGTTTAAAACCTTGTAAAACTATGGATTACTAAACCCAGTGCTATGAATGCATCTGGGGATTTGATGGGATGTCGCAGGATATTAATTCCCCCCCGCCATCACGGCAGCAGGGTGAAGAAAAAGCTCCTCCAGTCCCTCTAGCAACAGAGACAAAATATTAGAGCCCAATAATGAATTTCTGCTGGACTCACTGAGGTTTGGGTGCATGAAGGTCCTTCTCCTCTGGTTGCGCACATGTCCTTTGCTAATACAAACAACCACTGATGAGAAAGAACGCTGAACTTTGAGTCAGAACTAAAATAGGTAGAATAGTCAAGTATTAAATTAAACAGAGCTCTGGATCAAACTTTTCCACATTAGATTGAGCTCTAGCTCATGCACACCACACAACCTCTTTTAGTCAACACAGACACAATCAGATCTGATTCATATTCCAGCTAAGGATCAGCTCTTAATTCCCTCAAACGAAATCCAGACGCAAGGTGCCTCACGTTCCTATGCTGTGCGGATTCTTAAACATTTTCCTCCTTCATGTACACGCTTGGGACACACAAGTACGCAGCACCTCGGAGCGGGCAGATACAACAAAGATGGCTTTTCGCCAGGCACGCTTCTCTACAGCTAGACGTAGCAAGTCTCCTCTGTCTAGTCGTTGCTTGGCTAAAAGCAATTCCTGTTTGAGCTGGCCATCAATAGCCCAAAATGATCAGGCTTTGCCCACAAAAGCCAAACTCGTAGCTGACCCTCAGTCTCCCAGGCATGCTTCTGCACCAGTCACGTCGTAACATCTTACATAGTGCCACTGCGCTGGCAACGTAAACCTGCCCAGCACCTAAGGGAAATTGATATTTTTTTCAACCAAACTCCAGCCAGATTTTCCAGTGCTTCAGTCCAGCTGCCTCAAATTCAAAGTTTTTTTATTATCTATAAAGCAATTCAAGCTGGCTAGTCAAGAGCTCTCAATTTATGCTGTTTTCTTAATCTCCAAGCCCTTTCCATAGGCTATACCTGTGCTGGGGGAGGAAGGAGGGGCAAAACCTGGACTGGTCGGGGTCAGTAACTGCAGCACCTCACGTCACCCTCGCCCTGATGGTGGGGAGGGCTGCACACCCTCACCCACTGATCTTCCTTCTTCTCAGCTGTCTTCATTAACAAACACTTACATGCCACGGGGAATCAACAACGGAAATGTGCTTGTTTGAAACCCCTCTAAATTGAATCTGAATGGAAGGAATGAAATAAGTTAAATGAAATTATTGAATAATACTGGACTTGGCCCTTAAGGTTTCCTGCATGATTTTTCTTCTCCGTTTGACGGAGAACTAGCTGTAGTTACTCTTTGAACACACTTTTTTCGCCTATTTTGCAATGATTTCATTCAAACCAAGTGTCCTTGGTTCGCTTTCGAGACAAATACTACCTCACAGTCAAAATTATCACAGCTACTATTACCTTTCCAGATCAATGGATGTCACAAAAAAAAAAACCAAACTTGTTCTTGACTGGTCTAGGTTAGACTAGTGTTTCTTGTCACCTTAGTATCCTAGAAGTGTTTTCAAATTGGTTTATAATTTTCTCTAGTATCTCACTTGTTATGAAAGTCAAAACGACCAGTTTATAACTACCCAGGTCTCCTGTCTTAGAGGAGAAGGATTATGCTTGTTGTGCTCCTTCTGCCAGGACACAACCCATCCTCTATGGACTGTTGAAGATGGCTGTTTTGGTGCAGAGACTGGATTATCTACATACGTTCCAAAATTTTTTCCTAAACCATTTTCCTACCCCAGCGACACACAAGGCCCACATTCACGGGTGCTTTTGGAAGGGCCTCATGTTCTGCATGCTTGGCAGTGCCAGCCAGGCTCCAGCATGGTCCCCATCCCCCAGAACCACACACCAGCACAGCTTTGCCTGGTCCACTGCCATGCCACAGCATCAGCTTGGCCACATCTCTGTCCTTCCTGGCAGCAGAGCAGGTGGTCCCAGGGAAATCACCACCCCACGGGTGCGAAAAGCCGAGATTCATCCCTCACTCAAGGGTTAATAACAGGACTTGGCATTGCATGGCATAAGTAGGGTATTCGTATCGCTGATCGCAGGCCCAGCAGGGATGAACTGGACAAGCTCTGGAAGAATAAGCATCATGCAAGAAAAGAGGGTGAGAGCATGGCTGATTGTGGGTGGGGAAGATGCTGGAAAACTAGGACCCGCATCCCTGTTCTGCCATTGAAAACCCCTTGCTAAGGCTTGCCTGCCATTAAACGATACCCGGAGTTTTGAGCTCTACCCCATGCCAGCTCAACACCATGCAGGACTGGTCCTTATATCAATTACAAGTCACACTTTGACATCAAGGGCACAGGAGACCTGTGGAAGCACCATTTCTGCATAAGCAATTTCACTCTGCCACCATCGGGTGCCACCACGGGCAGAGCCAGCCCCAGTGCCAGCAACAACAGCACAGCTTCAGGCTAAGGGGTCCATGAGCACAGGCTCACCAGCCGTTGTTTACATGTGTTTGTCTGAAGTTAGACTAGGAAAAAAAAAAAAAAAAGAAAAAAGGAAAGAATAAGAGAAAATGAGCATTTTAATTTCCCAATAAAATCTATGCCACAGTATGAGTCATTGTTTGCTTTTTTTACACTAGTTGGGAAAGGCCTTCTGGTTTTAATAACTAATACTGCTGAGTTCAATAAAAAGCACTTAATTTAATTTAATCCAAACCCTGATTAATGCCAGCTTCCCCTGGAATTTTATCTTTGTTTTAATTTGAGTCACTATGTTAAGGGAAAAAAAAAAAAAAAAAAAAAGACAGACGGGGATAGAAGTCAATTAGTTCCTGTGCTTGTTTCTGGGCAAGACACTGGAAAACGGAAGATTGACAGGTATGGTCTGAGAGTCTATTTTTCCCTATTCCTTGTGCTGACTTTCCCCTAAGAATGTAATGTTTGCTTAGTCTTAAAAAAGGAAGCTTAACAGCTCACAGCCCAGTTTGGAAAATAAAATATTCCAGGGCCAATTAGGATCAGATTTCTTTGCTGGAAGTGTATTGCTTTTAATGTGTTAATATTCAAGAGATATGCTACTGTTTAATTGGACACAGAGAGCCCTTAAAGCTTGAGAGCTCTAACACGAAAACAGCCAGCCTCATTCATGGGTTCTGGAGTGGCTACAGAGGGAAATAATCTGGGATAAAACCTCTGATAAGAGGTTTTCATCCTTTCCCTACAGTTGTCTGCGCATATGTTTATTCAGATTCACATCTTATAAAAATAACCAGCACTAACGGACTTTTTTTTTTTTTTTTTTTACACGCTGGAAAGTTGAATATTCAAAAAGCTAGCATAGACGACCTGCTGATAACGGAGTTCAACACCCTCTGCGGCTGCAGGGGGATCGGCTCTGCCCAGCATCACACAGGAATCCTGTGACAGCGCCAGGGTTAGGATCCAGTTCTCCCACATCCCTCACCAGTGCCTTAACTACAAGTAAACATTCCCTCTCTTCTTGCAGTCCTCTATCTTGTTCTGTGCAAGGAGTAAGCCAAGGTCCTGCCAAGCCAATAGTTTTTAATTACATGATCGCATACTCTTGTAATGCATATATGCAAGGGAACTGAATTAAGGTCGCATGGGCCTGGGTATTTTCTAACTTTTGTATGACTGATTTCTGCAGCTTTATGGAGAAGGTTCTGGATATGTTGTCTAGGATTACCTGTCATTACAGAAACAAGAGAAACAGAAATGAAATTACGCAAGCGTACAGGACTACTCAAACATCTGCAGCAGAGCCTTAACTCAGGACCTTAAAGGAGCAACGTAGACCATGGTCTCTTCAGCAAAGAGAGCAACTGCTGGGAGCAGAAGGCTGGAGCAGTAATTACGTAACAGGCAACATCACCACATATGGGGTTTAGGTCTTTTTTTTTTTTTTTCCTCCTCTAAGCAGCCAGGGATGCTGGAAATCAGCAAGTCTGAGCCCTTTGCTGTGCTAGAGGCACTCAGCAGCACTTCGGCTAGGTAGGTGTTGCATGCTCAGAGTCAGACGTCTGCTTGAACAAGTCTTACTTTTTTGTGTGTGTTAAAGACCTGTAAAACTACGAGCAAACGGTGCATAGAGGGGGGGGAAACTTCCCTGAATTTGCTTGCTCCGAGCTCATCCCAAGGCAGAGGGGCTTTGGGAGACCACTGCCGCAACTCTGCTGTCCTGCAGCAGCAGGACAGAGCCGTACTGGCCGGCACCCTTGGACACTGGTGGCGTGAGCCGTTCCTTCCGACCTCCTGCACTAGTACCTTTCCCAAGGAGGGGGAGACTGAACGGCTGAGCACCTTCTCCTAGCTCTACTGCAGAGCTGGCCCAGGAGAAGCGGGGGGCCAAGACCAGCCAGGAAGGAGGCACAAGGACTAGGCAGCTCCCTCCAAAACACAGCAGGAGGAGCAAGCTTCCTCCTCCAGCACCCTTCCCCAGCCCCCGGTACGCGCATCGGCACCAGCCCTGCTCAGGCAACCCTGGTGTCCCCTGCCCCAGCAACAGGGGAGCTGGGGCTTAAGGGGCTCTCCTCTGGTCCACGGAGTCCTGGGGAACAATCTCCTCCCTGGGAGCAAACCACCACCCTGGTGAGCACGAGAGTCACTCAGACAAAGGAAGGGGCACAGGCACCATCCCCCTTCTCCCTTCGCAGCCCCGGTTCCAGCCCTCATCCTCCCCCTGCTAACACGAACACAGAGAAAGGCAAAACCAGACAAGCTACACTAGCAAAGAAAAGGGTCAACAAAATGCATGAAGGAATACAAATTTCAGTAACTCTCTCTTCAGGAAAAAAAAGCTTGCAAAGGAAAAATGAAAAACATCTTAGGAAAAATGGAAAACATCTTAGTGGAGAAAGTATATACAGGACTTTGAGCCCTCAGTTGCGCACAGATTAGGTAATGAAGCTCATTACTCAGAGGTGCAGAGAGGGGCTCATGAGAAGATGCTACCACCACCGTCAGCCTGGCTACCTAAAGCCCAGAGCTAACCATCTGCACCCTGCAGATCCCTAAAGTAACTCGGGCTTTCCTGCTCACACCAGCAATTACGGGAAAGGGATTTCAGGCACTGCCCCTATACCTCCTAGGAAATTCATTCCCTGTGGTTGTTGGGCAACCCTTCTCTAATAAAAATTAAGTAAACAAACGTAATAAAGAGTTTTATTCAGAATAGAGGCCAATTTGCTACTAATGGCAGCATTAAGGTCCTAAAAGGGTATTAAATTACAGAGCAGTAAAGCCACAGAAAACAGCCTGTAGTTCTAAAATAATTACAGGTGCCAGAATTAAGGAGGACCAAATTACCAGCCTGTTTCCAATGTCAGCCTGCAAATACTCCACACAACATGAAAAACAAATGGCAAATGATTGTTTTTATACTAAGAAAAAATTGTTTGAATATGTTACATGTGTTTCATTGTGCAATTTCTATATTTGCTCTGTTCCCAAAACAGAATTATTCACCTGACAGATTAATGAGATGACACTAAGAAGAGGGGGAAGGTCATGTATAATCAGAGCACTTTCAGACAGTGTTTATAAAAGCTATTTAACAACACCAAGGACGAGTACATCGTACTTAAGGCTAAGTGCTTCTAGGAGGGGCTGAGCACCTGTGCCGCTCAGCATGCACAAGGGCTTTAAACCAAACCAAACCCGCCTTCGTGTGAAGGATGGCAATTCTCCTGGATGACAGAGAATGAGATTTCCTGTCAACTGACCTCCCACCTCCCAGGTGATGGGAAGTAGAGCCAGCTATTGGTAGCGTCACCGTTCAATTTGAAAGAGCACATGTTCCTTGCCTGAAAACGTGAAATTCGGATTCAAGGTGCTAGCTGCCTGCGCAGCCATGTGAGGCAGTATAATGGCACATGAAAGAAGAGGTCAAATTTACTAAGTGTTGAGGAGGTGTCATCAAGAGCCGCATATTACTTCAAGATGTGTCTTCGGCAGCAGAGCCTGTGCGAGCCCCTCTCGCGCAGAAATCTCTTCCACCCACTGGGAGCTGGAGCATTCCTCCCAGCTTTGGTGGAAGTCACCAATCTGCCCAGGCTTGCCTAAGATCCGGCTCTTTTTCCTGCTCCATCCTCCCTTAAAGAGCCACAAAATAAAACCAAACTGATGGGAACAAGCCTCTGGAAAACCCCCGTGCTGCTTTCTTTCCCATTTGCAGAACCAGGTGTTACCTACAGGCAATTAAGCTTTCACAGAGCAGTGATTACATCCCACATCATCCAAAGAGCTGCTTTCACCTCCCTCAGCCTTCACTTTGCTTCAACTTGAGTTATCAGTTTCCTGTCACAGGTGGTAGCAGCCTGATGCCTCCTGGAGACAAGGGAGGCAGATTTTTACCTGTCAGTAGGTGGTTAAAGTCAGGGTCTCCAGACCCTGCAGAAATGCTCCAAACATCTCCAACCTGTTTGGTTCCTGACGCATTAACGCTTCCCTGTCTCTGCATTTCCCATCGAGCAGCACAGCGCGGGTGGGAATTGCCCGCCCAAGGTCAGGAAGCCCAGCCGGCAGCACTGGCTCCACACAGCACGACACTTCTTCCTCACCGCTGTCTTCCTCACCACCGCCACCCCCCTCCCCCACTACTTTCCAAATAAAACCACCACCAGCACAACTGTCAGCAGCAAGAACAATGTGCTAAGGCAAGCACCAAGGCAAACAGAGAAGCCATCAGGCTCTCTGCAGAGTAAACATGAGCTAAAATCCGGAGTCACATAAATCATGTGGATACATGTGGTTCTCGGGGGAGAGGAGGAAAAGAAGGGACTCGTTTGTCTTGCACCAGCCCTGGCGGCCCCTTCCCGAGACCAGAGCAACTCGTCCAGAGGCGCTGATGATGCAATACCTGGTTTGGCCAAGGCCAGAGAGCTAGCTAGGAAGACGACTCTGGCATGTCTGTGCAGATACCTGCTCCTGGGCTCCTCCAGGACAGTTTTCAGCCTCACAACCAGTTAACACCACTTTTCTGCAGTGGGAGAGCTGCAGTCAAAATGCAAAGCCCCTCTGTTCAACCCCCCTGCTTACGGGAAGCAGCTTTTGCTTCTCATCAGACTGCACATCACAGGCCACTTATGAGGGCAGATCTGCAGCTCCAGACCATCATGCTGTGAAATTCAGGAGATGGGCATTTGACCTGGAGAATCAGGGGTCTGGTTGACTCTCCACACGACGCAAGTCCCCTAAAGATTACATACATGGGCTGAATATCCCAACATACAAAGTAACTTCTGTAGCAATTCTAGTTTGCCCAGCCCTGCTTGGACTAGAGGCACTGAGCAGATGGACTTCTCGCTGTCTCTTTTGCAACTTCCTTCCAAAATGCAGGAGGAAAAGCCACACACAGGAACAAAAGGGGAAAAAGTATCTAAAACTGTCTCAAGCTTCAAACAGCCTCAGAGATGCCAAGGAGCGGTGGAAGGTGCAGGAAGAAAAGGAGAGTGTCTTACTACACCTGCCCTTGGCTCAGCCCCAGCATGGCCGTGTTTCATGGCAGAGCCATAGGTCTCCATCCTTTCCCAGCAATACTCGAGTTATGATGAGTGGCCAGAACACCCAGTTTCTATCCCAAGCGTTCCTCTTCAGCAGGAACAGGATTTGCCACGGTCTGCTGAAGATACCCTGAACCAGACTCAGCACAGTAGCAGCCAAGGAGAGCTCATCAAGATCTCTGCTCCTGCTGGCCCTGAGTCCCCCGGAGGCCAGTCACTCCATCCGCTGACCCCAGTGTTGTGAGACACACTCGATACAACATTTCAGGCTCTTCACCCAGCAATTTAGCAGCAGCTCTCACCATAAATTGCAGGACATGGAAGGAGGAGATAGTCACTGCATTAGAAAATGAAAGGGCTGCCACGGGTAGAGTGTAACACAAGAAGTCCCTTCGTTCTCCAGATTATTTCTCCTCCTTCTGTACTGCACAACCCTCGCCCCAGACTGGGGCCCTGATCGGCTCAGCACTAACACTTGATTTTAAGAAGTCTGCTATACACTCCTACTGCAAAGTGCACATATTTTTATTTTAGTGGAAATATATATATCCTTGAAGGTTTTGCCCAACATTTCCTGGTTGTCTTGCAGCTGCAGCACCAAGTCACACAGGGCAGTGCATCACTGCAAGCATGACAGTGGCACAGGGTTAACTTGTGAGAGTCCCTAAATGAGCATGGCACAGGATGTGAAAAATTTGAGGTAAAGTATTGGTATCGAGATTTAAAAGCACAAGCTTTTTCATGTATTGAAGCGTTTAGTGAAGCCAGCATTTTCAGTAGACTTTAAATTCGTTAGTCATACCAGACTAAGCATTTGGGAACAAGCAAATGTTCACCAAGAGCAGTGGAAACAGGGGTTGGCTGCGCATATCAAACAACAACTCTTGTGCCCAGGTTTCCAGTAAGTTAATATGCTTTATATTATGTATTCTCAAGTTCAACTCTGCCTTCGCATTATTTGGCTGTTAAACTTTGAGCTTTGCACAAACAGTAACACAGTTATTTCAATATTAAACTCATTTTCAATTTTCTGATAATCTCTGCCTGTCAAAAATTGCAGAGAAAATAAAGAGATAATTACAATAAGCTGCTGAAACAGTGAACAGCAGTTATTTCTTCATTCAGTAGCCTCACATTTTATGTGCATGTCTGAGCTTATAACATCCATGAGTACTACGTGTTGGTTTAACCTATTTTGCAAAGCTCAGGAGAAAAGACTAATTTAGCTCTCTTACAAGTCTCTCCAGTGGTTGAATACGCTTTGCTTCAACAAAGACATTGCAGGCAATCCAGGAAATTGCAAGGAAAAAAAAAAAAAAAGACGTTAAGGCAGTGCCATATGTGATGTTTCTGATACCTACAGAGATAAGGTGACTTACAAACTTTCCCATCATGAAACAGATACAAAAGGAAGGGCAATTTTTTTGTTATACAGGAAGCAAAACAACTGAAAGTAGTGTTCCTAAATGCTATGAGACAGTAATGGTGGAATATGTGTTTTAAATCAGTAATATACTTGCATTTTTTTCTCTCCTCATTTACAAAGTTAGTGTAAGAACAGGGAAGTTCTGAAAATCTTCCTAAACAGCAGTTGACAGTGGTTTTGTTCAAACCCAGTAACGTATTTGAATCCCAATATAAAAATCTGTCCCTACTTAGCGTCACCTCCTTGCAAGGACTTGTTTGATCCCCAGTCAAACCAGCCCTCATACTCGTGCATCCGAGCTGTGCTGAATGTATAGGACATTTGCTTCCAGAGACCTTCCAGAGCTCTCCTGCCTCTTCTGGTTTTTCCTATCTCTACCAGTAAGCTCAGAAAATTATTTTCTTTTCCTGTATTTATTCAAAACTGAACAGTGCCCATTCACAGACATATCATTCTGCAACAGACAACACACAAATGAAAGCGCTACCTATCTTGTTTCAGGCACCTAGGATTTAAGGACCTGCTTAGCCGGGCACCTGCTGCTCATCCCTGGGCACCACAAGGTGCCCAACCGAGCCTCCCCCTCTTCTGCCCACCGAGGACTTGGGAGAGCGCTCCCCTCCCCGTACCAGGGCAGCACAGGCTTTTGGCAACAACACAACTGCCAGTGGCAAGTGCCGAAAGGTCAAGAGTTGCCTTCTTGCCGAGACTGGGGATGTCAAATACCCAGAGCACTTTGAGAAGCGCTGTCTATCTGAGCACACAGGATAGCACAAATCCACAAAATTGCTCCAGATAGGTGACCAGGTATAGAAGAAGCGCTAGTCATCATCCTATACAGCCAGACATCATTGAAGAGGGAGTATCCCACATCCCTCATTTCTTCCCACTCTTAGTCAAGAGACTCCAAAGCAGAAGGGGGTGGAAGGTGCTCAAAGTGCATATGGACAGCACATTTTTAAGAATTTGGTGCCGGTACATAACCTGATTTTTTTCCCTTGCATTGTCCACATGTACACTGATAGAGTGGGCAACCCTCAAATCCCCCTTCCAGGGCACAGTCGCATCCCACGGGATAACTGTGGAGTCTTTACAAGGGCGAGGCCTGGAGGGCTGCTGTGCCAAGTGCTGTATGATGTCTGGAAAAACAATACAACAGACCAGCACTTGGCAAAGACATGAAAGGCCCTCCAGGCTACTCAGCAAAACACACTGACAAACATTTCTTAGAGACACCAGTGGACACCGGAGTAACGGACAACACATGGGCAACACAACCAGTTATTCAACCTTGAAGCACTCACACCGAGTCCTGACACAGCTCATCCTTCAGCACAACAGCCCTGCTGCTCACATTGACGGACATATGAAGCATTGCCACAGAGGCAAAGAAGGGAGGGTGTTTCACAAACGTTATTTTATGTAAATGTGATAAAGGTTCCCCCAGAGAGTACAGAAACAGTAGAAAGCTGTTCATTGCACACACAATACAGGGATGCTGCAAACATGCAGAAACTCTGATGCTCCGGACGTGCTCCGTGTGTATCCAGACATGCTCCCATCTGAAGTCTCTGGTATTCCCCAGCTGCACGTGTGACTCCCCAGCACACGTGCCAGAGTAGCTCCCAAACCACGAGATCCCCGTGGCGCACTTGGGCAGCACGTGCCGAGAGACTGCCCAGGCACTTCTGCAGTGATTGAATCCTCCCACGGAGCAGAGGACCCTTCCTGCTGGTGCACATAGGCACCACACTTCTCATGGGCAGCAAGGTAAGAGTAGTTCTGCTTTATCCTACCAAGGTCAAAGCCAAAAGCACTGGATTACAATACGGAGAGCTATAAAGAAGGTAGCATAACAGATACACAGTCAACAACTGCCTGAAATTTAGATCCATGATTTGCTGTTAGCCAATTTCTTCCCCATGGTATCACCCAGTCATTCAGGTTGAGGATGGGCTGTAGCCAAAAATCCTTTGCCAGAACATGCTCTGAAGAAATAACCTCAGCTTGGAATACAGCCTGCGAGTATCTGCTCACTCAGTTCCAGTAAAACACTGAAGGGAAGCAAATCTTCAAATAATTTCTGGTCTCTCCTACTCTTTTTCCAGTTGCTCAGTTTGGAGATGGTAACATACGAATTTCACTATTTCTCTCCTCTTCCATCATCTGCTCAGGAGCCCACTCTCCACTAGCTCACACTAACACTGATGTTCACACTTCTGTCCAAAAAGCCTGGTGTTCACTTCTCCATGTGGAAGGGGAAGGATTGCTTGCTTCAGCCCAAAACATTTTTGCTGTGTGGTTTTGGTTTTTTGTTTTTCCTGATTTACCTTTCCAGTTCAGACAACTCCACTGATGCATTAAGCTTCCCATAAATTCCCATAAGAATCAAGAAATAATTACCCTCCAGCAATCAATACATCTTCAGCCGTGTGCTGCAGTTAGACAACACGCAGGCAGAATACGCAATTACATTAGGAGGAGGTATCCGAAAACCATGCCCACATCAGCAGGTGCCCCAGCAGGATTTTGGGCTGCCATCCCATGCTCGGGCCAGCCACAGCAGGCCAGCTGAGAGGTGGTGCCACCCAACAAGGCAGGGAGAGAAAGACAAAAGCCAGGTGCCCACAGTCTTCCAGCAAGCTGGGTTACACGAGGCACCTATGCCTTTTATTCCTGATGCCAGTACTCAGCTCCTGGCAGAAGCTGGAGGGATTTTACCATTTGACCAAGCACAAAGCCAGAAGGACAGGGGCAAGCAGGAGGAAGGAGGATGCACAAGTGAGGAGCATCCCTGCTCATCCCACAGTCTGCAGTGAGCCATCAGCCAGGACTTGCACCAAATCTCCTAGTGACAATTCCACTGGTGAAACACTCCTGACTCTGGAAACCTTAGCACCAGGTCCTGCAGCACGTTAATCCCACCACATAGATCTGACTAGCATATAAACACCATCATCTTCACCACTGCTTGGCACATCATAAATACAACTGCTTGAAGCTGGCCATTGGTCACTTGTCCAAGGGCTGGTGCTGTAAATGCGGAGAGCAGGAGAGTCTGCACAGGAACAGCCCAGGAGAGAGCAAGAAACAGCTGTTTCATTTCTACATCTTACAGGAAAATATTTCCATGAAGTGTAATGTTTGGAAAATGTCTAACAACCCAGTTCATGCTTTCTACAGATTATGTGGACTTAGCATATCTGTTGTCTATGCTGGGATAGATGAATAGAGAGATAAAAGGAGGCATGAAAATATAAGACACTCGGAATGCAGGAGAATCTACAGAATGTGCAAAAAATGTAGGAAAAGCTAAATAAAAGAAGAAAAGACAAATGAGATATTGTCAAGGCAGCCAGTGAAGCAGCAGGGTCCTAGTTCAGAGGTGGAATCATTAAATGACAAGGAAGGCAGCTCTTACGGAAAGCCTACATGATTTTTTTAACCCTGGAATTCACTAGGGGGAGTGTGCGGACAAGGGCGAATGCCAGAACAAATCTGTTTTCCAGAAGAACAAAAAGGGAATATATCAGGAGTTTGGTCACTCCAGAACAGGGGCTCAGGGAACGAGGTGGCTTCTGCGCTGGCCATGCTCAGGGCATGTCACCCAACAGCTCTCGGGAAGGTGGGAGGCATCCACCACCCATCACACATGACAGCAGCTACAGGAAAGCAGGTTTGGTCACTTCCAGAGCAAGGACCAAATACCACGGCACTGTAAATAAGCAGCGAAGAAATGCCACAGAAAAAAGTCTGGTGAATTTGCTTGCATTTTGCCTGAATCCAGGTAAGAAAGCTATTAATCCATCCTCCCCTTCCTTCTCCAGCCTGTCACAAAAATATGGGATCCTGGTCCAGAAAAGCCCCAGTGCAAACACAGCAACTTACATTCAAGTTACAGTCCTTCCGTGTCCCAAACGCAAGCGAGCAGTATGTCAGACATATGTTAGTCTCCATGTCCCACATCTCTGCTCTTCTTTGCCGCAAAGAGGAAGGGGAAGGTACAGATCCCTGTGGGGACCTGTGCAGAAAGAGGATGGGGAGCCCAGCAAGGAATTACAAAGCTCAGGCAGAAAAAGGCATTTTAGGCGCATGACAAATACAAGGTCTTGCCTCAAAGCAAGACCACAACATGGAGGGCCTTCCTATGGTCCTGATGAAAAATACCCCCCATATAGGAAGTGAACGTGAAGGACTAGAACAGTCTGGCAGGGATTTCCGAAGTATGCACGCTTGTATGGAGCGGTCTGTGCATGTGCAACAAACCTAATCCTAAACCTCTGGGGACATACTAGGCTCGGACACACAGAGCAACTCCTTTTTGAGATCTTGCGTTTCCTTCAAGTACACTAAAGCCAATTGTGTAACACGTGCAGTTGGCCCATCCAAAACTCCCCAAGAGCGTCCAGTCCCTTGCACATAAAAGTATCAGCGATTTCCAGACAAGCAGCAGCTCGAGGCCCCTGTGCATGTGGGCATATCCTACATTTCCAGACGTTTGGCAGCCTGTCAGGATTCCTGCATCTGTGGACACATCTGGGCTTCCCAGACAAGGGGCAGTCCAGTCAGAGTCTCTGTGCATGCACGGCAGCATGCAAGGCCAGAAGACACCAGAATCCCCCAAATCTGGCTGGACAGTGACAGACGAGAGGACACGTCTGGGGAAACCTGGACAGACAGTCATGTGAAGAGCAGACCAGCCCCAGGAGATGCAGCCAGCAGAGGAAGCTGGTGGCATCAGAGGTGAAAGACAGGCATGGCAGCCTGGGTCCTTCTCCTCACACCTTCTACCCGAGGACAGACCAGCACTGGCATCTCTTAGGGACAGGAACACAAAGCTTGTGCTGCTTCTGGACTATCCTGTCCTTGCAAAGAGAAACAAGAGGCATGGAGTTACTCCCAGTCCCCGTGGGGCTGCCAGAAATAACACAAACCTAACATCTCACACCAGCTGGTGAAGGGGACTAATCTGGCTTCAGGAACTGCTTGAAAAAGAGCCAAACCTCCCATCCAGTTCTCATGGCCCCCTCCCACCTCCTCCCAGACCCAGTTCCTTTTCTGGCACGATGGTATCCTCAGCGCTCGGCTGACGGCAAGCCGCTCCTCGCAAACCGCTCTGCCGAGCCACCCTGCGGCAGCACGCTCGCCTGGGACTCCTTGGTGCTTTTGCCATCCCACACCATAGCCAGCCATGCCATGACGGGCCCTAGCTCCGCAGTGGCCAGGCCACAGGGTGATGGGGCAGCAGACACGGCAGGGAGCTCCGCTCCTTCCTCCTTCCACCCCGGTCCCTGGCATTGCAGCTGCACCTCTTCCCTTGAATTAGACTTCTCAAGAGCTTCCCCTGCCTGTGAACCTGCATTTCTCTCCCTCCTCCCAACAGCCTGTGCCTCTTTTGAACCCCCAGCTCCAAAGCCTGCACTCCTCTGCAGAAGTGGAGCTTGTTCACATCTTTGCCTCCCCCTTATCAAACACCTCTGTTGGCTCCACATTCATTTCAAGCTGAGCGGGCTTTTTTGTTTTTTAAATAATTCTTTTCAAAATGCAGTATAACGACCAGAGCAGAAGCATCAGCATCAGGGTAACTGGGTCTGTCTTCATTTCCACCACAGGCTTGCAAGGTAAGAGGAAAGAGTCATTCTGACAGTCACGTAGCTAATTGCAACTAATCCGACCCTCGGTTCAATGATAGTGTAGCCCAAACCAATAGCTATAAAGCACAGTTTAATTTAGATGTTGGTGGAAACACAAGGGTTTATTTGTACAACTGCTGTCATGGACACCTCGACTCGGCTTCTGCCACCACGTCCCTCCCTGTAGCCCTGCCTCACTGTGGCTCCTGCATTAGAAAAGCTGCGTAAAAAATAATATATGTAAGAAAGCATTTTTCTTCTTGAGTCAGTGCAAAGGAAGGCTGCTGACTGTGCCAGTCTCCTTCGGGCTGCATGTAAAGGAGCCAAAAGACAATGTGTTTCAGAAAGAAAAGTCCAAAAAATGAATTTCAGAAGGGTGAGTCCCTTATGAAACGATACCCTGCGTAACAAGCGGACAGAGCTGGGCAGAGCTAAATTCAAAACATTCCTAGCCTGATTTGGTCTGCAAGGTTCCTATCTTCTTCTGTCACACATTATTAAATGTAGATCAGAAACAGGATCTGGGATTACAGAACAGACTGAACTCGGGACATCAGAAGACACCTGTCCTATAAATAGGAATCATTTACCAATTCAGAGCAACACACACATGTTTTGGCAACCTCTCAGCCAATAAAAGCAGAAGCCCCAACATCAGAATTATCCGAGCATTGTTATTTTAAATGTGGAACAATGATTTACATCATCATGACTTAACTCCTCATTTCCCAAATTCTCATCACACATGTCTGCGCTGAATCGCACCAAAAATTAACCCTTCCCAAAAGAAGCCCATTATCATTACCAAAACCCATCCCAATTTCTGAATTGGAAAATTGCCTTTTTTTTTTTTTTTTTTTAAGGGAGCCGCAACAACACGAAGCAGCAGAACTTCAGATTCAGAGCTGTTAGTTTGGAGCTATTGATTTGTTCAATAGCTTTTTGCCTGTATCCCCACACCCCAAGAGTTCAACTTCAAAACTCGAAAGTCGATTCCATCACTGAGACCACAGACTTTGCACAGCAAAGCGCTCAGAAACACACCAATTTGAGATTTTTGCACAGAGTTGCAATGCAGGGGCTCCGATTTGTTGACACTTGGGTTTCTAGGAAAAATTAACAGAAACACGTGCAAGGGTCTGTATAAGGGAACAACGTGAAGCGCCGCTTCCAAACAGGTGCGGCCGATTATCTAAGGCAACGCTGTGCCGGAAAAAAAACTGCTGTTTTCTTTGCAAATTTTAAGAGCGCTAAAAACTTCCAGATAATGGGAAGTCCCTAAAGCTTTTAAAAAGTGTTTTCTCATACTCTGTACCTGGTATGACAGCTGCTTCTTTGCAGCTATGGGGAGTTGTGGTTTTCCATTTGTGAAAATTCAAGTGAAATCTATCATTTTTTGGAAAAAGCCTAAAGTCCTGGGGTTCTCAAATATCTTTACAGGTTGAATATTTGGAAAGGATCCAAGACTCCAATCAGAGCCTGAATATGTGGAAATATTTAACTCTCTAAGAAACAGTATATAAAATAGGCTGTTTTTCTGCTTGATGACTATTTCAGGATTGACTAATGACTTGTCATGGTGCCAAACACCAGAGATGGCTCAAGAGGATAATTTCTGAAACTTGAATTTGTAACATTCTATCAAATGAAGACTATTTCTGTGTCAAAACCCTAGATCTGGGAATTTATATACAGCAAGATCATAAATGAACTTTTGGACACCAAAGTTCAGAAGTAGCTCTACTACATTTATTCAATGAAATATCTGCTAAATCTCTTTTTGGGGGGAATGAACAAGCTCTAAAATAAAGCAGGAAAACAAAGACTACTGTATCAAACATAGGTCCCTCCTGGAGAAGCTCTTGCATTTCAGCTGGTCGGTCTCTGGATCTTGTTTCAGGGAAGGATTTGGTGGTAGGGAGCAAAGACTGCCCCGCTGTCCTGGTCAGAACATCAGCTCCTCCCTGGGGGTGGTCATGGCAAGGATAAGCAGCTAAGCTTTCCTAAATTCAGCCACCTCTGGCCAAAAAACCCTGACCTAAACTTGAGCTTTCTTCTAGTGTCAACACACATTACACCAAGGCCAGGAAGGTTCTGGCCCAGGCAGCAGGTAAACTCAACTCCTCCCTTAACCAGGACAGAACTGGAGCCTGTAGTCCAAGATCAGCTTTGCTCCTGGCAGAGTGAAAGGTCCATTTGGCCAAGTTACTAGCAAAGGCTAACAAATTCAGTTTGGTTTCAGGGAGCAATTAATTCCTGCCACCACCTACTCTCTAGGAGGCTCAACACTCGTGTTACACATTTATTCAGATTATAAGGATGGAAAGGACCTTCAACAGAGCATAGTTTTGCTTCCTACTTGAAAGGGGTTAGAGGACCTAACCTAGTAATTACTACACAAAATCTATAACTTCTGTCTGAAACCGTTTCAGCAGGAGTCTGGCTTACAGGCTGACAGTGGCTGTTAATCCACCTCATACCTAGGTAGAAACATTCCAATTTTTATTCTCAGCATTATAAATCTGCACATTATTAGCCCAAGGTTGTCCTGCATTAGGCTTTAAATCATAGCTTCTCTTTGTGCCTTTCTCTGCTAACATTTCAATCTATTTGCTCTGAACTTTTTCTTCCCCTTGTTGGTACTTGTACATTATGATCAAGTTATTTTTTAATTTTCCTCAAGCAGATGAATCTTACTAAAACCTTGTCTATAGCTTCACATTTCCAGGATTTGGTCATATTTATTGCTCTTTTCTGAATCTTTTCCAACTATACAGCATCTTCTGTCTGCTAAAATGGAAGAGAACTAGACATGGTGCCCAACACCACCTCACCAATACCATTTCCAACATCAGAGCTTCCCATTGACCCTTAGAGGGCTCTGGTTGTGCCTGTCCTCCCAACTGCTGCTCTGCTCACGTGGCTCATGCCCACCCAGCTATTTGCAACATCTACACCTCCTTTTTCATCATCCGCTTCCACCTCAAATTTAGCCTATACTCTTTAATCCTGTAAAGTCCAAATTTATACCCAGTATCACAACACATGAACGTGTGTTCACCCGTAAAACTATCAGATGCCACTTCCAAGCTCAGAGCTCTGCAGGGCTCGCCACTGCGGGAGCTTGCCAACGCCAAGCAGCAGATTTTATACCAGTCCCCTGACGTGCCATGCAAGATAACTGAAGGCTTTGGCACAGAAAGGACAAGAGATACAGCAGCTGTTACAGCAGCAATTTCTATTTAATACCTTACCATTTAAGAATAACCTTTTACTTGTCACTAGCATTACAGAGGAGCTGCACCAGGTGGAGGTGCGTGTTGTGTGTGGTTTTGGGAACTTTTACCAGTGCCCAGGGGGCTGCAGCATAGCTCAACACCAACCGGGCAGAGGGAAGAAAAGATGGCTCAAGGTCTGATTAGCAAGAGAGGCTGCCACAACACCACGGGAGGGAGAGCGAGAGAGCGCTTGAAAGAGGAAAAGCTGCAAAAGCCAAGCAGAAGGGCCACGAGGTGACGACGAGGGCAGATAACCATCGGAACAGGCTGAGCTCCTGCGCGGCAGGAGGGGGCAGGAGCACAGCAGCTAGTGCGTGGGAGAAGGAGCCGCGCGAGCGCGTTGCGAGGCCGCGGGGAAGACGCAGCTGTCAACCACAGCCCTGCAGAAAGGCGCGAGCAGGCTCGGCAGGGGAGACGCACACAGAGTTTGGTTTTGGCCAGGCTGAGAAGAGCGGGCAGCTGTCCATCACGGAGACTACGTGGGATGGGCAAGGCTGGCTGGCAGAAGAAGGGAAAAGGTCCCCTCTGGGTCATTCCCCACCTCAGATGGGTGAGCTGGGTCCAAACCAACACGGCAGCCCATAACCCTGAGGAGAGAAGAACCGAGAGCAGGATCTCATGTTTGTACAGCAAAGGAGCAAGCTGGGGGCACTGAACCCGGCCAGGAAAGGAGGAGAGCCGCATGGAATGGCATCCATCGGCAGCAGCTCTGGCACTCTGTTCCTATACGCCAGCCTCACAGGGCACAGAAAGCAGCTGTGGCAGGGGCCACCTGGCAAACCCTGCCACTGCCTGCATGCAAGCACTGAAATCGCCGTTTCCTTCTTCCACGTTCACCTGCTGAGGGGCTCAGATACTGGCAGTGCTGCTGCCCAGCACGCAAGGAACCCAGCACCACAGGCAGCCTTCTGGAGGTGCAATCTCTCTGCCCGCCCAGCTCACCCCAAGCAGCATCCTCCCTTGTTCGCTCCCAAGCGCCCTCCTCGCACAGACTTGTTCCTTGCAACCTCAGCACAGCTGACAGAGCATCTTGCTCCGTGGCTCACACCGGTGGCATGAACAAAGTATCCCAAGCTCGTCTGGCTCCTTGGGACAGCATTCCCACATCAATCGCAGAGGCCCCGTATCTCCCCCAGGCTCTCATGTCACGCTCCATGGCGGGCACAATACACCCCCAGCATCCTGCTCTCTCACCAGTGCTACCTTGGGGTACCCGGAGCCAGCCCTCCCCCCACACACACACTCACAGAAACCAACGCCTTTGTCCTGCAAGGGGATGGAGACATAGGTTAAGTGCCATATGTCTGAGCAAAAGCAGACAGCTCTGCAAGGCACTACTGCTGAGCAGGTTGGGCAAGAGGCAGTTCATGCCAGCAGGCTCAGACATCACACCCTGGCATACCCATCTAAATGCAAAGCCTCCACAGGTACATACTTTTGCTGCTATGTACGCCCCTGTGGTTACAGTCTCCTACTGATCTAAGGACTGGCACTGTTCCGTATAGTAGAGAATACGTAATGGTTTAGACCCACAGCTTTCCCAGGTGAGTATGTGCTGGGGAACACCTAGGAACAGTTATGCAAGATCAAAAGGTTTCCAGAAGGACTTGCTGCAGTTGGTACAACTGTTACTTCGTCAGACATCTAAGCAATTTCTTGGCCTGTGCTCCCCCTCTCCCCCCCACCCACCCAGCATTAGCCTCCAAACAAATCCCAGAGCTGAATCAGTTTCCTCCATTTAGAGGCTCCACTCAAATTGTTTCTAGGATTCCCATCTTTCTCTCCTTCTTTTTACTTTACAAATGTATAAATAGTCACATCGTCATATGAGACAAGTAGAGACTGACTCTTACGGGTAAAAAAACAGATGTTTCCCAATCTTCCCTAACAAAGTAATATTTTATATATGGCTCTTCAACGGATTTATAGCCAATGAAGGGATGTTACTACATTAGCTCATGGAGGGGGTGGGTGATAAAAATTGGAAAGGAAGAGCCAGACAAGGAAAAAAGAAGCTATCCAGAGCACTGCAATTGGAGAAGCATGACAAATGGGCAGCACAGTTTTAGAGGGCTTCGACAGCAAGGCAGATTGCCTGGCTGGGAGTGATTGTCCACAGCTGGAGCATCGCAGAGACCATCTGGTATTTCTTAAACATGCTTTCCCCAGGTGATCCGATTCTTGGAGTGCCCCAGCAAAGAGAAGAAAAAAGGCTTGCGAGTCTCAGCCCTATTTCCAGGGTTCCCCTAATTACTTAATAGAATTATATTTGAACCAGTTTCAGCTTCTCCTCCAAAACCTTTGCTTTTGCCACCTTTTCAACAGGGGAAAAAAGTATTTAAATTCATAGAGTTTTTCATTTTTTCAAGAAAGTCAACGATTGTGTCTCTTGGCACAGCAACCCAATATAAAACTTAATGAAGTAAAGAGAGATCCAAAATTTCTTTTGAACACCTTGTAACCTCACTCTTCCCCACACCACTTTTAGCTGCACACAGCATGCATGTCCACAGGCTCTCACGTTACTCTCCCGGCCCAGTGTATCCATCCCCAGTACAAGCCTCTGAAAAAGCAGAGCATGGACCTCATGGGGGACTCCAGGAACCTCCTATTTCCAAGATTTTGACCCTTTTCTCAACTTGGAAAAACGTTAAAGAATTTAATTGACTGTGCATGCCACACGCTCCTGTCCCCATGACAAGGAAGGCTGGCAGACCAGTACAGCGGCATTTGCCACTGCCCTCACGTTGCCCATAAGACAGCCCCTTCCTCAGCCAGGAGCATCGGGAACCAGCTAACGAAGAAAAGAGCAAGAGAAAGCGGTAAATAATAAATGAACGGACAGATGGAAAAGGGGTTAGAGCAAGCAACCGGAGAACAAGCCTTGGGAACCAAACTGCGTTCCCACCAGCAGGCAGTGCCCCCACCGAGCAGCGCGGGGCGGGCAGGAGCCAGGGTCTGGCCGCAGAGATTATCCCCGTCGCTCCCCGCCAAGCCAGGTTTACCCACCGCCCCTCTCCTCTGTTTTCTCCATGAGTTAGCCCAGCCACAAAGCGCGGGTCTGTCAGAGATGTATCCTGCACACCACAGCCGCACAGCCCCAATTCCCAGCTGCAAGCTTCCCAGCAGCACGTAAATAACCATTCCTGTTATTTTTCACGGGGAGCAAATACATAGGGATGGTGACTGGAGCGCTGAAGCTGGTGATACTCCTCCGACAGCAGCGAAATTTGTTGCTATGTCACAATTTGCTAAAAAGTTTTTTTAAAAATGCAGAGAACTCACCAGACATGGAGTTCCCCGCTCTGCCCACATCAGCAGCTGCCTTCTCAAAGCCTGCGTTTGAAAAAAGCTAGTGGGACCATAGTCCCGGTCAGAAATACATACACAAGGCGCTTCAACTTCTCCAGGCTGAGAAAAATTATCTAATTAAATTATTGGGAAGAACATACTGGACAAGAGAATCCAAAGGAATTTTTACAGTGGGGTTTTTTTGCTTTGTTTTTAGGTGGTTTAGATGGCCAAAATCAGCCTATTCCACCACCATGCTGGAAGGGGATTTTGGCTGGAAACCCATCCTTATTGCAGTGGTATAGACAGCAATAATAGAAAGCAACATAAGCCATGATTGTAAAGCTAAAGAAATAGCAACCAACTGCAAATTACAAAGTGTAGAAAATTAATGAAGTATTTAAAAAACAAAAGATGGAAAAATTCATGCCTTGCTGAGTTAATAGTGGGAATTTAAATATAGAGGAAAGAAGGGAAATGTGAAGAGAGACATAGATCCATTCTTTTGTGCACACGGTAAAATTACCAATGTAACTACAAAAATATAAATATATATGCACGCTCTGTATTTGGGAAAGAGATATGACGATGAACTCATCATAAGATGATGATATACTTCATAATTTACTAATGACCAAGACATGTATTAGATAACATCTGCTTTAGATAAACACTGTTAAATCACACACCCTGGATAATTTGCACCTCTGAGTGCACTAAGGAGATCTCTGACCTGTTGATTCTAATTTTTAATAAATCTTGGAATGCCAAGTAATTCTAGAAGGGCAGGAGAGCCCTAACCCCATGCCGGTGCTTAGGCAGGACTATCTGACCTAGGGAGTGACAGCCAGTCAGCCTGACAGCAGACCTAGACAGAATAATTAAAAGCCAATATGAGAATCTACCAATAATTCATTATATTCATGTCTCAGCTAATTACCAGCCAGCATATGTTGTACAGAATCAAGTCCTGTCTAACTGATATTACAGCTTGATTTAAGGACTTGTGTTAATAGAAATAATTTGGCGTAACTAGATGAATAGAAGTGGCTGATGAGACAAAAATGTATCCATCGCCTGCTTCCCATCCCACAGGATGCAGTGTTTTTACCAGTCATTTAGATAAATACAAGATCCTTAGAGGCAGCTTGCAGATAGCACAAATGTAGGTTAGTAAATAACAAGACAGCCCCCGTTTACCCTGTGTACAGCTTTGTACAGATCTGTACAGCTAAATGGCCACCGTCCAACCTAGCGTGCTTTAATTCTGCCAAGCGCAAGATAATACACGTACGGGAAAACAATATAGAGCTTGTATCTCCAGGATGGAAAAGTCTGTCCTGTGTGGCCACGGGACAAAGGAGGAGCTATGAAGAGACTTTGGCAAAGCGAAGCTTAAGGAGCCAAATCTATTCAGATCCACAAGATTCCACTGCTGCTCGTAGGCGTTACATTAGCATGGGGGTAGAGGGGGTTTCTAACCTGATGGGCAGAGGCAAAGCAGCTCTGACTTTCAACCCCTGGAGCTTAAACACGACGCTGAAAAAGAGGAAAATTATCACCGGCACAGCAGAGGACGAGAAACATCACACAAGAAAATCCGGATGATCTTGAGGGCCGGCATAAAAGCAGGGGGTGAAATTCAGTAGTACAAAGGGCAGGTATAAAAACTCTGTGAAACGTAAGAGTGGAAGGAGCCCAGACACTGGCACACTGGGGGTCTGCTTTAGGCTACAAAATCAGGGAGATCAGAAGCACAGGCTTATTGGGAGCATCTGAAACACAGAACCCATTGGTAATTAGGGACCGTTAACTGCCCACACATTTGCTGGGAAAGGAAGACATCAGACACAGCCTTGCATCAAGTTCCTGGAATGCACTGAGAAAAAAAATTGCGAAAGAAGAGACAGGAACAAAACTAGAAAGGAGGCTCCTCGAGGTTTGATTCTCATCAACAGAGAAAAAACCAGGAAAAACCACAAAGGTGGAAAGCACTGTGGGCCAGGGAGCCCGAAATGGGCGTTTGTACTTGTTAGGACTAGAAGGGAAAATAGCAGCAGAGTAAAACCAGCACTTTGTAAGGACAGAGGCTTCAGTAAAGTCAGAGGGTTGGCAAGTGAGATTTTGTGCAGAACGAAGAGGGAGTTCAGGAGAGATGGTATTCTGTAAACACGCAGCAAGATAAGGGAACAAATGCAAATTATCTTAGCGTCGGGGTACAGCAAGGGTAAATCACAGACTCCTCCACAGCTTGCAGCACACGAAGGAGAAATGGAAACTCCATCAGGCTGATGCGGATGAGCACAAAGGAACGGCACCAGGAGAGAGGGACAGAGCGAAAGAGCCAAGTGTTCAACAGAAACCGCTCGCAGCAGGGATCGCCAGTGGTAACGAGGAGGCATTTGATAACTGCATCGGTGGGAAGAGACAGACCAAAGAGTTCATCACCTCCTGAGCAGGGAGAAAAGGTTAATAGATTGGTTTATGCCACTGAACACACCACAAACCCTTCCAAAGCTGTTAGTGCATGTCAGCCCTCCCCCTCCCACTGAAATCTGTTTTCTGTTAGGTTTATGTGTTTTCTTTATTCTCTACACAGCACCCAGAACTGGCTGGTTCTGGTAACGAGATTACATATTATAATGTACATATAATTGCTAATTCTAAGATACACAATTTATAAAATATCTTCTCTTGTGAGGCTAGTTAAATTGGACAGTAAATTGAATTTAATAACTACTGAACACGTCATAAGAAGCCATGTTCCCCACAGTTACAAAAGCAATAACCAAATCAGATAATGAGAAAGCCAAAGTGTTGCTTAACAGACTAGAGAGTGTCACCTGAAAAAGAGATTCACCTTTGTGACCTCTCTCACACACACACACATGCCGTCAGCACACAACGAGTTGTAAAACTACTAATTAGGGTAAGAGGAGGCGAGGGATCCCAGGGGTTTGGCTCACAGCTGTCTCAGGAAGCAAAGAGGTATAAATTGGGACACAATTTCACAATAGCCAACAACTCAGAGTTGCAGAGACAAAGCTGAAACATTTAATGCTTTTGTTGGGTCACACTTCACGAGAAAGGGTAACTAAGACCACAAAGTTAACGCAATTAAAAGCAGGAGAGTAGAAGCATAAGGCATAGTAGCACATGAGCAGAATGAAGATTACTGAAGTCTGATGCCATCAAATAGGCTGAGGTCCATCAGCATCTCTAGGAATTTCTGGAAGACAAATGATGTTTCAAAAGACTGGAAAAGGGCAAATACAGTGACTACATTCAACAGGTTGAAAACCCAAGAAAACTGCAGGCCGGTCAACATAACTTCAATTCCTGGAAAAATGTTGAAAAATCGTCAGAAAAATCCGTCTGCCAGGAAGGGCTGGAAGCAATAGCCCTGCCACGTGAAGCCAACCTGCCTTCTCTTTGACAGAGCAAAAAGGTCTCATACACGAGATAGAGGCAACAGATGTTATATACCTTTAATTTTGCAAGGATTTACCTCCAGTTTCATATAACATTTTAATTTGCAAATTTGGAAAATAGAGTCTAGATGAAATTCCATATGGGGAACGCACAGCTGGTTGGGAAACGGTACACAAAAGTGCAGGCATGAACAAGCAATACTGTACCAAAAAAGTCCATGATTATGCAGGGGTATACAGACAGGACTGTCACTCACAAGATAATGAAATAACCCTGCTGCTCTTCTCAGTCAAGAAAGGCCTTGGCTACAATACTGGGCACATTTCAAATCAACACACTTCAAAAATAGCCCAGACCAAGCAGAGAGAGCCCAAGGGACCCCAACAAAACACAGAACCACAAAAAATTTTTAAGAGGGCTGAAAGGGACCTCAAGAGGCAGAATCAACCACGCATGTGTCATTCAACTTGAAAATAACATGGCCATGAGGAAAGAGCAAATGAAAGGCAGTTGTTCAATGCAGAGAACAAAAGTCTTTGGGGAAACATGATAACAAGCCTCAAATATGTAAAAGATTTCTGCAAAGAGGAAAGGAGCTCTGTAAGCTGCTCTCCACGTCCATGGGGAGACGACATGCTGTAATGGGCTTAAATTGAAGCAAGAGATTTTAAAAACACCAACTCCATAACGATACGGATAATTACGCCCTAGAGCCAATTGCCTAGGGAGGGTACACCACTCTCATCACAGGACATTTAAGAACAAGGATAAAGCCATATCATTTGAATCAGTTAACAGTGATGTCCCCACAACCTGGGCAATGCCAGTGCCTGGCCGCTGAGCCCCAACAACCTGCTGGCTTTACACAGACATGCCCAGGAACACAATATATTTCAGCTATGCACCGAACACCCTCAGAAAGCTGTGTAGTAAAAACAAGCAGCCACTTTGCTTTAGAATGAGCTCATATAAACAACCAAAAATGGCACAAAAATACTCAGTTACAAGAGATTGTTTTCCACGGTTTATTTTTCCCAGCACCATCCCCTCAGTTCTGATGCAGAGGTCTCAGAAGACACCTGCAAACCATCATCCAAAGGGACCTGGCAACTCTGCTGGTCATTAACTATGGGTTCGGTACAAATACTGTTTTAACAACATATTACAATTTTTCTGGTCCCTTCCTCCCAGGAACCCCCACCCCCCATCCAGTGTTTCACAGCAATTCCCCCTCTCTTTCCCGTAGGGGCTGATGACATTATTGTCTTGCTGACATGACTTCTCCACCAGTACCCCAGTTGTGCTAATCAAGGAGACAAACTTGGAGAAATTATTTTCACCATGTATTTCACTTTGAATGCTGCTTTTTCTTCTTCAGCCCCAACAAAGGGTTCAAGTCCCCCAAAGTTTGTCTGTTTTTCCAGCTGTATCAGCTGGTCACATGAAAGATTTTGCTTCTCCTTATACACCTTTCCCCAAGCAGACACCAGGTACAGCTGATTTGTCGCGGAAAAGGCTAGAAGATGCCCTCTTGAGGTCCTTTTCAGATCTATTTTGTACAATGCTGTGGATAACGTGTGTAACATAAGGGGCTGCGATGGACAGAAGGGCAGACAGCCCGATCCGAAAGCCACTCACAGGCCTGCTGCACAGCCCCAGAGAGCACTCTCCTTTAAGGAAAGCTGGAGAGCGAGCACGGCGCGGACCACCCCGGTGCAGCACCCAGTAAAACAGCTATGATACATATCGCTGCTGTGCAGACCACAGGACATTTAGGCTGCTGCTCCCAAACAAGCTGCCAAAAAGGCAAGGAAGCTGCACTTACCTCTGCAACAACCCTCTCAGGGCCCATCTCACAAGGTGGCCCCCCCCCCCAGCCCCACGGAGTTAGCTGTAACTGGGGTTAAAACCATATATCTAGGGAAAACTCCAGCAAAACCAAGCAGAGCAGCCTTTCTGCCCAGCAGCAGAGGCACCAAAAGCAAAACCAGCCCCATGCCCTGCTCTCTGCACAGACCCCCCTCGCAAGGGCAGCCTCTGAGCCACGGTCCCCTCCGGACCCAGCACCCCGTGGGACAGGTCCCAGGCCCCGCAGACATGTCCTGCTCCAGGACCAGCACCTCTCAGAGCCACAGCATTCAGCAGGAATCACAAAGACCACTGGGGGAGGTTCACAAGTGCAGGAAACACAAATGTCACAGGTGCTTGACCTGAGCCGTGTGATTCCCTGCCAAGGAACAAGCACAACTGGGGCTCTCACTGTCTTCAGGGGAGAGGAGAAAAACATATTTCTGTGGGGCAGCTTCTCACTTGCAAACTCTTGATGCAGACACACCACCCTCATGCCTGCTCTGTGCCACCCCACGCATGGCTGCTCTGCAGTAGCCACACACGCACTCTATTCCCCCACACTCTGCTTTACTCCACTCATCCCACCATTATGCATCCCCACTTAGGAAAAGCTGGCGTACACCCTCCGTCACCATCACCTCACACACCCGCACCACTTACCCTGGATGAAAAGGGTCTCTGCCTGGCCACTAACATCTCCAGGAGTAGACTCTTCCAAGGAAAAGCCTCACACAGAACTCACAACTACAGTAATGGCAGAGTTTAAGTTCTCTAATCACCTTAACAGGCATAATGGGATGCCAGTGTAAAACCCCTGATTGCAATGTTGGACACAGGCAGTGAAATGCAGTCTTCAGCAGCTCCCACCTGATTTTAATCCCCCCAAGTCTCTCTCAGTGCAGCTGGAAGAGACTCACTGCTAACACCCTCAGCAGGGTGGGGCCACAGAGGGTCAACTGGGAGCACTGTGCACCCTGTGGGGAGGGTCTCCTCTCTTAACCGCTGCTTTTAGAGGCTGTGTTGCATGATGTGACAGGATGGAGGGCTCCCACCACACAATCTGCAGCCTCCTCACCGGCTTTTCAGTGCGGATGTGGTGTGGTAGGACAGGCTGGAGAGCTGTCATCACTCGTTTCTTGATGCAGTGAAGTAATCTGCATTGTAGCTTCAGGCAGAAGGTAGAGCAGGAAGAAGAGATGTTTCTCCACTGTTGAGAATGAGAAGTGGGGCACTATTTTGTTTCCTCAGGATGGGAACTCCTAGAGGGAAATTTATGGTTTGTACTTGTATCTTGGGAAGCTCAGTTACACTTAACACTTCATGTAAATACAGGGGGGGACAGTTTTTCGCATATGTCTATTGACCTGAGCAATTCCCTCTTCCATTGGGCTTAACAGGCTTTACTTAATAACGGTGCAGAAACCTGCAGATATCCAGTCTCTTAAAGTACAAATGCAGTACATTAACTCAGCCCAAACTGGCAACACAGACAGAAGGATTCAGATTTAATCTGTCAAAGCTCTGCCTGCTGCTGCCCCGCTCCCCACAAGCTCACTCCCTAAAACGTGCGTGCAGGTTGTGTCTCCACTGCCCCAGGCAGTTCCTCACACCTCGCCTGCTGCCAGCCCAATGCTGTGCATTCACCCCCTCAGCTCCAGGGCTCCAAAATCACCTTACTGTCACCTGGACATTTCTCCGGAGGGCTGCAAAGGAGAGGAGCCTGCTGTGACAATTGCAACTTCTACTCCAGCTGATACAAGCCATAAAAGAATCACCGCTTCCTCCACCTAACTCAACTGGGAAGGAGCAGAGAAGTGTTTCTAGGGAAAGATTCCTCCTCCTCTATCCCACCGTGGGCTGAGCCGAGAGAGCCAGTGCCCAGAGAAGAACAGGCGATGCTGTGCACTCTCCCCCTGCTCTACCACAGGCTCACCCGAGAGCACCAGAGATGCTGATCTGTGAAATGAGATACCTATCTCTGAGCACCAAGGGGGAAGCAGCAAAGATTAATAAGCCTCAAAATGTTATACAGCATTTAAATAGTACTGTCACAGATCAAGACTATCACTCATCTCGGTGAGGCAGGCTCGGTAAGCCTAGAAAGATCATGTACAGAAAGCGAATGCAAGACGCAAGACAAATGCAAGACTGCAGACGGGAGCCGAGGAAAGCTCGTACTTGCCTAGAGAAACTCAAGTGGCCTAAGCCAGAGTCTAACATGTGTTCCTGGAGGAACGAGAGCCAGAAAGACTGCCTGGTTTCACTCAGTCTCAGTTGTGTCTTAGCACAAAAAAATCACATTTCATTTTAAGACACCCTCTTACCTTGGAGGTACCTGCTGCTGGGAGCAGCTTAAATCCCAGTGCAAAACCACAGCGCTGCCTGATCGCTGAGATAAGGAGTGCACTGGGAACCATGTGCAACTGGTGAATAGATTTGAAAAAGCCCCCGATTTCCATTGATGCCACAGGGACTGCAGAATCACACTCCCTGCATTCTAAGAGCTTTCATTCTTAAAGCCATGAGGATACTGCATGGAAGTTTGAAGGCAATATCACTTGCCCACACTTGCAGGCAGCGTGGGAGGCCTGACCTACAGTCTCTCAAGCTGTTCATATAACTATGTCATCTGGGAGGAGGAGGAAAAGAAGGGGACTTTTTATCCAAATCACTACAGTGGTAGTGGTAGTAGCACAGGAATAAAGACGACTCACAGTGGTATTCCTACTCCCAAGCTCTCCTAGAGTAGCTATCCCATCATAAACCACCTTTATTCTTACATGACTTTGGGCAAGATACCCCATTTACATTTCTTTGGTACAATTGAAGTGCTGCAGGAACTAGCAGTAGTAGGAGCCCCTCTTACACAGAGGCGTGGGGTTGAATTTTCCTCCAGTCTAGGTTGGACATTGAGTACTGAGGGTCACCAACAGACCATGCACTGCATGAGGCCAAGTGACTCCTGGACACAGACCTCCAGGAGGAAACCCTGTTCTCAGGGATCCCCTGGATACTCCATCCCTGCAATCTCAGTCCGTCACTGTCCCTCCCTAAACCAGGTCTGGATCCTGGCTCCTGCACCTCGCCTCACAACCTGGGGACTCCTTACAGCACCGTATAAAACCACTGCAGAACAAAAAGAAGTCCTCAAGCAAACTCTGGCTGATAGAATTTTGAAGGTAAGGAATGCCCTTCTGCAACAGATGTACAACCCCCTCTGCCCACCCCAAACACCAGATCCATCACGGAGAAGGGAAATATTTACACAAGTTAGTAGAGTTCCAGTTAAATATTATGCTTAGCTGTCTAGAGTCCATGTTCTCAGACTATGTCTATGAAATAAAAGATTAAACTTCATAACAATTATGAAGTTGCTTTGCTCACATTCAAAGGGAGTTAAAGGACATTAAAATAGTTCTTTGGGTAATATTCCACTGAAATTGCTCTCTGCCCCCTGGAGAGTTAGAGCTAAAACTTTCTGAACTATCCTGTAAACACACTTGGAAAGGCTAAGAGCTGAGCTGATAACCAGGTAGCACCTCTGCTCTGCAGGTTCTGTAAAAAATGTGAGCAATGCCGGAGAGCTTTTGAAGCAGCGAGGGAAGGAGGATAGTGGAGAGCAGCTTCTCTTCTCGAAGGAAGTTTGTTTAGTGGAAAGTAAGCAAGTTGTCAGGGGAAAAGCTGACAATGTTGATTCCAGCAGTTGTACTGGGAATAAACAGCCAAGTGGATTACATTACAGAGAATGAGAAACGGCTCTGAGGATCCCATCTAAATGCTGGGCTTTCAGGGGAGATGCGACTCAGCCACACTCGTGGCCCCAGTGCCCACCGGCCCCCCGGGCTGAGTCCTCTGCCAGCCCTGGTACTGCCATTCCACCTCTGTGGAGTCCCCGAGCGGTCCAGCACAGCCGATGTCCCCAGGAGCGCCAGAGCTCACCGCTGCACCGGCGAGAAGGCAGACCCGTGCTGGCTTCAAGGCAGGGGCAGGACATTGAATTAGGGACGGCAGCAGAGCCGGGGGAGGTTGCGCAGGACCCGCTTGCCTCTCCCAGCCCAGCAGCAGGGGAGGGCCACCACGGGGCTTGCCATCTCCTCCCCAGCCAGAGCACGGGGCCCTCCCTCCCATAAAAATCAGATGCCTCCCTGCCTTTCACAGGAAAGGGACCCAGCAAGAGAAGCAGGGGA
>JAVKLA010000093.1:26053457-26070294 GCA_034782735.1 Sagittarius serpentarius | reverse complement strand
CTGCTCCATCTCTAATGTGGGTGTTAGCCTGGAAACCTAAACCTGGGGGTTTATAGCGTGGCTACAAGTGTTTATTTTCTGTGAAAATAAAGAACTCTTGAGCACTCTAACAACCCTCTTGGCTCTGCCCCCAGCGCAGTGAAACTGTGGGTCTCCTCCCAGGCTAACGGTGCTGGGTTATTTCTGAATAATCTCATTTGCTGCTATGTGAACATGGAGCTGGAATCACATTTCTCTGAGGCTGGTCTAGAGTAAATTACAGTGTCGATGTAGGTGTTTGGCCAAAAAAAGAATTGCCTCCATTACTCTCTGACTGCCTTTAAGTAGCACCTAAGCTTTTTGTAAGGGCTCGGTGGTTTTGGGTTGCATGTAAATGTCATTAACAACAAGCTTTCAGCCAAAAGAAATAACTTCTTCCCTCTCCTCGCTCACCCGAGGACTTGTAGGAGACCAGATGGCCCCAGTGTTTGGGAGCGGGGTTTGGCAAAGGAGACATTTTCAAAAGTTGGACTTTGCTAAGATGAAACGTAGCTGTTGCTGCTGTCTTGCGGCCAACTCCGCTGCTTTTTTCTTTTTAAGTCTCAAGTCATGTTGCTTTATTACCCACTGAACAGACAAGATGCACAAACCCATGTATGAAAAGGAGTGAAATAGCCCGGCCCAAAGAACATGCTGAATTTTCAGTGCCCTGAGGTTATTGATTTGGTTTTTTAAAGTGCATCTCGGTGCTACTTGCTGTGATGTTATGTTCTTGTTTCTAATTCTGTAGGCGTGGGAGGCAGCAAGCTGCTCTCTGAAATCTTGCAATAAAAGCTTGGTATGAGGAAGAGGGAATTTATACTGTGGAAAATGCCCAGGCTTTGCTGTGAGAATCTATAGTGCTGATCTTCGGCTGAGAAATATCATTTGCTTGTCTCAGATCCAGGGCAGGGTTATTTGAAGGTTGCATGGTCCCCAGCAAGATGTGTTTGGTGGGATTGCCAGGCTGCCCTGGATGCGCTTGTCCCTGTCCCTCCGTGGGGACAAGCCAGAAGGCACCAGCGGGCGAGGAGGGAGCTGTGCAGCAGGCAGGAGCCCACCCCTGTCACATCTTTATACATAAACACTGTTCCCATCCCCTCGCCCAGAGCAGCAGGCGAGTTTGTCGGGGAGGCTTTGTGGGAGACTCAGATGCAGAGGCAGCTGCATAGCAGAAGGGACCTGCCCCCCTTTTGGGTGACTGTTGCTGTTCAAGGACCTGAGCTCTGGGACCGTGGGGAAAATCAGGTGTTTGCAGGTTTCTGGAGGTCCCTGCAGTGCCCACGGTACAGTTGGGTTTGTGCAGGCATTGCAACAGGAGACCCCAGGGATGCAGAGCAAACAGAGGGAGGGGAAGTTGTTGGCTGTGGGACCGATGAAGGACATTTTTAACATTTTAAGTAAAACTAGAGGTTCAGAACCTGTGTGCGCTGCTGAGCAGTGTAGGAGCCACAGGGGCAGTAAGCAAACAAGTGCTGTTCATTGGCAGGTCCAAAAATACGTTGGAGCTAGAAACCCAGAAGTTGTTTGTGGCTTGGAAGTTGGGTTCTGGTCAAGCTGCTGAGCAGGAGCATAAACCAGAGCAGACAATAAAGGAAGGGGGAAGCTGAAGAACTCAAAACAGCTTACAGAGAGCTGGACATGCGAAAACAAATAGTGATGTTTCGAGCATGCCAAAAGCAAGAAGCCTGAGAATGTGTCAGCAGAGCTGCCAGTTTACTGGGGCAAGTGAGGAAGCTGAAACTGTGATGGAGAAACACTGCAACTTCCAAGCAGGAGTCACCATCGTTGCAGCTGAAGGTCCTGGTCCCAGTCTGCTTGTTTAAGGTAAAAGAGAGGAGGGGCTGTCAGGAGGGTTTGGAGAAGGCATTCAGGTGCAAGCTGATGGCTTGAAAAGCATTCAGCCTCTGTGTCCAGATGGTTCACCCAAGAGTTCTGCAGGAGCTGAGCTGAAAGCTGCAAACAAACATACGTATTTCTGCATTAAAACCGGCTGCTGTTCTGAGGAGCTGGAGGCTTTGCCTGAATTTTAAGAAAAGCTTTAGGATCAATCCAGACAGCGATGGATAGAAAGATGTGGGGGAGCTGTTCCTGGCAGTTTGATAGGAAAGATAATTAACAACAGAATGAGAAAACACCAGGAGGATGAGGGAAGCCAGTAGAGCCCAAGGACATGCTCACATTTCTGTGTTGGAGGACACTGTCTCATTGCTCTGTTAGAATTTTCTCATGCCAATGAAGCTGAGGGTAAGCAAGGAGCAGCTGGTATAATGTACACTTCATTCCTGCACAGGAGGCTGTCAAAGAGCTAAACAGAGTGACTCGTGGCAGATTGCCTGGGTAAAGAAAGCAAGCGGCCCCAAAAAAGAGCCACGCAGAGTCCAGTGACACCTAGAAATCAGCCTGGGGAGTAGCAGCTCGGTTAGGCTGGACTGTGTGTCCAGCCCTTCTCCTCGGGTTAGTGCGGTTGGGGTGGGTTTAGGCAATAGTGGCTGCTTCTGAGGTTTGACTGTGATCTGTGCCTGCCACCGAGCCCTGTCCGCCTGCCGGCCCGCCATGCTGGGGTCCCCTCTCGCCAGGGGTGGGGGTCTCACTGCCGCTCTGCTCTCCCCTCACAGGGAAGTCCCACCTGGCCATCGTGCAGCGGGTGAACAACGAAGGGGAAGGAGACCCGTTCTACGAGGTGATGGGCATTGTCACCCTGGAGGATGTCATTGAGGAGATCATCAAGTCCGAGATCCTGGATGAGACGGATCTGTACAGTTAGTGTCCCAGAGCAGCTACTGCAGTTGCAGGAGCCAGGGTGGGAGCCTGCACAGACAGACAGACATGTGGGTAGGAAACAGGCCAGAGCAAATAGTGGTCCTTCCCCAGAGCAATTCAAAGTCATGGTGGGAAAAACAAGCGTGATGGAGAGATGCTGGTCAGATGTCAGGGAGTCTCGAATGCTCAAGATAAGAGAAGCGCCAGCATCAGCAGCCAGTGGTTGGGTAGGGTCTGACCCAGGGACACATGTGTTGGCCATGAAGTGCCCGTGGGTGGTTCCCTAGCTCCTTTCCAGCTCTGGGTGATGCATCCAGCCAGGGCAACCCAGGACTTGTTCCTGAGAAAGAAGCGTGTTTCACCACCCTGCTCCCTCCCAAGGCTGTGATGCACAGCACATTTTGTGCACCTTGCTGCTCTGGCTGCTGCTCCACAGCAGCCCTGTCGTAGGGTGCAGCAAGACGTGCCTCTCTATATACGTGTGCATGTGTTATGGGGCCCTGCAGCTGCAGTGGCTTTGCGGCTGCTGCAGGCGGGCGACCGCTCTGCTCTCTGCCCCACAGCGGACAATCGGAAGAAGGAGCGGGTGCCCCACCGGGGACGCAAGCCCCAGGACTTCTCCATCTTCAGGCTCTCAGACAGCGAGATGAAGGTGAAGATCTCCCCACAGCTCCTCCTGGCTACGCATCGGTTCATGGCAACAGGTACCCTTGCCCTTGTGCAAGCCCTGCATCTCCCTGCAGCAGCGCCAGCCCTGCAGGGCATCCCTGAGCTGTTCCTGGGTCGGGCTCCCCCCTCAGCGAGCAGTTCCCACCTGCCTGGACCCCCAACGTGGGCATCCTGCTGCTCCACCATCAGGAGGCTGAGGCGATGCAGCTCAGAGGACGAGGGGTTCCTGACAGCCCCGGCCCCACTGAGCGAGTGTGCGTTGCCTCCCCTCTAGAAGTGGAGCCTTTCAAGTCCCCCTACCTCTCCGAGAAGATCCTGCTGCGGCTCCTGAAACACCCCAGTGTCATCCAGGAGCTCAAGTACGACCGAAAGAACAAGAAGGCGGTGGAGCATTACCTCTACCAGCGCAACCGCCCCGTCGACTACTTCATCCTCATCCTGCAGGTGCCTGGGGCAGTAGCAAGCGGAGGGTGGCAGAGGGTGGCCCGTCTCTCCTTGCCGCCTTGCTCTGGGCTACTTCTGCCAGCGGAGATGCCCGTCTTCTTATATAGGTGGCGGGGGTCCCTGCAGCCCTGGGGGTCAGTGGCCAGGAGCACGGGGTGCCTATCTGAGCAGGTTTTCCTTCTTCCAGGGGAAAGTGGAGGTGGAGGTTGGCAAGGAAGGGCTGCGGTTTGAGAATGGGGCATTCACCTACTATGGCGTCCCCGCCATCATGGCTGTCATCTCCTCGGGTAAGGGCTCTGCGGGCTCCCTCTGGCCCTGCCTTCGCTTCTGCAGCCTCCACAGGGCTAAGCTGGCTGGTGGCCAGGAGAAGGGGCTGGCCGTGGGGTGGGGTGGCCCTGCTGTGGGGCGCGGGGCAGGTGGGAGTCCTTCCTCTGCGATTCCTACACCTCCGACTGTCGTTTCAGATAATGACGTGCGGAAAGTGGGCAGCCTGGCTGGATCCTCCTTCCTACGTAAGTATTTCGGGACAGGCTGGGGCTCTAAAACCTCTCTTCCGCAGCACTGGCTGGCTGGAGGAGGGGTGGGGTTGCACCCCGCGCAGAGCAGCTCAGGCTCTGCGCTGAGGTCACCCCCTTTAAAAACCTGGGTGGAGAAACAATGTGCTGAGGGTCTGATGCAGCAGTCCCCCAACAGGGGGACAATGAGTTCCCTTTGAGGTCCCTTTGAGGTCCCTTTGAGGTTTCAGCCCTGCGCTGGATCCCTGCGGGTGGATGCCAGCACGGCTGGCACTGGAAGGGGCACCGTTAAGGGCACTGCCCACGCGGGTGGGAGCAGTAAGCCCTGCGACTTCTGGCACTGGTGCATCTAGGTCTCGGCATAACATCTCTGGAGCCATTTGCATTCCCAAGGCTGGGAGCGTGAGCTGAATGTGAGTCCCACGCTGGGGGAACAGAGGCTGCTCAGGAGTTGCGGAGATGGGTCAATTTACCTACGAGCCGTTCGCATGTGGTGGGGGGCGAAATTAGCTGAGTTAGAAGTAGATGCCCCAGTCCTGGTAAATTCCCTGCCTACAGAGCTGATGAGTTAACAAGCAGATCCCCTGCTTGCAAGAGTTAAGAGGGAGCTTTGATCTGGGGAGACTGTGAGCCCCCCTGCCTTCTTTGCTGATCACCCCTGCAAACCTTTAGTGCCTGGTAGCCTGGAGCAGGCAGTGGGGCTGCCCTCCCCCAGTCCAGCACATCCCCCATCCCAAACCCCAGATGTTGCAGTGCCGATGGTAAGCCGAGGATGCTCTGGGTGCCTAATAAAACAAGAACCCGCTAAGTTCAGCCTTTAGGGACGTGTAGGGAGAGATGCCATGGAGATAAGAGGGAGAGTCCCTTGGGGCAGGTGACTGTCACTCCCATGCGTTCCAGTCTGCGTGCAGCTCTAGGGTTCACCTATTTCTTGCTGCCTGCATTGCTTCCATTCTAAAGGCTGGCTCGTGGACTGCTGGATTAACCCTGCAGTGCACATTCCTGCTCCCCTGTGCATCCACAGCATGCTTGGTTTGGAGAGAAGGAATAAAAAAAGCATCCCATTTCCCCTGGGACGTTGCTGCATGGCCTGATCCCCCCGTGGCCTCGGTGACTGTCCCCAGGGCCCCACTGGGGCTCAGGCAGCAGGTGCTGCCTGCGGGCCATGGGACAGGCAGGGTGCAAGCCACGGTGGGAGCCGTGTTGGTGTGGCCATGCGCGTCCGCAGTGCCGCCTGCCAGGACGCCGCTCAGGGCTCTGTTGCGCCCCGTGCTTGCGCAGGATGCTGCGCCATGAGATGTTTTCTGCCGTCCTGCCTGCCGCAGGACGTGTGGGGTGCTGCACCCCTGGCCAGTGAGGAGGCAGGGTGGGAGGCAGAGGTCGCGGGGCATCTCCCTTGTCGGGCTGGCGTCCTCCTTCCTCCTTGAAGCAAAGCCCAGCAGAAATGAGTGCAAGTAGTGTGTCACAGCAGAGAATTCAGACGTTAACCCTTGAGCATTTGACAATTTCTTATTAATTAACCATTGTTACGCAACTTTTTTATTGCCAGGTGATCTTTGGTCATTGGTGGCCGGGGCAGGGGTGCAGCGGCAGAGACCCGGCACAGCCAGCCCCACGGCGGGTCGGGCAGTGAGAGCAGGGAGCTGGCTGGGGTTAAACCACAACGGAGTGCTAGTAGTTATCAACCCGTCCTTTGCTCCTGGCTAGACGAGGTTGTTCTGGGCAGCACTTCGTGCTGGTGCCTTTGCTTGGACTTCTGTTTGCAGAAGGTTTCGATCCAGGGGAGGACGTGGAACAGGAGTTACTGAGGGAGGAGCGGGGAGATCTGAAGGAGGGGGCTGCAGGGCAAATTTCCAGGGAGTTTTACCTTTGAAGCAATTTGAAAATGTTAATCACATAGGCAGCAGACGGTTCCTAGAGCGTTGCAGCCACGCTGCGGGCGCAGTGCGCCCGGGGCAGGAGGGCCGGCAGCTGGGGGAAGCGTGGCCGTGGCTGGAGGAGGGGGCTGGTAGCCAGCGGGCTCGGATCTCCCACTGCTTTTGAGGGGGACGCTGTCAGCAGTGAGAGCAAAGATGAGGCATGAGGAGGTGTTAATGAGTGCATCACTCATGCTGTGTGCCGGTCTCTCCGTGCTCCCCATGGAGCCCTGCACCCTTGCGGCATGGCCCAGGGGTGCTGCGGAGGGCAGCGGGGCAGCTCCCCGCAGGCAGTGAGTCACAGGGAGGGGGAACACCTGCCCTTGAAATTGTCGCTGCTGCTGTAACCCCTGGCAATAAAATGTGGAAAGTGAACGTCCAGTGATTCGTCCCCTCTGTGGCAATGGGTCGGGCAGCCCTGGACACGGGGTCCTGGCTTCTTGTGGTTCCCGCACGGAGCAGCTCCTGGTGGGTGGCTCTTCTCGGTGTTGTCCCAAGCCTTTTGAGACCCCGGGCCTTGCAGGGTGCTGCAGGCAGCCAGGCATGAATGCCTTATGCCTTTGCTTTGCATCATGCTGAGGGGCTCCTGCCAGCCCCTGCCTGCAAGCTGTGGGGGTGTGTGGAGGCAGGGGCTGCTGCAGAGCACATTCCCTCTCTGCCACCTGCCTGCACACACAGACGCATCCCAGATGCCAAGCACGGTGACTTAGTTTAGCTTCCGCTCGTCTCCCAGGTGGCACAAACTGACCACAAAGTCCCCTGTCCTGGCAGCAGCTGGTGAAGGGCTGGAGCAGGGTGCCAGCACTCAGCTGGTGGGAGGAGGATGCTTTCTGCCCTCACTGTGGCTCTAGGGAGACGTGTGGCCGTGCAGACAGGCCTGGCAGGAGCTGGCCCCCCCCCAGCCTCACCTCCTCTTCCCTCGTCACAGAGCAGCCTGTTGATTTACAGCATTCAAGTCGGTGTCCCTGCCAGTGTCCCGGTCCCCACAGCTGGCGAGCACATCCCCGGAGCAGAAGCAGGAGGGTGTAAGAGGGGTGGGAAGGGATGCTGGAGGCAGTGGTGGGAACCCAGCCTGGGGCTGCTGGCACGTGATTCTTTCTCTCATTCTTCTGCTTGGTCTGTCCCCCACCCTCACCTCTGTCCCTCACCTTCCCCCATCCCCTCCTTCCTTCCTCCTCCCTCTCTCTGCAGTGCCCGTCTCAGTGTCCCGTACCTTCGCCTTCAGCAGAGGGGACTCCCTGGCTGGCTCTCCAGGTAACAGGGCATACTTTTGAGCAGGGACCTGTGCATGTGCCAGACTCTTTCCAGCTCCCTGTGCACGGTGCACCAAGCCCCCTCCACCCTGCATGCCAGGCAGCACCAAGAGAGAAATACCCACAGCACCCCGCGCCGGGCAGCCCCTCACTGGTTGGAGCACGGGTGGCAGAGGGGGGGACAGCAGCCCTGTCCCTGCCACAGCCTCCCCAGTAAGATGCAAACCCCAGGAAGAAGGGGATGCGGACAAGGGGGAGCCGTGGATGGCTCAGGCTTTCTTTGGTGTGCAGTTCTGTAATTTCCTGCACTCGGTGCTTGGGTTTTCTTGCTAGTTGCTGCTTCTGACCACAGTTACCGCAGCCCCGCATGCACACTGCTCTGCTTCGCTTGCTTTCTGGCAATCCGGATAATAGAAGGGCGTTTTAGCAGCAGAGCAAAGTCAGCAAGATATTGACGTCACCCATGCAAGGAACAGGCTGCCTTTGTTCCCTCATAAATCACTGACAAGACAAAATCCACCATGCTGCGTGTCAGAGGCCATCAGTCAACGAGTGATGGGCCAGCTTGCCATGTCAGCCTCTGCTCCTGTTCTGTTGGGAGTCAGTGTGGACAGGAGCGTGCCCTCGAGGCAGGTTAAGTAAACCCCATGGGCTGCCAGCTGCAACCAGGAGAATTTGTGCCAAATGCGGTGCAGAAGGCCTGCGTTAGCAGGAGAGCTGTCAGTCAGTCGGTGTGACAGGCAGGCAGCAGCCCTAACCTCTGCTGCCAGCGCCAGGTCGGATGCCTGCCTGCCCGCCCGGTCCCTTTGTTTTGCGTGGGGCTGGCATGGCGCAGAGCCTCTGCCGCCAGCATGCACCGAGGAAGACCCCCCACTGCAGGTCCCCTGCCAGCCCCGGTGTGCGTGGGGCACAGCCGCTGGTGGTGACCGGTCCACCCTGGCCCTGCGCCGGCACTGGGGACCCAAGCGGCACCACGAATGAGAGTGAGTGTTTGCCTCTGCCGTCCCGTCCCGCAGTGAACAGGTCACCGTCACGGTGCAGCGGGCTCAACCGCTCCGAGTCCCCCAACCGGGAGCACAATGACTACGGGGGCAGCACCACACAGCTCCACAGCAGCAGCAACAACATCTACACGCCCGACTACTCCGTGCACATCCTCTGCGACGTGCAGTTTGTCAAGGTACTGCTGGGCTGGCAGGGACTGTCCCACCTCAGCCACCCCCTGCCCAGGCATTCTCTTGCCCTGCTCCGCCCAGGGAGCCTAGTGGGTGCCCAGTGGGTGCTGGGGGGTCCTGCAATCCTGCTGTCTGCGGGTTTGGTGCCATTAAGTCCTCAGGAGGTCCCGGTGGGCCTTGGTGCTCACTGAGCTGGGCACGCATGTTTGTGTGTCCAGGTCACCCGGCAGCAGTACCACAATGCACTGGTGGCCAGCCGCATGGACAGCTCGCCCCAGTCCCCTGACATGGAGGCCTTCGACAGGGATTCAACCAAGGCCTCAACCACACGGGGAACCCCACAGACGCCCAAGGAGGACCCCACCACCCTCCTGAATGAGAGGAACAGCGTCACGTGTGAGTCACCCAGCAGCATCCCTTCCCTGCCACGGGCCAACGCTGCATGTCCCCTGGGAGGACCATGCTGGGACCTGCTGGCATGGTGGGCATGCCACCGCAGAGACGCAGTTGCACATGGACTGGGGCACGTAGGCGTTGGCACGCCCACACCTGTGGACGCTGTTCTGCGCCTCCACACTCACATAGGTGCAAGTGTGCGGGCGTGTAATTCCTCATCGCCACGCGCTCGTGTCCCCTGGGGGTCCCTGGCACTGGGACCTGCTGTCGTGGCTGGCATCCTGCTGCGTCCTGCCCCAGGGCACAGCACCTCCCCGCCCTGCTGCCACGCCTGCCCTGTGTCCCTGCAGGCAGCCGCTCCGAGGGGCTGCGCAGTCCCAGCGAGTCGGTGTTCCTGCGCATGGAGGGCATCCCCTTCATCCAGGAGGAGCTGGCTGACAACGAGGAGAACAGCAAGCGGCAGAGTGAGTCTGGCTGGGGGGACAGGGACACACACACACACACACACACACACACACACACACACGACCCTGGGGGTGACAAGGGCCGTGGTGCCTTGGGGCGCTGCAGCCACGCTGGGCTTTTGCAGACAGTGAGGGCTGCAGCACCGTCCTGGAGGCAGAGTCCCCGGGCAGAGAGGCTGGCACCAGCTCATCGCCGAGCAGCTCCGAGGAGACGCTGGGCCGGAGGCTGCTGAGATCCCTCAGTGAGTGACTAACCGGCGGGGGGGCACCCAGGGGAGAGCTCTGCCCCGGCACCCTGCTGCCCCGGTCAGCTGCTCCCCAGCCTCATCCTGGGGACACCCTGCATCGGACCGGCATGGAGCAGGGGGGGCACCCCAGTCCCCTGGCGGTACCCAGCAGCAGGCAAAACTGCACCTAGGGCTAGCTCAGGCAGAGCCAGCTGCCTGGTCCTGGCCAAACCTTATGAACCCCCCGTCCTGAGCACCCTTGGCCCCCAGCACCCCAGTCCTAGGCAATCTTGCTTCTGCAGGTGGGCGCAAGCAGCGGCCGTCGCTGGAGGGTGAGAAGACGCCAGAGGAGAGCTCCAATCTTGCCCCGTTAATCACCTGAGCAGCAGCGTGGCTGGAGCACAGAGCTGGAGGCCCATGCAGACTGGAGGTAGGAACCTGCCTTTCGATGCAATATTCCTTCCCCAGCAAATAGGAGGTTGCTCAATTTTAATAGCGTAAAATCAGCAGCAAAGCCAAACGACATGTTTTGGAGCCCACGCAGGCACAGATGTCGCTGGGGGCTGGAGCAGGGTCAAGGGTTGTAGCAGCAGACTCCAACCATCCTTGGGGCAGGAATGGATGTTGGAGACAGAGTGAGACCCTGACTCACGGTTTTGCAGCTAGAAATCTGTGTCTGTACCAGTATCCCTGAGCCTGGCTAGGAAAGCTGCTGCAGGCTTGAGCAGCGGGAGGTCAGGGAGGGCAAGCTCTGGCTGCCTGCACCAGGCTGCGCTTCTGTTTTCCAGGTCTGCAGCATGGGGGTCTCCTGCCGCAAGGCTCACGTTCAACAGCAGCAGGTCTGCGCTTGCTCGCTGTCTGCCTGCTCGCCCGCCTGCCTGCTCGTGCCGCCCCTCCCTGCAGGACTTGTGCAGAGCCCCATCCCCAGGCGAGAAATGATGTGCCCCCGGCGGGGCTGAACCACCCAGGCAGCCTGGACCAGCTAGCTGGAGTCCGAGGGCCCTTGCCCAGCTGCTCCCTGGTAGCATCTGGTCTCAAGGAAGAGGTGGAAAAAGGAAAGGTGGAGAAGTGTCTGGCACAGTGTCCCTGCGGGCAGAGCAGGGAGGGGCGGCCCAACTCAGAACTGCCCTTAGCATCATTCACCATCCCCATCCCAGCAAGGCTTTGGAGCCCCGTGGTGCTGGGTGCTGCACAGATGTGGTCTCCCCCATGAGGAGAATGTGCTATTTGGGGGGGTGCCACACACAGCTCAGGGCCCCAGCACAAGTTTGTGCTGTGCCTAGCGACGTGCACACTCGCAGCGCCTTGCACACGCTGACCATCAACACAGCCCAGCACTCCCAAACCCCTGCTAGGCACAGGGCAGGGAGCCCAGCTCACCGCCGAGCGCAGCACCCCCCTCCCTGGGGAGGGCTGCTCCACGCTGCATTGAACCATCCTCCTCTCCGCACACGGCTGCCTGTGCGAGGGAGGCTCGCGCCGAGCCATTGGGTTGGTACAGACCAGTCAGTAGTTTTTGTAGAGGCTGAACGCAACGGGGATATTAACATTAAAAGTGATTTCTCCCTGGGCAATGCCCTGTCTGTGTTAATGGGTGTAGGGAAAGACGTGCTAACCTCTCCCACCAGGCCAGGCTGCCCTCATACCTGCAGCCAGAGGTGGGTGGCGTAACAGGACTCAGCATTGCTGAAGGGAGGAGGTAGAAGACCAGGTCAGCAAGTGCTTCCCACTTTCTCCCCGTGAACCTGGGCTTCCTGCCCCTCTTGCTGCCAGGAAAGCTCTCAGCAGTGCAGAGTTACACCATGGCAGTGCAAACAAGGACTGGGGAAGAACAGGAGTTAATATCCTGCCATTGCAAACACAATAGTGGGATACACATGCTGGAGTACAGCCTGACAGATAACGACAGAAATCTCATAGTCTACCAATGCTGATAAAACTTCAGCTGGAGTAACTGCATCCCTGTCTGGGCACTGGCTTTCTAAGGAAACACACAGCAATTGAAAGGAGGCCAGAGGGAAGCAAGGGCTGGAAACAACCAAAGGCTGAAGGAAAACAGGGTCGCTTAATCGTAACTGGTGAAGGATGTGAAGGGGAGAGAGGAAGTTTTCAAATACAGAAAAAGCTGTTGCAAAGAGGAAAGGAATAATCTGTTCTCTGTTGCCATGGTAAATGGGATAATGGGTAATGAGCTTATACCACAGAAAGGGAGAAATTTAGGTCACTTGTTAGGAAAAACAAGGCTGGTAAGGCTCGCAAAGCACTGGTACAGATCACGAGGGGTGGGCCAGGCTCGACACCTAGAGGTCTGTAAGGATGAAAGCGTAGGCAGATGTCAGAGATAAAAGCAGAGTTGGTTCCTTCAACTCCTTCTCCCGAGATCACCTCTAGAAGTCATCCTTTAACAAACACTACCCCATCATCCCAGCTGTGGACGGAAACCAAAAAGGAAAAAAGCTCCCCACCTGCACAGAGGAAAGGCTGCCCCTGCCTCACTATCTTGTGTGACGCGCACACCAATCTGAAAAGGACAAACAAGAGACCCCAGGCACCATCTCTCTCCAAACACAGCAAGGGAACAAGGCACCATTTTCACCTTTACTGTCTAAGCTGCAGCACAGGCAAAATCCATCACGGCAACAGTGACTGTTACTGATTCAAGGCAAGGGGCTGTTCCTCTTTCTGCACCAAGAGCTTGGCAGGAGGCTGCTCTGCCAAGGTGGCAATATCAGCTCAAATAGATCTGCAAACAGTGACTGCAGAGAGCAGAAGCAGATGGTCCCAGCTCTTTTTCAGTGCCAGAAACAGGCTGTTGCTGGCAGGTCCCACTGAAGCCAGGGCAAGTAGGTGGTGGCTCACCAGCAGCCTGCTGAGGAGGAACAGGAAAGATGCTTTTCGACACATTAGCAGCAGGCCAGGAGCTCTGTGCCAGGGAGGGATGGCCACATGGCTGGGTAACACATGACCATCCAGAAAGCAAGCACACACAGACAAAGAGGACGAGCTGGACAGCACAGGGCAGTGGGGGCAGAAAGAGGAAAACACGACAGACATGGGAGGAACTAGCCAGCTTCACGTAGAGTCACAAGCTCTTGGCCTACACTCTCCCAATAGAACTGTGCCCCATTAGCAGCAACCATGATCACCAGAGATGCAACACACTGTCAGAAAGAAAGGGAAAGCCTTGACACAAACTGAGTAAGACCCAGTGGACAAACGAGGATGCTGAGGCTTTAACCTCAGCCTGGGAAGAGGTTAGCACAGCCTTAAGGCATGACACCACACAAAGCAGGGGTAGTGTTCAGAGATGAAGGTTTAATTTTCTGTCAGCAACACAAAGAAGCAATTATAACAATTACGAATGTTTGCTCGCCTAAGGCTCAGAACTTGGGGTGGGGGGTAAGCCAGCAACAGCTTTGCCCCTCCCCAGAATATTACCGAGTGACATTAGTTCACAAGCTGTATGAGATCCCAACCGATGGGCTGTTATCCCACAGCGCATTGCACTGGCACCAGACTTCATCTAGATCAAAGTGATCAGTTACATGGAGTTGATTTGGATGTGCTAAAGATGCAGCTCTAAATGCCTGAAGACCAGGCTGCTGTCAGTCAAACAGAAGCCAAGGCAGCTCATGCTGCCCCCACCCTCCTGGGGGCATTGGCTTACCATATTGCAAAGGGTACGTCAAAAAGGTCAAAAGATGATTATCCCTGATTGAGCTACCGCTCCCATCTTTATTAAAACCCAAGAGGTGTGGGACAAGGCAAGCCATGAGCAGGGAAAGACACGGACTACACGCTATAGCTTTGGTGACTTCATGTAAGTTTGGTTGTTTATGTGCTTCACTGGATTTTTGTGACAGCTTCATGGATGGACTTGGCCACATACTCCAGGTTCTTGGTAGTCAGACCACACATGTTGATGCGCCCACTAGCCATCAGGTAGATGTGTTTTTCCTTGATCATGTACTCCACCTGCTTAGCTGGGGAAACAATTGGACATCAGGTCAGAGCAGTGACCCCACAGCTCAGAAAAGCCCAAAGAACCAGTCGAGGCTGCTTGAATCTTACACAACAAGCAGAAAACTTCAAGCACTGGCCACTGAAATGCTGTCTGATGCTTCATCCCCACCTAGCCACAGAGGCAGTGATGCCAGGACACCAGTGAGGTCCCCAAGCAATTCCTGCCTGGACTGCTTCAGCCCAGTTCAGCCCCAGCATAACTGTCCTCACCCAATCCTCCCTTCACCAGGTCACTTCGTACTTACGGTTCAACCCTGTGAAGCTAAACATGCCGATCTGCTCTGTGATGTGGTTCCAGGTACCCGGGGTCCCAAGGGACTCCAGTCGAGACCGGAGCTCTGACCGCATCAGCAAGACCCGATCTGCCATCGTCTTCACATTGTCCTTCCTGCAGCAAGCAAGAAGCAGAGTGTGAGAACAGGCACCTGTCTGGTTTGGAGCCATCTGGCCAAGCCTCAGGGAGACAGCTTCTCCCCCTTTCCCCCTCCCACTGGCCCTGGAAACACGTACCACTCGGCAAAAAGCTGCGGGGAAGAAAGCGTAGTTGCCACAATGCGCGCTCCCTGGGAGGGAGGGTTGGACCAAGTGGTGCGCACAATCTTCTCCATCTGGGAAAGCACACGCTGCACGTTGTCTGCATCCTTCCCCACCACAGTCAGGTTCCCCACACGTTCATCTGTGGACAAGCCAAGAGACGTGAGCCATTGGTCCCACACATCATGGCAAGGCAGAGCTCTCCCCACCCCCCAGCATGCCAGCCCCATCTGTCTGGGTATGATGCTACTGGGCCAGCTTACTGCCAGACACTCACTGTAGAGCCCAAAGTTCTTGGAAAACGACTGTGCACAGAAGAGCTCAAAGCCCTCGGAGACAAAGTATCGCACAGCCCAGGCATCCTTGTCCAGGCTGCCAGAGGCAAAACCTTGGTACGCCGAGTCGAAGAACGGAAACAGGAACCGGCGCTGCAAGGAGGAACAGTGTTAGAGGGAAACCCCTTCCCCACAGCCTTCACTTTACCCCCCACCGCTGTCCCCGTAGAAGGAAAAAGTGACCATTGAGCTTCCGGGTGAATTCAAAGGAAACATGGTCTGGCAACACTAGACTGGGATATTTTCCTCCTAGTGGGGTAAAAGAATAGGAAGACTGAAGTGGTCAATAAAAGGTCAAATGCAGGAGAAAACTGCATTTGAGGACACAGGCACAAGAGATGCACCACCTTACATCCTACTATCCAGCACCTGTGAAAAGCAGGGGCCCATGGATAATCTTTCCAGCATGACAAACCTCACTGTAGCCCATGCCACAGAGTCTGAAAGCAAGAACTTGGGAGGCATGAGCAGAACTGGGATGCTTCTATCCTCTGTATGGAGACAACCAGCATCCTGTCAGCCTCTCCCTTCAAAACCTGCCATGCAAGACTCTTCCAGCTCCTGCCACACCTCATGCCATTCCCTAGAGCCTGTTTAGGACGCAAGTGCCCTGGCTGGCTCAAGAGCTACCTGTCCCCTCAGCACTGCTTTAGTCCCAGGCAGCAGCCCATACCTTCATAACAGCAGCAATCTGCTTCCACTGGTCGGGAGTAGGGTCTGTGCCTGTTGGGTTGTGTGCACAGGCATGGAGGATGAAAATGGAGAACTCAGGGGCTTTCTGAGGAGAGATCAGGTCCTTGGTCACACACGCGGATGAGACTGGACACCCACAGCAGCAGGAGAGACCCTGAGCTGCTCTGGGCACCGGCAGCCTCTTTTGCAGAGATCCACTTCCGGGCACAGCACACAAGAGCCCAGCCAGCTGCTGACAGCACAGCACCAAGCTCAGCCCGTCCCATGCCAGTTTTACTCACCTCCATGTCATCCAGCAGCCCCTGGAGATCCAGACCCCTCTTGGCAGCATCCCAGTAGCGGTAGGTTCTAATATCTTTAAAGCCAGCATCCACAAACACAGAGTTGTGGTTCTCTGAGGAAAGAAATCATTTTTCAGAAAAGCGGGCCCCACCTCCTGCAAGCCACCCTCTCCAGCCCCAGTACCTCGCTAAATGTCACCAAAATATGTGATGGAGACACTTATGCTCCCTTTACCCACCAGGGGAAGGCCCCTCTCTCACTGCCCAGGCTCCTGCCGTTCCTCCCTCACCCACTGACCCACAGGGCTCCCTGCAAGGAGGTAGCAGCACTGATGTCAGCACTCACCCCAGGACGGAGCTGAGATATAGACCGGGGTTGCCGTGTTGTTGTTTCCATTGTACCACCGCCTCAGAAACTCTGCGCCAATACGCAGAGCACCTGTCCCGCCCAAGGACTGAACGCTTCCGATCTGCAACAGAGAGAGTTGGCAGCAGGGTCCAGCCAGGTCAACCTTGCTATCGGTGTGCAGAGAACAGAGGCGCTTGCAAGAGCAAGACAGGATCCCAGACGTGCTCCCTGGGGTCACCCCAGCCAGGACACCATCCCTTTCCAGTGGTCTTCAACCTCCTTCAGCACTCAGGCCCATCCAGACACCTTCTACAGTTATAAATAGACTCCAGTTATTCCTGTTACTTTTTGGCACAGAGCAGATTCCCAGCTAGTAGCTTATTTCAGGAAAGGTGGTCTGTTATCTGACTTCAGTTTCCCATAGGGCAACCATTAAAAGATGAAGGAAAAAACAAATTCCAAACGCAGCCCATGTCTGGTCTTTTCCAGCAGCTACGACTACTTGCACAAACAGCTTCAAGTACACAGGTTCACCAAGTAACCTACAACCAGTAAAGACCATGTCAAAGAAATCCCCAAATCCTGCCAAAATAAAGTTACTCTGCACATCTGGGCTGGAACACCTCTCCTATGAGGACAGACTGAAAGAGTTGGGGTTGTTCAGCCTGGAGAAGAGAAGGCTCCGGGGAGACGTTATTGGGGCCTTCCAGTACTTAAAGGGGGCCTATAAGAAAGATGGGGAAAAGCTTTTTAGCAGGGCCTGTAGCGATAGGACTAGGGGA